>JANAVB010044419.1:17771987-18384487 GCA_029216955.1 Iris pallida
GACTTAGACTTGTATACTATTTGTGATGGACTTGACAGGTTATATTTTATAGTCTTGTTGTCTTTATCTTTCAGTCTCTACTTATTATCTTAGAGTTTTGATTGAGTTCTCATATAAATTCATTGCTTGTCTCCATTGTTGACCATATTCTCGACAGGTTTTGATTTATATATATAAACTGTTTAGAGTAGAAAATCTACAGCGTTCCATCACTACTAAAATATGCTTATTAGCGACGTAAGTTAGCGACGAACTAAAATAACGTCGCTATATAGGAATTCAGCGACTCCTTTTATAAACATCGCAAAACGTCGCTGAATAGCGACGTTCAGCGATAGGTATAAATTACGTCGCTGAACAGCGACGTTACGTCGCTGGATTATTAAAATATGTCGCCAGTTTACGACGTTTAGCGACGTTCTCATGTGACGTCGCTAATATTTTTACTTAGGGCACAGCGTTTTCGTTTTTCCCACTCACTCGAAATTTCTAATTTTTCCCACTACTCCTTCCCCCCTCCGGCGACCCCCCCCCCCCCGGCGACTCCCTCCCCCCCCGGCGACTCCCTCCCTCTCCGGCGACCCGTACCCCCCCCCCCCGTCGAGCTCCTCCTCCTCGAGCTCAGGTAAACCCTAACTCCTCCTCCTCCTCTCCCACGGACACACACACACACACGGACACACACGCACACACATACAGAGACACATACACACACACACGGACACACACGCACACACACACACAGAGACACACACACACACACACGGACACACACTGGACACACACACACACATGGACACACTGTGTCATGTTGTGGTGGACACGAGACACTATGTTGGACACGTACACATAGCCTAGATCCTTTACCAACCTTTAATTTAGATGTTTAAAACCCTAGTGTAGTGTATCTATATGTGTGCTGACTGAGTTTCAAGTTTAGGGTGATTTGGTTAGAGTTTTGGTTCTCGATTTGGGTTGAGATGAATGGGTCTGAAATATGTTATAGGAGTATGTAATGTTGTGTGAAATGAACTGATTTCCTTTCTTTTTCTTTCCTATTTGACTGAACACAGTAAATCCCCTTACTATCCAGATTGGACTGAGTTATATCACTCACTCACTACTCACTCACACTCTCCTCACTCTTGCCTAGGTACACACACGCATATAGCCTAATACAACCATGTTAGCCTTCCTCATATACACGTATATGTGACTATCACATGTAACAGTCAACACACTCACCCCCCATTCACATGTGCATGTACACACACACCACTCTCTACTTCTCTCTCTCTATATATATGTTTGATAGATGGTATTGTATACATATATACATAACTATATCATGTAACTCATATGTGATATAGGCATATAGCCTATGTTAGAGTGTCTAAATATATGAATGCATGAAAGTTGCCTTATCATGTAATATAGGCATAGTATATACATGCCTATATATATACATTATAGTATATCTATATAGATATTACTTGTGTATGAGATAGCTTGAGTTGACTTTGGTCATTATTGGTACTTGAATAATTGATCGGAACAAAGACCACCAATGTCGGTATCGGTCAATATTTGGTATCGGTCGGTATCGGATCGGAACATGCCAAACCGTATCGGTATCGGCCGTATCGGATCGGTATCGGCCTAGATTGGACTGAAAGTCAAAGTAGAGTAAACATTTGACCTAGATTGGACTAAGAGTGACAAAGTCAACTATAGGTCAACCCTTGACCTAGTTTGACCTTGTTTGACTTAGCTTGACCTTGTTTGACTTTGTTGTCTTCATGTTTGTTAAATGACACCCAGATACTAGTTTTAGTTGTTTAAATGACACCCAGATACTAGTTTTAGTTTCAGTTTGCTTTGGTAAACTATTGCTCATTACTTGGTACAAGTTTTAGTTGATTGTGTTTTTTTAAGACTAAACAAATGACACCCAGATATTAGTTGTGTGTATGAGATAGCTTGAGTTGACTCTGGTCATTATTGGTACTTGAATTATAGGTTAGGCTTGTATAGCCTTGAATGGTGTGTGCTAGCTAGTATTGGGATACCAATAGCGACTTAGTTTGACCTAGTTTGACCTTGTTTGACTTTGTTTGACTTTGTTTGACTTAGGTTGACCTTGTTTGACTTTGTTTGACTTAGTACAACCTAGTTTGACCTAGATTGCACATCATTGATATTAGTAACTGTCCGCTACTAATGTGTCCCTAATAAGACATAATATACGAATTTGTGCCTGTTGGATAATGTGTGCCATCTTTGCAGAATTATTTCCAAATGGATATGAATTATTACTTGCGGAATCGTTCATGGATGTACAATCGTCATCCTGATAATATGTGTGGTGTGCGGGATGAATACATAGCGGGAGTAGAGCAGTTCCTGCAGTTTGCTAAGGCGTTCCCTCAGTACATGGACGCACCAAAATTAAGTGTCCGTGTGTGAAATGTCATAACGTAAAATATTATCCAGAAGTGGAAGTGACATATCATTTATACTCGAGGGGTTTCACGCCTAATTACTATCAGTGGACCGCACACGGAGAACTTGTGTCTTTAGCATCAGAGCCGGAGCCTTATGTTGAGCCGTATATGCATGCGGGACCTAATTTTGTTTCAGATAATCATGCATACGACGATGGGTGCGTGAACATGGTTTTCGACGCTGCGGGGCCTAGTTTCGTTCATGATGCACCTGAGGAGGCACCGAACGCCGATGCTGCACAGTTCATGGAGTTGTTGGAGAATGCAAGGACTCCATTGTATCCTGGTTGTGAGGATCATTCACCGTTGGAGGTAGTTACAAGACTGTTGAGCATTAAGTCAGATTTTAACATGTCACAAGAATGCTACAACCGAGTGTTGGAGTTGATTATAGAGATCTTGCCGGCGGGTGCTAAGTTGCCTAAAGACTTCTACCGGTCTAAGAGGATGGTGAGATCGCTCTGGATGGGATACGAGAAAATCGATTCCTGTCGCAATGGGTGCATGCTGTACTACAAAGACGACAAGGACGCAGATGTGTGCAGATTTTGTGGTGCTGATCGCTATAAGACAACTAGTACAGGAAGGTCTACCGGTGCAAGAAGACCGACCGATTCAATGTACTACTTGCCTTTAACGCCGCGGTTGCAAAGATTATTTATGGTGAAAGAGACGGCCGAAAATATGAGTTGGCACATGCGAGAACAGATTGAAGGAGTGTTGGATCACCCATCCGATGGAGAAGCGTGAAAGCACTTTGATCGAGTGTATCCAGATTTTGCTTCAGATCCGCGAAATGTCAGGTTGGGACTATCTTCTGACGGTTTTACTCCTTTTGGTTTTTTGGGATCCCAGTATTCGTGCTGGCCTGTGATTGTCACTCCGTATAACCTACCGCCTTGGATGTGCATGAAGACTCAGTACATGCTTCTAACCGTTATAATTCCTGGTCCGAACAATCCCAAGAGGAACATTGACGTGTACTTACAGCCTTGATGATAGATGAGTTGAATCAGTTATGGGAAGTAGGCGCTAACACGTACGATGTTTCCAGGAAGCAAAATTTTCAGATGAAGGCAACCCTTATGTGGACCATCAACGACTTTCCGGCCTATGGAATGTTATCTGGATGGAGCACTCATGGCCGTCTCTCATGTCCGTATTGCATGAACCGTAGTAAGGCTTTTCGCTTGAAACACGGCAAAAAACCGTGCTTCTTTGATTGTCATCGACAATTTCTGCCAAAAGATCATCCGTTCAGAAGGAACAGGAATGCTTTCCGTGCCGGCGTTGTAGAGAAGGGTGATCCATCGCCAAGGTGGTGCGGAGACACGATATGGGAGGAGGTTAAAGATTTTCCAAGTGATATCGAAGATCCTACAACTGGGTACAAGTGCGATGGATTTGGTAGAGTTCATAACTGGACAAGGAGGAGCATATTCTGGGATCTGCCATACTGGAGTACCAATCTGATCAGACATAATCTTAATGTCATGCATATTAAGAAGAATGTGTTTGATAACATAATTAATACTGTGATGGACGTAAAGGGAAAAATGAAAGACAATCCCAAGGCCAGGTTAGACTTAAAAGAAATATGCAAATGCCCTGCGTTGTATTTGATACAGCAGAATGGAAAACAGTTCCTGCCGAAGTCAATTTTCTTGCTGGACAAGGAGGATAAAGTGAGACTTTGTCGGTGGATCCAGGGCCTAAAATTTCCAGACGGATATGTGTCAAATCTGAGAAGATGTGTCGATCCGAAGGAAAACAAATTGACGGGTATGAAGAGCCACGATTGTCACGTATTATGGAGAGGTTAATTCCGATTGCATTTCGGGAATTCTTACCGCAGGCAGTTTGGGATCCATTGACGGAGCTTAGCATATTCTTCAGGGATCTTTGTTCTAAGAAATTGCTCGTTGATCGTCTAGAAAAGCAAGAGAAGGACATTGCGGTAACACTATGCAAGCTAGAGAGGGTATTTCCTCCTGGATTCTTCGACTCTATGGAGCATTTGCCGATTCATCTATCCTATGAGGCACGTGTTGGTGGACCCGTCGAATATCGATGGATGTACCCGTTCGAGCGACATTTGAATCACCTAAAAAGAAAGGTGAAAAATAAGACACGGGTCGAGGGTTTGTGAAGCCTATGTTCTCGAGGAGATTACAAACTTTTGTTCGATGTATTCAAGCCTCATGTTGCAACTAATAGAACGAGAGCTTCCAGAAACGACGAGGGAGATCATGAAAGTAATGATACAATACTGAAGGTATTCAATGCTCCAGGAAAGCCATCGGTAAGATGAAAAAGAGATATCTGAACGATGAGCTAAGGGCTGCTCAGGTGTATATATTACTCAACTGCGACGAGGAGGAAGTAGAAAAACTGGAGGGGTAAGTAATTAATACGTCTATATTATTTTAATAGTGTTAATTATTATACTATTACATTAATTGAACGATGTTGTTTTTAGCATATTTAATGATGATGTGAGGTCGGGTAGGCCACACATAACAGAAGAAGAACTAGAACAAGAAATGAGGCATTATTTTCCATCATGGTTGAGTGCATATGTAAGACTTGAGAACTCTGTAATTACCTTTTTGTATATGCACTTGATTGAGAATGAGCTTAATTGCTTCTTTCGTGGTATTTAGGTCGATCGTCCATACGCAAGACTTGAGAATGAGTCTATTAGAATGCTAGCCAAGGGACCAATTTATGCTGCAAAAATATGGCCAAGCTACTGTGTTAATGGGTTTAGGTTCAAGTCAACAACTTGCCCGATCAGAGACAACTTTGTGGATCTCGATTCCACCAAAAACAGCTGTTTGTGTATCAGATCTTCGAACTACAAAGATGTTTATGCGGGCAACGATTTCTATGGCATGTTACAGGAGATCGTGGAGCTGACATATATTATGGAATAGAGCCTGCTAAGATTGTGTTATTCAGGTGTGATTGGTTCGATCCGATTGAAGGTCAAGGTTGGAAAGTAGACAAGCACGGCCTTGTTGATATAAACTATCGGCGTCGATATCAAGCCTATGAACCATTTGTCCTATCAAGTCAGGCTCAGCTCGTGTACTTCATAAGTTATCCTAAACGGGGAACAACAAGGTCGGACTGGTGGGCAGTATGCAAGACCAAAGCTAGAAATACCTTTGAGGTTGACGATATAGCTTATCAACAGGATGAACTACCTCTTGTAACAAATATTATAGAAGTGGACACGACGAAAGTTCCCTATTACACATCTAATTGTGTAGAAGAAGTAGAATTATCTGAAGAGGAAGATGCAGATGAAAGTGAAGTAGAGAGGAGAAGAAGAAGAAGAAGAAGAAGAAGAAGAAGAAGAAGAAGAAGAAGAAGAAGTAGATGAATTTTCAGAAGAGGATTAAATCTGTACGTTTGTTTTATCATCATATTTGACACTTTAGTGACACTTCTATCATATAAATCTGTGACACTTAGTGACACTTTATTGACACTTTTCTTGACACTTCAGTGACATTTTTTGACTATGATATTTTTCAAAAATCTGTGATGTCTATATAAATATGTTTTTTTGTTTTATTGTCATATGTTTTATTGTCAGGTATGACTAGACCATCTGGACGACGCGGAGGATTATATATTAGGCAGTCCCGTCAGCCTCGAGCTGGGGATGGAGAGGGCAGTTCCGTACCCTCATCCTCATCTCCGAGTACGCCAGTGTACCATTCTGTTCCCGGTCCATTACCGGGACAGGCTAGTTCTAGCAGGTTGGCAACTCCTCCCTCGTCGTCCAGCCTTCCTGTTCCCGGTCCATTACCGGGACAGGGCAGTTCTAGCAGGTTGGTGACTCCTCCCTCGTCGTCCAGCCTTCCTGATCCCGCGTCCAGCATCCCTGATCCACCGTCCAGCATTCCTACTGTCGACGGCTCTATGGAGGGAGCCCACGCCGATCATATGGAGGACGGCGATTAGACTGATCCTGCCCAGGCAGGAGGTGAGAGCGACCCTCCATGCGCTCCCCCGGGCGAGACGCGTATGGAGGTTTGGACGGACGGGCCTATGAAGTAAGTTAATTAATTATTATATATTTCTCAAATGTTTATATGTACATATATATTCATGGAAAATTATTATTGTATAGATATCGGCCTTCTGCAGTACAGAGACAGCTGGGGACATTTGTGAGGCAGAACTATGGTGGGCCTTGGCTCAACTACTCAGATGCTCCCGCAAATAGGAAGGTCTTTTGGTTCGCCCACTTCAAGGTAAAAAATTTGTTTATTTTTAGATTTTAATAATCATTTGTGTATATTATACAACTTTTGTATTTTACTTCTTGTAGAGGACCTATTTCTATCCACCACACCGGGCGGTGAGGATCGAGGGCCAATTTCCTGCCGTCATAGCCAAGCTCATCCGTGATGCGATCGATGACCAGAAGCGTCGTGATCGCGCCGGACGTCCGATCCAGGGTTGGATTACGCCAGAGCAGTGGGCTGCGATGAAGGCTAGATTCAGCGAGGCCAAGTACCAGAAGCGGTCTGAGAAGGCCAAGGTGGCGCGGTCGAGCGCCGGTAAGTGGTGTGGTAGCTCCATTCCGATGACGGAGCATTTTTGTCGTCTGGTACGTTTCCTATGACGGACATTAATTTATATATAGTTCGATATAATGTTTAATACTAATAATAGATAATATATTTTAACAGGTAAAGAAGGGTGAGGACCCGAACATGGTGACCGTCTTCCTGGTCACCCATCGGAGGGCTGGGGACTTCATTGACGAGAGGGCGATGCAGGCATATGTACGTTCTATTCAACTAATATTAACTGACTATAATTTAGAAAATAGGAAAATAGATATCAATATAGACTTTAGTAAACACTTACACGTTAGCAAACATGTTCTAGGCCGAGTTTGTTCGGCTACAGAAGGAGGCGGCTGATGCTGCTGCTGCTAGTGCGCAAGCAGAGGGAGGGGCTGGTACTTCCTCCCAGCCGCCTGCAGAGCCATCGTCGGACGAGCTCTGGATGACCGTCGTTGGCGGTCTTCAGAAGGGTACGTACTACGGTACGGGATCCTACGGCGCGTATTTGGCTTCGGAGTCATCCCGGGCCCCCTCTGTCAGTGCGCAGTCTCCGGCTACGCAGGCGTCGTCACGAGCTGAGGATGTTCGTCGTCAGATCGAGGAGCTACGTCGCGAGTTATAGCAGCAGATTTCTGATGCGGTCGAGCGACGATCCGACCCTCCGATCGTCACCGGACGATTTGATGTTGTCGAGCGCAGTATACAGGAGCTGATGAGTCTGCATCAGGCTACAGCTGCCAACTTGCAGACGCTCACCGAGTCTACGCAGCGCACGGAGCGTAGACAGGCCGAGCTGGACGGATCGCAGAGGAGCCTTTCTCTCTCACTCGCTCAGTATACTGAGAAGGTGGTGAGTACCCTTACTGCGCATGGTGAGCGTCTGCGAGAGCTGGAGCAAGTACGTCCTCCGGGTCCATCGATGGCACCGACTTCAGATACTGCACTGCCTCCGGCGCCGACTCCAGATACTGTACTGCCTCCGGTGCCGACTCCAGAGATTGTACTGCCTCCTACTGCCCCTACGGTACAGCTCACCCAGGAGCAGTATGACTACATTCTATCCCAGTTACGCGGCAGGGGTCCGCAGTAATTTTATTGGTTTTTTTATGACTTGTATGTATTGGCCCTATGGGTAAATTGTTTATTCATATACTGTTGTTTATACACTTGGTGGGAGACTTTTTATTATCTCTCATTTTTATTTGACTCAATTGGATGTTTGTGAGGATGTGTGTCTGTAATATTTACTTTGCACTGCCTCCTATTTTTATTGTGATATTTACTTTGTGATATCTGCGACGGGATGACAAATATACCTAAGCTGGGTTATAAGCGATGATCTGATATACAAAGGAGATGCTGCCAAAATTTTAAAAATATATATTGTGTATTTTTGTTATGATGTGTGTCTGTGTTTACAGTGAATGTGAAATACAGTGTTCGGAACCATCGACAGTTTCGATTACTGTTGTATGTTTTATCTTGGATAGAAATAGCAACAGTTCAGGGTGCACTTCTGAGAGCTTCATTTTCACGTCCTTCACTTTCTCGGACGTCGTAAAGGTTCCCGAGAACGTGAAGGACGTGAAGAGGAAGCTCTGAGAAGTGCACCCTGAACTGTTGCTCTTTCTATCCAAGATAAAACATAGAACAGTAAGCGAAACTGTCGATGGTTCGAACACTGCACTTCACACATACTGTAAACACAGACACACAGCATAACAAAATATCAATTATATTTTTTTAAATTTTTTTTAATATTAGCGACGGATAGCGACATTCTGCGATGTACTGCAACGTCATACAGAAGTCGCTATACGTCGCTAGTTAGCGACGTTACGTCGCTCGACGTCGCTACTATACGTCGCTACATTGCCCACGTGGCCACGTGGATGCCATGCCTCGTCATCATTTATAAACTTTTGATGCGTCGCTAGTGGTCGCTTTACGTCGCAAGGTTGGCGACGTACTGGTACGCCGCTCTCCGTCGCTAATTTTGCGACGACTAGCGACAATGAACGTCGCGTCGCAAATAGCGACGTTCGGCGATGAAAGTATCATCTGCGACTTGCCTATAAGCGACGTAAGTTTTTCGTCGCTAAATACGTCGCAAATCATTGTTAGCGACGTATTTCCTGTATTTAGCGACGTCTCCTGACGTCGCTAATCTGGGTTATTTTAGTAGTGCATGTCGTTTCTACGGTGAGGGCTGGGCGTTGTTACGTACACGTGCCCTTATAGCGGGTGCGGATCGTGATACGTTTTAGTGGTGGCCCATGCAGGTCCTGAAGTCGCAATTAGTGCGATGTCGTAGTGGCTCGACTTAGAGTGCTATTACGAGCCTGCGGTACGTATCTAGGATAGGCTATAGGGTAAGAGTGCTTAATCACAGTAGGATCTTTCCTTGCTTATCTTGCTTATTGTCTTTGATATTGATTTACTGTTTTCTAGCTATCCTCCTTTGATATAATCCTTCTTGTGCCATATTGATGTCTTCTTTTCAATCCGTCTCCAGGATGGTTATGACTCATTCTCCTGGCGAGGAGCACGGGGAGACGGATAGGTCTACTACTTCTGGCGGACAGGCTCCGGTCACTTCCCCTGCAGTTGGGACTTCTGCTGGGGCTCTTGGGGGTACTCCTCCAGCACTCTCGATGACCGTCCCTGGGGTCACTACGGGTGCTCTTCCTGCAGTGCCAGGGGCCGCGATGGGAGTCGGGAGCGTTCTTCCCCTCCTCCTCAGCAGGGGACTCCTCCGCCGGTGACAGGAGCTGTTCTTCCACCTCCACCTCCCCTGCCTACAGATATGGGGCAGATGCTTACTTTTCTCCAGCAGATACTGGAGACTCAGAGAGCCTAGGCCGAGGCTCAGCAGAGGCAGACAGACGCGATGCGTCAGGGCATGGAGGATGCCCATCATTTGGCCCTTACAGCGTGGAGCAGAGGGCTCCACATCCGGAGATGCGTACTAGGTACGGAGATATCCAGGACTTCAAGAAGCTCGGGCCCCGTGACTTTAGCGGGACCGAGGGTGTGGTCTATGCAGATGATTGGCTCGAGGATATCGAGCGACAGATGAGGGCCTCCCGTCTGCCAGACGACCTAAAGGTCGAGGCGGTAGGTTTGCAGTTACTAGACATTGCACGCACCTGGTTCAAAAACGAGCCAGCCCTAGCTGGAGAGGGCCGTACTTGGGCAGAGTTCAAGCTCCTCTTCAAGGAGAAGTTCTTTTCCCTACGGATAAGGTCGATCTGGTACGGCAGTTCCAGGACCTGCAGCAGGACAGTTTATCTGTGGAGGAGTACGCCGTAGAGTTCGACCGTCTGAGCCAATACGTGGAGTACATGGTTCGAGATCCGGAGATCAGGGCGAGCCATTTCAGAGAGGGCTGATCTGGGACATCAAGATCCTATTCCCTTCTTTTATGAGACTTATACCCAGATCTATGCGGAGGCCCGTAAGGTAGAGCGGGTGTGGGGCCTGAAGCCCAAGAGGGATCGGGATCTGTTTTTGGGGACTACTAGTAGCACGGGGGCTGCTAAGCGTCCTTGACTTAGCATCATTCTATTCTGCAACGCTCGCAGCAGATTCCTGCTCTGATTAGGGCACCAGTTCAGCAGGTGCCCCGACAGCAGCAGCAGGGACCGACGCAGCAGGCACCTACTTGCCACTACTGCAAGAGGTCCGGACATCTCTGGAAGGTTTGTAGGAGATGTTTGGGTGTGTGCCTATACTGTGGCACCGAGGGACATCAGGCGAGGATTATCCTTCGAACCATCGTCGTGCAGCTCAGGGAGCACAGGGTAGGCCACCTATGGCACCGCACCACGCCCTCCACCAACAGCGGGATATACCCCGCCAGGACAGGGCTTTTGCGATGGCAGTTGAGGATCATGCATGCATTTGACTAGGAGGTAGGGTCTTGCTCTTCTTTTATCCGTTCTTTCCGTTCATTGATTGATGATTGCTTTCTTAGTACCTTTAGTTTGCATATGTGATGATCATGCTAGATTAAATAGAAAACCCCAATGAAGACTGTAATAACATGATACTGTAGAGATTTAAAACCATGCATGTGTTCTGATTTCCTGGATTACATGTTATATAACTTAGGATAAATTTAGTAGACCTTGATTGTTGGGTGCTTGACTTAGAGAAGAGTACGACCGTTTGAATTTCGAGGACAAATTTTTTTAAGGAGGGTAGATTTGTCACCCCCAGTTTTCAAATTAGGGGTATTTTTGTCATTTTTTGAGTTTTATGATTTTTAGGAATTTTATTTATTTTATATGATTTTTAGGGATTTATTTGGTTTGGTTTGGATTTTATCCAATTTGGACTTAAGTTGGAGACCCAGGTAGCCTGGACACTAGTGGGACCCACATACTAGCTGGGCTTGGCCCACACACTATCATAATTGGGCTAGAAACCATAAACCCTATTTCCATGGCTTAATTAGTCATTTTAGAGCTAATTAGTATTTAGAAATTAGACCGAAACAAACCGAACCAAACCCGAACCAACCCAACCTAAGTCTATTGGGTTTGGAGGCTTAATGGGCTTCACCCAAACCCAAATCCCCCCTACATGGCTGGCCAGCAGCAAACCCCTCTACTTTCTTCCCATTTCAAAAAAACCCTCTCTCTCTATCTTCCTTCTCTCATTTTACAAATATCTGTTCCTTCCTCCTTTGGATTTTAGGCTCAAAAGTAAGTGAAATCTCTTCCAATCTCTTCCATTTCTCTAGATCTCTATCTAATCTTGGTGCTAACCCTTGTTTATCTCTTATTTGTTATTTTTATCTAAGTATAACCTAGCATGGAGGGGTTGGAGGCTTAGATTTGGCTCTTGACCCAAAAAGAACCAATTTTGGGGCTTTTCTTGGGATTCCAACTCCCAAGAGGTAAACCCTAACTCTAACTCTTGTAATTGCTCCTAATTAATGTTATTTGTATATTAGAGGATACCCGAGGTGTAGGACAACCCGTTAGAAGAGGGTTGTGTTAGCCCAATGATTATATCATATTTTTGAATATGGCTAATCAATTAAGTTTAACTAGCGATGTCACTAATATTCATGCTACTTAAACTTATCATTGTCCTAAATGTTCTATATCATATTGTTATGATTATATCATACTGCATCATACTGTTTTGTTCGTCTAACATGTACTTGCAGACAAGCAGGACATATGCAACAAAGAATTATTAATGGGCCAAAGACGGCGTTATACAAGGAGATTTCTCTGAACTGTCCAACGACCTATCCGGGGCCTCGCATTGGGGGTTCTGCTGCCCGGTCAGCGGACAGGGGTCGAGGGGGCAGCGCCCCCCGTCAGGGGTTCGGGGGCGAAGCCCCCGAAAGGTATTCAGATTTTCAGATCTGTTTATCTTTGGACGATTGTCGTCAAGAAAAAATGCGTCTTCTATGTCAGGAAAAAGACGTCATCAAAAGGGCTATTGGTTTTCTTATTTATTCTGTATTTTTCCATTTATTGAGTCTAGAAAAATGTGAGATTGATCGGATCGGTACTGGCTTAGGTTCTTCTCAGTCCACAAACAAAAATAACCCTACCTACATATCCCAAAAATCCACAATTCCAAAAGCCTAAAACCTATGCAAATTTGGTTTATTCCTCACTGTTCTGAACCAGCAGAACTCTGACAGAACTCTGACCGAGTTCGGTCCGAGTTTGGCCCGAGTTCGGTCTGGGTTATTTGAATTTTAGTTCCCACCAAATCTGCATCCAACGTTCGTATGCGAAATCCTAGCATCCGAACTCTGCCCGAACTCTGCCCGAGTTCGGTTCCCTAAAAATACTATAAATAGAGTTGAGATTACCATTCATTTCAACAATCCAATTTCATCTCTTCTCTTCTCTATCTAAAGTGTTCTGAGCTTTTACTTTCATATCTAAGCCTTTACGACTCTTAGTCAAGCCAGTACAGTTTCTGTTTAATCTAGAGTTTGGTGTTGAAGAGTTGTATCGGAGGTTGTATTCAGAAAACATTCCAGTTTTCCAATTGCCTTCTAGAGCCGGTCGTGCGCTCGTCACCAAGCACAGTGTTGTGAAGTCGGTCGTGCACTTGTCGCCAAGCACGGTGTTGTAAGAGTTGCAAGCACTCAGTTAAATCTTGTGTCATAGTGGATTAACATCGAGCAAGAGTACTCGAGACTGGATTAGTCCTTTCAGATGGATACCAGTATACATCGCTGTGTCACTGAGTTTGAATTTTGACTCTTACTTTACCGTATTTTATTTACCGTCTTTTATACGCCATAATAAATAATTGCTTAATAGTTTTTAATTGGTGATTATTTTCCGCTGCACACACACACACTCTGTTCACCCCCCCTCTAGAGGTGCTCAACGGTCCTACAGTTTGGAACCCATTGGACTCAATTCGGGACTTTCGGGCTAGGTTTAGTGCCAATTTTGGAGAAAATCCTAAATTAACATGTTTGGGTGTTACTCCTAGCCTAATTATACCTAATTAGGTTAGTTTGGGTGAGATGAGGCTAGGTACGTGTCCATATTTGGATACATGGGGTGTTTTGCGAGAAATAATAAAATAGGCTTTTTCGGGGTTTTCGGGTTCCAACACACGGGTGACTTTTTGCACCGACACTAGAATCGGCAAGCTAGTACTTAGAATAGGTTCTAATCATTATTTAGAACTCGTGGGTAGAGTTTGGATCGAATCCGGATAGGTTTGGCGTCCGTATCACGCGGTATCGCGAATCGGACACCCCGAAGTCGCCAAAATGGCCATTTGGCCATTTGGGCCTCGTTTCTCGTTTTGTTCGCGTGCGCGAGTTAGATTTCTTGTATGGGGCACGTGTCTAGGCCCTAGAGGGTAGAATTGCAAGATTTGGGTATTCAGATAAGGTTTTGGGTCGTTTAGGAGTATGTGTGTGTGTGAGAGTAAGTGTGTGTTTGTGTGGTAGGGAGAGTGTGTGTGTGTATTTATATATATGTCTATATGCGTGTGTGTATGTAAATATATGTAGAGTATATATAGATATGAGTATGTATATAGATTTATAGATAGATAGGTATAGATATATAATATATATATATATATATATAGATAGATGGTTAGATACATAGGTATATTGATATAGATATAGATATATATATAGAGGGAGTGGGAGATGAAATAGAAGAAGAATTAGAGAAGAAAAAGAAGAAGAAACAGCAGCCACAGCAGGAATAGTTGCTGTAGCAGCAGCTACAGCAGTCCTTCCCCCATTTTAGCCTCCCATTTGCCCTATAAACCCGCCCTAGTATATATATTATATAAGTATGTATTATATATATATATATATATATATATATATATATATATATATATATATATATATATATATATATGTATAGATGGATAAATAGATAGTTAGAGGAAGGGAATTAGAGGAATTAGTTATGAGTTGTAAGAAGAAGAATAAGAAGAAGACTAAGAAATCCAAGAAGTTAGAAAGAAGTTAGAGAAGAAGGAAATTAGAAGAAGTTAGAAAATTTAGTAGAAGAATAGAAAGAAGTTAGAAGAGGAATTAGAGAAGAAATAGGAAGAAGAAGTTAGAAGAAGAATTAGAGGAGAAATAGGAAGAAGAAGTTAGAAGAAGAAGTTAGAAGAAGAGTTAAGAAGAAGAATTAGAATAAGAGCTAGAAGAGAGTTTTAGGGTAAATCGAGTTAGAGAGTGAAATCGAGCTCCGAGTATCGGAACGCGTTGAAACTTGGCGTAGACCTAGATTATATGAATTAGATTTTGCGGGTAGGCTCCCGAGTGGAAATCGGGGTCGTAGGGCGTCGGTATCGCGCCGTATCATTGCGTATCTTAAAATATTCAAGATATCAGCAATAGGCCGTAAGATGGAGTGGATGTCCACTTTTCCTAGGTATCTTAGTAGGTAACGTATGTATAGGTTAGTATCTTACTACCCTAGGGAGATCGGGTAAAATATCAACGTAGGTAGGCTAACTTGATAATCGCCTAAGGTAGAATTTTACCCTTTTTAAGGGTAAAATAGGATATTGGCCTACGGCCAAGATTTGAGTTTTCAAGTCCAAGATGGACTTGGATATGGGTTGTAAGGGTTGGTAATAGTTAGAAATAGTCGCCTAGTCTAGTCTTGACCCCGATTGACCATAGTTGACTTTTTAGACCAAAAGTCAACTATGGGTCAACGCTTTACCCAATTTAGTCCCAAATTCCATTAAACTTGGACAGTTGACCGAAAGTCAACTATTAGTCACTAATGACCTAGAGTTGACCTAGAGTTGACCCGTTGACCAAAATACAACGGTAAGCCGATTTCCGACCTAGTTTGATTCGGATTGATTTCCAATGTCCTCCCATGACCAAGTATGACCCAACTAGACTTATCTTGACCTAGTATGACTTTGTTAGGTCTAATATGACTTAGATTGACCCCGTACAATCTAGTTTGACCTAGATTGACTTAGTTTGACGTGTCTTGACCTATTTTGACTCAGTATGACTTAATTTTACTTCCAAACTATTATATTGATATAATATTCCATCTATAGGTCCTCGATGCACTGTTCTTGGACTCAGTCGACTTATCCATCACAGTACAGGCGAGTACATTCTCTGATAATATTTCTGTTTTATGATATCGTCTTTGTTTCTAGTATTTAGTGCAGATTATCCTTGTTCTTTTGACACATTGTTCACACGGATTGATATTTGTCTGGATCCCGTCATAAGATGTTATTCCTCTTATATATGGTTTACACTGGACAAGCCTTCATTATTTATTGTTCATTGTATAGATACGATTCCTGCGTAGGCTTGCGACCTCCACAGAGAATACGTATCATGACGTGTCATGACTGGATCCACTATATTAGTCAGGGATGGGGGTGTTAGCGTAGATATGTGATCAATACCCCACAGATATTATTGTATCATAATTGTATAGTGTTTAATCATACACTCACGTATGATTAGCCAGGCCAAATATTGTATCAAGTTCTAAGCCGATCACATGTTGAAACTAATACTAAACTCACATAGATATAGTTCCAGATTCTTGTACATAATTTATACTATTTTCCCTGTTCTTACATTCAGATTTCAGTCTTGACATGCCTTACCATGATTCATGTACACATTATTTATCACGTAGATTCTCTCTATTTATTCTACTGAACCCTTTTTGAGTGATTTCTTCAAATAGTTTACCACAAACCTATAGTAAGTCACAAACAGAAATTGGATTTAATGCTTACCTTCTAGGTTGTCTGCTTCTTCTTGAAAACTCTTTCGAAGATCCTACGAGAGGGTGTCTCTCGAACTTGTGGTTGTTCCAGTACTACAGAGGAGGGAGAGATGGATTTTAGGGTTTATAGAAGAGAATCGACTGCTCCCCTAGCCTGTATTTATATAAACTGCTTTGATTTGATTAAAGAGGAGGTTTTGATAGGATGAAATCTCCTCTGAATTCTCATTTGAATTCAGATTTGGATAGGTTCATTTAGAGTCTACGAATTTGAACTGGAGCAAGGGAACAGTGTTGAAAGATTGGTTTAAAGATTTGAATTTTAGGATTTTGCACTCAAGCCCTCGTAAATTGTATATTTGCAGATTCCCCTCCCATGCTTATCCATTTACTAATACTTAATATATTACATATATATCATGTGTTTGCCTAAATTTATCTATATATATTTATAATAAATAAATAAAACTAATAATGTGAAATGGAGATTTTGGGTCAAGGGCTCACAAAAGTTCAAAATTATCCTCATTTTAGAAAAAATGGGTGTTACAAGTCTGTCCTCCTTAGAAAAATTTTGTCCTCGAAATTTAAGGTGGTTATACTCTTCCCTAGGTTGAACCACCAACAATCAAGGTCAAAACTACTATCTAGCAACACACAAGATCAGGATCCTACTAGTTGGAAATTCTATACTCTCAATTGGGTCATTACACTATCTATCACAACAAAACACAATCCAAGAGGTACTATTGGAATATACAACAATCATGAAAAAAGGACGAAAGAAGAACAAAGGACAGACTGCTAACCCATCACCTGTAGCATCGGCCTCCTCGACCGTCAACGTGGGAACTGCCCGGCTGAGTATATCCTTTTGCTGGTGCAGGACATGACGATGTTCCACAAGTGGCCTAACTCCATCTCTCTGCGCTTGGTATGAACACTGGCCAGGACGATGAAGTGTTAAGAGATAATTCTTAACCAGATGCTCCGTTGATCTACAGTGCAAGCACACTCCCAGCCTCTTTTTGTACACCTCCCAAGAATAGCCTGACCTCCAGCAGTAGGTACAGGTAGGAGCTGGCTGAAACTGCCTCGGGGGTGCTGCTAATCTAGTTGTACTGGAGCTCGTATCGTCGCATGAAACTGCTAAACCCGGACCCTAGATGGGGCCTGGAATTGCTGTTGTGGCGACTAAAAAGATTGATGCAGAAATTAAAAGCTCAAGTGAATGGAACACAAGTAAAATATGGATAGTAGGCTTAAAGTAGGTCGTGCTCATACTTTGGGTCATCATGTTTAGGTTGAAATGGTGTCTCTAACTCGAGTCGAAAATAAAAGTGACTCCGTAGGGAAAATCAAGATTGGGTCTTGTGTAAGAAAAGTCATGCAATAAAAATGAAGTACAAGATGGTGTGTCCAAGTGGGACACGAAGGTCATGGGTGTTGGGTGTCCTGTCTAGATCATGTATGTAAAGTTTGTTTTGAGAAATCAATTAGTCTTATGCTCCTAAGTTAAAAGTCATGGCAATGTGCATACAGAAATCATAAATAAAAGGGAAATGGTCAAATGGCCTAAATTGAACCGAAAGTTGTGAAACAAAAGTAGTAAAAGGGAACATGTTTGAGTGGAACGTGATATATCAAAATGAAGATAATTTTTTCTATTATAACTCATGAAGGAAGTTTAAGAGATTAACATCTCTAACGCTCCAGAAATCGAAGTCATGGAAGAACACTCGTCTATCTAGAATCTCTCTCCAGGGTGTCTACCCAAGTCTAATCACTGTCTACATAAGGCACTAACTCTTCTAAATGATACTAGGATGGTACCCCTATACTAAGTTGTTCATACCCTTTTCCAACTAGTCACTAAATCGTTTTGGTGCTTAAATCTCTGTAATATTTAAGATACCTTATCTCTGGCTACTAGGGTACTCCTCCTATCATGTTTCCTGGTGCAACTCCTACCTTGACACTTATTGTTCACCCTAGGGTTCTCATCTATATCTAATTATCAAAACCATATACAATACTTCCCAACCACACTCTAAACTATTAACACAATTAATCAAGAACACAGACCAACTGCAATCACCAAGCCATCACACTATGAAGAACCTATAATGAAATGAGAATCTACCAGGACCTAGACTAAAAAACTGAAGGTATCCTAACTCTTAAGCTAATTCAGGATGGAACAAAGTGTATAATAACAGAAATAAAATGATGGAGATGACATGTTAGGACCCTTCTCAAGATACAATCTGATAATCATACACGTCTGTCCAAAATTATGATACTCAGAATCCTAGCCACGCTAGTAAGCAAGGCTGCGATAAACGATAGAGTCCATAACTGCGTCATACACCTCTATAATCATGTCGTCTGGAATCATCGCTTTGCCGACTAGTGTAGCTGTAAGGAATCCCAAATCTCATAACCAAGCATATACATCCGAAGTCATGTCTCTACGTTTCCAGCACGCCGGCTAATATAGCTGCGATAAACTCTAGGTTCCATAACCAAGTAACATTTTACCTTCCCTGTTATTTTTGTCAACATATGTCATCCGAAGACACCGTAACTCAGGCCATAACATTCATCTCGATATAAAAAATCAAATCAACAATGATTCCATCAAAATTAAGTTCAATAATATGGAATAAGGGTGAACGGAAGCAAAAGGAAAGGATTTAAAATTGAAGTTCAAATAAGATTCTCAAGGGTCGTCCCAGGAATCTCTCAAGGAATTCAAATTGTGACTGAGTATTCTCTCATTCTAATACCTTACTTCCTATACGCTATCGCAGGCTCGTAGCAGTGCAACTAAGTCGTTGTGCTACTACGATATGCAATAATGCGACTCTAGACTTGCATGGGCTACCACTAAAAATGTGTTACAACCCGCACCCAGTGTAGGAACACGAAAGTGGGTACGTATAGCCTACGCCGCAGAATCGACGATAGAATGCTGTTCTAGGTTTCTAACTAAACAACTCACGCAAGTATATATATAATATACCTGTCATAGTTATCAACTCCGAATGGAGGACAAGTATAAGATATGATAATACTCAACCACAATCTGAAGCACGATAAAATAACACAAAAGTCTATATAACTATAAAAACTTAAAACAACAACTTAAATAAACTTCTAAAATAATAATATCTCAAACAATCTCAAATACAACTCAAATCTCCACTTATTACAATACAAGTTCCAACAGAGAAAACTAAACCATAAACTAGCAATCTACTCCAAGCTCTACTGGTCCTCTAGGCTAGCTGTGAATCTCTATGTTACCTGTAATAATTTTAATAGGTCCAGTCAGGACAGAAACGAGCACAACATCTCAACAGTTCATATCAAGACAGGAATATAAAGCATACAATAGAGTAAAATACATGAAATGCTAAAAAGTACATGTAGTAAAAGAGATAGAACTATAATATAACTAGCTACTATATGTAGAGAACTATCAGTGACTAGTGATGTAGAGTACAATATAGACATATGAATGGCCTGAATTTGCACATAATTACACTAAGAGTTTGCACATGATTACACTACTTTGGAATTGTTCATATGACCATTTATACTCCCCCGTACCCCAATCAATACACAAGGATCCAGATATGTTATTGTACAATATTTCACATGAGGGTCCATAAATGGGTGCACATAAAGTTATACATGAGGGCTCTGTGAACATGAGATTACATGAATCACAAGAGTATACATGAATAGTGAAAGCACAGGAGTACATGATGAAAGTGAAACACACATGACAAGATGTACCCGATGCTCCCGGGGGATAATATCTCAATATAAAGATCTATGTAGTACCAATCCATGTTAACAACATGATATCATCAAGTAAAGTAATCTAGAGCAAGAATAAAAATCCTAACAAGTATGAAATGATCAGAGGATGTACTTACCTGATACCTTGAACAGCTAATATAAAATATGGCCAACTGGAGTCACGGAGTCCTAGTTAGAGCAACATAGGTTATAAAGAGTTCAATTTATATGGTAATTGAAATTATAATACAATCTACATGAGTCTAAGTCAATCTAGCTCAAAGTCAACTCTTGGTCAACTCTTGTCACAATCTAGTCAAACTAGGACAACTAGTCTAATGTGGTCAAACTAGCTAGGATTTGGCCAACAATGGTCAAAATAGTCTAGGTTAGTCAATTCTAGGTCTAAACAAGTCTATGGCCTAAACAATAAAGTATACTGGTACCATTTCTATCTAACACATAGCCTAAATCAAAGCACATAGCTAAACCACATAGCTAACAAGGCACACAAACTTAGTTATAATATATTATATACATATCACATATATCCTTACCTATATAACACCCTAACACATACATATAGATCATATATCAAGTATATACATATCCTCACTATGAACCATAACCTATATCTATATACTCTCATAATATATATTAGATACTATATAACCCAAAAATATATATACCTATCTATATAATCCTTCCACAATCTAGCATCATCTACTCAAACTCAAATACTTAGACACTAACCCACTAACACTAGGATACCATATCAACCTTGGTCATAAGGTAAACTAATCATTTACCTTGAAGGTAAAGGTAATTCATATTTACCTTAAGATACTAACTTGATATCATGAGATACCAAGATATCTCTCAATTATCTAATGTACTAACATAACATCTTAACTAATATCTAACATATAACCTATAGAGACTAACTTGCTAATATACCAATATCTAGAACTAACATAACCTACTAACATACTTGATATCTAACATCAAACTATCTAACAATATATCAAATATCTAAAAAAAGACTAACCTTTACTATCTAACTAACATTCATGCTAACAAATATAACTTACACTAACATAACAAACTCTAACATATATAACTTAATTATATATATATAATATATATATATATTTTTTTTTTTTATATATATAATATATATATATATATTATATATATATATATATATATTATACATATACTCGACAATCTATGATACCTACATTCATTTAATATCCATACTACATAGGCTCATAGGACACACAAAATGCATATGTCATATAGTTATTTTCTACTTAAAATCAATAATGTACCAATTAGACATTCATTAATTCTAGGAATAAAGTATGTCGTAGTCCTTCGTGTTAGCTTTCCGAAATTTCAAACGGATCGTATTTTCGTATCCGAAAGCTCCCAAAATGCGAAAACATCGAAACGGGTTTATCTTTCGGACATCTGACACTCAAATAGTTTTACAGAAAGTTCAAAAATGATTTTGGCTTATTAAAATATATATTTGGAAAGCTAACTTCGATACGGTTCTTTTAAAAGAACGGAAGATTAATCGAAGTTCTGAGCTAAAAGTTATGGCATTTCTAAGTTGCTATGGTTACTAAAAACGTGGATGAATATTATGACGAATTTGGTTGTTTTGGACAAAAGTAACGCATGTAGGCCAAGATACTTGGATACCAACATAGGTATCCAAATAAAACTCATTCTAACCATCCTAACTAACTTCAATCCACTCTCTAACCATTCTAAAACTGAATTGAAAACACAATTAATCCTATTAGACAGTAAACCGAACACATGGGGTGTCCTAATTTGGGATCTATCAAGTAGGACACAAAATACATATCTAAAATCTTCAAGAGAGCTCCAAATGGCCTCAAACTTGAATCTAAAAGGGGTACATGCATGGAGGTAGACCCTATGGATTCAAAACTAACTAATATGCATAGAAAATCAATTTAGAGGGTTGGTTTTACCTATTGGGAGTGGAATTCTAATGATACTTTCAAGGATACGGCTCCGACACGAAGATCTTCTAAAAATGACACTTCTCCTTGCACTTTGTTCCAAATATTTGCTAGCACCCTCTACTGGTAGTATGAGAAGGTTGGATGGAAGTTTTGGTGGAGGGATGTAAGGATTTGGAGTTCAAATCAAAGAGGGAATCTCTCTAATTTGGGGAAGAACACTTTGTGAAGAAAAAGAGGCAAGATGGAATGAAATAAAAGGAAGGGAGTGTTTGCCATTAAAATCTTTGATTGCAATTTCAACTACAAACAGAACAGTGTTAAAATTTAGGACTTAGATGTAGTCCTAGGAGTACACTTTTGTTTTTAACTGGGTCCTGTGTCGATGAAGCTGTCAACCCCTTGACCAAATTTTATACTCATATTTTTTTTCTATTTGTTTATTTTAAATGTCTCATATAATTGTTGTGTTTTATAATTGTTTTAATTAAAATATCAGCAGGGGGGACCAAAGGAATAATAAAGGAATTACAGGGACCTAGATGCAATAGACCTTATTCAAACTTCCTGGTCATATTCAAACTCAGGACAACTCTCATCAAATAAACGGAAACTGAGGTAGCAAAGGACTAAACCATGTTTGGTGTTAAACTCAATATCAGATTTGGAGAATTCAAATCCTTCTTCTATTTCCTACCCTAACAGTCTTTGAATTTGAACCTTAAACCAACAGATGAAGCCAAAGCTGAGTTTAAATGCTCGAGTGTGGTTTAAACCCTATTCAATGGGGCTTGGATCAACCTTCGGATTCCTGTTGCTTACCCTAACAGAAATCCTAGCTTGCCGAGGATAAGATCTCTTCTCATCGAATTCAACTTATAGTCAGTCGAATCAATTAAATCTCTGTTTGAATCTTCAAAGATAAACTGAAATCTGTTTGTTTTAAATCAATCCTCTATCAAATCCTTTCCCTGATTCAACCCAACCCAGAGATATTTATAGGAAAGCTACAACCGATCCTAAGCCCTGGGAACCCTAAAATTTTCACCTCCTTCCTGCTGCTGAGGACATTGAGTAGAAGCCAGGAAGTAACTCTGCCTTGCGACCAGGAAAGGTACGTTCATTTCTTTCAATTGCCAAGCTACTTTCTTCCTTCAAATATTAGAGGGGTAGATGATTGATGAAAATCCTAGGTAGAGTCATGGGGAACACCTGAGCTTTAATGCAGACCAAGAGACTAGGAACTGTGTCATGTTCCCATATCAATGTCGGAATCGACGCTTGGTATTCGACTGGTATGGATTGGTGTCAGACTTGGTATTGGTATCCTACCCGACCCTTGCATCAGTTCCGGTATGAAGTACCATACTGGTTTCAGGATTTAGGGATGGTACTCGACCTTCAAGTCCAAATTCTTGGTACTTTGGGTCTCTAGACGTATCCGGATACAGAGGGTACTAGCAATATAAAATTTTCCTTGTATCCATTAGATGAGATCATATGGGATTTTTTTGTATTCATCTGAAACTTTTTACTGATACCCATAAGACCTTCATCAGAGAACCAATAAAACTTGTAGAGAGGGAGAGAATCTCTGACTACTGCTGTGTTACTTTGCCATTCCCTCTGTGAGTTTGCCTTCCTATTTCCTTACCTCCTTCAAATTTCGATAAGGACAGGGGTGTCTAGAAATCTTGCCCCGGCCAGACACAACCTAAGCTGCAGCTTCCAACACCTCTGTCCCGGACCATGTCCACATCCCCCGCTTCATTTTTTTTACCTTGTTTTTTTACGCACTTTTGACCCTGCTGGAGCTTATCAGCAATAGGGAAACCGAGAACCTTTTTTGACCAAGGCCGTGAAAAGTTCCTTTCCTTCGCTTCTTCCTCTCCTTGACCTGCAAATGTAATGATTCCTGATGCTTCTCCTCGCCTTGAGTTGCATTGGGTAATGACTGCCTAAAGCTCACATCCTTTGGTGACTTACAACACCTCAGGGATCCATTCCCTTCAAAGTTCTCATGAGCTACACTGTCACAACCAATTTTAAGTTCTGAGGAACTAGAACGTGGGCACAGATCGTGATGAAAACCAATTTGATTGGAGGTCGGCTCAGTTTTAGATCTCTGGGATTGGTTCAAATCCCCATTAACTTGCATCTTGTCCTGACAAACGATAACATCCTTAACAGATTTATGTAATTTCCTGGCCCGATATTTACTTCTTTCTGCTTCACTGAAGCAAGGAAGTGCCTGCATCGAGTTGTGGAGTCTAGAACCGATAAAAACTGTTGTATCAGAACAAAGGCGTGGGCTATTTCTTACTTCTCACCAGCTTCCTACTGTTGTTCCAGTTTTGATGAGCAGGAGGTGTGAGCTAAGAATGGAGATATAAGTATCCAAGATCAGGGATATATTTATAAGCATCGCTATTGACGTGTATTTGTGAGATTCACACTCTGAATTGGAAGTCCTGAACATTAGTTTTTGTTTCTCCAGTGCCCAATGGCTCAATAAGTCGGCTAACCAATATCCAAAATGCTAAGTAACTCTTTACTTGATGACTGAGCAACACAACTAAACTTGTTCATATATAGATAGCTCTGTTCAGTACTGTCCGGTGTCATTGCTGCAAAAATTGATTATTCCTCTCACGAGAGCTTGCAGCAGTACCTTGGCCTATACACCCTAGTACAATTATGGGCCACACGAATGCTAAACAAGCCTAAGTCAATTGCCAGGCCAGTTTTGCCCTGTATTAGTAAACACATGTACCAGGTTTAGATGTATCAATCCCATGGAAATTTCATGTCTTTGTATTAATTCGTGTACTTTAGTAGTAGACCCTTTGTCTATTGACCAAGTAATGCCTGAGATAAGGGGAGAACCTGTGTTTAACGAAGGGACAGATTCCTTAAGTATCAGTTAGCACAAGGTAGGGAGTGTATGTGTGTCTTGATGAATTACAGAAAAGAACAGAGTATCGGTAGACAGATAGCCTCTGGACCAGTCTTGTATCAGTCGACCACATATTCCTAGTAGGAATACCCTGTAACAGCTTGCGCGTAAGGTATTTGGTTGACACAAGGATAAGGGTATCAGCCTATACATTTGTGGGGTGAGGCCTACAGGTAACCGAAGTAGTTGATTTGAGACAATAAATTAGTATGTGTCAGTAAGATACCAATTAATGGTTGGGATGTAGGACTATGTGTCCTTTCATTTAAACCCATATCCTAAGGCCCGAGTACCTAGGGCAGGACAGGATATACATCCTAGCCAGTAGTAACCTGTAGGTAAGGGTGTCACATACATATAGGAAATGCAAATTGCAGTCTTATTTAGAGACAGTTGTGTGTACACTATCTTCTATAATGTAGAGTAACCTATTTGCCTTCTGAGCATAGATAGCTACAAATTGGTACAACGATGGTTTACAATAGGTAATGGCACAGGTTACATGGATACTCGAGTAATCAAAGGTGTTAGAGGACAGTATATTGCAGCTAGATAGTCCTTGTACACATGTGGATGATTATTTAATGGATGGCTGCCTTTATAGGCAGAACACAGGTTCTAGATGTCACAAATGAGTTAGGTAACACAAGAATACAAGCAAAACTAGCAAGTACATAATGTTAGATGTGTAGTCAGAGTTGAATATAAGAGGTGAAAGGTGGTTATGGGGATAATTCCTAGTTGTAATAACTAAGTTCAATACTAAAAGATGCATTACCATAGGGTTAGACCTATAAACCAATAAACCTAAAGCTAGCTTCACTTTTGTTCCTTATGAATTTTATAATGCTTAACACAGGCTATTTTGGACCTCGATTCGGACTTGTCACGTGCAACAGCTCAGGACCAAAGGCAAGTATACCTTGCCTTTCTACACAGCTTTATTTACATGCACCGTCTTTTATTGTTATCCAGTTTCTCATATTGTTGCCATGTATCTTTTACATCATATTTATATACTTGTATCATTTTTATATAGACCGTGTTCACAGATAGCTTTGTTTCTTATCAGATGTATTCATTGAGCCTTGATCGAGTCGTGTTGTGAGTCGTGAATTGAACTGCTTTTACCTCAGTGTCTTGAATCCTTGAAGCTAACCTGCGAGCCCACACTAGGGGCGAGGGTTAGTAGTCATCCTATCTTAAGCTAACCTGCGAGTCCACACTAGGGACGAGGGTTAGTAGTTATTGGTCCACACCTGCGAGTCCACACTAGGAACGAGGGTGATGCTAACCTGCGAGTCCACACTAGGGACGAGGGTTAGTAGTAAAGGCTAGCCTATGAGTCCACATTAGGGACGAGGGTTAGTAGTATAGGGTTTACACCTGCGAGTCCACACTAGGGACGAGGGTGATGCTAACCTGCGAGTTCACAGTAGGGACGAGGGTTAGTAGTAGAGGCTAGCCTGCGAGTCCACATTAGGGACAAGGGTTAGTAGTATAGGGTTTACACCGGCGAGTCCACGCTAGGGGCGAGGGTGATGCTAATCTGCGAGTCCACACTAGGGACGAGGATTAGTAGTTCAAACCTGCAAGTCCACGCTAGAGACGAGGGTTTGAGTATTCGATTTGGTTATCCGTCTTGACATGAGTTCTAGTCCTTGTTCATTAGTTCATTTATGTGTAGACAGTGCATAGATTCGTGCTTTTTTCATGGCTGAATTTTACTTGTTAATTCTGTATTTTCCTCCATGCATAATAAACTGTTAGAAAGGCTCGTTTTTATGTATCTTGCTAGTCCTCTGAGGACCTGATGATCTTTTCAGGTTAGCCGCGTTTGAGTCCGGAGCAGATAAAAAGGTTTGAGCCAGTTTCAGATCGCAATGCTTGCAGTGGAGTGGTCTAGATTAGCAGTTTTTTTATTCAGTCAGTTACTCCATGTATTCCTCTATTTTTTTTTTCGTCTATTGGTAGTGATTTGTGTCCACCGGACGTGACAGTGAATCTTGATATTCAGTTATATTCATTATCGTTCAGTTCATGTCTTCTCTTTTTATTGTTCGTGATTGTGACATGACTTTTATGTGGATGAGATATAGATTTCCGTGATTCTAGATTACCGTGACTTGTGTATAGACAGCATACTACCGCCGACACTGCGGCGTAGGCTGGACTTGGACACGCTTTGTATCCGAAAGCGGGTACGGGTCGTGACAAGTTTTTTTGGTGGCCCATGCAGGTGTACGTTAATCACTTCAGTTACGTCACTGTACCATCGTGAGCCTGCGAATAGGAATAGACACTTAGGATCTCATCCACACGTCTTGACTCTTGTTCATCCTTAATCCTTGATTTCCTTGAATCCTTGATTTGCATCATGTTTGAAAATCTCTACAACAGCTAAAGTGTTGTCCTTGTTACAGTTAAGATGGCAGAAATTTTCAGTTGATTATAACAATGACATAGATACTATGATTTATTTGACTTGCGAGTATTCACAATAAATTGATAGCAAACTATTCATTCTAGTAATTATGACCCATTTAAATTTTGAGGACAAAATTTGTTTAAGGGGGGTAGAGTTGTCAACCCCTTGACCAAATTTTATACTCATATTTTTTTTCTATTTGTTTATTTCAAATGTCTCATATAATTGTTGTGTTTTATAATTGTTTTAATTAAAATATCAGCAGGGGGACCAAAGGAGTAATAAAAGGAATTACAGGGACCTAGATGCAACAGACCTTATTCAAACTTCCTGGTCATATTCAAACTCAGGACAACTCTCATCAAATAAAGGGAAACTGAGGTAGCAAAGGACTAAACCCTGTTTGGTGTTAAACTCAATATTAGATTTGGAGAATTCAAATCCTTCTTCTATTTCCTACCCTAACAGTCTTTGAATTTGAACCTTAAACCAACAGATGAAGCCAAAGCTGAGTTTAAATGCTCGAGTGTGGTTTAAACCCTATTCAATGGGGCTTGGATCAACCTTCGGATTCCTGTTGCTTACCCTAACAGAAATCCTAGCTTGCCGAGGATAAGATCTCTCCTCATCGAATTCAACTTATAGTCAGTCGAATCAATTAAATCTCTGTTTGAATCTTCAAAGATAAACTGAAATCTATTTGTTTTTAAATCAATCCTCTATCAAATCCTTTCCCTGATTCAACCCAACCCATAGATATATTTATAGGAAAGCTACAACCGATCCTAAGCCCTGGGAACCCTAAAATTTTCACCTCCTTCCTGCCGCTGAGGACATTGAGTAGAAGCCAGGAAGTAACTCTGCCTTGCGACCAGGAAAGGTACGTTCATCTTCCTTTCAATTGCCAAGCTACTTTCTTCCTTCAAACATTAGAGGGGTATATAATTGATGAAAATCCTAGGTAGAGTCATGGGGAACACCTGAGCTTTAATGCAGACCAAGAGACTAGGAACTGTGTCATGTTCCCATATCAATGTCGGAATCGACGCTTGGTATTCGAGTGGTATGGATTGGTGTCAGACTTGGTATTGGTATCCTACTCGACCCTTGTATCAGTTCTGGTATGGAGTACCATACTGATTTCAGGATTTAGGGATGGTACTCGACCTTCAAGTCCAAATTCTTGGTACTCTGGGTCTCTAGACGTATCCGGATACAGAGGGTACTAGCATATAAAATTTCCCTTGTATCCATTAGATGAGATCATAGGGGATTTTCTTGTACTCATCTGAAACTTTTTACTGATACCCATAAGACCTTCATCAGAGAACCAATAAAACTTGTAGAGAGGGAGAGAATCTCTGACTACTGCTGTGTTACTTAGCCATTCCCTCTGTGAGTTTGCCTTCCTATTTCCTTACCTCCTTCAAATTTCGATAAGGACAGGGGAGTCTAGAAATCTTGCCCCGGCCAGACACAACCTAAGCTGCAGCTTCCAACACCCCTGTCCCGGACCATGTCCACATCCCCCGCTTTATTTTTTTACCTTGTTTTTTTACGCACTTTTGACCCTGCTGGAGCTTATCAGCAATAGGAAAACCGAGAACCTTTTTCCGACCAAGGCCGTGAGAAGTTCCTTTCCTTCGCTTCTTCCTCTCCTTGACCTGCAAATGTAATGATTCCTGATGCTTCTCCTCGCCTTGAGTTGCATTGGATAATGAATGCCTAATGCTCACATCCTTTGGTGACTTACAACACCTCAGGGATCCATTCCCTTCAAAGTCCTCATGAGCTACACTGTCACAACCAATTTTAAGTTCTGAGGAACTAGAACGTGGGCACAAATCGTGATGAAAACCAATTTGATTGGAGGTCGGCTCAGTTTTAGATCTCTGGGATTGGTTCAAATCCCCATTAACTTGCATCTTGTCCTGACAAACGATAACATCCTTAACAGATTTATGTAATTTCCTGGCCCGATATTTACTTCTTTCTGCTTCACTGAAGCAAGGAAGTGCCTGCATCGAGTTGTGGAGTCTAGAACCTATAATAAACTGTTGTATCAGAACAAAGGCGTGGGCTATTTCCTACTTCTCACCAGCTTCCTACTGTTGTTCCAGTTTTGATGAGCAGGAGGTGTGAGATAAGAATGGAGATATAATTATCCAAGATCAGGGATATCCTATTTATAAGCATCGCTATTGACGTGTATTGGCGAGATTCACACTCTGAATTGGAAGTCCTGAACATTAGTTTTTGTTTCTCCAGTGCCCAACGGCTCAATAAGTCGGCTAACCAATATCCAAAATGCTAAGTAACTCTTTACTTGATGACTGAGCAACACAGCTAAACTTGCTCATATATAGATAGCTTTGTTCAGTACTGTCCGGTGTGATTGCTACAAAAATTGATTATTCCTCTCACGAGAGCTTGCAGCAGTACCTTGGCCTATACACCCTAGTACAATTATGGGCCACACGAATGCTAAACAAGCCTTAGTCAATTGCCAGGCCAGTTTTGCCCTGTATCAGTAAACACAGGTACCAGGTTTAGATGTATCAATCCCGAGGAAATTTCATGTCTTTGTATTAATTCGTGTACTTTAGTAGTAGTCCCTTTGTCTATTGACCAAGTAATGCCTGAGATAAGGGGGGAACCTGTGTTTAACGAAGGGACAGATTCCTTAAGTATCAGTTAGCTCAAGGTAGGGAGTATATGTGTCTTGATGAATTACAGAAAAGAACAGAGTATCGGTAGACAGATAGCCTCTGGACCAGTCTTGTATCAGTCGACCACATATTCCTAGTAGGAATACCCTGTAACAGCTTGCGCGTAAGGTATTTGGTTGACACAAGGATAAGGGTATCAGCCTATAAATTTGTGGGGTGAGGCCTACAGGTAACCGAAGTAGTTGATTTGAGACAATAAATTAGTATGTATCAGTAAGATACCAATTAATGGTTGGGATGTAGGACTATGTGTCCTTTCATTTAAACCCATATCCTAAGGCTCGAGTACCTAGGGCAGGACAGGATATACATCCTAGCCAGTAGTAACCTGTAGGTAAGGGTGTCACATACATATAGGAAATGCAAATTGCAGTCTTATTTAGAGACAGTTGTGTGTACACTATTTTCGATAATGTAGAGTAACCTATTTGCCTTCTGAGCATAGATAGCTACAAATTGGTACAACGATGGTTTACAATCGGTAATGGCACAGGTTACATGGATACTCGAGTAATCAAAGGTGTTAGAGGACAGTATATTGCAGCTAGATAGTCCTTGTACACATGTGGATGATTACTTAATGGATGGCTACCTTTGTAGGCAGAACACAGGTTCTAGATGTCAACAAATGAGTTAGGTAACACAAGAATACAAGCAAAACTAGCAAGTACATAATGTTAGATGTGTAGTAAGAGTTGAATATGAGAGGTGAAAGGTGGTTATGGGAATAATTCCTAGTTGTAATAACTAAGTTCAATACTAAAAGATGCATTACCATATGGTTAGACCTATAAACCAATAAACCTAAAGCTAGCTTCACTTTTGTTCCTTATAAATTTTATAATGCTTAACACAGGCTATTTTGGACCTCGATTCGGACTTGTCACGTGCAACAGCTCAGGACCAAAGGCAAGTATACCTTGCCTTTCTACATAGCTTTATTTACATGCACCGTCTTTTATTGTTATCCAGTTTTCTCATATTGTTGCCATATATCTTTTGCATCCTGTTTATATACTTGTATCATTTTTATATAGAACGTGTTCACAGATAGCTTTGTTTCTTATCAGATGTATTCATTGAGCCTTGATCGAGTCGTGTCGTGAGTCGTGAATTGAACTGCTTTTACCTCAGTGTCTTGAATCCTTGAAGCTAACCTGCGAGCCCACACTAGGGGCGAGGGTTAGTAGTCATCCGTGTCTTAAGCTAACCTGCGAGTCCACACTAGGGACGAGGGTTAGTAGTTATTGGTCCACACCTGCGAGTCCACACTAGGGATGAGGGTGATGCTAACCTGCGAGTCCACACTAGGGACAAGGGTTAGTAGTAGAGGCTAGCCTGCGAGTCCACATTAGGGACGAGGGTTAGTAGTATAGGGTTTACACCTGCGAGTCCACACTAGGGACGAGGGTTAGTAGTAGAGGCTAGCCTGCGAGTCCACATTAGGGACGAGGGTTAGTAGTATAGGGTTTACACCTGCGAGTCCATGCTAGGGGCGAGGGTGATGCTAATCTGCGAGTCCACACTAGGGACGAGGATTAGTAGTTCAAACCTGCGAGTCCACGCTAGGGACGAGGGTTTGAGTATTCGATTTGGTTATCCGTCTTGACATGAGTTCTAGTCCTTGTTCAGCAGTTCATTTATGTGTAGACAGTGTATAGATTCGTGCTTTATTTCATGGCTCAATTTTACTTGTTAATTTTGTATTTTCCTCCATGCATAAAAACTGTTAGAAAGGCTCTTTTTATGTATCTTGCTAGTCCTCTGAGGACCTGATGATCTCCTCAGGTTAGCCGCGTTTGAGTCCGGAGCAGATAAGAAGGTTTGAGCCAGTTTCAGATCGCAATGCTTGCAGTAGAGGTGGTCTAGATTAGCAGTTTTTTTATTCAGTCAGTTACTCCATGTATTCCTCTATTTTTTTCCGTCTATTGGTAGTGGATTTGTGTCCACCGGACGTGACAGTGAATCTTGATATTCAGTTATATTCATTATCGTTCAGTTCATGCTTTTTATTGTTCGTGATTGTGACATGACTTTTATGTGGATGAGATATAGATTTCCCGTGATTCTAGATTACCGTGACTTGTGTATAGACAGCATACTACCGCCGACACTGCGGCGTAGGCTGGACTTGAACACGCTTCGTATCCGAAAGCGGGTATGGGTCATGACAGAAGCGAGTGGTAATGCATTGACTCCATTGACAATCTGATGATGGTTTTTGGTTCTCTGAAGGTCGTTGCTCTGGATGCCGGAGCTTGCGAAGGAGAAGAAGACGTTGAGTGTCTCTTCCGATCTCGGTGAGTGATAACTCTGATGCTTTGGTTGCATCTGTCTTTGACTGTGCGTCTCCGTATATATCTATGTGTGTGGAAGAAGGAAATGATCCATCTATTTATAAGCAGCAGGTTGGGCTGCTCACGCGTATGTGTAGGATACGCCTGTACGTGGGAACACTACGTGGCTGGAGCTGCGGGGGGCACATGGATGATGCGCTACCATTTGTGGGTTGAATCCTTCATCCTGCATTTGTGGGCTGGCTCATAGCAGTGGAGAGGATCTTTCAGTTGCTGAGATCTTGGGTGATTAGCACCCCTTCATAGGCTGAACTGAGTCAAAGGACATGTTAGCTCAAAGATCTCGGATTTGGTGAAGGGTAATCTGATAGGATACGCCTGAGATTGGGCGCATAAAAGACTTTGGCTTGTAACCTTTAGGAGTCACGAACCAGTCTGGGTACATAGCTTTTGAGGCGCATGCAAATCTTCGGGCGCATGGCTGCTGAGGCGCATGCGAGTGGTTGGTCGGCCACGTGGCTTGTAACCGTCGAAGGAAAGTAATGATGACGCTGACGTCAACTGTGCTTCATTTTTTGCAAAAGTTGTCAACTGTTTAGTACTCGGGGGACGTGCTGCCAACTCTGTTACTTTAGCATTAATTTCTTGGGGGTGACGAGCCAAAGTGGTCACTTTAATTTGTACCCCCTAGGTGTATGGGTCTATGTTCATCAGGATGTACTATGCTTTATTGGGCGCATCCATACGGGGCACTTGGTGGTGATGGGCACATCTGTATGGTACGTGGGATGCTGACAGACACGTCTGTATTGGTCCGACTATTGAGTTCTTCGAGTGCTTTAAATAGCCGTTTTGACTTGGCTGAATTCGAGGGGTCAGGTTCAACACCATGAATACAAATTTATTGCACGGGATTCGAAGAGTCGGCCACTTAGCGCATGGGTTTGATTTGTCTGGCCTATAAATAGCAGCAAGAAGAGAGTTTGTTTCTCGTTATCTTCCGCCTTCCCGAATGGAGATGAACTTCTTCGCTCGAGTACATTCTGTTGACAAGATGCTCCCGAGGGTGAAGATGCAACGAGTTATCTACGTACACACACTTGAAGATGATTGTTACATCCAAAAGTCAGAATTGCGGGGTTCTGAGGCAGGCCGAAGGTGCCTATTGCATCCAAAGATCGGGATGCTCGAGCCTCATTTCCGTTATGCTGGAAGAGCCGCAGATCAGATTGCGGTGCTCTCCTCTTCCTTAGGCTTTGGAGAGCTCTTCCTCCAGCTTTAGTGGGGTTGGCCACCCACTCCTGTTCTACTCAATAAATGCTTCATTAGCCGAAGCATTTGATCGAATCAAAGTGGAGCGCATATGCTAAAATGATGCGCCTCATGAGACGCTGCAGAGATGCGCCTGACTGAGATGCTGAAGTGATACGCCTAATTGGGACGTCGAAGTGATGTGCCTGGCGTATGGTGCGCCTGGCAAGGAGCGCATGGCGGTTGCTGCGCCTGGCTGTAGTCTTAGGATCTTTTTTTGTAGAAATTCTCATTTGTAAAGCCTTTCTTTAGACATTTAATAGATTCTTATATGAAAAAAAAAATCTTCTTTTGATGTCCATACTTTTGATGTCTTTTGCTGTGCTAAGTAATATGTTTGAGCTCCCTAGCGTATGTAGTGTTAAGGGCATAGGAATTCTGGCCTATAAATATGCCTGAAATTCCATGCTTCTACATGACCCCCTTCAAAGTTTTCAAAACTTTTCATCAAGTTTTGGAATACTTTGAATAAGAAGCATGGTGGTGTCTTCAATGTGGTGTATGACTGTCCGGGGCGCATGATTGCTCTGCGCATCTGTGATGAGGCGCACGCTCCTCTCAGTTTTAAATGCAAATAATAACGCTTTGAAATAAACAAAAAGATTAATGATGATCTTTTTGTATATCTGTCGTTATCATTTTATAGAACCCCAGGCGGCGGCTGACGTCACCCTTCATCGGTTCACGCGTATGCCCAAGCCTATAAATAGGCGTCTAATGGAGAGAGAGTTCTTCCTCTCTTTGCTTTATTCTTCTTTTGAGTTCTTCTCAAAAACCCTAACTTCTTTTTACGAGATGGTGCTGGCCGAGGGCAAGGCAAAAGAAAAGAGCCTGCAGAGGCCGATGTTGATGCTGTCCCCAGGACGCCCATCGACAATCGGCCGGCGGTGATTAGTTGGTTTGTCATCCTTTTGTCTTACCTTTTTGTACTTAAGAAACAAAAAATCTTTTAGAACTTACATACACTAACGTGCATGGACCTCGAGTCCTGATGATGTGCTGAAGCTTCTTGCTAACGCACATGGACTTTGAGTCCTGATGATGTGCTGAAGCCTCTTGCTGATGCGCGTGGACTTTCGAGTCTTGATGATGCGCTGAAGCTCCTTGCCGACGCGCATGGACTTCGAGTCATGATGATGCGCTGAAGCTTCCTGCCGACGCGTATGGACTTCGAGTCCTAGTGTGCGCTGAAGCCTCTTGCTGATGCGCATGGACTTCTAGTCCTGATGATGCGCTGAAGCTTCCTGCCGACGCGCATGGACTTCGAGTCCTGAGGATACGCTAAAACTTCCTGCCGACGCGCATGGACTTCGAGTCCTGATGATGTGCTGAAGCCACTTTTCAGACACACCTGAGCTTTGGTTCAGTATGTGCGCTTCTAATGAGAATGCGGCTCAGATATATTTTTTTATTTGTTTCAACATATCTGAGTCTTTGTATCTTTCCCTGACCGCCAGTTTCGATGACCGTCCCGCTTTTGAACGAAGTACTTCTGGACGCTGCTCTCTGTCAGTGGGAGTTGACTATAACGAGGAGGTGATAAATCCTGCCCAAGCTGCCATCATGCTAGATCAGTCTCCCGAGAGAATGACCCAAATCAGGAAGCAACAGTATGCGTTCCTCCAACGAATGATGGAGCGTGGCAGTTTGTAATCTGCCGTTCCTGGAAATGAGACTTTCCTGAAGCCTGAGTTCCTGTTTGGTGATCGCCTCACTTCTACTGAAGCGAAGTTGTTGAGGATCAAGAAAGATTGGTTCTTCTCAGCCAAAGGGGTGCATATGTTCATGAAGCAGCTCGAGCATCAATGGCCTTTGACAGCTTTCTGTCGTCTTGCTTCCAAGAGGAGGATGACATGGGAGCTAACCCCGTCTCAAGGGGGAGCGGTGGCTGGCACCATCAGGATCGATGCTACCTCAAACCATAGGGATACTTTGGTCGCCACACGGGCTGGGTCTTCTTTCTTCTGGCAAACTCTGCGTCCTGGGAGTATTTATAGTGACGTCCCTGCCGACACTTTCACTTTTGGTGCTACGACTTTCGTTAATCGTATGCTGTCATCGAAGCGATCATACCCGAAGGGTGAGTTTCGGGTAGAGGGTTGGTGTCATTATGTATCCAAGTAGGACAAACTAACACTCTGGGTTCTGACAAAGTTTTGAACCGAACTCAAGGAGATTGGGTCGACTGCCCTATCCGTGCCACCTAGGCGGGCGTCGACATCAACAGGCATATGTTTCTTGTGCTCTTGGAGATGTTTAATACCCAGACCGGGACCTTCTTCACTCCGGTAGGGGAACTAGGACTTGTACTTCACAAAATGTATGAGATATCGAGGCTTCCTTGGGGATCAGAACCCTATGAAGAGTACTTCCCGACTAACAAGGAGTTCAGGTCCTGGGGGACAAAGAAAAGGAGACGATGGCTGTCTTCAAAGAAGTGGCGAGTCACTATTATATGCAGAAGAAGGATAAGGGCAGGGCGCAGCCCCACGTGACTGCTTGGAGGGATTATGTCTTTGAGCAAGACAAGGAGGAACCCTCTCAGTTCACGACTCCGCCAGCTCTCCCCAGTACTGCGGTGCTTTCTGAAATGAGCAGACTAAATGAGAAAAGTCCCTACGAAATCGAGGACCGTGAGTCGAACGAGCGTTCCTACAGCTGTTTCTGGCATCTTACTCATCGGATGTCGTCCAAAGCAGTGTTGGCTGCCTATCTGATGATTTGGCTCCGGATTACATTTTTTCGGGCTGGACAGGCTTTGTAGAGAGGGTGACCCGAAACCTAATCCAGCCAACCGTGAAGTTGGTTTTTGTCCATCGCTTGGCTCTACTCTCCGTGATGGTGTGTAACCTGTTGCGAGGTTTACGAGAATTTGCGAGCAACGTCATTCATGAACGAGGTATGCATGGCAACTTTCTCTGTGCCGAGCTGTCGTTTATTATCTTATGGGATGGTTGATTTTGCACCATCCCAATGTGATGAGTCCAGGCCAGAAAGAAGATCACGTGGCCGGAGTTGCATTCCTCCGCCGCTTCTACCAGAGAAAATGGCTGCACGCTAGCGTTCATGTTTGTAGGAAAGTTTTATCCTTCTTTCAGGAATGGAAGATCACTAAAGTTGGTCCCATTTTTACAGGCTTCGAAGCTAATGAAGATTTGGCTGATTCGGGTGAAGATGCAACAACTCTGTCTCCGTGGGGATTCCATTGGTTGCAGAACATCCAACCGTCCCACTTGGGGTACAAGAAGAAACCAGTATTACTTGGAGCCGTACTTACCGAGCCATTTTGCACATCAACTCGGCTATGCTCAGTTGATGTTGGGGAACCCCAGTACTAGCCTGGGGTACACTGGGAGTCTGTTGGACGGGGCACGAGCTTGGCATTACTACAATGTCGGATGCACCGAAGCTCGCTTTACCATGCCAGTCTTGAATCCAAAGCCGTCGATTCTTTTCTCAGCAGCCAAAATTTATTACACGATGAACACCGTATCCCCAGATATGATAGGGAGACCAATTGAATCGTCGACACCCAATTGGAGGCGACTGAGAATATGTTGGCGAAGGCTCGATTGTACCGCCCGCCAGAGGTTGGTTATCGAAATATCCCTGTTATATCCTCGGAGGGTACTCAGGCAGAGCCCTCGGCTGATCACCGAAGAGACGTGCCGACACAGAGGCCGGTTCTTCTGTGCCGAAGAGGCAGAGGAAAGCAGTGTCACCGGCAATGTCAACAGAACCAGCTCCTGTGGAGGTAAGGACGTTCTACATAGTCTGGTTCGTTCTGTCATTCTTGTGACATATGATTTCTTTTTATAGGAGCCGCTGAGGAGGAGACCCCGAGCTTCGAAACCGCGTGCCAGCAGACCCAAGTCGGTGGCTGGCTCATCTGATGAGCGCATTCTGCCGATTATGATGTCTCCTGTGAGGAGAACCCTGATGATGTGACTTCTGTGAAGATTTTAGTATCTCCGAACGGTGCTGAAGGGGAAGTTAAAGGTGCAGCTGTTCCCGGGGTAAGCTACCGTAGGGGCTTCTGGCGAGGTCCCAGCAGAAGCTGTGCTCCCGGATGAGGAAGAAGAATGGAGTTTGTCTTCGTCGGATGACGTTTCTCCAGAAGTCCTCGAGCCTGTAGTAGGTGTAACAGGAGTGGTTGTAACAGAGGACAGGGTTGATTCCTCTCCGCGTCATGATGAAGGGTGGTCTGATATGCCATTACCGAGCCGTACTCCAAACCCAGCCGTAGAGGCCGAGCCGACTGTCGCCCAGGAGGTACTGACAGATTCTACTCCTGCAGAGGGACTTGATGAGGGAGGCGAGACTCGTCTGCTGAGCCCGACTCTAACGGAAATGTTGAGTCAGGAAACGGGTGCTGATCTTGATGTCTTGTCGGAGAAGGAAGGCCCTGTGCTTGCTGCAGGTAGAACTCCAGACGTTGGTGGTCCTTCCAAAATTGAAAAGGACAAGGGTTTGCTGGAAAAACCCTTTATTGTTCCCCCTACCTGGGGGACGATATTGACACCCCATTCGGCTCCTTCCATCGTCTTGGCTCCTCGGGCTAGCGGCGAAGTTCAAGTCCATGACGAGGGAGGGTCCGCTGTGGTTGAGGTTCTAGCCTCGCAGATTGAGGTTGGTGGGTCTTCTTCAGGTCCGCCGTCCATAGTAGCTCCTCCAACTCCTGCTATGACGCCTCAGATGTTGGCAGATGCCGATAAATATGTACAGTTTGTCGTTGAGACAGTGTATAAGATACTGCAAAAAGGCGTATCGACAGTGCTAAATGTGAACGGGAGTTTTGCGATGGCGAAAGCTATAGCGCTTCCTTACATTGGTCTGATACGTTCTCATCGGGGCCATGATCATATGGCCGAGATTCTGGAGGCGTCGGTGGCCGAGCTCGACCAGCTTCTTTTCGAACTTTAGAGCATTCAGCGAAATAACCTTTCTGTCCTGATAGAAGCAGAAAAAGAGAAGTTGATAGCTGAAGTCGAGTCGTCTTATGAGGCCACGGTGGCTATCTGGGACCGCGAGGTGGCCGAAGCTGAGGCTGCGGTATAGAGACTATCTCAGTCCACGCAGGAGGTGGAACTACGGGCCTCATTGGAAGCTAGGTGGAACTACGGGCCTCATTGTATAGCAGGTCACTGCCAAGATTCGCCTCCTTGAAGACCAGTAGGCCTAACTTTTGTTAGTTGTTGAGCGAGTCCAGGTGGAGCATGTAGCATCTAAGGAGGAAGAAGCAGCTTTTACCCGCTAGATTCTTTCTCTGACCACAGCGGCAGATTTGGAGGAGAAGTATGAGAATGATACTGCTCCTGAGGTTGTGGAGACGATGCACCAAGAAGCTGAACACCGAGTCTTGACGACTGTAGAGACTCGGGCTGAAAATCTGAAGCATCAGATTGAAGAGCTTTCTGCCAATCCCAGTGATGCTTAGGGATTGTAGTCTCCCTTTTTTGTTTTATTTTATAGTTTGCCACTTTTGCTGGGAATGTAATCCTTTACTTTGAAATGCAAAATAAAGAATTTTTTGGTGTGTTCATCTTTACTGTCATGAACTAGTGATTTGTGTGGACCTATTATCTTTTGCGCACCTTGGTTTTTAGGTACAGATAATAAGTTTGAGAGGACCGACATATTTGCTCAGAGGTAATATGGACGTGGCAAATATGAGGTTCAAATGACAGAATCTTCCTACTCAGAGGTGTTATGGACGTGGTAGGAATGTTTCTGGGGAATACGCGAAACTACTCAGATGTAATATGGACATAGAAGTTCTGCAATGGAGGTACAGTAACGCAGTGGTTGTCTGTACGGGATGTTTACTCAGAGGTGATATGGACGTAGTAAATATGATAAGCAGCACAATCCTACGTAGTGTAAGATTCCGCTTTACAGGGCGTAGAGGAGCAACTCAGAGGTAATATGGAAGTGGTTTTTCCTCTACTGAGGATAGAATGCCACGGGACAACTGGGTTCCGAAAGCATAGGATTTTGTATAGGGGAGATGTATGTGAGCTCTGATGATCAGGTCCACTGACTCCCTTGTTGGGTAGAGATGGAAGTACATGTCTGAAAGATGTGAAGAGTAGTACCTCTTTAGGAACTTGCCGTTGATGGGCTTCATGAACAAGTTCCCGTTCGGTCGGGCGAGGCGATAAGCACCGTTTGAGTATACCGTCTCTATGATGAAAGGTCCCTTCCACTTGGGCTCAAAATTTTCTGGTATTTTGTGAGTCAATACCATCGGCCTCCTGAGTGCGAGGACCAGGTCGCCTACTTAGAAAGTCCTCTGCTTGACCTTTTTGTTGAAGCCTATGATATACGGGCTTGATAAAGTTCAATGCGAAGCTGAGCTAGGAGATGTTTTCGTCAAGTGCTTGCAATTCCCGCAGCCGACGACGCTGATTGTCTTTTTCTGTCAATTGGTTTGTGATTGCTACACGGAGTGAGGGAATCTAGATCTAGAGAGACAGTACCGCTTCGCTCTCATAGACTAAGGAGAACGGGGTGTTGCCCGTCGGAGTCCGTACCGTTGTGCAGTAGGCCCAAAGGCATTCATCGAGCTTTTCGTCCCAGTCGTGTTTGTTGGATGACACGACCTTTTTGAGAAGCCTGACGATAGTCTTGTTAAAGCCTCTGCCAATCTGTTTGCTGCCGAATTGTAGGTGGTTGATGCCATGTTCTGAATACGATTCTTGTCACAGAATCTACTGAAAACATGGCTAATGAACTGTGGACCATTGTCGTAGATGATCCTTCGGGGTACCCCAAAACGGTAGATGACATGATGCTTGATGAAGCTGATCACCCTGGAGCTCTTCACTTCCATCTGTGGAACTGCTTCTGCCCACTTGGAGAAGTAGTCAGTGATGGCTAGGATAAAGCAATGTTCCTTCGATGATGGAGAGGTGATGGGTCCCACAATGTCCATGCCCCAAGATTCAAAGGGCCAGAAGGCGACCGTAGGATGTAGTGGTTCCGTTGGTGTATGGATAAAGTCAGCGTGAAGCTGGCAAGCATGGCACTTTTTAGCATAGTCGACAGCGTCGGCTGCCATGGTTGGCCAGTAGTAGCCCATGCGTCGCAGTCGGTCCTGCAACTTGGGGCCAAGTTGATGATTCCCGCAAGTCCCGTCATGAGCTTGCCGAAGGACTTCGACTACTTCTTTGTTGGATAGACATCGAAGGAGAAGTCCATCATAGGAACGTCGGTACAGCATTTTAGTAGCCGTATCATAATAAAATTGAAAGGAACACCTTCTGACCGAGACGACTTATTTTGGATCTTCTAGAAGAATTCTATAGACATCGAAGTCGATGAATGGGAACCTCCAATCTCGGACATTAACACCAGCACTTATCGTCATGGCGTAGGCCATTTGTGAGCATAGGTTGTTTTTAGGACAGACCAAGTCTCGGCCAACCACCGTGACATAGTGTTGAGTCCCGAGGGGTGCTGCTAATGAGGCTGCGAGGCCAGCCAGAGCGTCAGCCTCCAGGTTTTGTAGCCAAGGTATATATTATATGAAGAACTTAGTGAAGGTTGAAAAAATATTCAATGCAACTTCATGGTAAGGAACCAGATCTTCATAGCGAACTTCGTACTGCCCTCGGATTTGATTAACGACGAGTTTTGAGTTGCCGTAAGCTTCCAGATGATCCACCCCCAGCTGTTGTGCCAGCTGGAGTTCCATGATGAGCGTGTTGTACTCGGCAACATTGTTAGAGCACAACTTTAAAAGGGAGTAAGTATGCTGGATGACCAGCTGATCGGGAGAGACTAAGACCACCCCCACTCCTACAATATTTTGGCCTTTGGGGCCTGTTCTCGAAGCACCATCAAAAAATACTCGCCAGACGGAGCTTTCTTCGGTGATGTTTGATTCTTGGACCTCATCCGGGATATCTTCATAGAGTTTGGAGGACTCTGGGATGGGGTGTACGGCTAAAAAGTCTGCTAGAGCTTGGCCCTTGACGGCTTTTTGTGGGACGAATACCATGTTATACGACGTCAACAAGATTGCCCATGTAGCTAGTCGGGAGTTCAGAGATCCCGGCTTCGTCATGAGAACCCTGAGCGGATTAACCTCGGAAGATGACATGAATTGTCTGTCCCAAATATAATAGCGAGTCTTCTGGATGGCGAACACCAAAGCCAAACATTCCTTTTCGACGAGATTTTATCGGTGTTCAGCCCCGACCATTGTCCTACTAAGGTAGTAGATAGCTTGCTCGTAGCCCGCATCATTGTTCTGAGCCAACAAAGCTCCGAAGGAATGATCTATGGCAGGACGTAGAGGAGAAATGGTTTGCCTGAGACGGGTGCCACCAGAACTGGCGGGCTCGTCAGGTAAGCTTTGATATCATCGAAAGCTTTCTGGCATTCTTCTGTCCAGACGTAGGAGACTCCCTTCTTCATGAGTTGGGTGAAGGGTTGACATTTTTCAAAAAAGTTTTCTACAAACCTTCGGATGTATGCAAGACGCCCTTGCAGGCCTCGAAGTTCTCGGAGGTTCTTCGGAGGGTCCATGTCAAGGATGGCTTTGGTCTTTTCGGGATCGACATGAATGGCTTTCGCCGTGATAATGAAGCCCAAGAACTTTTTGCTAGATGTAGAAGCATGGAATTTTACGATCAGAAATCCTATGCGCCAAACACTACATGTGCCAAGAAGCTCAGACAAAGTACATGACACAGCAAAACAAAAGTATGGACATTAAATGAGGATTTTTTATATATATAATTCTATTACATGTCTAGAAAAGACTGTACAAAGGAGAACTTCTACAAAAAAAAGACCCTAAGTTTACAGCCAGGCGCAGCAGCCACCATGCGCTCTCAGTCAGGCGCATCCCACCATGCGCTCTCAGTCAGGCGCAGCAGCCACTATGCGCTCTCAGTCAGGCGCATCTCACCATGCGCCCTCAGCCGGGCGCATCCTTTCAGCAGCTCAGTTATATGCATCCTTAGTTATGTGCATCCCTTCAGTAGCTCAGTTATGTGCCACCCTTCCAGCCTGGCTCAGCCATCTAATGCTTCGACTAATGAAGTATTTATTGAGCAGAACAAGGGTGGCTATCAACCCTCTAGCCAGAGGAAGAGCTCCCCTAACCGAGGAAGAGAGGAGCACCGCAAATCAACTTGTGGCCAGGGGAGGCTTCGAAAGAGCCTTCAAAGACCAAGGAAGACCGCAATCGAAACCGCTGCTAAAGGAGCAGCTTTAAACACAACCAGAATGGGCAACACCCACTGTGACAGAAGAAAGAGCCTACAAAATTGCAGCACCGCAATTCCGATCTGCGGCTCTACCAGCATAACGGAGACGAGGCTCGAGCATCCCGATCTTTGGATGCAACATGCACCTTCCGCCTGCCTCAGAAGCCCTCGACTCTGACTTTTGGATGTAACAGTCACCTTCAAGTGCATCAATGAAGACATTGCGTCGCATCTTCACCCTCGGGAGCATCTCATCAACAGAATGTGTTCGAGGAAAACAAATTCACTTCGGGAGGACGTGAGAAAACGAGAAGCAAACTCTCTCCATGCCACTATTTATAGGCTGGGCAAATCAAACCCATGCGCCAAGTGGATGGCTCTCCGAATCGTGCAATAAATTTGCATTAAATGGATGAACCAGACGCTTCGAATTCAGCCAAGTCAAAATGACTATTTAAAGTACTCGAAGAACGTAACAGTCATACAATTAAAGACGTGTCATACGGAGCGGATGCGCCGGCCAGGCCGCGCATCACACAGACGCGCCTCTCGACACCAAGTACCTCACACAGCATGCGCCCCTATGCGGCCCCATGCGCCTAGTGGAATGTCGATCGATGCGTCCACTCAACCGTCCATCAAATGTCAAAGAACATTAAATGCTGAAGTCTGACAGAGTTGCTAGCATTGCTCTCGAGGACTGAACAATTGACAGCTTTTTCAGAAAACGAAGCGTCACCAACGTCAGCATCATCATTACTTTTCGCCGACGGTTACAGCCACGTGGCCGCCCAACCCACTCGTATGCGCCTCCGCAGCCATGCGCCCAAAACTCTGTATTCGCCTCAAAAGCCATGCGCCTCCGACTTTCTCTTTGATCCCTAAAGATAGAAGTAAAGTCACTACTGAAGCTCTGCATGCGCCTCAAAAGCTATGCGCCTCAGACTTTCTCTGATCCCTAATGACAGAAGTAAAGTCACTACTGAAGCCTCACATGCGCCTCAAAAGCCATGTCCCCCGAATGGTTCGCGACTCCCAAAGGTTACGAGCCAGAGTCTCCTCATGCGCCCAATCCCAGGTACATCTTACCAGATCATTCTCCACTAAATCCGAGATCTCTGCCATGGGCCGATGACACGTGTCCTTTGACTCGATTCACCCAAGAAGAAGGTTTTCGCACAGTCAGAGAGACGTTCGTACGGGGACTGCCCCAAGAAAGTGGAGAAGGATAGAGACCTCTCAGCAACAGAAAGATCCTCTTCTCTGCTACGTGCCGGCCCATAACAGCAGCATGAAGAATTTAACCCGTCGATCAGGGCACATCGTCCATGCGCCTCTATCAGCAATCACACGTGGTGTCCCGTGTCTAGGCACATCCTACATATGCGCGCATGAGCAGCCAGCCTGCAAAGCTATAAATAGAGGGATCATTTCCTTCTTCCGGACAGAAACATACACAGAAGAACATATATATACTGACAGAGACGTCGCACAACCAGAGGGGCAGATACAGACACTCAACGTCTTCCTCCTCTCCACCAGCTCCAGTATCCAGAGCAACCCAGATCTTCAGAGAACCGATAACCGTCGTCAGATCGTCAACGGAGTCAACGCATTACCACTCGCTCCATCGGCACAAGGGACCCAGATAAACAAAAGTGTACTCCTAGGACTATGTCAAAGTCCTACATTGTAATACTATTCTGTTTGTATCGAAATTTACAATCAAAAGATTTTAATGGCAAACAAGCTGGCGACTCTGCTGGGGACCTTTTTCTCCTCCACCGAGAAAGCTGTGTCGCAATCCGACAACGTGAAGGTGGGCTCCTCCCACAAGACGCTCGTCGTACGCCTCAATCAACAGACGTATGAGGAGTTCATCTCTGAAGGCAGTACGAGTCCTTCGAAGCTGCTACGAAGCCGAAGAAGACTCGCCGAGTCTGGGTGCGCAAGGTCGATGCCTCTGGCACCACCACCAAAGGGGATGCGCCGATCCAGCCTTTCCTTTCTGCTGATGTCCTCAGCAACCAAGATGCGCCCACCTGTGCAGCGTATCTCTCGGAGGAACGTGCGGCTGACCACATTCCCCAGCCATCTCCCTCTCAGGCGAGGAAGATGCGTCGATGGAGCAGGGGCGCAGCTAATGCCCCGTACATCACCTCCGATGCGCCACAGAAGGTCTCTGTCTTTGACAGACTCACTCGCTGTAGTGGCAAGGAGAATTTGGATTATGAGTACTACGCGTCCAAGCGGGCTAGCACGAAGAAATCCAAGGCAGCACGGGTCATGCGCCCCAAACGTGCTATGCCAGCAGCAAGCCAGAAGTATGCGCTCATAATCATGCGCGCTGCTGATGGTAAGCTGTATAAGGTCGACTTAGGTGCTTCTGCGCCAAAAATGAGCCGACCTTCAAAGTCCTTATCTCACTTGGGCGCATATGTTACGTTCGCAACCAAGTCGAGTAAGGCAAACCCAGTGGTCTTGAACTCCCGTACCCCCTCTGGTTGTGCGTCTGAGGTCCGTTAAGTCACTTTAAATGTTGCTCCCCCACTACTGATCGGAGCGCCTGTTTGGTGTTAGATCCGGGGGGCGCAGCATTCACTTTACCACCCCGGCGCTTGGCCTTGCCATACGCTCGAAGGGGGTACGAAAGTGGCACTCTCCTCCAACGATCTACGTAACGTGATCACTCACAAGCGTCGATCTGGAGAGTCGACTGACAAGCATGATGTACCCCTCACAGGGTACACTTGTGCTGTAGTTACCATCAACTGCTGTTGCAAGGCAGCAGTCCCTCCAAGACAGTCGGTATTCCAGCGGCTGCAATCGTCGACACCCCTCCGACGTCGCCTCGGGAAGAAGGTGTCAACAAAAGAAGAGCCGAGGGTTGCTTCATGCAACGTGATCTCTAACTCTTTGTCAGTCCGGAAGGCGACTGGCAATTCCTCGTCCTCGTCCAAAAGCCAGCCAAGGAAAACCAAGACAACTGTCTCATCCTCCGGAGTGTTCGAAGGCACTCGGGGGAGGAAGAAGATCTTGGAGGAAGCTGGGGGTAGTCATACCCCTGTTGAGCCTTTTTCCGACGATAAAGGTGTCCTCCAAAGCACAGCTGGGGTAGATCTTCATCCTCAAGGCGAAGTCAGCCTCCCAAACGTAGATGAGGGTCGTCTAGCCCCTCTGGATCTACATCTCGAAGGCGAAGAGGTCCTTCAACGGACTGGGGGTAATCAGGCTCTTACGGATACTTCCCTCGAAGACGAGGGTGTCCTCCAAAACATAGCTGGGGGTGGCCTAGCCCCTGCGAATCTGAGTCTCGAAGACGAAGAAATCCTTCAAGACAAAACTGGGGGTAATCAAGCCCTTGCAGATGCTCCTGTCGAGAATGTTCTCCAGAACCCAGCTGGAGGTGGCCAAGACGAGGCTCCAGGAGAGGCAACTCCCCTACAGGAGAGTGAAGTCGAGAGTGAAGCCGAGAGTGAAGCCTCAACTGATCTATCCACTTCCAGCCGCGTCATGACAGTATACATGGCTGAGGGTGATACCGAGTCTTATACGCCGCCAGCAGACCTCGTCCGGCGCATGGATACCTTGGAGGGAGGACTCAAGACCCTCTTTGTCTCTATGCAAACACTGACTCAAGCAGTGTTTGAGATACGGTCAGCTTTGGCCAGGATACCTTCTACCGGTCCCGACCCAGGGGCCAATGGAGAGTCAAGTGTACCCCTTCAACGGGTATCCTTGGATACGGATCGCCGCTAAGTACCCTCGGGCATCGGAGCCCTCAAATGCTCAACTCCAGGTGGTACCACCTTCCCCGACTCCCAGCTCTACGGAAGACGTGGTCGAGATGATCAGGGACCTGCGCGAACGCTTTGAGTCCAAGAATAGACAAGAGGAGCACCAAAAGATGGGCATTCTCCAACCTTATCCCCTCGAATGGAACAAGGTGGTTTATCCTCCCAAATATAAACCACAAACATTGATGTCATACGACGGGAAAGACTCTCCGCATCGCTATTTGACGTACTTCCAGTCCCAAACGGGACATCTTTCGAAGGAGGACGCACTACTCACCAGCATATTTTTCGGGGCACTGAAGGGAGTGACGTACGACTGGTACTGCAGCCTTCCCGACAATTCCATATCTTCCTTTGAGGACTTGACGCGCCTTTTCCTCGACCGTTTCTACGACGGCGGAAAGGACATGACAATGGCGTCCCTCATAGAGATACGCCAGAAGGAGAAGGAAACTGTTCGAGTGTTCATCGAACGCTTCCGACAGGCCTACTTCAGACTACTCTCGGGCATGCCAGAACATGCACTCCTCTCCTCCTGCAGCATGAACATGCTGCCTGCAGTCAAACTTTGGCTCAACTCTACTCCTCCTCCCGACTGGAGTTCCTTGATCATCGAAGCAGGAGCAACAAAAAGAAGGCGTCCAATGCTCGCCTTCTGGGAGTTAGTTTTCCTGCCTTTGAGGACAAGGGGAAACGACCTGCAGCCAACAACCCTGGACGAGAGACGAAGGGGAAACAGGCATTGACTGTCAATGCCTCAAAAGGTGCGTCAGTGCCTACTCAGAAGCCTCAACTTGCACCAAGGCCAAAGGAGGTTTATTCGTTTAACGATGAAGACACCCTGCAACTTTTTGAGATACTGAAGCAGGATGACAAGATCAAGCTGCCGGACCCGAAGCGTTCCGACGAGGTTGGGAAAGTGGACAATCCGAGGTACTGTCACTACCATCGGTTTGTCGGACACCCAACCAAGGACTGCTACGTCCTCAAAAACTACATCCAGCGCATGATCAATACGGATGTTATCTTCGTCGACTACGAGGAGAAGACGGGTGTCGGCCAACGTGGTGTCACTCCAGTTCGGCACCTTGCCGCCAACTACAACACAAGATGGCGTCGTCCCCATCCCTAAGGCGACAATGGAGGTGGTTAACTTACTACCTACTCGTAACAACGTCACTGGACTCAACCCACTCACCACATCTCGTGGAGAGGTCTTATGGGTTCACCCCGATCTTGTCTCCGAGGTTACTCAACCGGAGGTACGCCCTACCTTCAAATCCAAAGACAGGAAGATCAAGTCTTGCCGCATGGTCTCTTCCTCATCGGAAAAGGTACTTCATGTCCAGACGCGTTCATAACAGAACGCCCAACCCGACGAAGCTGCCGTCGAGGTGGTGCCTCCTTGCACCGTCCCTGCTGCTCAGGAAGAGGGCTCATCTAAGCCCCCAGCAGCCAATAAGAAGAAGCATGTAGAGGCCCGCTTCGATAGGCCTCTGCGAAAGGAGAATACTTCGGGGCTAGCCAAGCCCCACAACTTCGACATACTGGCACAACTGGCCAGTACTCCAGCCCACCTATCTCTATTTGAGCTCCTTCGTCTTTCCAAAGACACTCGACAAGCTCTCTGTGAAGCTCTGAAAGATGTCGAATCCTTCATCAGTCAGGTCAAGCAGCCTGAAGATCTCTCGACCGCATGTGCGCACTGTCATTGTGCGGATGAGGTTATCCCCAACATAATCTTCACCCAATAAGACATGCTGCTCAAGCACAACCGACACAACAGGCCGCTGTATTATACAGGGTATATCGGTTCAGTCAAGGTGAAGCAGATTCAGATAGATCCGGTGTCTTCCCTCAGCATCATTTCGAAGACGCTGCTCTCAATACTGGGGATCCTAATGTACCGACTGGCGCACTCCAATACAACAATCAGTGGCTTCAATGCTAGCAAAAGTGAGCCACTGGACAAAATACGACTAAAGTGCCATATCGGTAACCTCAGAACCGAGGTCACTTGTTATGTCGTAGACGCCGAAGTCAACTACAATCTTCTATTGGGTCGTCCATGGCTGCATGAGTACATGGTGGTGCCATCCATGCTCCACCAATGTTTGAAGTACCTGTCCACCAACGACGTCATCCAGACGGAGTTCGCGGACATTGACCCTTTCAAAGGGGTTGAAGCCTACTTCACCGATTCCTCCTTGTACAAGTCATCTGACGAAGAAAAAGCCAATGATGCTGACGACGAAGCAGAAACGACAGCAGAGCCGGACATGGAGCCTGAGACGACTCCCGATGCTCCTTTGAAGATCCGACTCAAAGGCAAACCGCCTCAGAAGTTGCCTCCCATGAACATCAAGCTACCCGAAAAAGCACCAACTGCTCCTGAAGCTCCCCTGAAGATACGACTCAAGGGAAAGCTGTCTCAAACATCGGCTCCCCTTGTGGCAAAACTACAGAGGAAGGTACCAATCACCGGAGGCACAGTGGAGGCACCTTTGAAGGTGCGTCTTAAAGGCAAGCCGCCACAATCCAAGCTGCCAGAGAAGGCCGACATAGTCCTCTCGGACCCCAAGACCAACGCTGTGGTGGGCTCGTCCGATCCTACCCCAGTACTCGCAGATGAAGAGCTAGGGGAATATATCTCTGCTGATATAGATACACCCTCTCTGGACAATGTAATCCCGTAGGATAAAATCTCGTATTTTATCAATAATAGAGTGTCTTTTAATTATTCTAGTCTTCCACATTGGAATGCCATGTATACATTAGATAACGCTCTACGGTCGTTGCAAACACAAATAACGACCGTCCATCATATAAATCGAGTAGTCCCATCCCAAGGAGTCTGTTTTGTAGTCCAGCCACGGAGTCGAGACGAAGATTCCATCATCTTTGGCAAAGTTGAGCGTCATTAAGACCTACCGCAACTCGAGCCAGAACCAGATACCGACAGAATACAAGTCTATCGGTACACAGACAAGGAAAGTACCTCATCCAAAAGATGTGTTACGACCTAAAAAGCAACAAAGGCCTGAACTACGGCAAGGGTCGACGTCTTCCTCTCCGGCTTCCAACACCTAAAGGAAAGCCACAGGACTACTATCATCGAATTCGGCAGGAGGTAGGCTATGTCACGCCTCCATTAACTCCAGAGAGTTCGGACGCAGAAGAAGTAGAACATTCTCACTCGTCCGAAGCATCAACTTGGGATTCCAATACGAGAATCGGCTCAGTCTTCAAGAAAGTGCTGTCCGCCAACATGATATCTGCACAATCTCAAGAAGATAAAAGCGAAGACCAATCGCCAAAATTCTTCGAAGAAGAACCCTGGGCTCAACGCCTAGGAGAAGAATGGGAGTCTCGTTTTGAAATACGCGAACCTCCCACCGAAGACGAAGTCGAGCAGATCGACCTTGGGGACGGATCTTCTTCCAAACCCATCTTCATCAGTAAAAGCCTAAAAGAAGAAGACCGAGAATCTTTAATCCAGCTGGCTAAAGAGTATATCGATGTCTTCGCCTGGAGCTACGAAGATATGCCGAGACTTGATCCCCAGATCGTGATGCATAGGCTTAACATCTTACCTGATGTCAAGCCTATCAAACAACAACAACGACGCTTTCGTCCGGACATCATAAACGCCATCTGTCAGGATGTGAACAAACTCTTGACCAGCGGCTTCATCCGTGAAGAACAACACCCGGATTAGGTAACCAATGTCGTACCTGTCACCAAGAAGAATGGAAAGATACGAGTTTGTATCGACTTCAGGACCTCAACACTGCCTGCCCGAAAAAACGAATTCCTGCTTCCAATCACCGACGTGATGATCGACAACACATGTGGCTTCGAACGCATGTCTTTCATGGACGGGTATTCGGGCTACAACCAGATCAAGATGTTCCCCGATGACGCAAAACACACGTCATTCAGGACTCCAAAGGACGTTTTCTGCTACACAATGATGCCCTTCGGCTTGAGGAACGCTGGTGCGACATACCAACGAGCTATGAGCACCATTTTTTGTCAGCATCTTCGTAAGACAGTCGAATGCTATATTGACGACATCGCACTCAAGAGCCGTCTCAAAGGAGATCACCTGCAAGACCTCAAGACAGTCTTCGATCTCATGCGGGCGCATCAATTCAAGATGAACCCTGCTAAATCCTTCCTAGGGGTTTCTAGCGGAAAGTTCTTGGGCTTCATTATCACGGCGAAAGGCATTCATGTCGATCCCGAGAAGACCAAAGCCATCCTCGACATGGACCCTCCGAAGAACCTCCGAAAACTTCGAGGCCTAGAGGGGCGTCTGGCATACGTCCGGAGGTTCATAGCAAACCTTTTCAAAAAATGTCGAACCTTCACTCAGCTCATGAAGAAGGGAGTCTCTTACGTCTGGACAGAGGAATGCCAAAAAGCTTTCGACAACATCAAGGCTTATCTGACGAGCCCGCCAGTCCTGGTGGCACCAGTCGCCGGCAAACCATTTCTCCTCTATGTCCGTGCCATGGATCATTCCATCGACGCTCTGCTGGCTCAGTACAGTGATACAGGCTATGAGCAAGCTATCTACTACCTTAGTAGAACATTGATCGGGGCTGAACACCGGTACAACCCCGTTGAAAAGCAGTGCTTGGCTTTGGTATTTGCCATCCAAAAGACTCGCCATTATGTCTCGGGCCAGATAATTTATGTTATTTCCCGAGTCAATCCGCTCAGAGTTCTCATGACGAAGCCAGGATCATTAAACTCCCGGCTTGCCACGTGGGCAATCTTGCTAAATCCATACAACATGGTGTTCGTTCAACAAAAAGCCGTTAAGGGTCAAGCTCTGGCCGACTTTTTAGCTGCATACCCATCCCAGAGTTCTCAAGACTCTATGAAGACATCTTGGATGAGGTTCAAGAATCAAACATCACCGAAGAAAGCTCCGACTGGCGGATGTTTTTCGATGGTGCTTCAAGAACAGGCCCCAAAGGCCAAATCATTGCAGGAGTGGGGGTGGTATTAGTCTCCCCCGATCAACTGGTCATCCAGCATGCTTACTCCCTTTCAAAGCCGTGCTGCAACAATGTTGCCGAGAACAACGCACTCATCATGGGACTCCAGTTGGCACAACAGCTGGGGGTGAATCATCTGGAAGCCTATGGCGACTCAAAACTCGTCGTAAACCAGATAAGAGGGCAATACGAAGTTCGCCATGAAGATCTGATCCCTTACCATGAAGTTGTATTGAACATCATTTCAACCTTCACCGAGTTCTTCATCGAACATATCCCTCGTCTATAAAATCTGTAGGCTGATGCTCTGGCTGGCCTCGCAGCCTCATTGGCAGCACCCCTCGGGACTCAACACTACGTCACGGTAGTTGGTCGAGACTTGGTCTGTCCTAAAAATAACCTGTGCTCACGAGTGGCCCATGCCATGTCAACGAGTACTGGTGTTAACGTCCGAGACTGGAGATTCCCGTTCATCGACTTCGCTATCTACAAAATTCTTCCAGAGGACCCAAAAGAAGCCTTCTCAGTCAGGAGGCGCTCTCTTCGATTCTACTATGATACAGCTACTAAAATGCTGTACCGACACTCCTACGATGGACTTCTCCTTTGATGTTTGTCCAACGAAGAAGCAGCCGAAGCCCTTCGAGAAGTTCACGATGGAACCTGCGGGGCCCATCAACCTGGCCCTAAGTTGCAGGACCGACTGCGACGTATGGGCTACTACTGGCCAACCATAGCTGCTGACACTGTCGACTATGCTAAGAAATGCCATTCGTGCCAGCTTCACGCAGATTTTATTCATACACCGTCAGAACCACTACATCCTACAGTCGCCTCCTGGCCTTTCGAAACTTGGGGCATAGACATTATGGGATCGATCACCCCTCCTTCATTGAGAGGACACCGCTTTATCCTAGCCATCACCGACTACTTCTCCAAATGGGAAGAGGTCGTTCCACTGGCGGAAGTGAAGAGCTCTAGGGTGATCAGCTTCATCAAGCACCATGTCATCTACCGTTTTGGGGTACCCCGGAGGATTATCCACGATAAAGATCCTCAGTTCATCAGCCATGTTTTTAGCAGATTCTGTGACAAGAATCGTATTCAAAACGTGGCCTCAACCGCCTACAATTCGGCAGCAAAAGGATTGGCCGAGGCGTTCAACAAGACTATCATCAGGCTACTCAAAAAAGTCGTATCATCTAACAAATGCGACTGGGACGAAAAGCTCGACGAATGCCTTTGGGCCTACCACACAACGGTACGGACCCCGACAGGAAACACACCATTCTTCCTGGTCTACGAAAACAAAGCGGTACTACCTCTCGAGATCCAGATACCCCCACCTCCGCGTAGCAATCACAAACCAACTCACATAAGAGGACAATTAACATCGTCGTCTGCGGGAACTGGAGGCACTTGACGAAAAGTGTCTCCTAGCTCAACAACGCATCGAGCTCTACCAAGCCCGTATATCACAGGCTTTCAACAAGAAGGTCAAGCAGCGGACTTTCCAAGTAGGCGACCTGGTTCTGGCAGTCAAGAGGCCGATGATGTTGACTCACAAGATTTCAGGAAAGTTCGAGCCCAAGTGGAAAGGACCTTTCATCATAGAGACGGTATACTCAAATGGTGCTTACCGCCTCGCCAAATCCAATGTGGACTTGTTCATGATTCCCATCAACGACAAGTTCCTAAAGAAGTACTACTCTTGATATCTTTCAGACATGTACTTCCATCTCCACCCAACAAGGGAGTCTGTGGACCCAACCATCAGGGCTCATATACAATTCCTTACTCTTCCGGAACCCAGCTGTTCCGTGGCATCCTCCAGTAGAAGGACAACTACGTCCACATCACCTATGAGTTGTTCCCCTATACCCTACAAAGCGGAATCTTACATTCCATAAGACTATGCTACCCATCATGTTTACCACATCCGCATTACCTCTGAGTAAACATCCGTACAGACAACCCCTGCGTTGCCGTATATTGATCGCAGAACTTCCACGTCTACATTACCTCTGAGTAGTTCCGCGTATCCCCCGGAGTCATTCCTACCACGTCCATAACACCTCTGAGTAAGAAGATTCTATCATTTTGAATCCCATATTTGCCATGTCCACATCACCTCTGAGCAAACATGTTGGTTCTCTCAAACTTATTATCTGTACCTAAAAACCATGGTGCGCAAAAGATAATAGGTCCACACAATCATCAAGTTCATGACAGCAAAAATGAACGCATCACAAAAAAATTTGTATTTTTTTATTCTAAAAAAGAGAGTAAAGGACTACACCCTCCCCAGCAAGAGTTGTAAACACAAAAAAAAGAGACTACAATCCCTAAACATCCCCAGGGTTGGCTGAAAGCTCTTCAATCTGATGCCTCAAGTCTGCCGCCCGAGTCTCCACGGTCGCCAGAACCCGGCGTTCAGCTTCTTGACGCATCGCTTCTATGGCCTCAGGAGAAGTGTCTTCCTCATGCTTCTCATCCAACTGTTGTCGCTGCTGAGCCAGAGTAAGAGCCCGGTGGGTGAAAGCTGCTTCCTCCTTCTTGAATGCTACATGTTCAGCCTGGACACGTTCGGCATCTAATAGGAGTCGAGCCCGCTGGTCCTCAAGGCGGCGGATCTGGGCATCAACCTCCGTGATACTAGAGACTAATGCAGCTCGCGACTCCACCTTCTCCTGCGTATACTGAGACAACCGCTCCACTGCAGCTTCAGTCTCAGCCACTTCGCATTCCTAACACTCATGGTGGCCTGATAAGAGGACTCAGTCTCAGCGATCAGCTTCTCCTTTTCTGCGTCTATCAGGATGGAGAGATCATTTCGCTGGATACACTGAAATTCGGAAAGCCGCTGGTCCAACTCGACCACCGAGGCTTCTAGAATGTCGGCCATATTATCATGGCCCTGGTTGAGACGGATCAGGTTGATATGAGACAATGCCAGACTTTTTGCCGTCGCAAAGCTCTCATTGGCGTCCATCGCTGTCGATACGCCCCTCTGCAGCATTTTATACACCGCCTCGACGATGAACTTCACATATTCATCTGCATCCGCCAGCATCTGCGGTGTCATAGCAAGAATCGGAGGAGCTACTCTAGATAGCGGACCGGAAGAAGGCCCGCCTGCCTCAACCTGCGAGGCTGGAACCTCGACAACAATTGGCTCTTCATCAACAGGGCTTGGCTAGCCAAAACAACGGAGGAAGCCGATAGAGACATCGATATAGTACCCCAAGTGGAAGGAGCAACAGAGGGTTCCACCAAACCCTTACCCTTCTCAAGCTCGAAAGAACCACTGACGTCAGTGGCCACCTCATTAGCCCCCAATGTGCTATCAACAGCCTGTACGGGACATTCCTCCTGGCAGAATGGAAAGATCAATAATTATCTCCTGACTCGCCTCTGGAGTCAGGACCGCAGACGAGTCTCATTTTCCCCATCAAATCCCTCTACAGAGACAGGATCTGTCGCTACCTTCCAGTCGACAGCCACCTCAGCTTCCACTGTTGAGTCTGGGGTAGGGCCCGGTGGCACAATAGCTGACCTCCCCTTATCATGACAAGGAGGGGAATCAACCCTCTCCTCGGTTCCAATCACATCTGTTGCCCTCGCAACAGACTCTTGTGTAGCACCCAGTTTTCCAAATGAGGGTAATTTTGAAATTTTATGTTTATAATTATTTTAATAATGATATTTAATTCATGATATAATTTTTGGTAATTTTAAAACATTTTTAAAATTATTTAAATCAATGACTTGTGGTTTTGACGTTTTGCTAGTGAAACCCTAGAGACTGTTTGACCTAGAGCCTAACCATGTGATTATGATATTTTAATATTATTTTTGGTCTAAGGATATTTTTATTTGACCTCTTTGAATTATTTTCATATTATTTTATTATTTATGATATTGTTTTGGGGTTATTTGAGTCGGGTTCGAATTTCAACTCAATCCGACTTGAAACGGGGACCCGGGGGTAGTTTGACTCTAGTGGGACCCACACACTAGTTAGGCATGGCCCACATGATATTAATTTTAGTCCACATGATAGAAATATTTTAGTTAGAGGTTAGACTAATTATTATGGATAAGGTTAGTGTGATTAGAGACTTTAGAATGACTAATTTAGCCCCAACCAATTAGCCCTTTCCTAATACTCATAGAATAGGTTAGTGGGGGCATTTTGGACCTTACCATAATAGGACAAATAGCCCATATGGCCAGCCACTTTGGGAGTAGGCTTAAGTTCATTCATTATTCTCATCCACACTCTCTCTCTTGTTCTTCTCCAAATTCCTAGAGAGCAATTCCTAGCAATTTCTCCACCAAATCCTTCTATTTCGCCACCAAATCTTCTTTTTTCCTTCTCCATTCTAGCCAAGGAGGAAGCTACCCAAGTTTGGGAGGATTCGGAGCTCGTTCGTGTCCTTTTGGAATCTCTACGTGTCGGTGTCGCTCCGGGAAGGCTTTTCTTCGATTCGATCTACCGGGAGGTATAAATCCCTTCTCCTTTTCATTTTCTCATGCATATAGGTCTATTTTAAACCCATAGGAATGATCCCCACGGTTGTATCTCCATTTGTGTCCATTTTGTGTTCATTTGGAGGTCATAGGAGTGTCCTTTGTGTTGTGGATGTGTTCATGTTACATATATAGATTTATATTATATATATATATATATTGTAATGAGAGTGTATCTATATTTATATATGTAATAAATGGTTCATGATGATTATATAATCAAGTTTGTGAGTGTGGTTCCTCATATTATTATTGCTATTATTGTTGTGGATAATTAGGATATATATTGTGTATTCTTTTGGCTCAAACTATCTAAATCCGTCATGATTTTTATCCACATTTTAATTTCAGCCCTAACTTAGAAATGTCATAACTTCTAGCTTAAAGCTCGGTTTAATCTTCCGTTTTTTATAAAAGAAGCATATTGAAGTTAGCTTTCCAAAAAGTATTAATAGGCCTAATTCTTTCTGTAACTTTCTGGAGAATTATTTGAGTGTCAGCTGTACGAAAGACAAACGCGTTCTCGGTGTTTTCGCAATTTTGGGAGTTTCCGAAAACGAAAACGCGATCCGTTTAAAGTTTCGGAAAGCTAAAACATAGATCTATAACATACTTTAATCCTAGATTTTGTTCATGTTGAGATGGTACAGTATTGATTATTAGTAGGAGTTACTATTCGGCATATGCATTTTGTGCACCCTTGTGTGTAAATAATATTCTATTTAATTTTAACCCATGTTAATGTATACACATTATGTAACTAAATAGAGAATGCAAGCATGAGTAAATGGTTAAATAAATGATGTATGAGGTGTAAGTATCCTATCTAATGTAAGCATGTATAAGTGTGACTTGTAATGAATATGTAGGTTCTATATAGTAATGTATGGTGCATATAGTAGTGCAAGAGAATAAATAAATGATGAATGAATGCAAGCATGAATGTAATGTTCTATGTTAACACAAATCCTATATTACCTCATGTACCCCCTTACACTATGTTGACACTATCACACTTGACACATTGTTCACTTACACTTTGACACTCTTTGATATGTATACACTATGTATGCCCATTTAACCCTTACTTGCCCCTTTGCCATGTTCACATACACACACATAGCCTCTTAAATAAGTAATTATGAATATAGTTAACTTAGCTATGTATGTTATATATATATGTTAGCATATTGTGTTGTAATATATAAGTTTATATAACCATTTGAAATGTCATGATTATAGACCTAATGTTGAATACCAATATATGCATGTGTATATATGTGTACACATATATAGCTTAAAGTAATAGATTACCTAGTGTATATCAAATGTGAATTCTTGCCTATTTGAGTATTGAATAATTGCATGCTATATAGTGTTGGGTGTATGTTGGCTTGTATAGCCTTGTATTGATGTGTGCTTGCTAGGATAGTCTTGGTTAGGCCTAGTAAGACTTATTGGGTTACGACATGACCTAGTTTGACCTAGTTTGACTAGTGCAGTTGACCAAGGGTTGACTTTGGCCTAGTTTGACCTAGATTCATGTAGAATGCATTGTAGTGCTTTATACCCTTCTGGACATGTTGTGACTTGCGATGTTCTAATTAGAAGCTAGACACCTCTCCTCGGACAGTATCTTTACCTTGGACATTCAGATATCAGGCGAGTACATTCTCTGATCGTTTTATACTTGTCACGATTTATATTCTCGCTCTAGATTACTTTACTTGATGCTGTCACGTTCTATCACGGATTGGTACTATATGGATCTTTCTTGGGATGTTATCCCCCTTAGCGGGCGTATCGGATACTTTATGACAAGTGTTTCATGTACATCATGTATTCCTTGTTTCTACATTCATGTACACTCATGTTCTCTCATATTCTTTTATGTACGTTCATGTACTCTCATGTTCTTTTATGTACGCTCATGTTTCCTCATGTGTTTCCTGTATAACCAAAACATCATGTCCGTAACGTAACTTGAACGGATCCTTGTGTATTGATTGTGGATAGGGGTGAGTATAAATGGTCATGTGATTTACCCATCATGTTCACTTTGTTACTTTTCATGTTTTATCATGTACAACACAGCCTTATTGGCTGATGTCCCACATGTTCACTCATGTACATCATATTCAACCTAAGCCAATTAATGCCATCTCGTACTCTAAATCACTAGTCACTTACAGTTCTTACTTATCATGTATATTTTCCAGTTATCAAATATCTCTCTGTTTTCATGTACATCTTCTTACAGCGTTTCATGTATCTTACTCTATTGCTTGCTTTATATTTCCTGCCATGATATGAACTGTATGGATGTACTATGCTCGCTCCTGTCCTGATTGGACCTGTTGATAAATTTTACAGATAGCCTGGAGGTTGCCTGCTAGCCTAGAGGAGACAGTAGAGGTTGCATAGATAGCTAGGGTTTTTGCTTATAGTTTATTTTCAGTCATCTTGAGTTGTATTTATAGATTACTATATTTGAGCTTTGAGATGTATTTCTGGGTTTGTGTATCTTAGACACTTAGACTTCTATCTGCTATATCTCTTTGTGGAATTCATGTTTTATCTATCTTCCATTATACTCTACCTTAGATGTGATTGAGTTTACATTCTGCTACGTCACCCCCATTCGGGGAGTATAAACTGCTTAGCTTTATATTGTTAGATGTTGTGACCTAGGACAGCGTTCTACCGCCGACTGCGGCGTAGGCTGGACGTCGTTACGTTCTCGTACCCTAACAGTGGGTGCGGGTCATGACACGTTTTTAGTGGTGGCCCATGCAGGTCGTGTTTGTGTAGTGGTATTCGAACTAGAGTACCACTACAGCCTGCAGTTGGAATATGATATTTTGAAGGTACTCAATCACAGTTAGGATCCCTTGAGAGATTCCTGGGACAACCCTTGAGAATCTTATTTAACTTCGATTTGAAAACTCTTTTTTCCTTGATTTGATTATCTTTACTTTCTGTTGTTGAATTTAATTTTGATGGATTATTGTTGAATGAGTTTGTATTTATTGATTTTTATGGATGATTGTCGAATTTTGAATCTTGATGACAGCTGTTGCATCCGAGTTTGTATTTTGATAGATTTTGTTCATTTTTGAATTTGAAGTTCGTTGATAAATTTGAATTGATTTTGGGTATTCATTGTTGATTTAATTTAATTTTTGACAAGATAAAATTATACGGGCTAGGTCATCTGAGTTTTGGAATCTAGTCTTCTATAGTCACATTAGCCAGCATGGTGAGGACATATAATCTGACTCTGGATATATTTCTCGGGTGTGGAATTTAAGGTTTTCGCAGCAAACTAGCGGCACCGCGAAAATGTTAAATACCATGATTCTAGAGGTAGTGCATAAGTCAAGGGCTCTGTGATTATCGTAGCCTTGCTCACTAGTATGACGAGGATTTAGAGTACCATGATTTTGGATAGACGCATATGATTATCAGATTGTACCTTAAATATTTTCGAGCATGTTTTTCTACTTTTGTTGCAGTCCTTCAAAAAAAAGAATTATTAATTGGTTTATTTGTTTAGTTTCTAATTATTTAACTTAGGAGTAGGTTTATTTTTTATAAACCTTGTGTAACTTCTTGCTATGAGTTTCTTCTTAATACAATGAATCGATAATTTTGCTAGACTTTATCTTGGATTTGATATTTGACTCTGGATTTCAAAATGGATCCTTCCTTAAACAGATAAGCAAAACGATTTTATTGTTATTTCATTCTTGCTATTACATGGAGTCTCGTGCACGTGTCAATATTTAGGTCAAGTCTAGGGCTAGGTGATGGACAACCTGACTTAGTCCAAGTCTCCCTGTTCCTCGTGCAAGTACATATCAGAGGCTAGTCTCCGCGTGCACACAGCCTTCACAAATTCCACATAAGCGTAATTTCATGTCTGATATGACACGAAATTGTCTCGAACTTTGGAAGGGCCTGACAGTCATGGCCCCCACCTCCATGCCAAGTGGCACATGTCCACGTGGCTTGTACTGCAAGAAAAGGGGGTCGAGCAGCAAGGCACGTGTCCTTGCTGCCTACTGACATCCCCGTATCCAATTTCGACATGAAAAACACACAAAAACATGCTCATTCACAGGGAATAGTAATCCACACATATTAGACTACAAAAATATGAAATTAGTTTTGAAAATCATTTACAAACAATCCATTGAGGCATTTCATCAAATACCTTGCACTACACTCTGATACGTCCCCGATACGCATATCAAATGGATACGAAATCCTACCAAACTTGGCTACATGTGTATGGAACCTAGATGTATGCATCTATGAAGAGAATCAGAAGAACATAAAGCCACCTATTGAGAGTTAGAATCTCAATGCAAAAGCCTAGAAATGAAATCCTTCACCAACTTGCTATGGTCCAATAGCCTTCAATCCTTGCTAGCTAGCCTCTATAGACCTCTTCTACAGTAGGGGAGTGTGTTAGAAAAGATTAGGCTCAATTTGGAGTTGATTTGGAGAAAGGGGTTGATTTGGGGAAGAACTCAATTTAGGGTTTGAAGGGTGTAATGAAAAGAGACAAGAGTGTGCTAACATGTGTTTATATAGGGGAGGGGACCCTTTGATGGTAGCCAAGGGGTCTCTAGGGTTTGGTAGATATTTAGAGAAATGGGTAGGCTTCTACATGCATAACTCAAGCCCTTCAATTAAAGGCCCATGTAAATTAGGGTTTCCTACAAATATCTTCATTCTAACTTAATATCTAGATATTCCTAAACCATGTCATTTAGTTAGAAACTTCTAATGAAATATCTAGGCTAATGACTAACATCTAGATTAGGGCTATTCTAGGTTAAGGCTTAACACAATAATTATCACATTATTAATTATCAAAAATTCAATTTAATTTCAATAAATCATAAATGACCAAAATACCCCTAGTACTAAAGCGTGGTAATGACCAAAATACCGCCTCCCAGACCCCGACGCCCCGCCCCAAGCCCACCGCCCAGACCCGACGCCCCAGCCCCAAGCCCCGCGCCCAGCCCCGACCCAAGCCAGCCGCCAAGCCCCGGACGGCCCAGCCCCAAGCGTGCTGCCCAGCCCACGAGAGAGAGAGAGAGAGAGAGAGAAGAGGAGGGAGAGAGAGAGAGAGAGGAGAGAGGGGGGGGTTACTTCGGTTGAGAGAGAGAGGAGGGACGACGATGACGACACCGACGCCGATCACCGAAGCCGACACGGCGAGAGAGAGAGAGAGAGAGAGAGGGAGAGAGAGAGTGAATTTGGAGGAAATACGAAAAGTTCCCCCCACCGTTTCATTTAAAGTCTGGAACGCAAATATAGCGACGGACTAGCGACTGGTAGATATCCGTCGCCCGGTTGTCGCCCTTTTGGATAAGTGCCGACTGACTATCCGTCGCTACGTCGTCGAAAATATGTCCCGCCAATTTCCTACACTATTCCCGCCAAATATACGACTGTGTTGCGACTACGGAAGATCCATCGCTATGTTACCGTCAGTCTAGCGACGGCTGAGCGACTTTTCCTCCTCCTAAAATTAAAATAAAAATGGCAAAGGCTTGTAGTCAAAATTCAGTCGCTGAGTGGCCACTAAACCGTCGCTAATACCGAAAAAAGTTCCGTCGCTAAACATCCGTCGCTAAATGGGTGTATTTTGGTAGTGGTGATGTGCAACAACAAAATCAAACCATTGATGGAGTCGAAGCACTCACCAGTGTTCTCGGGTAACTGAAGTTCTCAATGAACTAACAACGGCCAAAATTTCTTCTTTTATTCCCTCGTAGCTGCGATCTGCTTTGCCTTCACGCTCCCTCCCTTCACCGCCATTATTATCCCCTCGTAGTCACTCACATTTTGCTTCGAATAGCAAAAAAACAGCAACATAAAATATCCCATCATCAGTACAAACCCTAATTTCTCCAAAACCCTAAAAATCGAATTTCTGAATAAGAAGAAGAATAAGAAGAAAAAAAGAAAGAAGGAAACATGGGTTTTGTCTTTTGCTTTGTTGAGGCGCTCGCCGAACTCGTATAGCTTTTCGAACTCGGCCGCGTCGGTGGACGCGGTGCCCATGGCCGTCGATGAAGAAATTTTAGGGAGAGGTCACGGCCGCCATCCTCAGCCCCTTCTCCCTGTCGCCATCATCGACGACCTCGAAGCCATGGCAGCCGAAAGCATTCGGCAATGTGCCCGTATGTTACTACTCGCCTCCGGTGGAGAGAAGCTGCGACAACCAGGCCAATAGCGTCTTCTTCAGCGAAGGGATATGCCATTTTCGACCACACTCTGGACTCCGATGGATCTAGGGTTAAGGTTCGGGGATGACATTGATAGATTTCGGGATTAAGGCTTTAAGAAAAGATCTTTATGAGAGACTAGGAGGAGGAAAATGAAGAAGATAGAAGAGATAAGATTGAGAGATGATGATGAGGGGTTTCATGGTTTGGGCTCTCCTTCTCCTTCCACAAGTGGATGATATAGAGGAAGAAATAGAGAAAAGGAAAGGATCGGGAAATAAATAGAATGAGATTCCAGCAAAACCCTCAACTTAGATATGCAATAAAAATTATTTAAAAAAAATTACTAAAATGGCAGCTAAAAAATTCCACCAAGTTTTCGCACACATTATTGACGGTTATCACCAAACCATCAATAAATAAAATAATGTTTCTTGAAGGATCATCTAAAACCGTCAACTATTATGCTATAAAATTGTTAAATTAACATAAAACGTGTCCGTTCTTGACGTAAGGCTAAATTCGTCAAGATAACCCATTTTTCGACAATTTTTTCACGACTGTCGAGAAATAAACTGTCAAGAATGGCCATTTTCTTGTAGTGGTCGCAGTTGAGACGGTACGTGGCAGATCCCAGCCATGTAATCGATCATTCCGAGATCAAGGGGGACCTACTCTTAGTTATCCAAAGCAACCTATGGAGATTCTAGATCGACGGGAGAAGGTGCTGAGGAACTAAACGATACCCTTGGTTCGCGTTGTATGTAGACATCATTCTCCATGAGAGTCTACCTAGGAGAGGGAGGATGAGATGCGCGAGCGATACCCTTATCTTTTTGGACCTTGAGGTATAATTTTCTATCCTTCTCATTTTTTGTTTCGGCTTTAAATTTTGAGGACGAAATTATTTAAGAAGGGTAGATTTATCACTACCACGCTTTAGTACTAGGGGTATTTTGGTCATTTATGATTTATTGAAATTAAATTGAATTTTTGATAATTAATAATGTGATAATTATTGTGTTAAGCCTTAACCTAGAATAGCCCTAATCTAGATGTTAGTCATTAGCCTAGATATTTCATTAGAAGTTTCTAACTAAATGACATGGTTTAGGAATATCTAGATATTAAGTTAGAATGGAGATATTTGTAGGAAACCCTAATTTACATGGGCCTTTAATTGAAGGGCTTGAGTTATGCATGTAGAAGCCTACCCATTTCTCTAAATATCTACCAAACCCTAGAGACACCCCTTGGCTACCATCAAAGGGTCCCCTCCCCTATATAAACACATGTTAGCACACCTCTTGTCTCTTTTCATTACACCCTTCAAACCCTAAATTGAGTTCTTCCCCAAATCAACCCCCTTTCTCCAAATCAACTCCAAATTGAGCCTAATCTTTTCTAACACACTCCCCTACTGTAGAAGAGGTCTATAGAGGCTAGCTAGCAAGGATTGAAGGCTATTGGACCATAGCAAGTTGGTGAAGGATTTCATTTCTAGGCTTTTGCATTGAGATTCTAACTCTCAATAGGTGGCTTTATGTTCTTCTGATTTCTCTTCATAGATGCATACATCTAGGTTCCATACACATGTAGACCAAGTTTGGTAGGATTTCGTATCCATTTGATATGCGTATCGGGGACGTATCAGAGTGTAGTGCAAGGTATTTGATGAAATGCCTCAATGGATTGTTTGTAAATGATTTTCAAAACTAATTTCATATTTTTGTAGTCTAATATGTGTGGATTACTATTCCCTGTGACTGAGCATGTTTTGTGTTGTTTTCATGTCAAAATTGGATACGGGGACGTCAGTAGGCAGCAAGGACACGTGCCTTGCTGCTCGACCCCCTTTTCTTGCAGTACAAGCCACGTGGACATGTGCCACTTGGCATGGAGGTGGGGGCCATGACTGTCAGGCCCTTCCCAAAGTTCGAGACCATTTCGTGTCATATCAGACATGAAATTACGCTTATGTGGAATTTGTGAAGGCTGTGTGCACGCGGAGACTAGCCTCTGATATGTACTTGACACGAGGACACAGGGAGACTTGGACTAAGTCAGGTTGTCCATCACCTAGCCCTAGACTTGACCTAAATATGGACACGTGCACGAGACTCCATGTGATTGTGTAGTGTCCTAGAACACACGACATGGCAGCACGAGGCGTGTAGTGCACTGTCCTCTGATACATTCGTTTGGACACTTTTGACACTATTTGGACACACCAAGGACACATGCTCAATACCCCTGACACCACTCATGTTCACACACACACCACACACACACACCCTCGTGTTTATATTTGAGTTGTTGTATTTTGGGTAGAATTTATATTGAGTTGGGTTTATGTATTCTGTTTGAGTTTGATTCTTTTGTTCTGAGATCTGAGTTAGGATTTGATTTCAGATTGTTAGTTAGCTTTTACCAATTAGATGTTTACTTCCTATATATATGTTCGTGTCTGTATATAATATATATATATATATATATTTTTTTTATATATATATAATTATATATATATATATATATATATATATAATATTATATATTAAATATATATATACATTTTTTTATATAAATATTAAATATATATAAATAAATAAAATATAAAAATATATATATACATATATATATATAATATATATATATATATATATATATATATTCTATATATAATATATATATATATATATAATATATATAATATATATATATATATATATATATAATATATATTATATATATATATAATATAACTACATGTATATAACTAACTACATGTATATTAACTACATGTCTATAACAAACTATATTTTATGTAGTTAGTTATAGACATGTAGTTAATATACATGTAGTTAGTTATATATATATATATATAGAATATATATATATAATTATAATATATATTATATAATATAATATAATCTCTCTCGGCCGCAGCGGCTCCCCGCCCCTACCCGGGGTTGAGCCTCTCCCCCCATCTCTCCCGGGTCGAGACTCCTCCGCCGTGGCTCCGCGCTCCCTCCCTATCTCCCTCACCCTCTCCGCTCCCACGCGCCCCCTCCGGCTCGCCGGCTCGCGGTGGCCCTGGCCGCTCTCCCCTCGCAGCAGGTCCTCCCTCCTCCGGTGCTTTTTCCTCTTCCGGCTGGTCCCCCGCGCCTCTCCCGGAGTCCCCAGGCGAACCTGCGTCCCCCCGTGTCCCCCAGGAGTCTTCTCACCTCCGCCCGCGCTGGCCCGCGCCCCCCTGGGCCCTCCTCCCCTGCCGTCGTGGCGTCTCCCCCGCCGCCACGCGGCGGTTCTCGGCGCAGCGCGGCCCCCCCGCCTCCATGCTCCGAGCCCTCTCGGGCCCCCCCCCGGGCCTCGCCTGGCCCTGGCCACTTCGGGCCCCGCGCTTGGACCAGGTCCCCTCGGCCCCGCGCATGCCCCACCGCGCCCCCCCCCCACGTGGCATCCTCCAGCCTGTCCCTTCTTCCTTTTGTCGTTGTGCGTTGAATTTCGTATCCGGGTTTATCCCGGTTCTGGGTCTGTTTGGTCAGGGTGTAGGGCTACGGCCCCTTTTGCTTCTGGTGCCTTCAATAAAATCTGCTTTTTGTTAAAAAAAAATATATATATATATATATATATATATATCCTTGTATATATGTTTCCTATATAATTCTTATTTGTTTTGGCTGAGTTATATTTCCAGTTCTGATGTTGAGTTTTGGTTGTAATTCCCAATTTTGATTGATGGGTCAGTAGGCTTGTTGATGGGTTAGTTGGTAATAGTTTTGATTATACTTTTATTTGTGAACCTATACTTATAATATTGTTTGTGTATATGAAGTTTCCTATTTATGTGTCTCTATACTTATCGGTAGTAATATTAATATAGTTCCTTTGTATATATAATATCTGTTATGTTCATGTTGTTCTTAGAATCTGTCCCCTCTTCACATTCACAGTTCACACACACATACCCCCTTCACACACGCACACTTCCTTTCCCTCTTTCTATATATATAATATATATAATATATAGATATATATATAATATAATATATATATATATATATTTCCTTTTTTTCTTCTTATATATATATATATATATATATCATATATAAAATATATATATAGAGAGAGAGGAGAGATAGAGAGAGAGAAGAGGGAAAGGAAAGATAGGAAACATGTATGTGTGTGTATGGGGGGACTGCTGTTGGGGACAGCAGGGTGTGAAGACCCCAAAAACTGAGCTATATATATATATATTATATATATATATATAATATTATATATATAGAGAGAGAGAGAGAGAGAGAGAGAGAATAGGGAAAAGGAAGATAGGAAATGCATTATGTGTGTGTTTGGGGGCTGCTGTTAGGGACAGCAGGGTGTGAAGACCCAAAAACTGAGCTATATATATATATATATATATATATAATATTATATTAGAGAGAGAGAGAGAGAGATAGAGAGAAGAGGGAAAAGGAAAGATAGAAAATGCATGTATGTGTGTGTAGGGGGGACTGCTGTTGGGACAGCAGGGTGTGAAGACCCCAAAAACTGAGCTATATATATATATATATATATATATATATATATATAATATATATATACATATATATATATATATATATTATATTATATATATATATTATTTTTTAACTTACCACCCATTTTATTCATGAAGGCCGAAAAAGCCAAGCATGTACAAGTATACCATAAGGCGCAAAATGCCGAGGCCTATACACGTAGACTGTCAAAAGAGGATAAAAACAAAAACCAAACCGGCTAAGCCGGGGATAGGAGAGAGTTCCAGAAGACCATCTGGGCGTTCGTACAAAGGAGCTCCGTTTGCGGCATCTATATATATATATATATATATATATATTGGTCCCTCGCCGAACCAGCGATTTGCCTTAAAGTGGGCAACGGCGAAGCTTCGCCATTTATCGAGCGCTGGGTGGGTGATATCTTGCTTCCCAATATTTCAGCATCCCCCACAAACTGCTCTATCAAGGACTTGTGGGACCCCACAAATAACACCTGGAATTGGAACAAAGTCCAGATATGGCCTGGGTCTGAGGCGGTCGATTCCATTCGCCGAGGAGAGTACAGATCGGACCGGATGCTGATAAGCTCGAGTGGTCTTCCGATGTCAATGGGGCATTCTCGGTTTAGTCAGCCAGAAGAGTGATCCTAGGTAATGTGGCTCCATCTCCTACTATTGCATCCTTCTGGCAAACCTGCATCCCCAAGAAGTGGTCATTCCTCCTCTGGAGAGCCCTACGCAACATCCTACCAACTGATGACACTCTCAACACCATCGATTTCAGCCTTGCTTCAGTTTGCACTTGCTTCTCTGATTGACACCGGAAACAGTCAACCACATCCTCAGCCAAGGGAAACTACCGATCAAGGTCTGGAGAGCCCTTTTCCAGCGTTGCAGATTGCCTCATGGGGGCGATAACTTTCACCTCCTCATGGCAACCTGGGCTTCCGCGTCCCATGGCCACCAGATCATCGCTGCGGCCGCAACGTGGGTGCTCTGAAAAACAGGAACAAGGCTAGATATGAAGGCCGCCAGTACAACGAAGACCAACTCATATGAGAGACCATTTGTCAATGCTGCAAACGGAGACCACTCTGCAAACATGGCCAGACAGTTTTCTGGAACACTCTCCAATCCTCGGATTAGCTGTATTGACTTTAGTTTTTCTCCTCTTTTTGTCTGTATACGTATATAGGCTTCGACATTTTGCGCCTTATGGTATACTTGTAAAGGTTCGGCCTTCATGAATAAAATGGGTGGTTGGTTATATATATATATATATTATATATATATATATATATATATATATATATATATATATATATATATATGAAATGGATCAAAAGCTCACTTAGAAAACCCTCTAAAACTTCCCTCACTCTCAACCGTCCATTTAATGTTAATATTAATGTTAATATTAACATTAAATACTAAAATTAATATTAAACTTAATATTAACATTTACATTAATATTAACATTAATATTAATATTAACATTAATATTAGCATTAATATTAGCATTAATATTAACATTAAATGGACGGTTGAGAGTGAGGGGGGGTTTTAGGGGGTTTCTAAGGGGGCTTTTGATCCATTCCCACACATATATATATATATATATATATATATATATATTATATATATATATATATATATATATATATATAGATATATATATATATTATATAGTATATAATATATATATATATATATATATATATATATATATATATATATATATATATATATATCTATATAGATAAAATATATATATATATATATATATATATATATATATATATATATATATATATATATAGAAAAAAAAAAAAAAAAAATATATATATATATATATATATATATATATATATATATGTTAATGTGATTGAATATATGTATATATGTTATGTTTGTATGTTATTTAGTAATTGAATGTGGTTTGTTTATTAGGCTTTAGTATATATGCTTGTATAGTAGGCTCCTTATATAGGCTTGCCCTATATACACTAGCCTAGTTATATTAAGGTTATATATATCCATAGAGACTTGTTAGGCTAGATAAAAATAATAATAATAAAAATAAAAAATAATGTGTGTGTGTGTGTGTGTTTTGTGTGTGTGTGTGTGTGTGTGTGTGTGTGTGTACCTTCCTTTATATATATATATATATATATATATATATATATATATATATATATATATATATATATATATATATATATATATATATATATTATGTATGTTATTATGGCTGTATATATGCCATATGGATATGTGTGTGTATATTGTGAACCTTGCTATGTAGGCATTGTATATACTATGTTAGGTAGGTTTCCTATAGGCTTTGTCCTATAAAATAGCTAGCTATGTATATATATATATATATATATATATATATATATATATATATATATATATATATATATATATATATATATAAAAATATATATATGGTATATATACATCGGAGTTTAGCTAGACTATTTTGACCTTAGATATTGACTAGATAGGTCTAATTGGTCCAGTAGACTTGAGTTTGACTAAACCCTAGACTAGTTGACTAGTTTGACTAGAGTTGACCTAGTTTGACTAGATTGTTAACCAGAGTTGACAAGAGTTGACTTTGATCTAGAATGACCTAGAATCATGTAGAATGCATTGTAAATTCATTATTTCATTCTTCGATACATTGTAACCTGTGTTGCTCTAAATAGGACTCGGTTACTCATGTACGGACATCTATTCTTATCAGTCATTCAGGATATCAGGCGAGTACATTCTATGATCGTTTCATACTTGCCAGGACTTATATTCTTGCTCTAGACTACTTTACTTGATGTTGTCACGTTGTTTTCACGGATAGTACTATATGGATCTTTTCATGAGATGTTATCCTCCTCGGGTGCATCGGGTACGTCATGTTCATGTATCTTGTCATGTGCATCATGTACTCCTTGGACTCGTATCTATTCATGTATTCACATGTTCTCATGTGCTTTCATGTACACTCATGTTTTCATGAGCTTCATGTATAAATTAGTTGTTATTCATGTGTAATAACGTAATGGATCCTTGTGTATTGATTGGGGTAGGGGTAAGTAGAAGTGGTTATGTGATCATTATCTCCAGTAAGTATTCATGTGCAACTTCGTAGCATATTCATATGCAACTCAACTTGTTTACATAACCATCTTGTGCCCTAAATTACTTAGTCATTTACAGTTCTTACTTACCTTATAGATATTTCCGGTTTACAAATCTCTCTCTTTTTTTTATGTACATTTCTTATAGTTCATGTATCTTATTATATTGCTTGTTTTATGTTTTCTGCCATGATATGAACTGCGTGAGAGTAATGTATTCGCTCATATCCTGACTGGACCTGTTGAAAATATTACAAATGATACTAAGGAGTTCTGCCCTACTAACTATAGAGTAGGCCTAGATGACACATATGAGTTGGACCGCCAGGAGGATCCAGCTCAAGCTGAGGACATCATCCCTATTGCCTAGGCTAGATAGCTAGACTGTTATCTTATTTCATTATGACATTTGTGTTTGACTTCTGAGTTGTATTATTCTGGATGTTGATATGTTGGTGTTGTTTAGACACTTGGACTTATTTGCTTCTGTTTGTTTTCTCTTTTGAGATTTCATATCTATCTTATTGTGCTATTTCCATCTTAGAATTATGATTGAGTTGTACCTTCTGTATTGTCCTCCGATTGGAGAGTATATCTTGTACAGGAATATTTATACTATGTTAGATGTATGTGACCTAGGACAACATTCTACCATCGATACTGCGGCGCTGGCTGGATGTACCCACTTCTCATGCTCCTACAATGGGTGCGGGTCATGACACTTGGATGCGCTGAGGCATGAAGTCCCTTAGCATTTCGAGGCGTGCGGCTGCACTGGGTTCCGCTTGCAACATGAAGGTGTTCGATTGGGAGTCTTGAATGTGCTACAGAAGACATGATGTATGGAACGAGATCTTTTATGAGCTAGAGAGATCATGAACGTTGTAAATCCAATTGGCATAATCCGTTGGGCTATTCAAAGCCCTTGTAACATCAGTTCATTTATCAATAAAAGAGATTCTTATTATATATTTTGTTTTCTTCCGCTGTAACTGTTATCAATTTGAGATAAACTTATGTGAACCTATTATCTTGCCTTGCACGAGCGCAACTCCAGGCTCGTGCGGTATCACACCCCAGCGAGGACGATGATCCGGGTGATTTCCGAATCAGGGCATGACAACATCCACCCTTGGCTAATGGTCGACTACAGCTTCCACCCATTCCTGCCGCCCTTTCCATCGTGACCACTTCCTCTTCCACCATCACCACCGTTCTCCTCTGCCGGAATCCACCACTACCAAAACCAACACTACCACCAACAGCTAAGAAGGGACACTCACCTCGCCGGGACCACCACTTGAACCACCAGTCACCCAGCCATGTCCGATCTACACCTCCTACTCCGATAACTAAGCCCTTAATCTTGGGCTGTTGGGCCCATAGGTTGATTGCCTTAGGCTAGGCTATAGTAGTTATACATATATATACATACACACACACATATATGTATGTGTGTAGAAACACATAAATGTATATGTCCATGTACATGTGTCACGACCCGCACCCACTGTGAGGGTACGAGTGCGTAACAACGCCCAGCCAACGCTGCAGTGTCGGCGGTAGAACGCTGTCCTAGGTTACTATCTAACCAACAACTCGTGCAATTATATAATGTACTTGTCAAATCTCAACTCTGAACGGAGGACAAGTATAGATATAATAAAATCTCAATCACAGTCTAAGCACGATATGATAACACAAAAAGTATAACTAAGACTGAATAACAACAACCAACTACTAAATAATAATAAACTCAAACAAACAACATCTCAACTTATTACAATTCAAGTTCTAAACATGAAATCCAAACTAAGTCAACTAGCTAATCTCCCGATCACTCCTAAGTGTCGGGACCAAAGGTAGCCATCCCGTCTCCGGGTCCATAATAAGTAGGGCAAATGTCCTCAGGACAATCATCTGTAAAATTTTCAACAGGTCCAGTCAGGACAGGAACGAGTACAACTCATCAAGAAAATCCCAAATAAATGACAGAGAACTATAAATAGTTATAGACAGTTATATTGATGAACAAGGCAATTTATACAAGTAATAATGTAAAGAACAGTTAAGGTACAAGAAAAGCAAAGTAACTAAACAAGAAGAGAAACATGGCAATGAAGACTGTAAAATATAATCTAGCTGAACTAGAGTAGCATGATATAAGTCTAGACAGTATAATAAGAGTCATTGTAGGTCCTAAAAAATCAAGTTGCAGACATCAACAAAGTCAGAAAATTAAGAAATACAACTTTCAGATGAACTGCGCAGACATCAGATTGCACATCCATCGGATTGCGCATACTAGATTGCGCACACTCTCAAGCGTGCAGGCTGACGTGGCATATCATCATCATTACCTGACACAAATCAAATCTTCTGACAGCTGACAGCGCGGAGAACGAGACGACCATTCATTTAATCGTGCAGCACGGCGCTCGAGGATAGCTGGCAGCGCAATCTATATTGGCGCAATTTATGTTGGCGCAATCCATTTCCCGCGCAGTCCAAGTCTGCACAATCCAAGGCCAGCACAATTCAGTGTGCGTGTTCTATCAACACAAATGACAAAATACACGTGGCATTTATGCCATCAATTGCTCATTTCATGGCAACTGTCTATGCATGATCATGCGTATTTCAATCAAATGATGCCATGTGTCCAAGACAGTTGGCCCATGATCCAGCAACTGCCTGCGCAGTCCATTATTGCGTAATTCAATTGCTGCACAATCCATCATACGCAGTCCAGAATAACTAAAAGTTATTTATTTCTCAGAAGTCTATAAATAGAGTTTCAAGTCTCCATTCAAGGGGATCAATAATCAGAGATCATAGATCAGATCAAAGTTCAGAGAGTTCAGGAGTTCTTGCCCAAGTGCTGCTGCATTCTTCCGAGGCTTTTGCCTTCAACATCCGAGGCTTTTTGCCTTCAATTCCAGAGTTTTCAACTTCAGAGGCTTCGTCTTCAGAGTTCACATCGTCCAATGGATAAAGCAATCGTCATGTAGATTGGATTCTTAAAGTTGTACCATTCCCAGAATTCAAATTGTAATCTTTTACAAAGTTTGTATCAATAAAGTTCTTCAACTTTTGTTTTTGCAAACAAAATGGTGACACTGCTGGGGACGACTTTCTCCTCCGATGAGGAAGTGACAACTCAATGTGACGTAGCATCTATCAGAAAGACGCAGAAGACACTGGTTGTGAAGATCAACCAGACAGCCTACGAATCTATGATCAATTCTAAGGCCACTCCTCGCACTGCAACTACTTCTGCCACAAACAAAGTGTACCCAGTGTGGGTCCCAAAGACTGCTGCGCATTCTATTAATGCTGCCAGCAAGACTTCTGTGCAGTCTGCCAGCAAGACTGTTGCGCAGTCCAAAGCTTCTGTCATCAAGCCTGCTGCAGAATCTGTCTTTGCTACTGCTACGCAATCTGCTGTTGCCAGTACACAGAAGACTTCATATGCTGCCTTGGCTAAGTACAAAACTCCTATGCCCCTGGTGCAATTGGCTGCCAATATGTCTGCACAAACCAATGCTCCAGCATCCAGAGTGCACTCTAAGTACTCTATAGCAAGAACTCCTGATGCGCAAACCACAGTCTCTGTGGACAGAACCAGTGCGCCATCCATTCATGCGAAAATTGCTCCTGCACAATCTAAGAATGATAGCCTTTTGGCTAAACTCTCTTCCTCTCATAACAAGGGGAAAGGCTCTGCTCCTCTTTCCGAACACAATGTTGCTCATGTGCATTCTACTGGGGGTAGTCCTTTGGCTATTCCTCTTCCTCTTCAAAATAAAGGAAAAGGCCCGTTGGTCTTTTCTCAAACTTCCTTGTCCCATGACTTGGAAGACAATAGAGGAAAATGCTCTTTAGCTAACCCTTCTTCATAAAACAAAGGAAAAGGCCCTTTGGTCTTTTGTCAATCTTCTTCAGTTTTTACCGAAGAAGATCAATCTGAACGTGCTTCGGCACCAATCAGTACTAGAACTCTTTCAAACAAGGATTCTTCTTTTCTTTATGACAAGAGAACTTGCACTGACCAAAGAGGTATTCTGCCTACCCCGGTAGCAGAATTCCAGGACCTCCCGACTCTCAAGATTTCCCGATCCAGACACGAAAATCTGCTGGTGTCTCAAACAGAAACCCCTGGGGGTGAATTTGTTGATCTCAAAACATATCTCAACAGACCCACTTCGGTAAAACGCAAACAGCCAATGCCGAAGACCAAACATCATCAAAAACAAATCTCCAGGGTTAAAAATCCCGACACTTATGCCAATGAAGTAAGTACTTCCCTGTACACTCAAGGGACTAAATATTTGAAGAATCGGAATCATGTTCCGAATATTGTCAAAGAACAGATCCCTTAGAGTTTTTTTCATCCTGCTGTTGTTCTCGATCTCCGAGAACATCTTAGACAAGAATGAGACAATGTTTCAACACTTCCAGTTCAACCATCTGATCATCATTGCAACCACAAAGTCATCATCCAATGTTGCTGTCAAACAACAAAAAGATCTGTCTTTGATCATCTGACTTTTGCTAAATCTGAACCTATGTCAGAGGAAGATGAAGTCTTGTATGCTTCTATCAACATGACTTCCCAAGACACTGGGGGTAGAAGGTGCTCTAAGCATGGCAAACCTCGTAAACCAAGTCAACGGTATTTAGAATTACTCCAAGAATCTTCTGAAGGAGTGTTTCGACATACCCGTTCTCAAAGCCGAGATACAATCGGTCAAAAGAATCTTCCTCAAAACCCTTCAGGTTATCTTCCTACTTCTCAGTCAGGAGATGACTCTTTCTCCGATTATGATGCATACAGCGAAAGCTCTGAACAGACAGTGTCTTCCATTGTACCAAGAGAAATGACAGCTTATGTCGTCAATGAAGATCCAGATGCTTCAACTTCTTCAAATCAGGAACAGTAAATCGCTGCATTAGAAGACAAACTAAAAACCATGGCTGAAATGGTTGCTAGTATGTATTCTATCATTGTGGCACAACATGCTACACCACCGACTGTACCTACTGTGAGTCCAGAGATCATAGCATCTTCAATACCTGCCAATACTGGGCTGGGGGTAGTGTCTCCTCAAATGCCTCCTGTACAAGTACAAGTTCAAACTACACCTAGTCAATCAGGAGCTGGGGGTAGTGCTTACAATGTTGTTCCTCCTCCTACCACTCTAACTCAACCTGCTCCTTCTTCATCGTTTGAAGACGCTAATGAAGCTGTCAAACTCTTGCGAACCCAGTTCGAAGCTTTTAAAGAAAAAGACAACTTGCAAAGATTGGGGATCAAGCAGCCTTATCCAGTTGAATGGAAAGAAGTCCCATTCCCACCAAAGTACAAAATACCAACGATCTCTTTGTTCGATGGTAGTACTTCTCCTAGTCGGTTCATCAATCATTTTGAGGTAATGACCGTTCAACTCCAGTCAAATGACGCTCTTCTTACCAGAGTGTTCGTCGGTTGTTTAGCCGGCGTAGCATATGACTGGTACAAAAGTTTGCCCGATGGTTGTATCACTTCCTTCTCAGGTCTTAAGCAAATCTTCCTGGAATGGTTCTATGAAGGATTCAACGACATGACTATGTCGGCTCTCAACAAAATCAAACAGAAACACAATGAAACTACTGAGAGTTTTATCGAACGATTCCGTCGTGAAGCCTTGAAGATGCCTCCCGGAACTCCAGCTGCTGTTACTATTGATACTTGTAAGGCAAATCTTTTGCCTATCATCAGTATGTGGACAAGATCGACCCAGTTTCAAGATTGGCCTTCATTCATTGTTAATGCCAAAGCTGCGGAAGTGAGTGCTGAAAAATTCAAGCAATTGGGGGTACAAATGTCTAACCCCGATCGAGATGAACATCAAACATTAGGTGGTGGCAATCGCTAGAACAACCGTAAAGTAAAAGAGATTTTGAACATCAATTTATACAAGAATAAAGAATCTCTGGCTGTCAATGTAGCTCCGCCTACATCCACTCCTACTCCTTCTGCACCTCCACCGAGGGAACCTCGTCCGAAAATAGAATATTCCTTCGACGAGAATGACACTGTAAGCATCTTTGAATGTTTACTCAAAAGCAACAAGATTCAGCTCCCAGACCCAAAGAAACCTGATGAAGTCGGTAAGACAGATTATCCTAAATATTGTGTCTACCACAGGTTCATTGGACATCCTACTCGAGCATGCTACGTGCTTAAAGGAAAAATTCAAGAGCTTGTCAATGCTGGTGTCGTCACTCTGCAGCAAGATGAGAATACTGTTACTGCGAATATGGTTTCAGTCCAGTTTGGAGACTTTCCTCCGCAGATGGTACAGCACGGTGTCATTCCTATTCCCAAAGCTACTCTTGAGATTGAGAATCTCTCGCTTCCACCAAATGAAGGTCTTGTCCCTTTGTCTCTTGACAACGGCAAAATTATGTGGATCCATCTCGATCTTGCTCCAGAATTCGAAGTGCCCTCTTCTTCCAAGAAGAAAGGTCATTCTAAAGGCAAGACAAAGACTTGCAACATGGTGTCTTTTGACCCCATAATTGACGAAGAAATTCTGCTAGGCACCAGATCAGGGAAAGCCTATTTGAAAGATCATTCTGAAGCTCAAGAGGACCCTACCTCTTCTTCTGAACCTATTTCAGTACAATCTTCCTCTGAAGAGATTCCTTCCACATCTTCACCAGTTGTAGTGCCTATTCCTCCCAAGCCGGTGGTTGCTGACAAAGGCAAGCAACAAGTTCGTTTAGACAAACCCTTGAAGAAATCATCTCCTACAGGACTTGAGAAGCCATACAACTTTGATATATTGGCTCAACTAGCCAATACACCGGCTAGGCTATCAATCTTCGAGCTCTTCCGCCTTTCTAAAGAGACTCGAGAAACTCTATGTGAAGTCCTGATGCAGGCTGAAACTTGCCTAACTCTTCTCAAAAAGCCGAAAGCCGAACCGGTCTTTTGTCGTCATTGTCATAGTGTCCTGGAGTTGATTCCAAACATCACTTTCACTCAGGATGATATGCTACTGGAGGATAATAGACGTGATCGTCCTCTCTACTATATAGGGTATGTCGATTCGATGAAAGTCAATCGTATCCTGATAGATCCAGGGTCTGCACTCAGCATCATGCCAAAGATAATGCTAGACGCATTGAAGATACCAGTGCATAGTCTTTCAAGCACAATCACCACTATCTTGGGATTCAACCAAGGAAGGAGTGAACCTTTGGGTAAGATTCGCTTAAAACTCCAAATAGGCAATCTTCGCACAAAGGTGACCTTCTATATCATCGATAATCATGGTTGTTCTTACAATACTCTTCTGGGAAGACCATTCCTCCATGAACATAATGTTGTTCCATCAACTCTTCATCAATGCTTTAAATATGTCGATGATAAAGGAGAAGTTCACAAAGAAGTTGCAGACCTTTATCCTTTTAAGGGTGTCGAAGCATATTGCATTGACGCTCGTATGTATAAGAAGGAATTTATGAAAGTGGTATTGGCCATGGATACTGAAGAAGACCAAAAAGTAGTGCCCAATGTCACTCTCATCATACCTGTCAAAGGGCGTGTTTTCCATCCTCAATCTTCTAAACCACTGGCTATTCACTTGCCAGTCCAAAAGAAATCCGTTGATGGCGATCAAGATAAAAGGGAGCTCACCTCTTCTGAGCCACTTGTTATCGACTTGCGTCGTAACAAGGACAAAAAGCAGCTCACTTCTTCTGAGCCACTTGTTGTTGATTTAACTCACAATAAGGAAAAAAGGGAGCTCACCTCTTCTGAGCCACTTGTTATTGACCTTCGTCGTAACAAGCTTCCTCCACGTTCTTCTTCTCCCCCTCTTGTAATCAATCTGACTAAGTCTGCTAAGGCTAAAGGTCCTGCTGTAAATATAGATGTACAAATTAATGAAAAAGCATCTACTTTCCAGTATACTGATGTTATTTATCATACTAAATGCTATTTGGATATGTTAGATAGCTTCAAATTATTTACAATGGGAGTTGTACAATCTCTTCAGATAGAAGTCTCATTTGAAGATCCAATGACTCTTACCGTATTGTCCCTGTTCGAAAGAATGGCGAAAGTCCAATACTTTTTAGTAAAGGACCAGAACAATAATTCAGCTATACGGATGATAGCAAGCTTAACGATACAGGACATCTACAACTTCGTCGTTATAGTCAACAATCAAAAGACATCATCCGTAAGATGGGTTATGACTTTAAAAGAGGCCTCAACTATGGTAAGGGTAGACGAACTCCCATTCGTACAGCTGTTCCAAAAGAAAAATCTGATATATACTATAACAAGACCAAAAGAGGTCTCGGATATGCTTCTCCTCCGATGTTATCCCCAGCAGTTTCCGACTCTGATAGCGAAGAACGTTCTAATTCTTCCGATTCCAGATCATGGGATTCTGACACTAGCATCGGTGAAGTCCATCGTGTGATCGTATCTTCTAATATGGTCTCCGCTGAACTTCCGGAAGGCTACGATGAGGACGTTGAAGAAAATCCTGAAACAGATCCTTGGGCTCAACAGATGGATAATCAGTAGGTACTCCGATTTGAACAAAGAGAACCTCCTACTGAAGATCAACTAGTTCAAGTTGATGTAGGAGAAAGCGAGTCACCTCGTCCATTCTTTATTAGCAAGAATCTTCCAGAAGCAGATAAGCAATAGTTGATTCTTCTTATTAAAGAATACATTGATGTCTTTGCTTGGAGTTACGAAGACATGCCAGGTTTAGATCCCAAAATTGCCTACTCACAAACTGAATATTTTGCCTAATGCTAAACCAGTCAAATAGCAGCAACGGCGATTCAAGCCTGAAATGATGGACGCAATCGATGATGAAGTCAAGAAGCTTATCGCTTGTGGCTTTATTCGAGAAGAACAACATCCTGATTGGGTAGCCAATGTCGTCCCAGTTCTGAAGAAAATCGGCAAAGTTCGAGTCTGTATCGACTTTCGAGATCTTAATGAAGCATGTCCGAAAGATAAATTTCCTCTCCCTATCACGGATGTCATGATTGACAATACCTGTGGGTTCGAGCGAATATCTTTTATGGATGGATTCTCTGGATACAATCAGATCAAGATGAATCCCGAAGATGAAAAACACACATCTTTCCGCACTCCTCGGGGAGTCTATTGCTACACAGTGATGCCATTTGGTCTCAAGAACGCTGGTGCAACTTACCAACGGGACATGAGTACCATTTTCAGAGAACATCTTCGTAAAACAGTCGAATGTTATGTTGATGATATCGCTGTTAAAAGTCGTCTGAAAGAAGATCATATCCAAGATTTGAGAACAATCTTCAATCTCATGCGTCAACATCAGCTCACGATGAATCCCACCAAGTCATTCTTGGGTGTCTCTAGTGGTAAGTTTCTCAGGTTCGTTATTACCTCTAAGGGTATACACGTGGATTCCGAGAAGATCAAAGCCATTCAAGAGATGCGTCATCTACGCAATCTAAAAGAGCTACGAGGATTCCAAGGTCGACTTGCATACATCAGGAGATTTATTTCGAACTTCTCTGGACGCTACAGACCATTCACTCAACTAATGAAGAAGGGTGTATCTTTTATTTGGACTGAATAATGTCAACAAGCATTCGACGACATCAAACGATATCTCATGAACCCACCAGTCTTAGTGCCACCAATATCGGACATTTCATTCTTAATGTACGTTCGTGCTATGGACCATTCATTGGGTGCTTTACTCGCCCAAAAGAATAAAGAAGGTCATGAACAAGCCATCTACTATCTCATTCGTACTATGATTGGTGCTGAACACCGTTATAGTTCGGTTGAAAAAGAATGTCTAGCCCTTATGTTCACTGTTCAAAACACAATGCATTATATCGTCGGTCAAACTATTCATGTCATATCCCGAGTCAATCCTCTTCGGGTAATGATGAAAAAGCCTAGCACGCTCAACTCTCGGCTGGCTACATGGGCCATTCTTCTAGCCCAATATGACATGGTGTATATTCCTCAAAAGTCTGTCAAAGGTCAAGCACTGGCGGATTTCTTAGCAGCTCATCCTGTTCCAGAGACGTCCAAACTTTACGATGAAATTCTAGACGAGACGTTGGAAGTCAACATGATCTCTGAAGAATTTCCAACATGGCGTATATTCTTTGACGGAGCATCCAGAATCGGACCCAATGGAGCTATTGTAGCAGGAGTTGGAGTTGTTCTCGTTTCTTTCGACGGATCAACTATCCAAAGAGCTTATTCTCTAGATGAATCTTGTTCCAATAATGTAGCAGAATACAATACTCTACTCATCGGTCTTCAATTAGCCAAGCAATTGGACATTGAATATCTCGAAGTTTACGGCGACTCTAAGCTAGTTGTCAACCAGGTTAGAGGAACTTATGAAGTCCATCATCAAGATCTGATACCTTACTTTGAAGCAGCAATCAACATGGCTACATCATTCAAAGATTTCTTTATTGAATATGTACGCCGAGCTTGCAATACTGAAGCAGATGCCTTAGCAATGTTGCAGCAGTCTTAGCTATTCCCATCAGAAGACAACAAGTGGTGGTTATCTCTAATCGAGAATTATTTTATGTCAAAAACAATCATAACATCGAGTTCAGTAATTTTGCTGAAATTAATGTTATCAATAAAGATTGGAGAACTCCTTTCATCGACTTCGTGGTTCACGACATACTCCCCGAAGATCCTAAGGAGGCTACAAGTATTCGACGACGATCTCTACGGTTCTACTACAATCAAACCACCAAGACTCTCTATCGGCGGACTTATGACGGTCTCCTTCTACGCTGTCTAGCTGGTGAGGAAGCAAAACAGGTGTTACATGAAGCTCACGACGGTATCTGCAGAGCACATCAGCCCGGTCCTAAACTACAGGATCGCATCCGACGAATGGGTTACTACTGGCCCTCTATGGTATCAGATGCCATCGAATATGCAAGGAAATGTCGAGCCTGTCAAATCCATGCAGATTTTATTCATCAATCTTCAGAATTTCTACATCCGACAGACGCTTCCTGGCCTTTTAAAGTTTGGGGCATGGATGTCATAAGTCCTATTACTCCTCCTTCTTCTAGAGGACATCGGTTCATTCTAGCAATAACAGACTACTTCTCTAAGTGGGCTGAAGCTATACCCTTGGCTGAAGTCAAGACCAGTAGTGTCATCAACTTCGTCAAACACTATGTCATTTATCGATTTGGTGTCCCTCGACGAATCATTCATGACAACGGACCGCAATTCATCAGCTAGAAATTCACCAGATTCTGTGATGATTACCGGATTGACAATGTCGCCTCGACTGCCTACAATCCTACCGCTAATGGTTTAGCTGAAGCCTTCAACAAAACTATTATCAAGCTCCTCAAAAAGTTTGTATCCACTAACAAACGGAATTGGAGTGAAAAGCTTGGCGAATGTCTATGGGCCTACCGAACTACGGTCCGCAACCCACAGGTTTTACACCTTTCTCTTTGGTATATGGCTGTGAAGTTGTTCTTCCTCTGGAACTTCAAATTCCTTCTTTAAGGATTGCCATTGCTAACGAGCTCACTATAGAGAACAATGATCTTCTTCGACTTCAAGAATTGGAGGCACTTGATGAGAAGCGGTTAATGGCTCAACAACATATTGAGTTATTCCAAGCTCGCATTTCTAAGACTTTCAATCGTAAAGTTAAGGTCAGAGCCTTTCAGCAAGGAGAACTTGTTTTAACAGGCAGACGTCCTATGACTATGACTCATATGAGTAAAGGCAAATTTGATACAAAGTGGGAAGGTCCCTACGTTGTAAGCAAAGTCTTCTCAAATGGAGCTTATCAACTCTCAGAACTGGATGGACGAATTGCAATGATGCCTATCAATGGAAAATTTCTTAAAAAGTATTATGTATAAATGTAAATGCTTGTAAATCATCAGACAAGTTCGAGTTCATAAATAAAATTTTATTTCATCATGAATGATAGTAAATGATATTAAGTAAGGTCACTATCATCCTTCTCTACATTTGGACGTGGACCAATGCCGTCCTTTTCAAAAACACGGTCAGCAAAAGAGCCGAGAACCTCCTTGCTGGAACCCACTAGGGACTTGCAAGCGGCCATCCTCATGGCTTCCTCTTCTTCGGTCCTTCCTGGTTCAAGCAAAAAGTCCAGGATGTCTCGCGGTGGCTTGGGTGCAGACGAACCTTCGCCTACTTCTGCCTCCTTTGATTGAACTGGATCGACAGGACATTCTTCAGTGCCCTTCTCAACCTTTGGGGCAAGATCAGCCTTCTTGGATGTATCTCCAGATGACATTTTTTATGTTAGAAAAGGAGAAGTGCTCCTTTCTGCTAAAATTCTATTCTATTTATAGGCAGATAACGAAGCAACACATCCATCCGACGGTTCGCCCGTTCCTTCATCATCACCTGACGGTTCATCCGTTCATTCTATTCACTTGACGGATCGTCCGTTCATTACATTCATCCGATGGTTCACCCATTCACATTCATTCGACGGTTCATCCGTTCATTATCACCTGACGGTTCGTCCGTTCATTATCATCCGACGGTTCACCCGTTCATTCATCATCACTTGACGGTTCATCCGTTCGTTATTATCCATTTTGACGGTTTGTCCGTTCATTCCATCATTTGACGGTTTTCCCGTTCATCTCACATCCACATCAATAACTTATCATCCTTGATTAAGTTATCTATTGAAATAATCATATTCGATATATTCTGCCACGTCCATGTTACCTCTGAGCAGATATAATGAATATAATTATTTTCTACAAAACCATCAAGAAATATATCATGTCTTGCACCTCTGAATATATTTTCTATCTCTATAATTTATATCTGAACAAGATATGCAACAAATAGTGGAGCCACAGCAAAATGTCTTTTATTAATCAAAATATGAGACATTACAAAAACACATATACTTCAAAAGACATAAAGATACCACTAAGACGAAGGTATTATCAGATTATCAATCTACTGCTTTAGAGTTTGCAGCCGTTCTTCACGAGTGGACATCACCCTCCTTCTGGCTTCTTCCATCCCGGTTTCTTCATTGAAAGCAGGCATGGCCACCATTCGGCGTGTAATCTCAGCATTATGAGCTTCCACATACTCATCCCTCTCCTGAATCAGAGCATTGAATTGTTGGCTTGCAAGTTGATGATCAGTAACTTCATCTTCTAGTTCCTTCTGGAGACGAGCAATCTCTGCCCTCAGCTCAGCAGCTCTCTTCTCTTTTCTCTCAGCCATCAAGGTTACTGATTCCAGCTTGGAGTTATATTCAGCAGATTTTGCAGAGAAAGTTTCCAAAAGGTTTTGGAGATTAACCATTTCAATGTCAGCTGCTTGAGCCAGTTGTTCGAATTCTGCCTGCACGAGAGACTCTACGTCACCTTGGTTGAGCTCTTTATAGATTTTGATGGAAATCTCTAACTCATTCAAAATATGTTCCAGGAGAGTGGCCTGAGCCTCGTCACCTTGTTCTCGGATAGCCCTTACTAAGAGAGAGGTTGGACCTCTAACCAGGAAAAAATCAGTACCCTCTTTTTCCATCATTCTATTTACTAGAGGTCTCAAAGATTCAAAAAAAACATCTGGTAAATGATTGGATCACAAGATTATTAGTTGCTATAGCACTAGGAGTTGCAGCTACTCCTGTTGATGACGAGGCCGCAGGATGTTCAATCTCTCGCGTCTGGACAGCGGGCTCTTTGAACAAAGGAGCCAAAGTGGAGCTAGTTTTCCCTCCTGGTTGTTCTTCTGCAAAAGTAAAAATTGTCATTTTTTGCCTGTTGTTTGCTATTTTCTAAGAAGATTAAAGATGTAAATTATCTTACCATAGTTAAATCCAGCAATGAGCCAATCACCTGCTGGAATAGAATCTAGCCGAGCAGAAGTAGCTTCAGCCATAACAGCTTGGCTACTGCCCGCTTCAGAACCACAGGATAAATGATAACTGCTACTAACAATCACCATCGTTATAGGCACTATGTCCGTGCACGTCGGAGGTGCTAGAGGAGTCTCAAGATCTGCAGGAAATACAAATAAAGTCGTTAGCTATCAATCTATTTAAGAGGAGATTGCTAATTTCATTTTATACCTTGAGGATCAGTGGCGGGAGTTTCTTCCGGAGCTTCTTCATCTGCTGCTTTTTCTAGAGATACTTCTACCTCAACATCCTTTTCAGGATTTAAGGTATCAGCAGCATTTTCTGGAACCTCAATATCCTCTTCAGGATTTAAGGTATCATCGACACATTAGGAGATATATGCACTTCATCATCTCTTTCAAGGTCTTGCATATATTCATTAATATTCTCAGACGAAGAGCTCTCTTCATCTTCATCTTCTTCTGGTGCATTCCCGCTGGTAGTTGCAGCTTGGTCACAATAGTCATCCAGAGGGCTGTAGCTGCAATCTTCTAGAGCCGCAATCACTTCGCGATCTTCTTCTTCACGGAGGGTCCTAGGAGTATGAGGAAGTTGAGACGTCCCCGCAGCAGGTGGAAGAGATCGTACAACATCTTGTTCTTTCTCCATGATACTTTCTCTGGGCCCTTCGGCCTCAGTTCTCGGATCAAGATCTTTCCTCTGCTCGATCTCTTCTCTATGTTCTGGACTAAGAGTTTTGTTCCTAGGCTCTGAAATAGAAGTGGGAGATGGCAAAGTGAATCCAGCCGCAGCATCTACTACTATTGAAGACGGGGCTCGATTTCTTCTTTGGGCCAGCTTCTTTCTTTTCAGAGGCCTCTCAGGGCTCTCTATATTTACAGTCTCGACTTGTCTTTGGACAGAGGTCGGTGTGGTAGCCTCTTCTTGCTGAATTATCTCGGCCAGCTGTCGAGATTGAGATCTAGTGGTAATCTTTTCATAAGAATGATCTAAGATCAATTTCTTCTTTGTTGCTGGAGCGGGAGGCTCCTCTCTTCTCCTCTTCTTGGCTGGAGATTTTCCCACCTTCAAAGAGATACGTAGTGGTGCGTTAACTTCTTGAGGGAATATAACATCCCTTGAAGCTTCCAAGGGCGCATCTACTGGCTCATGTACTTCATCATTTCCTATGAGCGACATGACGACTCCTCCCCTCTTCAATCTTATTGAAGATGCGAAGCTATCCGCGAGGTTGAAATTCTCAGCAAAAGTGTTCGAAGATGTATAGAATACTGAGTATGTAAATAGCATTCGAGGTCCATGATTGCTGTTTATTGGTATCGAGAACGTCACTTTCGTATCTCGAGCATTATAATAAGCCCATGCTCGGGCCCCATCTATCAAAAAACCCTTTCCTTGAAGGCACGTGATAGCATTTTCCACATGGAATTGGTCATACCCGAATTGCCGAGCAAATCGACTTGGGAGATATGGCTCTAAATAACATTCATCTTCAAACCGATACACCAAATAGGACGGTCGAATTGTCTTCAACCACTCAAAAGCTATACGGCTCAGAGGATGCATCTTCGAGTCAATCATATTTGTCCACATTTGTTCGTATCCAGCAGGAGGATGGGTGCAATAAAAGTTCCATCCTTTGCTCAGGTTCAGAGCATATCTACAATCTCTCAGAATAGTGAATTTCTACTTACCATGAGAGTATCTCCGCAAAAAGCTGTCGTCGACTGGTCCCATGCCGGGATCCATCAAAGTAGGATGGTGAAGGAGCAACCACCCAAATAGATATGTATACGGTAATTCCATCCGAGGAAATTCTTTTTCACCCTTGAATTTCAGCATCAAATCGACGTACAGACGAAGACCAGCATTCAACTTACAAGTCATCGCTGACAAAAGATCCATCTTATAGCCGAAGACTAATCTAACGGCGGCAAAAAGAACATCGCGATGGAAGCGGTCTATAGCACTGGATCCCGGGACTACAAACCGACGGAGCCAATGTGTCAGAAACCCTTCTAATTGGGCTTCTTTTGACATAGATCTGTATCCTACTCTCAAATAACTTTCGAGAGTATCTTCTTTCTTCAAAGGAGGATATTGATGATCATCCTTCATCTCTTTATCAAAATCGCCACTTTCTTCCATCAACTTTATCACTTCTGTGTTGCTCAATGGCCTAAAGAAGTCAGGATAGCATCTATCATGTTCCTTGGTCTTCGATTCTTTAATGTGGTTAAGGAACAGATAAGGTAACCATTTCGAGGAATAGCAAGTGTTTGATGTAGCACTTTATATAACAGAGAACAGATTTTATAATGACATAGCAGTTTCTCGAAGACTACTACCATTTCTGCATTCTCTCTCCGTAGTCTGTCCAACTCATCATTGGTTGGGACAAATTCTTCATATGGGGCATCTTCCATTGGCAAGTAAGAGATGTACTGCATCTCATGAAGTGCAAACCCGATTTCTCCGCCGAGAGTCATGAAGGTCCCTATTCCGTAATTGTACCTCTCTGCTAGAGCCAAGAACAGGTGCGGGTTCGGAGCAAAACCATAGACAGTGGCATGCACTGCTTAGTACAAGTTGGTTTGCTGGAGTTTGTTTTCAAAATTGGTCAGAATCCAATTTACTATGCAGCTCCATCTCTTAAAAATCTGGATTCACCAACCCAGTTAGTGTGATGTCCGGCTCAGGATATTTTCCTTCGACCTTAGCAAACTCATTTGCGAAAATTGGAGTTCTGACGGGCATTAACAAGGAAGAATTCTCCGACGGAATACAACCGGGTTTCAGACCTCTCAACAAGACACTGTACCGTTCTGAGGAACTGTAGAACATATCCTTCTTGCTCGGCCCCTTCTTCACAAAAATTCTTCCTGGACGGACATCTTGGAACGGTGTAAGGTTCCATTCCATCTTCCTCGGATAGCTCGCATGAGCATACCGGGATAAGGGGAGGCAACGGGGAATATTTGGTATCGAGAAAGACCTATCCGTCTGATGGACAATCCTTTCTTCCATCCTTGGTCTCGGTTGAGAACTTTTCTCAAAAGCTTCACCGAATAGGAATAATGGTTTCTTGTGTATGACAGCATCTGCTAATTCCAGAGGTTGTCCATTCATCAAACATTGCAGTGTCTCATTATCTTGAGATATCAAATAGCCTGACGAGAGGTTGGCAGATCATATTGAGGATAGTGCACATGTGATAGGTCATCTTTGTATTCTGATTCTGAAAGGGTCCCTACGAAGTTCTCATATTCTGGATCTTCTCTAGTATTAACTGCATCAAACAGAGAAAACAAAAAAATTCAGCATAAAGAAAAGTCAAGGATGCTATCATCAGTTTGCGCAAACATCAGAATGCGCAAACATCAGAATACGCAACATCAGATTGCACAAATCAGATTGCACAAACAATCAGATTGTGCAAGCAAACAGTCATCAGTTTGCGCTGACAGTCTCGTGCAAATCAGCAAGTTGTGCTGACTTTTGTCAGCGCAGTTCGACCGATTGCACAGAGAGTCGTCCTTCATAAAAATGAAGAATGAACTGATTTGTGCAACCATAACCCTAAAAAGGGGTGGTGCAGTATGATCACATCTCTAAAAAGAGATGGATTCTGAAAGAATGAGTGAAATCAAAACCCTAAAAAGGGTTTTGATTAGATCATCTACCTATCATCGCTGGATGAGCAGTTTCATGACGAAAAGCTCGTCGCGCAGCCCTAGTCGATGACTCGGCGGGGGCCTTGCCCTTAGCAGCGGAAGTGGATCGTCGGGGAGCCATCAAGATCGTCGAAGAAGAAAGGAAGAAAGAGCTCGAAAATTTTTCTCTCAAGTGCACGAAGAAAGCAAGTAAAGAATACTTCGAAGGAATTGAAGAGCTATTTATAGTTTTTCAAAAGGAAACGGACGCCTTAGATTGCGACTAAAAATGGGCTAAACCCTCAGATTGCGCAGATAGCTCACTACATGCGCAAATTGATTTCAAATTCAAAATTCAAAGTATTTCAAATTTTGAATAAATTCAACTTTCGAAAACTTTGAAGGGGGTCTTGTAGGTCCTAAAAAAATCAAGTTGCACACATCAACAAAGTCAGAGAATCAAGAAATACAACTTTCAGATGAACTGCGCAGACATCAGATTGTGCATCCATCGGATTGCGCATATAGATTGCGCACACTCCCAAGCACGCAGGATGACGTGGCAGATCATCATCATTACCTGACACAAATCAAATCTTCTGACAGCTGACAGCGCGGAGAACGAGGCGACCATTCGTTTAATCGTACAGCACGGCGCTCGAGGACAGCTGGCAGCGCAATCTATGTTGGCACAATTTATGTTGGCGCAATCCATTTTCTGTGCAGTCCAAGTCTGCGCAATCCAAGACCCGCGCAATTCAGTGTGCGTGTTCTATCAACACAAATGACAAAATATATGTGGCATTCATGCCATCAATTGCTTATTTCGTGGCAACTGTCTATGCACGATCGTGCGCATTTCAATCAAATGATACCATGTGTCCAAGACAGTTGGCCCATGATCCAGCAACTGCCTGTGCAGTCTATTGTTGCGCAATTCAATTGCTGTGCAATCCATCATGCGCAGTCCAGAATAACTAAAAGTTAGTTATTTCTCAGAACTCTATAAATAGAGTTTCAAGTCTCCATTCAAGGGGATCAATAATCAGAGATCAAAGATCAGATCAAAGTTCAGAGAGTTCAGGAGTTCTTGCCCAAGTGCTGATGCATTCTTCCGAGGCTTTTGCCTTCAACTTCCGAGGCTTTTTGCCTTCAATTCCAGAGTTGTCTTCAACTTCAGAGGCTTCGTTTTCAGAGTTCACATCGTCCAAGGGATAAAGCAATCGTCATCTAGATTGGATTCCTAAAGTTGTACCATTCCCAGAATTCAAATTGTAATCTTTTACAAAGTTTGTATCAATAAAGTTCTTCAACTTTTGTTTTTGCAAACAGTCATGTGTGGGTCCAGACAATGTAATCTAATACCAGGTGATTCCAGCACAAGATAAGTCCGGTATAAGGTGAGTCCAGTCAGTGATCAAAGGTTCCAGGGTGAGTCCAGACTATACTCAACAGTATGTTTTAAAATATCGGGATCGACATGTGAACGGCTGTAGGTAATACGGCACACCGTACACTCGGCCAAGTGTGGGATGACTATCATTCCAGTATAATTCCAAGGGAGTGGTTCCAATATTTGGGTATATTCACATGTCTACTCTAATATTTCCCCGACCAACAAGTATAAGTGAATCCATAACCCAACACAAAATACGTACAAGTCCAGCCAGAACACTAATGATACCAGTAAGTGATTCCAGGGTGATTCCAGTAGGTGATTCAAGAAATAGAGGCCAGACATGAATAAGCGAGTTTTGCATGAAATGGATCCAGTAATATCAAATCTTGTTTGAAACAGAGAATCAAATAGAACTAACTACAACTGAAGTACAGTAATTGACAAGTAAATGAGAGAACTATTAGAGAATGTACTCGCCTGGTATCCTGAATATCTGAAGAGAATCTATTGTCCGAGGAGTGGTGTCTGTCTCCTATAGAACAGTACAAGTCATTACAAGTCTAAAATAGTAAAACAGACTGCTACAATGCATCTACATGATGTTTGGGGTCAATCTAGTCTAAAGTCAACCCTTGGTCAACTCTAGTCAACTACACTAGTCAAACTAGGTCAACTAGGTCAACCCTAACCCAAACAAGTCTCATTAAGCCTAGCCAGCCTATTCTAGCAAGCACACATCAAACTAGGCCATACAAGCCAACAATACACATTCATTGGGCATTCATGCCATACACATAGGTTGTATCACATAGGGATACACCCCATAGGCAATGTGCCATGTATATAGGCTATAGGCCATATATGCTATATCACACATACACACATATTGTATATTTATACACTAAGTTAATATAATTTATCATACACAAATATACATCACACAATTATTATCTAGCATATAGACAAGGTATATAATTTTTTTCTATATATATATATATATATATATATATATATATATATATATATATATATATATATATATATATATATATGTATGTATGTACATAGAGTGATCTAGAGAGAGGATACATGGCATGTGGGTCTATGTGTACATGTACCTAGGGTTGAATTGTGTGTGTGTGTCCTGTGTACTAGTAAATAGGTGTCAAGTGACAGTTGGGTTTCGATGCTAGTGTGTGTGATACATGAATGTAGGCTAGATGTGTGTGTGTGTGTGTGTGTTTACATGATAGTGTAATAGGATGTGTGTATGACAATGTGTAAATAGGAAGGCAGTAGAGTGTGATAGCTCATTTCAGGAAAATGGAATTTATGTTATGTGTGTGTAGGAAAGTGTATTAGGAACATGGAAACATGAGCAATGTGACAGTTAGCTACAGTGCAAAGATTAGGGGATTTGAGTGTAATGCAAACTCAGGAAAAGTGATCTGTGTGTGTGTATGTGTGTGTATGTGTGTGGGGGTATTGGGAAATCAGTGTAATGTAGATCAAGGTGTGTGTGATACATGACCAAGTGTGGGTGAATATATGGTACATGACAGTAGCTTGTAGTTTCTCAGCCTAGATCCCAAATCAGTCCATGTGTGTTGCAAACTGAAAACAGTGTAATAGAATGTGGCACAAGCTATAGTTAATAGGTGCAAGAATTTGTGAAGGGTGTGATACAGGAAAATGGATCAATGTCAAGTAGGTTCTCAGGAATTTGGCAGTATAGTGTAATAGTGAATGGTGTGTGTGTAAATACGGTAGGTTTTTAATGAGAAGGTGACAGTTTGCTCATCCCAAGGTCAAATCGAAATCCAAATTCCCTGTGTTATTCCCAAACCAATCATGCAACCAATTTCAATAACCTAATACACATACATGAATTAATATGGTGGTTTAAATATGGAAAAAATGGTTTGAAAACTCATTTAAATTTTAAGAGTTCAAACAGTCAAACAGTGCATTGACAATTTTCAGTAAAAAAAAACCAGTTTACACACATTCAGTCCCGAAAACTCATTCAAATTCTAATTTCCAATCACGAACCATAAACCAACATTCCAGTAAACTATTACAAGTATACATGAATCAATATGGTAATTAAAACATCAAAATCAGTTTAAAAATGGAAATCAAACTTCAGAATTTATAAAACTGAACCATGTAATAGTCAAATTGGGAAATCTGAATTTTGAGCATCAAAATCATGTTAAGACTATGATTTAAAGGTTGTTAATTAGTAACACACACGTGCACGTGTCAACCCAAGCATACGTGTCCAACCAAGTGGACACAGCCGTGTCCAAACACTAAAACACCACATAAATGCACTGGACAGTTCGCAGCGTCGTGCACGCGTGCACGCGTGTCTAGCGTGCGACACAGGCCACCTGGTGACACGTGGCCATCCATACATGTGCGCCAGGGTAGGGCTACCCCTCTGACAGCCTCTACCATGTCCTAGACACGTGTCTAGGCGTGTCCGATAGCGTATCAGGGCAGAAAATCGCGCGCACACAGCAGGCCGCGCGGCCGGTACGGGGAGGATTGCTCCTCGTATACTCCACCAGATGATCCTATCTTTTGGAAGATTGATGACAGTTGATGCCCCATCATCCTTGTCAAAAATGGCGTGCCCACGTGTCTTCTGTCGGAAGAAATAGACCCCGTGATGCACAGTATACAGTGCACGGACAGCGTATTCGTATCCACGTGTGGACACGACATGAAGCTAAAATCAAGAAATAAAGATAGAAATCAATAAGCAAATCCTAGATCTAGGATCCTATTCAAAAACATTAGCAAAAACAGCAATTTGAAATTGTTTAGACATTTCATCAAACACCTAGCATACACAAGTGATACGTGTCCGATACGGACACCAAACTGACACGAAATTAACCCAAACTTCAGGGACAGCTAGGGGACTCCTAGATATAGCCTAATATGTAAAGAAATCGAAATATTAGATTAATTTATGGAGTTTTACCTATAGGTACAAATAGCAAGAAAAGGCTTCAAATGGGGGTTCCTCCTTGCTAGCCAAATGCTCCCAAATTGCTCCTAGACTGAAATTGCTCCTCAAAATCAGCAAGTAGGGGTAGATTAGAATCATATGCAAAAGATTTGGGTTTAAAAAGGATTTAAAATAAATTTTCTAGGAATTTAGGAAAGTGGAGAAATTATCTTTCTTTCAAAATCTTGGATAAACACAAAAGAGGCAAGAACAATGAGAGGGGGCTTTAAATAGGAGTGGGAATCTCTACATGGCTGGTCACTTAGGGTTTAGTTAGGGTTAGGGCTTCAAGTTGTGGGCCTATGGGCTTAAGTCATAAGTCATTTAATGAAAATCACAAGTCATTGCATTAAACCATAAGTCATGAAATGATTTCACTTAACTTAATCCACCTATTCCAAAACTAGTTCTAATGACTAAAAGTAGGTTAACGTAAGTTAGACTAGGGTCACCATAGCTAGGGTTAGCTTCTAGGCTAGTCTACAAAGTCTCAATGAGTCAAAGTCCAAACTAGGAATCACCAATTCAATAAATTAAAATTTTACTAAATGACCAAAAATACCCTCAAGCTAAAATGATAATTAAATCATCCTAATGACAAGGTTAGGCTGCAGTTTATACAGTCTCTAGGGTTTCACTAGCAGCACATCAAAATCACAAGTCATGACTTAAACAGTTTTTAAATAGTTTAAAAATGATTAAAAATCACCAAAAATTATAATGTAAAATAAATATCAATAAATAATAATTATAATTATAAAATTTCAAATTACCCTCATCTGGAAAACTGGGTGTTACAACATGGTTCAATAAATCACTTATACTTGAATAAACTTTAGGCTTGAGCCCATTTGGCTAACTTCTGGTTTAAATAAAATTGTTAACTATTATTTTGGGCCAAAGGTTTTATATAATAAATTTGATCAATAATATCATTTATATGAAAATTATATAAAATATATAATAATATATCTAAAATATTGTTATCAAGTTTGACCTAAAAATTCTATTTGACAATTTGGAGATTTAGCACTAAAATGTTTTCTATATTTTCAAAATATATATCTAAAAACATTATGATTAATAAAAATATAGTTTCTAAATATTATAAATATCTTTCAAGATAGATATACGTATTTTTTTATGCTTTTTCCCTTAAAATCATAAATCGTGACTAATATAGTTGTTTTATTCCTTGATCATGTATTATATTCAACCACAATTATTGCGTCGAACCCTGATTCTGGAATTTTATATACCAATCTAGGCTATTTAGACTATTATAGACTCAATAGAACCGCCCGTGCCATCGTTTGGGACAATCTTGTGGAGCATAAAATCGGCACATATTTCGTGCCGATACAGTCGTGTCGTGCACGTCGACTCCAAAAATTAAGGTGAGTACATTCTCTGATAGTTTTCATTATCGTGATAGTCTCTATGATATAAGTTTGTAGTATTATGCTTGATTCCTGACAGGAGAGTACACGAATTAGTATATCTTGGATCCCGTCATGAGATGTTATTCTTGGTTATCCTGGTATACCGGTGCATGTCTTGTTATTGTTCTTGTACTTGTATAGACATTGATTCTTATAGTGTCACGACCCATACCCGTTTTTCGGGATGCAAGTGCGTGTGCAAGCCAGCTATGTATCAAGTAGACTCCAGCCCATCTCGAATACATATAAGTTGTCTAGACTATGGTAATAGCCTATTCATGGCAAGTTTAACTATATCTCAATTCACAAGAATCATATAAAATAAGGATGAACAATTATGGTTCATGGTCTGTAGCTCACTAGCATATATGTCCAGTTAGACTCTAGAGAAATAACATGAGTCTATAAACTACGCTAACAAACAGAATATATCATGATAAGGAATATAAAGAACGAGTGGATAACTGAATGATATCAGTAGCAAATACCTAGATTCCTGCAGACGTAATCAACTACCATCATGATCAGCTAACTAACTTCTTACAATCAGCTACCTGAAGAGATCATCAGGTCCTCCGGGACTAGCAAGATACATAAAAATATGTCTATCTAACAGTTTATCATGCGTAAGAAATAAGCAAGAAGGACAGAATATGATAGGTGACTATGAACATGGATACGAGAATAACTACGCATAAATGAACTGCTGGAAGGAAAACATGAACAGATGACAAGAAACCAATCGTATATATACTCAAACTCTCGCCCCTAGTATGGACTCACAGGTTTGAACAACTACTAACCCTCGTCCCTAGTGTGGACTCGCAGGTGCGGACAAATAACTACTAACCCTCGCCCCTAGTGTGGACTCACAGGTGGGAATTCCAAAATATGGTACATTAGTTCAGTCATGACTTATACATCCTACGACACGATATAACTCATTCATGGTACATGTAACGAAACGATACGACTCAGTCAAGGTATATGAAAGAACATGTCTAATATGAACTACAAGGCAAACTATGAGCAATGACTATATATATCAACTAGTATGCATGATGTGCAAAACATATGTCAATAATCAACTAGTAAAACTAGGTAATGATAGGAATAAGCATGTAAATAAAGCTATAGAGGAAGGCAAGGTATACTTGCCTGGTGGTAGTAACATATCCCACAAATAACTCGTCAAATCAAATAGTCACAAAATTTAAGCTCCCGCAAATGCCTCCGGATGCTGAAACAGATGTTGCCAACATTTTTAGAATAGTCAAATTAGCTAGGATAGCCCATAAGTCCAATTCTGGACACAAGGGCAAAACGGTCATTTCTGATCAAAATGATGTCCGCCATTGGACCCGCTTTGCACCGAAAAATGTGCCAACATCTACGATCTCTAAAGTCATCAAAGTACATGTCTACGGGTCCAATTTTTTGATATAAAATCAAACGTATGTTCAAAGTTAGATTCCGATGGGCCGCACAAAAATTCGTCCGTTGGATCGGGTCACGGGCCCGCCAAAGTAGCGTTCCGGTCGACCTTCTCGGAATCAGACCAAACTTGGCATACATGACCATAAAAATGATACGGTCCTATTGGCACAAGTTTCGTCTCGATTTGATGAACGTACACAAAGTAAATGACTAATTTACAAAGGGGCCGATACGATAAATTTTGACGGATACGCATCAAATTCGTCGCGCACACGTAACAAATTTGAATTCCGTAAAAGCCTACATGTCCACAAAGTCGATACGCATCTTTCGATGCTTTCGGTTCGTGACCATGTCGCCCGGATAGTCGGGACGGACCCCGTATCGTGAGTTTTCTTGAATTTCTTCTATTTTGAAAACTATTTTTCCTCGTGATATTTGCAACTGTTTACAAAACTGATTACGTGGACATTTTCAGAAGTACATGCACCTTTGTGATGCTGGTTAAGTTGTCTATAGGTCTCTTTAAATAGGTTCCAAGGTTTCGCACTGAATCGACCAGAAGCGTCGTTCCAAACATGGCATTGGGACAGTTGTAAACTCCATTTTTGAACAAGTTTTTTGCCATCTTAATATCAATATTTCGAGCGATCAGACGCTTCTAAATACAAACTAATCGAAGGGACCTCAAGACGTATATATTGTGCTCGTACCTGATGTGGTAGATCATTAAACGATCGAACGTGCGCCGAAAACATGCGTTGCAAAGTTGGCTTCGTAGATGTTGCTGCTGTTGTTGTTGATGTCGCAATCCGCGCACGGGCAGCATTTCTGGCGGTCGTGCGACGTCGGGGTGGCGCCCACGTGTCAGGGGTCGTTGTGGACGACGTCGTGTGGATTCAGGTTAGGGTTTCATGTATAATCTCTCTCCCTCTCGGCTTTATACCAACATGGGGTCGGCTGTGTGTTGGGGTGCTTGGAGAATGCCTGGGCTCGGGCTCGAGCTGGGCTGGGACTAGAATGGGTTTGTTTTGGGGAATTTTCTTATGTGTTTCTTTTTCTTTTTCTTTTCTTTTCTTTTCTTTTATTGTCAATTATATATATATATATATATATATATATATATATATATATGAATATATATGTATATATATTTTTTTATATATATGTATATATATATATATATTTTTAAACCAAAAGCAATTTTATTGAAAACCAAGGGGGGCTCAAGAAGAGCAATACAAGTGTAGAGCTGGAAAAGCCCTGAGAAACAAGGAAAAAAAAACTACACTAGGAAAGACTAAAAGAGGGTAAATAGGATTTGGGAGGATCCAAATCCGCAAGATCTCGTTTGGACTTAGGCAAACCCAAAAGACCAAACGACGTTAGAGCGCAGCACGTGAGGGATCTCACGACATGCGGGGGGGGTACGCTGAGCCAGCTGAAACGATTTTTTTTTTTTTTGAAATTCGAATTTTCAAACGTTTGAAAAATGCACGAAAACCGGGGGGGTACTGCCCGAGGAGACAGAGGGGGCACACCGCCCAACGAGGGGGGCACCGCCCAATGGGCGCGCGGCCCGAGCCCGCCTCGGGCCCCCTCCAGCATGGGGGGACGCGCCAGCAGAGAAGCCCGGCGGAGAAGAAGAACTCCGGCGAGGGGGAAGGCCGAGGGGCGGGGGAGGGAGTTCCGTCGGGGAAGAAGACCGCATGGAGCCGGCCCGGAGGAGGACCGGAGGGGGGCCGGCGGGGACTCCGGCCGAGAAGGGGGGGACCGGTGGGGAAGTCCGGCGGGAAAGGAGATCTCGAGGAGGGGCGCGGCGACGAAGGAGGCCGCGGGAGCTCGCGAGAGGAGGAGGCCGACGAGGACGGGGCCGGTCAAAAGCGGCGGGGGGGTGGCCTCCAGCGCACGCCGGAAGCTCTGGAGGTCGTATGGAGGCGGAGGAGCCATCCACGACCCGGAGCTCGCGGGCGGAGGGGCGACGACGGAGACGGCGCCGGAGTAAAGGGCAGCGGCGGCGGACGAAGCTAAGGAGGGGGGGCACCACTGGAAGGACGGCAAGAGGGAGGAGGGGGGCGGGAGCTGCGTCGACCGAGGGAACGGGAGCGGCTGCGACCGAGGGACCGGTGGGGGGGGGACTGCGCAGGAGGGAGGAGGCGCGTCAGACGAGGGCGCGCTCGACCCCATCGAGGGGGCGCCGCCGGCCGGAGGCAGCGCGAGCCCGGCCGAGGGGGCGGGCGGCCACCGCAGGGGGGCAGCCAAGTGCACCTGTGATGCCGCAGGGAGGGTGGCGGCGGGGGTTGAGGCACCGTGAAGGGGGCGGCGAGAGGAGGGCGCGCCGGATCGGGGGAGCCGGGGGGAGGCCCGAGGATGGAAGGGGCCGGGGATCCAGGGGGGACGCTCGAGGGAGGTCGACGTCGACGTCGGGACCGCCGGGGACGGCGCCAGCGGCGTGGGTGGCCGCAAGGAGGGTTGGCGGCGGCGAGGATCCACCCAAGGGCCGAGGGGGGGGACGCCTGCGAACTAGGGCCCCCGAAGTGGCGAGGAGGGGGTGGGGCCACCACGGCCAACCGGCCGGAGCGCCGGGGACGAAGGCCGGCCCTGCCCACCACCCGTGGAAGAAGAACGGGAGTGGTGGGGGGGGAAGACCTAGGGCCGGCTGCTGCTCTCCCCATCATATATATATATATATATATATATATATATATATATATATATATATATATATATATATATATATGGATGTCGTTGGTTGCACTAATCGACTACATGGGCTTGGGCTTGGTTTGGGTCCAGTCCGGGCTGGTTTGGTACAATCGAAACTAGCTAATTAATCATTTATAGGGGTCAAGTCGTAACTTAGCCTGGTTTTCTTAGTTAGGACACACTTATGGCTTGGTCTTCTCTACCATAGCTAAAACACTAGTCAAGGCACACAACTACACTATATGTGCCATGATTTCTAGTCACCTTGTACTTCAAATCTTAACCATGACTAAAGCCATCTATCGTAATAACTATTCAATTAAAATATTATAAAATTCTAAAAATTCCTATTTAATTCAAATAAATAAAGTATAATAAAAATATTTTCAAAATACCGGGAAGATGGATTACAAATCTACCCACCTTAAAAATAAATTCGTCCTCGAATTTAAGCTTCAACCAAATCCTCTAAGTCTACATTCTAGTAATCATGGTCAACCAGCACTAGTATACTCATGAGGTCAATCCTTATTCCAAGCCACCAAATAGTCAAATACCTATGAGTACATCTACCCACCTTCTATCACACTTCTCCCTAAAACACATGTTGTCATAAAAGTTTCGTAACATTTGTCTACTAGTTGCAAACATTACTACCAATAAATCTCTATGGTGTATGGTATCTCTAATCCCCTCCTATTTATCAAGCAACCCAAGTTCAATAATCAACTAACTAAAATTATAACTTAAGGATTTCTGATAAATACTAGACAACACGATCATCGTCATCCGGAAATAGGAAGGAACGAGAATCAATAGTACAGGAAAGCAAGGAAGAATAATCAAGAGCAAATATAAAGTTTCAAGGACGGTAGAGAATTTCTAAGAGAATTTTCAAGACAGTGTGGATTGAGATTTCTAAGGGTTTAATCATATCCGCAGGCTCGTATCAATACAGTTACGTAACCGATACGATATGCTCTGATCTGTATGGGCCACCAAAAATAGGGATTAGCTACCCTCTCAGAGAATTACGTATCGTAGCATACCATGGTTGGATCCATTATACTAGTCGGGTGTTGGAGAGATATTAGGAGATTATGTGATCATACCCAAAACTACATGTGCATAACTCATCCACACCTCACACAGGATGTAGCCTGATCTTATATTACTTGTGCACAGCTTTCCATGTATGGTCGGCCTGGTCCATTACTATACTTGTGCATAACCGTTATATGGAATTCCATCATCCTGATCCCAAGCCGATCACATAATAAACTAATATCTCAAGGCACTGTTAGTATTACATGCGCTATGCTAGATATTACTTGCTATTACATTGTACTCATGATTACTGACTGTACATTATTACCATAGCATGCTAACATAATTTTTCCTACTTTTCTACTGTTAAGTATTACTCATCCGTCATGTATTTTCATTGCTTACTATTATTTTATAGATTTTGTCAATTTAATGGAACTATTGTTAGTTTATGTACGTCGCTCCAATCTTGACTGGATAATCATATTTTTAGGAGTTGTTACGTCCCACATACTAGGACTACATGATGATGCTAGCTGAGACAGATCTCGATATTTTCTTGATCGTGAGTTGACCTCTAAGAGCTCTAGGCCAATATTTCTTCATTTAGATTTATGTTTCGTTATTAGATTTGTCTCCGATACATTTCTAACATGTATGATTATCTATAGTTTCTGGTTGATTCAGTGTTACTGCTATCTTTTATATTTCATATCTTCTTTATCTGTACGTGATTTGAGTACATGTTGTTTGTGGATTCATAAATATTGTAGATATTTATTAGGTACTTGACAGCATTCTATCACCGATATTGCGGCGTAGGCTAGGCGTGGCCTATGTACTCGTGCCCGAATATTCGTGTGTGGGTCGTGATAGGTGGTCACCATCGAATGGAAGGTCTGGTAGATACTCGGGTTCCTCAATTAGATCTGGTCAAACAAAACCAGTGGGGTCAGACCGCTAATAGCAAGTACCACAAAGGAAGCCAAACTATAAACTAAAATCAGCATGCAAATCATGACAACACTAAAGTAAGTAATACAGCAGACAAGAATAATGAAGAAGGTACCACAGTGTATAAAAAAGAATTGGAAACATGTAAGAAAAAATAGCATATGTCATTACCATATTTTAGCTTGAGGGTATTTTGGTTATTTTGTTAATTTTGAATTTATTTTGAATTATTGAAGTGATGATTTTTATTTTTGACTTTTGTTAGTTGAGACTTTGGAGACTAACATAGATGTTAACTCTAGCAATGGTGACTTTATTAGCATGGTGGGACCCTAGTCTAACTTAAGTCAACCCAAGTTAAGTCACTTAGAATCAAGTTTCACATAGGAGGATTAATGATTAGGTTCATATGCTTTTGACTCATGAATTGATTTCCATGACAATTGAAACTTGGCCCAAGCCCACTAGACTAAACCCTAACCCTAATTCCCACTCATTAGGTCGGCTACCTAGGGATTCCCAACCCTATATAATATCTCTTCCTTTGGTTCTTGCCTCTTTTGTATTGAAACAACTCTTGAAAAAGGAAAGGTATTGCCATTCTTCCCCAATCTCTAACTTTTCCATTTTAATACCTTTTTTACTCTAGTTTCTTGCATTAGAGTCTAATCTAACTCTATTTTCTGATTATGGAGAGAAATCTCAGCTTTTAAATAATTTGGAGATTTGGACTAGCAAGGAGAATCATCATATTTTGGGTCTTTTCTTGCCATTTGACACACTATAGGTAAACCCTCTAAATTGTGTTTTTATTCTAATTTCTTTGCATCTTAGCCTAGATCTAGGTGTCCCCTAGCTGTGATGTGAGATTTGTGTAAAGTTGTATTGATTTCGTGTCCGTATCGGACACGTATTATAACTTAGTCATAGGTGTTTGTGGAAATGTCTCAAAGGATTTTATTTTGTTATTTTTGAAAAGTGTTTGAATGAAAATGTTGTTTTTATATGTGTATACTATTTTCCCCTATGACTGAGCTAACTTTGAGCCGTGTCCGTATCCAAACAGGATACGAACATGCCTACTGCACACACGCGGGCAGTATCCTGCTACCCGACCGTTCGTTCTCTTCGCACAGGATACGTGGACACGTAGGATTTTGATGAAATGTTGGGGCACTGACTGTCATCATCCTCCCAAAATTTGGAGGCATATGATGCACGACACGGGGATAAATCGTGCCCGCATTGGACATGCGCTGTGCGCACACTGACACAAAATGCGCACTGACACGCATTTCGTGTCCACACTAGACACGACTTGGACATGTTGGGGTGTGTCGACTGTGTAGCCCTACACATGGGCTACACGTGTGCATGACCACGTGGCGTGAGATATCCTGTGTCGTGTCTACGAATGGGGTGAACACGTGCACGAGGCAGCGTGTCTGTGCATGTACGAGCAGTGTTTGTGAGCATGGACACACCGTATCCGGCTTTATTGGACACGAAATGGTTCGAGGGACACGTACACATGTGGGTCTTTGATTACCAACCATTTATTTTGCATATTAACTTATTTTCATGAATCAAAATCCAAATTCCCTAATTTCTGATACCTAGACTGTAGGTTAATTTCTAAAATTTTGAATTGGGTTTTAAACTGTTTTCTTTTGATAATAAATTGAAATGTGGTACACCTATATACATCTGAGCATAGTGGCATGTTAGAATTCATAAATTGTATTAGAGTTTGGGTTTTCGAATGTGCATTTGGCTGATTTCCTGAGAATACATGTGTATATTGTTTTATGTACATTGATTGATGAGACTGTTTATGTATACACTGTTTCTCTGAGAATTGCAAAATGTTGTGTACATTGATTTATAAGGCTAATATGTGTACTATTTTCCATATCTTCACACGCACATATTTTACTATTCCTGAGAACATCACTGATAGCTATATTACACACACATGCATATGTCCTAACTGACACACTAATTCTTAAATTTGCATACACACACACATGAACTAAACTGATAACACTTGACACTATCATGTACTCTAAAGTTGAGAATATATTACTCTCACACACATTACACAAATCTGAGAATTGATACACTAATTGTGTGCACTTAAAACTGAGAATTGATAACTGTCATGTGTGCATTAATATATATATTTACACACACACATCTATGTATTGTCACTCACCTATTACACAAACCTGAGAATATATTGCATACACATACACACAGGAACCACATTCATGTACACATACATACACACAAGCATTACACTGAAATCTGAGAACACTTGACACACAAACCTAAGACCCTATGTCTTGTCGCACACTACACTCAGGACACACACACACACATACTCTATAAACCTGAGAACCTAGGTTGGGTCCATATACACACACACATATAGATATTTGTCATTTTATTCCTCTCTCTCTATTTGTATATAGACATATAAACTATAGCCTTGTGTGTTAAATATGTAATGTATATCTATGCACATTGCCTATATATATATATATATATATATTTTTTTTTATATATATGTTGCTTATGTTATATATATATATATATATATATATATATATATATATATATATATATATATATATATATATATATATATATATATATATATATATATATATATATATATATATATATGTTGCTTATGTTAAATTAGTATATATATATATATATATATATATATATATATATATATATATATGTGTGTGTGTGTGGAAAATATGTGAGCCATGCCTATATTATTGTATATGGCATATAGCCTATGCAATATAGCCTATGTGTATCCCAATGTGCAAGCCTATGTGTATATGGAATGTATACACATGAGTTTTGTGTGTTGTTAGACTTGTATGGCTTTGTGATGATGTGTGAATGCTAGGATAGACATGGTTAGGCTTAGTGAGACTTGTTTGGGTTAGGTTTGACCTAGTTGACCTAGTTTGACTAGAGTATATGACTAGAGTTGACCAAAGGTTGACTTTAGCCTAGATTGACCCAAACATCATGTAGAATGCATATTAGTAGTTTATTTTACCAATTTGGATATGTTGTGACTTGTACTGTTCTGAATAGGAGCCAGACAACACTCCTCAGGCAGTATTTCATTCAGATACTCAGGATATCAGGCGAGTACATTCTATGACCGTTACATATTTGCTAGGACTATATTCTTGCTCTAGATTACTTTACTTGATGCTGTCACAATGGAAATATGGATTAGTACTATATGGATCTTTTCATACGATGTTATCCCCCTCGGGGGCATCGGATACATGATTCATCATATCATGTGCATTTTACTTTCATCATGTATTCTTGTGCTTTCACCATTCATGTGCACTCACATGATTCATGTACTCTCATGTTCACGGAGCCCCCATATTTATATTCATGTGCACCCATTTATGGGCCTCCATATGAAATCAAGTACAATAACATAACTTGAACGGATCCTTGTGTATTGATTGGGGATGGGGGAGTAGAAATAGTCATGTGGACATTTCCAAAGTAGTGTAGCCATGTACAACCTCTCATGTTTATTATCAAGTCATTCACATATCTATCTTGTACTCTAAATTACTAGCTCACTGTAGCTCTTTACTTATAATAGATATTTCTTTACAGTCTTCTCTTTTACTTCATGTATATTCTTCAGCATTTTATGTATCTTACTCTATTACATGTATTATATTTCTGTCATGATATGAACTACGTGAGATGTACTGTACTCACTCCCGTCCTGACTGGACCTGTTGAAATATTACAGATGACCTTGAGGAGCTATGTCCCACTTACTATGGAGCAGGCCTAGATGGCACATGTGAGCTGGACTCTCAGGAGGACCCAGCACTTGCAGAGGATATTACCCCAGTAGTCTAGGCTAGTTAGCTAGACCAGTATCTTATTTATCATTCTATATTGTTGGATACACTTGTACTTATTTGGAAATTTATTATTCTGGATATTGTGGAGTTGTTTATCTTAGATATTTAGTTCTCTCTCTTATCTTGTATTTCATCTGTGGATCATGTTGATTATCTATCTATCTTATCGTACTTTCTTCCTTAGTTGTGATTGAGTTGTACTTTATATTATTCCTCTATTCGGAGAGTATAACTGTACATGTACCTTATAACTGTTAGATGTATGTGACCTAGGACAGCGTTCTACCGTCGACACCGCGACGTAGGCTGGACGTAACCACTTCTCGTGCCCCTACACTGGTGCGGGTCGTGACAGCATGTGAACAGGTAAGGGTAAAACTGAGCATGTAAGCATGTAATAAAGCCAAACAGGTAAGACAAGTAGTAAAGCCAGGCATGTAGTAGGAATAATAACATATACAGGAATAACATAAATCTAAGTATTGAAATAAACATGCTGAACAAGACTAGACTAGATAAGAAACGGACTCCATCCACCAATTACGACCAAGCAATAAATACGACTTGATACATTAACTAACTAGGCTTATCATAATCCTAATTACTAACAAATGTAAGTTTAAAAATCTAAGCAGGTTGCCTGCTTGCAGATTACCCGCCTTATTTAGGACAAAAGAAATCAAGTATAACAGACACACCGCAGTAAGATACGTGTGTCCTAAAGTAGTGTAATATAGTGCAACACTCGATGGTGTGCTGGAAGAATGCTCATCAAGACAAATAGCTCCAAATCCCAAGTATATAAATGGGGCCGGAACAAAGGGTTGTAGGTAACTGGAAAAATATTCCCTCCTAATGATCTAATTACTCAAGCTAGTTGTTAATCCTAAACATTTTCATTCAGGATTTCGGATGTGGCATTCCACAGAATCCGTCCTACAAACATGCAAAATTGGACTTGATAAGACAAGAAAAAGTACGTAATAACAAGCCACAACAAAACAAGACAAGACAAGTATCAAGACGGGAGTGCACTACGATGAGCCACTATATCAAGCTAGACATATACAGGAATCAGAGTGCGCTATGACATGCCACTATCAAGATAAGACAAGAACATGTACCGGATCCAAACAAGTATAATAGAGAAAGACAGTAGACTGGGCTAGACAAGATAGTAAGGCAATGCACAAAAGAAATCAAGTTAAAATCCAAAAATAAACAACTTTGGTACATGATCGGTATACCGACGGTACACACCGGTATACCGGCGGTATACCGATTCTAGGTAGGCAAAAACTCTCTGTCTGAAAATTTTTACCGCACCAGTGTACCGCCGGTATAGACCGGTAGCTGTCGGTTTGTCGGTCTATATATGTAGGAAAACTCTTTGTTGCCGCCAGTATGGACCAGTACACTGTCGGGATGCCGAAAAGTGTCACAACAGCTTTTCAACCGAAAAGAGGGATCACAAACTGGTATTTCATCGGTATACCGACAGTATGCCGATTCTAGCCCAAAAACAACACTAAAGGCTTGAAATAAGTTCCGGTAACCAAATCTCGTCCCAAAAGTTGCTAAAATTAGTATAACCATGAAAACAATACTATAAGAAGGTTGTGCATAGCCTGTAAACTAATTCTCAAGGCAATCACTCTGGTATCGTTTTCGATATGGAATTTCCTACTAAGTAAATATCAGGATTTTACTGGAAATTAAAACCTATCTCAAACCAAATTTTGAGATAGGCAAAATGACAATAACTATGGGAGAAACATATTTAGTAAAGCAAGTTTTGGGAAATACTGGACTACCAAGACAGTAAGAAAACAAAATCCAAAATAAAGCAATAATACGTCCAGTAGTTCGGTAAGATATACTTGCCTAATAAAGATCCAAGCCTACGCTTCAACTCCACCACCAAGAGAGGTTCAAAAACCACACTCTAAGATCTCAGCACAAAGCTCCAACTCCCGAGGAATACGAAATCGAAACGAAAAAGAATGAAGAGTGGATAGAGAAAGAAAAAAAGAAAAACCGAAAAGACGTAATCGTATATACAAGGGAGGTGAATTAATCGTGATCGCCTGATCGCGATCCGCGACTCGATCAGGATCAATTTCAACCGTCCAGAAGAAAACCAAATATCCATTGGACAATAGAATGTATCCTCGTTATTCATCAAAATATCATAATACTATTTATGAAAAAATCTATACAAAAATATTCTTGAATAAAAAATTCTAAAAAGTAGATATTCTGCTTGATCGGTATTCCGTCGATACAGACCGGTATGCCGACGGTATGCCAATTTTACAGAAAAATCTCAAAATTTTAGTTTTTCTCTGGTTCTTCGAAGTCTAAAAAAATACAGAATACAATATAAAATATGTATCCATATAAATACGAATACTGTGAGACGAGTCTCACATCCTTCGATCCTTTTGGTAGCAACTCTCTAACAAATTGAATTATTCGTTCGTAGGATTCCTATGGTAAGCTAAAATCAGACTTGAGGTTCAACAGCCGCATCACCACCGAAATGACAAAATGAGAATCACAACCCGGATATAACAGAGTATCGCCATGCTTGAACATATCATAGAACTACTTTGCAGCAGGATTCAGATCCTCCTGGACCGGCCGAATCAAATACCAACTCACGTGCCAAGTTTCAATGTCGATATTCGAAGTGATCTCCGAGAGTGGACTCTTCCATCTCCGTATTGAAGGAGAACTGATATTGTGGAACCAAGGGTTATCCTGAGCCATCCACTCGTTGTAGTTCAGTACAAACCCTTCTTGTAGAGGTTCTCTCTCACGAGATCAGCCTCTTTCAATGATATATTATTACATTTGACACAAGGACACTTTATGAGCCTCACATCCATGAAATAAGTTTGGCAACTGTGTATCGAAAAAATTTCTCGATGCCTGCCTTGAAATCTTCTGTGAAACCAATATTGTTGTTATGTCGTCAATTGTACATCCACGAACGGTTGACTAAATATCAACTCATTGTTCAAACTAATTATGCATGTATGTATCATATATATTGTAAATAAAAGTATCAAAAAACTTAACTAAGAAAAATATTCTAATTTACTACCTAATTGTAATAACCAAGGTTAACAGTATCGGTATATAAATCAGTATCAGACCATTCCTATGAGCATTAATATCAGATCGAATTTGTATCAGCCATATCGAATCAGTATCTATCGATACTACAAACTATGTTAACAACTAATTACTATTCACAATCCAATATATATTATAGTATTGATAACCCTTGAACACCACCCTAGTGTTAAAATATATTTAAGAAAGATATTTAATATTAACGGATTCAAATATCTTAGCATCCGAAAAACATTCGGATATCTGAATCCAATATCACGAATTTCGAACAATATCCGAAAATTGAAAATTAGAATGGGCTATCTCGAATTTGTATCCAGATATATTAATATCAAAATTCGTATCCATGTTCCATAATATCCGACACAAATTAGGATATCTAAAACCAATATCCAAAATTTCAAACAATAACCAAAAATTCGAATATGAATAAGGAATCGACCAGTGTCCATGTCGCATGCTCGTATCCATGTGCAATGTATCGTGTCTATATGTGTCCAACACCAAAAGCCAAATTTATATGTCCTCCAAAATCACAAATGTCTTAAGTAAATAAAATAGCAATAAGGGTTAGGGTTTACCTTCGATGGAGGAGAGTCTGATCAGAGGGGCGTCAGGTCATAGGGGGGTCGTCGTGCGAGAGAGGAGACCAGAGTAGGAGAAGAGGGAGAATATCAATGGAGAAGTATAGTGGGAGGAGGAGAGGGCGTCTGGTTGGAGAGGGGGTCGCCGTGTGAGGGAGAGACCAGAGGAGGATGAGAGCAGTTGTAGTGGGGTCGGGTGGATGAGGAGATTGGAGAAGAAAGGCGTCAGGAGGCGGAGACCGGAGGAGAAGTAGGGTCGAGAGGAGGAGGGTATCGGAGGATGGGGGTCAAGAGGAGAAGATTTTGGGAAAGTGAAATTTAAGAATGAGAAGGAGAGAATTCTATGACAGTTTTGGTCATAGCTACCGACGAAAGTATTCTGTCGCTAATCAGTCGGTATAGACTTACCGACGGACGTGTGACATACACAGCGACGTAAATTTAAATTTTATTTTACAAAAATTATTTGTTGCTAGTCAGTCGCTAGCGACTGATTCACTTCCATCGCTAAAGTTCGTCGCTATTTAACTGTATTTTTGTAATGGATGTTGTTTTGCGTCAGAAATATTACACAAATTTGATATATGATTAAGTGGATTTTCTCGAACCGCTTAGCCTTTAATAGTAGTTGAAAGTAGATGTTGGTTGGAGATGTGTTAAACGTAGATATGATTACCTCCCTTTTTTACCACAAATAATTATCATTTAAACCTATATAAATTTTCCTTTCACACAAGTAATTAACAAATAATTAATAAATAAAAATTATATAAAATATAAACTATAATTATAATTTTTGGGCTAATCTTATTGTCACATATTTACAGGGAAGCTCCATCATGTTAACCATACAAATAGACTAAAATGCTCCAATAAACAAGTGCAACGCAAGTGCAAATTACTTACGTTAGCAGCACTAATCACCAAGTCAAGACTTTATGAAATGCACTAGCTAGAGGACTATTGATTTCTAGCAATGCAACATTAGTCACTTTAGAAGTTCACATAATAGACAGTAGAATCTCGGACCGGAAATGTAGCTCACACTATTTTAAGCCACAAGCAGTAACTATCTTGAGTATCGTTTGAAGATCTAGAACTTACTACCTTAAACATTATAGTTCATATTCTCCCCCAACAACCAAAACTCGAAGTATTATGTCCAAAGATATATATCAATTTAGCTAAGTTACCAGCTTTGAACTCAAAACACATAATGATCTCATTCAGCATTGAGTCAATCATGTAGCTTAGTTAGGACATTGGAGTATAAATTAAGAAAAGCAACCCATACTGGGTATCAAGAAAAGCAAATACAAAAATGTAGTATCATAAACCCAGATACCCAAGTACGAAACCCATTTAAAAATTACCATATCTGAACTCAAAACACATAAAAGTATAATGTTAGTATCGGGACTGAAGTAACAGAAACTCAAAACACATAAAAGTGTTGTATTAGTATCAGGACTGAAGTAATAGAAATGAAGCAGAGCAAACCCAACAAGCAGACCAAATATGTAAAATTAACGCGATGGTAGTTATTTTTTTCTTTTTGCATAATCCCTCAAAATAAGCTAGAAAGATTAAACAGAAGTTGTTTTGATACTATGTTAAATGCTAGAATTTTGGTACAGTGGTAGGTAGTACAACTTAATCTGACACATAATTCATGATACCAGATGTATGACAGTGATCAGAAATTTGAAGTATAGAAGTAGAATATCATCTGAAAACATAAAATTCTTTATTTAGCAAATATAGACACTTTCATTTTCTTTATTTATCGATAAAGGAATCTAAAGTGTACTAGTAGATTGTCATTTGAAGTTCAATTCCTCAATAAGATGAATCAATCAACAGGCATATCCGTTTCTTCATCAAATGGAAAAGGTGTTGTCGCTTTCGCTACATAATACGAGATCCATCCTGTTGTGGCCAAAGTCTCATCTTCCATCTTCAACATGCTTGGCGACTTTGATCTCGGAAGGGGGATTATAGGTTTGAAGTACTTTGATGGATCAGGACAGTAAGCCTGTGAAATACGTTAGACTTTTAGCAAAGCTACACCCATGGATATTTACTAATGCAATATAAAGAGAGAGATATATGTTCAATTGTTTGTCAGTGCACCAAAACTTTAGAATTCTTACACTAGATCAAGGAGTGTCAATAAGAAAATTTACCAGATCAGCATGCATTTTCTTGACAAATATCTTGAACAAGGTGAAATTGTTGGTCTCTAATAGATCATCACCAAGACGGAGATATGTAAATGTACCGATCCTCAGTTTTGGTACTCCTTCTCGGTTGACTCCATTTGGCCTTGCAATCCTCAGTATCTGGTTATAAGCTTTCTTATCACACCGATTAAGTGCACTCTCATATCCTACTTCGATCTTCTCCCTCCAAGCATTACTAAATACCTGTTAAGAAAACTTGTGCTCATGTGTGATACCATTGTTGGTGTTTTTGCCTTTGGACTAGAAAAGATAGTCCCACATCGGCTACACCAAATGGTGAGTATCTCAATATAATGCATTGCTTGTGTTGAGGTGTGCACATGAGGTGTAGTGGGGCACAAGTTTGTGCCATGTGGAAGTATTTTCCTAGAAGAAAAAAGGATTAAATCCAACAAGGATGCAAGTTAATTTTTGTTGTGCGGACTCGGACTCGGACGCGGACTCCAAGATGTCTCGTGCATGCACGGGAGGGTTCGGGGGGTAGGCGTGGACTGGCACACTTCTATGCTGATTGTGGGATGATCTAAAATATCAAACTCTATTTTTGAGTATTGGTATTTTAGTCCCACATCGGATAGGAGAAGAGGTGAAGTCTCAACTCCACTCTATAAATAGAGCCCCTTGGCCTCCTTTGAAAGATGCACCAAGAAGAGAGTTGAGGGAGTCTGTTAAGTCCAGGAAGCCCGTTCAAGTCTCAAATATTGACTTACGAGCGTTCCAGAAGTTCTCCTGAACTTGCTGGTTCCTGGGAGCTTATCCGTACTGCGGGTATAGCTTTGAGCGCCGGTGTTCAACACCCCAGCGAGATCCGCTCTTCTTCTTCCTCCCTATTTCTGTTGCTTTCGAGAATCTGAGACTCAACTGTTGTTGATCATCTCTTGTTGCCTTTGAGAAACCGCTATTGCAAACGCGATTCGATTTTTTAATCGTTTAGGCTACGCAATCAGCATTGTTTGCATCTCTTTTTTAGGGATTGCAACTGCATTCTTTGCATCTCTTTCTTAGGGATTGCAACTGCATTCTTTGCATCTCTTCTTAGGGATTGCAACTGAGTTTTTCCATCGATTGTTTACAAATAGACTAACAATCTCAAAGCTATACGATTCGATGGAAAACACTCGTGCTTCGCTTGTCGATACCGGCTTTAACAAGTTGGAGAAATTCGACGGTGAACACTTCCAGATCTGGAAGCGAAAGGTGACTCTGAACCTTCAACTCGTGGATGTTGATCACGTGTTGGATGAGGAAGAACCAATCGTTCCAGCAACAGGATCTGCTGCTGTTCTGGCCGCTGCTATGAGCAAGCAGACGAAGTGGAAAAAGGATAACAGCATATGCAGGCTGCTGATCCTGAATTCCATGGAAGACTCTCTGGCCGAGTCCTACTCAAAGAAGACTTCTGCCAAAGAGATATGGGAGTCCGTGGGGAAGCTGTATGACAACGACGAGGCCCGGTCGAAGATGTTCATGGTTGAAAAATACCACAAATGGGTCTTTGAAGACGAGAAGACCATGCTGCCCCAAGTGAAAGAGTCCCTGAAGCTGCGCCAGAAACTGGAGGACGATGGCATGCCCCTCGTCGACAAGTTCATCGTTGGAGGGATCGTGGCAAAACTTCCTCCAGGATGGAGCAACATCTATGCAAGGATGCATAGGAAGAAGATGGAGATTAGCCTGGATAATCTCCTCAGCGAGATTCATGTTGAGGACGAGATGCGCTCTCAACAGAAGTTGGACGCCCTGTCCAAGCAACTAGCAACGGCGAATCTGGTTCAAGCCACCAGAGAGAACAAAGAGAAGCAGGCGGCTTCTCACCACAAGAAGAAGGACTTCTCGAATCTGAAAGTGAAGGGTCCAGGATTCAAACAACAGAAGTCCAAGTCCCATGTGACTTGTTTCAACTGTGGCAAGAAGGGTCACTATAAAAGTGAATGCAAGTCCAAGCCCAAAGAGCAAGGTGAGCCTAACAAGATTTCTTTGGTTACTAATCAGGTTGCCATGATAGCACAGGTTGAAACTGTGGGGGCAGACTTGGACTGGTGGATAGACACTGGCGCGACATGTCATGTCTGTTCAGACAAGGACTGGTTCGTCTCCTATGAGCCTACTTCCGAGAAAGTCATGATGGCGAACCAGGCACAAGCTGAAGTACTGGGGATCGGGACGGTGGAGCTGAAGCTTACATCGGGGAATATTCTGACGCTTCAAGGTGTGAAGCATGTTCCGGCAATCGCAAAGAACCTGATCTCTGGGAGCCTGCTCTGCAACGCAGGCTTGAGGATGGACATCAATGCTGGCCAAATGGTGATGTCCAAGAAGGGTACTTTCTTCGGGAAAGCTTTTCAGACTGAAGGAATGTACAAAATTCAGCTTGTTGTAACCCAGCATAATAATATTAATGCTATCACTAGTTTGAATTACTCTCTTGAGTTGTGGCATAATAGACTAGGACACGTTCATTGTAAGCGAATAAACAAAATGTCTAGTCTAGGACTTATCTCCAAGTGTGGGGGTAAGGTAGAGAAATGTGAGATATGTGCTCAGACGAAGATCACTAGGAAACCCTTTCACAGGGTCAATCGAAGCACAGATCTTCTGGAGTTGGTTCACTCAGATATCTGTGACTTCAAACAATTCTCTACAAAGGTCGGGATGAAGTATTTCATTACTTTCATCGATGACTTCTCCAAGTATGCCTTCGTCTATTTACTCAAATCTAAAGACGAAGCATTCGAGAAGTTCAAGGAGTTCAGGGCCGAGGCTGAACGGCAAACTGGACAACAACTCAAGAGGCTGAGGAGTGATCGAGGTGGGGAATATAGGTCTCATGAATTCTCATCATTCTACAAAGAACATGGAATCATCAATGAGACAACGGCTCCGTACTCTCCTCAATCCAACGGAGTAGCAGAAAGGAAGAACAGAACGTTGACAGAGATAATGAACTCCATGCTGTTGACTGCGGGTCTTCCAAAGTGTTACTGGAGAGAAGCTGCACTAACGGCAACATTCATTCTGAACAGAGTGCCATATGCAACTTCCGACATAACTCCTCATGAACTCTGGTTCAAAGTCAGACCTAACTTGAATGTCATTCGAGTGTGGGGGTGTCTGGCTTATGTAAAGCTCCCGGATCTGAAGATTCAGAAGCTGGGGACAAGGACTACGAAGGCGATCTTCTTGGGGTATGCCGAGAAGAGTGATGCTCGGAGATTCCTTGATATCGAGTCAAACCATATCATCGAATCTCGCGATGCTGAATATTTTAAAGAAAAGTTTGCAAGGCACAAGAACATTGTTCTCGCGGACATTCCGAAGAATAATGAGGGTGCGAAGCAGACAGAGGTCTTTAACGAACCAGTAGTCCAAGATGGAGCTGTTGTCGAGGAGACAACAACTGAACCAGAACTCGCTGAGCCGTCAACTAAGCGAGCGAGGAGGCCGAAAGACTTCGAAGATGACTTCGTCACCTATCATGTGGAAGCAGATCCGCTTACCTATGATGAGGCGATGAAGACCAGAGATGCTATATTCTGGAAGGAGGCGATTGACAACGAGATTGACTCAATCACCTCCAATAACACATGGGTATTGGTCGACCTACCAGAAGGAGCAAGACCCATCGGATGCAAATGGATCTTCAAGAAGAAGATGAAAGCAGATGGAACCATTGACAAGTTCAAGGCCAGGCTAGTGGCCAAGGGGTTTGCTCAGAAGCAGGGGATCGACTACTTTGACACTTATGCTCCAGTAGCTCGGATGACAACTATCAGATTGTTAATTGCTTTAGCAGCAATACACAAGCTGGTGATACATCAGATGGATGTGAAAACGGCATTCCTTAATGGCGAGCTGACCGAAGAGATCTACATGCAACAACCAGAAGGTTTTGTCGTCAGAGGTCTGGAAGACAAAGTCTGCAAGTTAATGAAGTCTCTGTATGGTTTGAAGCAAGCTCCCAAAATGTGGCATGAGAAGTTTGACAAGGTGATAAGGTCAAATGGCTACAGGGTCAGTGAAACAGACAAGTGTGTCTATACGAAGTTTTCTGACGGAAGAGGAGTAATTGTTTGTCTATACATGGACGACATGCTAATCCTAGGTACGGATTTAAGCTGCGTCACAGAGACAAAGAAATTCCTCTCGACCAAGTTCAGTATGAAGGACTTGGGGATGCCGACGTAATCTTGGGGCTCAAGATCATCCGGACAGGCACTGGAATAGCGCTGTCACAGTCTCATTACATTGAGAAGATGCTCACTCGCTACGGGTATCAAGATCTTCCTATTATTGATACACCGTACAGGAGTGATCTGAAACTGGAGCCAAATTCAAAGGAGAGCGTCAGGCAGTTGGAGTACGCTAGCGTCATCGGAAGTTTGATGTACGCTACTACTGCCACAAGGCCTGACATAGCCTTTGCAGTGGGAATGTTGAGTCGATTTACGAGCAATCCAGGCGTAAAGCATTGGAAAGCTGTGAAGCGTGTTATGAGATATCTCAAGAAGACTCAGACATATGCACTATACTACAGCGGAGATCCGTCAGTAGTAAAAGGCTTCAGTGATGCTAGCTGGTGTTCAGAGGTGGAGAGCGAATACTCCACAGGTGGATATGTGTTCGCCATGGGTGGAGCTGCTATATCGTGGAAGTCGAAGAAGCAGACTATGCTATCTCGCTCCTCCATGGAATCTGAATTCTTTGCATTGGACGCTGCTGCAGATGAAGCAGAGTGGCTTCGGGAGCTCATGTATGACCTTCTAATGGTTGGGGCTCAGATACCGGCGATTCCGATATACTGTGACAACCAGACGGCAGTAGCAGTGGCATCAAATGAACTCTTCAACGGGAAGAAGAGGACTGTGCGGTTGAAGCACAGAGCAGTGAATGATCTCATCAAAAGGGGCGTCATTGCAGTGATCGATGTTCGGAGTCAGGAAAACCTGGCGGATCCGTTCACGAAGGGTCTCAAGCGTCAGCTGGTCGAGGACACAGCAAGGAAGATGGGCTTGAAGGCATTCTAATATTGTGTCATTATAATCCTATCAATAAATTTTATGTTATTGGTTCAAAGAGAAATCTACCAGATATCTAATTTTTTGATTCAAGGGAGGACTATTGACTGGAAAAATATTAGTTAACAGTGGGTACTTGTTCTGCGGAACATATAAGGGTTTCGGACCCAGAACCACTGTTGTCTACTATGAATTTTCTACGGAAAATTGATCCTGTGGGAAGGATGGCATAATGCCTTAATGAGTTCTCAGACTGAGTGAAGGTCTGTTATGCTTTACAGGAAGCATGGTGGCGCAACAACCACAAAGGAGTGTTACAACTCCATGCTACAGTGGGGTGACTCCACCATGAGGTTCCCAGGTAGGGGTAATGCCTCGGCTTTGTTAGCCAAGTTACAGGCGGCGTAGCACCGCATATAGACAGGTAGCCTAATGTTGCATAATCATAATAAAGAGATGTAGGCAGCACTACAAAGAGGCCGGTGTCCTCATGTTACAGTGGCATGACACCACGATGAGGTACCCAGGTAGGGGTAAAGCCTCGGCTTTGCAAGCCATGTCATAGTGGCGTAACACTACATGGAAGCGCAAGGCTTCATGCTGGGTAGTTTGGTACTACAAAGGGGCTTGTGACCTCATGCTACAGTAGTATGACACTACGATGAGGTTCCCAGGTAGGGGTAATGCCTCGGCTTTGTCAGCCATGTCATAGCGGCGTAGCACCGCAAAGAAGCGCAATGCTTCATGCCAATGACTCTTTATATAGAACTCACCTATAGTGTATTGACAGAGATATCAGGCCGTCTCTTGAGGGTAAACTTGTAGACACCCAAAAATTATACATTGAAACCAGGCTGGCACAAGGCCTTCAATGTGCAGCCAGAAGCACAGTTGATGTCATTATGTGAGTAGGAAGAATTACAGTTATGGTGCAGAATTCAAGGCTTAGTCCATTCTTGTATCATGCTGTTATTTAACCTATGCGGGAAGATTCAAGTCGTAGCGACATCTCTCCTAATGCATGATGGACAATCACTGTGGGGAACGCTCAACCCATATATTGAGATATGTGGGGGATTGTTGGTATTTTTGCCTTTGGACTAGAAAAGATAGTCCCACATCGGCTACACCAAATGGTGAGTATCTCAATATAATGCATTGCTTGTGTTGAGGTGTGCACATGAGGTGTAGTGGGGCACAAGTTTGTGCCATGTGGAAGTATTTTCCTAGAAGGAAAAAGGATTAAATCCAACAAGGATGCAAGTTAATTTTTGTTGTGCGGACTCGGACTCGGACGCGGACTCCAAGATGTCTCGTGCATGCACGGAAGGGTTCGGGGGGTAGGCGTGGACTGGCACACTTCTATGCTGATTGTGGGATGATCTAAAATATCAAACTCTATTTTTGAGTATTGGTATTTTAGTCCCACATCGGATAGGAGAAGAGGTGAAGTCTCAACTCCACTCTATAAATAGAGCCCCTTGGCCTCCTTTGAAAGATGCACCAAGAAGAGAGTTGAGGGAGTCTGTTAAGTCCAGGAAGCCCGTTCAAGTCTCAAATATTGACTTACGAGCGTTCCAGAAGTTCTCCTGAACTTGCTGGTTCCTGGGAGCTTATCCGTACTGCGGGTATAGCTTTGAGCGCCGGTGTTCAACACCCCAGCGAGATCCGCTCTTCTTCTTCCTCCCTATTTCTGTTGCTTTCGAGAATCTGAGACTCAACTGTTGTTGATCATCTCTTGTTGCCTTCGAGAAACCGCTATTGCAAACGCGATTCGATTTTTTAATCGTTTAGGCTACGCAATCAGCATTGTTTGCATCTCTTTTTTAGGGATTGCAACTGCATTCTTTGCATCTCTTTCTTAGGGATTGCAACTGCATTCTTTGCATCTCTTCTTAGGGATTGCAACTGAGTTTTTCCATCGATTGTTTGCAAATAGACTAACAACCATTTAGTTATTTTATTTTACAATATCTCCATGCAGTAATAGCTTTGATTACATGTTGAACAAGTTGCTCAGGCACGTTCTTTGTTTCTTCATTTTGCTCGAAGTTTCTCATCTCGGCAAAGGCGAGTGTATTGATATCATTCTGGCTAAGGTGCTGTATCCGTCATGCTCCCTCACGTTATAGTATCTTGTTGTGAGCTCTGCTGCATGAGAGTCATCTCTATACCACCAATGTATTCTAGAGACCTATGATGATAGTATACATAATAGTAAACATCATAAGCAGGCATCAACAAGTTGGTCCCATATTTTACAGAAATTGGTAAAACTTACTTTAGCTGCAAGTTGAAGTTTGCAACCCAGAAAAGCTTGATTTGCTATGTGAAGGACACTATCGGCATGTTGGATTAGTGTGTTGAAATACCATTTCAGGAAAAAAATTCCTTTTTCGGTAAGATATGTTCCGTCTACTCCGAAGAATTTTATGTCGCTGGGCGTGTCATTGTATTCTCCTGCGTCATCGGGTAGGTCCCAGTCAGGGTGACCTATATCTTCTGCAGACTCTTTGAACCCTTCTCGTCGATTATTGTCATAGCACTGCAAGATATGATAAATTAACCGGATATTAGTGTCTCAATTTTGTAATTTAGAAATTCACAATCTATGTTAGCACTTTGTGTTCATGATAAATGAATGATTAGACTATTATGTGCAAAATGTTTCTCGAATAAATAACTTCAAGGTAAAGGACTATTTACCTGGAATTCTCCAATGCCTCGGAAAACCCATCCTTGGTTCTGTTGATAGGAGGGATATCTCAGCTCTCCACAAGGACCTATTCCCACTTCGATGTGGGTGATCATACCGGAATCCAAGTAATCTGACATGTTCTCTCTGAAGCTCATCATGGAGTCTCTATAGAGCTCTCATTATAACATAGCAACAATTTGTAAGTCTAAGTTGTACTATGCTCCCTAGGCTCAACTTTATTTCGCAAATTTATCAATTTGTCATAGATCTTTTCACAAATATATGTTTTACTGAATTTTCTTGACTTAAGAAATGAAACTAAAAGGTGATCTGAGGTTCATATTCAAAAATATGCACAAGAAATTCCTTTCATCGTAGCCAGGACAGGCTAGGCGACAATCTAGGGCTCAATAACTAAAAGGGCATATGGATGTATCTAGAATAGAACAAGGATGTACTATGGGCTACACATACAAAATAATTTAGCCAATTCTAAGTTTATCAAACACTATAATTATATTTCACTAGATCAAACCTTCAAGCCGTATCGCCCTTGAAAAATATTTTCCAAGTCCACTCCAATGCTGAGGTACTCCTTATCCCTTGAACCCCTCCTGTTGGTGTAGTAAATATCGGGGTAAGAAGCCCCTATGTCGTGAACCAATTTCGGTATCTGGATCGTAACGTTGTCCCCTACATTGCCGCCACACTGGTGGAATGACATGATTGCCTGCAGTTTCAGGTCCTCATCTTTGATCATTTGGAACAAGCTCTGGTAAACCCTCCAGTCGTACTTCTTCGGGCAGTTTCCTTCGATGATCCCCCACCAAACATCCACTTTTACTCCGTCCATGTCTGCTGCCCTCAGTTGCTTGAGTTGTTCTCGGAGGGCTTCCGAGTTTTCGAGCACATTGTCGGCATTGACTACCCCCAACAATAGGGAGAAAACAAAGTAGCTTAGATCAAATAAGTATATAAATATCGTCATAGAACTATTATATTTGGCTCTAGATGAAAATAGCTAGAGGATGTTGAAGAATACGCTTAACTTGAAGCATGACATATACTAGAATATAGTTGGTTGGATGCATTACGTTGAAGACAGCGTCAAACTTTAGATTTTGAGACCTGAGACGGACCCCAAAAATTGTGCCCTCAAAACTTAATGTTCATATTACATTATTATCATTCCTTCAATAATGATACTTTCAAGTCAAAATTCAAGAAATAAAACAATAAACAAATTTTAACATCCAAAAGAAAATGTGTTACAATGAAATACTAATAAAACTAAAGATGTTCCAAACAAAAAGATAAAGTTGATGTTTCAGAATTTATGCAACCTTTATGCGGTTATTGTTTAAGCAGGATGTTATTGACAATGATTCAGTACCTCGTACATAAATTTCTATATTGTCAAAGTTGTATTTTCAAAGATCAAAGAATCAATATCTCGATTAAATAGTCGAAGATTAAGTACCTCGGATGTAAAAAAATACAAACAAAATTATATTGCCAAAGGTCTAAGATCAAAGATTCAATATTTATAGTTACTATCTTGTTTTTTTTTATTGAAGCTTCAGTAGGTCAGATGTAGACTTCTCTAAAGATTAAAGATCGAATAGCACTACATCAAAAAATTTTGCAACTAAAATGTAAAAATTTATATATAAAAAAATTGAAAATTAAAATTGTATCTGTGGAAAGGGAGGCTGAGCCGTAAAATGAAGAACTCGGCAGCCGTGAGTATCTCTCAACCTGAAAGTACTCTACAGCCGCTGATTTCGTTTCTTAAAATAATTCTTCAAAGAGGTGTTACTTTGAAATCTCTTATGGTTAACTCCCGTTCTACGATAAAGTGGGGAATCATCAAAAAACACCAAAAAAAACATGAAAATCGACCATGACAAAAAGTGGTTTGACTTTGACACACAAATTCTTAACAAAAGAATATCCGTGTTCCTTGACATTACTTTCTATTAGGGGTGAGCGTCGGTATAATCGGTCGATATTTGGTCGATTTTTTTGGTATTTTTTTAAATTGGTATTTGAAAAATCAATACCAATACCGTACCATTTAGAATCGGTTTTTTCGGTTTCGGTTAAATCGGTATTCGATCGGTTTTTGTTCGGTATCGATATTTTACCAATTAATATTTGATCAATTAACACACTTAATATTGTAGAACCTCTTAACCTATAATATATATATATATATATATATATATATATATATATATATATATATATATATATATATATATATATATATATATATATATATATATATATATATATATATATATATTACTTTTTTGGAAGCATTAATTTTAAAGCTAAGCCTCTACAAACCAAACAATTAATCAAAATTATTAGAACAATATGTAACAAGTCACAAACACCTAAAAATGAGTTTAAAATATCAATCACGCTCCCTAAGTTTAGTCTTTAGTATAAGTTTAAGTAACCAAAATTCACTTCAAAATTCTATGAGAACACAAAAACATAAGCTCAAAAGATCAAAAACTTTATTCTTACCATTCTTAACATAAATTCAAGTCCACTAAAATTCATTTCAAGTTCTAAGAAGCCAACCAAAATAAAGATAAAAATAAAAATGGGTAGTGTAAAATTAATCATGAACAACATTAAAAAAGTGTGTGTGTGTGTGTGTGTGAATCGGTTCGGTTCGGTATTTTCGGTATGGTATTACACTCAAACCGTTACCATTACCATTATACCGTAATTTAGTCGGTTCAATAATTCGGTATCGGTACATAATTTCGGTTCGATTTATCGGAATATTTTTAATTGGTATTTGGTCAGTTTTTCGGTATTGGTCGGTATTTGCTCACCCCTACTTTATATCGAATCAAAAGGAAACCTCCCACTAGAAGACAAAGAGCGGGAAATAAAAACTCTACTAAAACCAACAGTAATCACCTTCTTCGTTGATTGGACTGCTCGAGTAAAACACAAGTCCCAGGTAAATTACATTCAAAATGGATATAGTGAGAAGAATATAATACAATTATAATGCAGAAAATATCAACATATAGGGCCTGTTTGGTTCGCAAAATTTCTTCACGAAAGTCAGTTTTTTCGGAAGTGCACTATTTGTTCTCTACTTTCAGTGTTTGGTTCATCCATGTAGAGAAGACAAGAACTGCATGATTTGACATTGCAGAGTTCTTCTCTCCTCCATTTTTCTTCCATCTCACTTCTAAGAAAAAAGGGAGGAAGTGCAATGGAACTCCCAAAGAACGATGGTGGTGGCGAGAACGCTGTGGCGGCGTCGAGATCCGAGACCTCTGCAAGATTTGCGACCTCCACGAGATCCGGCGTCGACCTCCACGAACGTCGATCCCTCCGCGACATCACCGAGCGACAGCGTCGAGCTCCGACGTCGACCTCCACGAGGACCGGCGTCGACCTCCACCAATGTCGAGATCCGCAACCTCTGCGACATCACCAAGCGACGGCGTCGAGCTCCGGCGTCGACCTCCACGAACGTCGAGATCCGCAACCTCCGCGACATCACCGAGCGACAACGTCGAGCTCCGCCGTCGACCTCCACGAACATCGAGATTCGCGACCTCCGCGACATCACCGAGCCACGGCGTCGAGCTCCAGCGTCTCCACGAGCAGAGAGAGGGGGATGGGAAAAAAGGGTTTTGGAATGAGTTGTTGGTTTTGTAAACAGCAGCTCATTTTGTTAGTTTTTTTATCATAATTAATATATTTTATTATGATAATTAACATAATTAGGATATGTTTAGTTATGATAATATACCGTGATTTTGGAAAATTTTAATTTAATTTAATATATTTTATTGTGTCAGTTAGTTATGTAAAAGAAAATTTAATATTTACTAATTAAATGGAAATTATTTGGGAAACAAAAATGGGGGTAACCATACCTATGTATTCTCTACTTTCAACAACCATCCAAACACCAAATCCATTTTTTCCCACTTGCAGGAGACAAAAAGTATTACATCCAAACACATTTTGGAAAGTGCCACTTTCACACTTTCAACTGCAACTCATCATGACGTAAGTGCCACTTTCACACTTTCAAAGAGTTACATCTATCCAAACAGCCCTATAGTACAATTAGAATACAAAAAATATCAAAAGCTTTCCTTCCAAAACTTGGTCTGCAGAACCTCAACACCATTAGAATTCACTTGAAGAATATTTCAAAATAAATAAATAAATAAATTCTTATTCTCTACTATGTGAACTTGGTCTCTTTGACGGTACCATATGCTGATCAAATATCCAATTCACGGTCAACGCCTATTAACCGTAATCAAAGAACAAAATCTATTGATATAGTTCCACAAATACAAATAATCATGGGTGATTCTCTCTAGCAACACAAGTACATTAAAAACATCAAAGCAGGAGGAAATGACGCTAACTGTAATTAATCACAAAAAAAAAAAGCTCAATGCATCAGAATCACAAAAAATTACCAAAAACTCTTCTAAAGAAGACACTGGAATGAAAATTTGTTAATCAGGATCTTGTATTGCAAAGAAAGGAAATGAAAATAAAATTTGCAGGCATAGTAATATGTATTGTTTTCGGAAAGATCGTTGCTCAACATACATAAACCTACAGTTTTTGTTAAGATAAACACAAAGGATCCAAGCTAGGCCATTCTTTCCCTCATGCTCCTGATCGAGACATGGGTCAGTGGACACCTTAGCGATGATAATAAAACTCGGGAATAGGCCTATCATTGAGTTAGAACTATACTAAAATTATGTCGATCTTAAGCTCCCAGAACAAATATAATGCAATAAGCCAAATAGTACATGCATTGCATATTGCTTCAGAATTGTAGTGATTGATGTTATTCAATCCCAGTAGAAGAAAAAAACAATATCAAGTGGCAGTTTTGATTGGCATCAGAATCCATAATTGATCCCAGTTGAAGTAAACAAAAAATACCCAATCGAAGAAATAAATAGCAGTAGAAGGAAAGTGAAAAAAACCTAAGAATACACAAAAATCTAGGTTTCATCGCAAAAAAAAATATAGGTTTTAGAGTTCCAAAGGCTAAGCTTACCACACGAAGCTTAGGGTTTTGGGTAGGTCGGGGATTATATAATGAGATGGGGATTATATAATGAGATGGGAATTATATCGGGCTAGGCTGGGCTGGGTCCAGCTTGGACCGGATTTGATCAGATCTAGTCGGATTTAGATCGAAAGAGTTGGGCCGGACTGGACCGGACCGAATTTTAAAATGCAAACTGTCACGACCCGATCCCAAAATTATTTGGGTCGAACCGGATCATTTCCAGCACGCATCGTTGTGAGACGGCGGTAGTAAGCTGTTCTATATGCAGGTATTCACAACCACATCTATACATTTGTCACAACTTGTATATACAAAAATTTAAAACTTTTATTCAACAACTAAAAAGTACAACTGAAAATGGAAGAACTGAAATAAAGAACTAAATTCAATTTAACAAAACTCCAAAACAATAAAACTAGGAAACTGGAATCAACTAGCTAGGCGGTCGGCTCATCGGCCTCATGTTCTGCGTCCTCAAAGGGGGACTCTGGCAACACCACAGAGTACAAAATCGGGTCATAGTAGCTATTGTACAATAGCTCAGCATCCTCAATGTCACCTAAAAATGTGGGTCTCCAGTCAGGAGGGAGCAAGTACGAATATGTATCTCACATTTCAAATAATAATGGAAAAGTACAGGCTAAACAGTTGAAACAATATTTTCCAGCAATTTAACAATTTAAAACAATATGATTTGAATGTGTAATCGTCTGTGACCAGCTTGGGTTGTACAATAGCGTCCTAGAGACGCGATACGGCTTATCCCCGTGTATAAGAGGGGTAAGCTCGCACAATCATGCAATATGGGGTATTGGTCATAAACGTTACACTATTCCCCCAATCCCCACAATCAATATCAATAAATATTTGAACCCTAGGAGAGGGTTCCGTGTAGCAATATGGTTTAAACATGCAGCTTGATAATTACTAAATAAAATACGAGAAAATATAACCGTAACTTGCCTCTGTTGATTGACTGGATCGAGAATGTCGGTACCGAGGAGGAAGTCTTGTACGTCTCCGAGATTCTACAGTTGAGAATCCTGACTTAGAAACATAGATGAGCCAATTCTAGGTGTGCTAGTTGCAATTTCTAGAAACAGACCCTAGTCAGGTTTTAAGTTATTTAATTAATCTAACAAAATCCGTCTAACGTCGCAAGTTACATTGGTTATCATTTAATTGAATAAACTGGTTACTTGATTTAATTGGAAAAGATAGCATTTATAGGTTGATTGGCAAATCTTTGTATTTTTAATAATATATATAAAACTAAGTGGTCTTTTAAGTGAGAAAACATGAAATTGTTTAAATTATTAGAAATCTTTATTCATTAACTTAATATGAGAAAATCTTATTAATTTTGTACAAAATAATTAATACCCAATTATAATTTATACGTCTAGCTACGCAAATAACCAACCCAGAAAAGAAATAGAAAATCTAAGTTACACAATACAGGGTCACAGAAAAATAAAGAAAAACTGGACTTATGCCCTTACAACAAATTAATTAATAGAAAAAATACTTTAAAATGAATTTCTTGAAATTAGTAATTTTTGTAAGAAAATAGTTTTTATTTAAATAACATTCTTAAAATAGAATTTATTTAATCAGAATGATTTTCATAAAATATTTCTTTTAGACATTTCATAAATTATGTAGAAAATTACCTTTAAACATAGATAATAATAAATGCACAAAAATACATTTTTTTACCAAAATATTGGTTTAAAGTTAATATAAAAAAGTTTTCGGGTTTTAATATTAAATACCATTACCAAAATAACATTTTTAAATAAATATTAGTTTTTATTATATTAATCTTTTTATAAACCTTTTTGATTAGAAATCATTTTAAAAGGAGAATATATATAATTTATAATACAATTTTTCTAACAAACCTTTTATTTAAAAAATAATAACTTTTAATGAATATTATTTACCACTATTTTGTAAATAAAATAACTAAATCATTTATTAGGTTTAAATCTCTATAAATTAACATTACAAAATAAGTGATAATCCTAACTTTTATTTAAACCAATTAAATCATTTAAACCATATTTTAAATTATTAAGGTTAATCCATAAATTAATTAATACCAAATAAGCATTTATAAAGTTTCATAATATGTATATTATTACCACATTGCTAATTTAACACCACAGAAACCAAATAATCAAAACACAGAACTTAGTTTAATAATCTACAGAAACTAACCTAAGACCAGAAGGTCTAAATGGTTCTGTGAACAACCAGAAGATGGAAAAAAATGAGGAACGGGGTTACCCAAGCTTGATGAAGGAGTACCGAGGGGAGGCCTCGGACTCATAACAACGCCGGGAATGATGGAAGCGACGAGCACGGACACGTGTACGCACACGGATGGACACGCGAAGACGGGACACGCGCACGGAAACACGTACGGGAGGCGTCGGGTTGGCACGGGGTCGCGCAGGGACGGACACGGAAGGTGGGGGAGAGGGGTCTGGATCGGTAGGTCTTGCCGAGGTGAGCGCGAGGATGGCTCCGGAATGGAAAACGGAGAAGGGAGGAGGAAGTTGCGTGGGTTTGAGTGGAGGAAGAATGGTGAAGGTTCTGAGAAAACTTACGTAAAGGAGAGGAAAGGAGTGCGGGTAGTGGAGAGGGATTTGTGGATCTGAGCCGTGGGTGGGGGTTGTGGGTTGAATGAGTTAAATCATTGGTTAAGTTGGGTTCAATCTAATTTGGTGGGCTTTAAGTCATTGGGCTTTGGTTGGGCTAGGATTTAATAGTTACTAATTAATTATTTAATTATTCTAGAAAACCCAGCTAACAATTAATCTATAATAATAATAATAATAATAATAATAACCTAATCTAAACTAATAATCCTAATTTAATCTAAATATCCAATAATTAATCTAAATCCAGAAAGCGGGTTTCACAACCCTCCCTCCTTAGAAAATTTCGTCCTCGAAATTTCACAGATAAGGGCCGGGGTACAACCAAGATCACTTAGCCTTGATCAAAAATAGAATTTTAAATCATTAGGCATGATTGGATTCTAGGCATGATCGCTAGGTACAATGATAAAATATAGGCATGATCAGAATTATCTAGATATGATATGAGATAGAGATATAAATTTTATTATGAAAAAAAAATTAGGCGCGAAAAAAATCTTGGTATGATTAAAATGTGATCATAAAATAGGAAAAATCAAACAAGGTCTCGTGACACAGAAAAGACAGGAAAGAAACGAACGTCAACGGTTTACTAAGAAAGCATAAAATAATAGACTCTTATGAGATGAGGGACTAAAAATTCCAAATCAAATTTGAATGGGTTATAAGGGTTTGTGACGCAGGAAAAATCAACAAGTTGTATGATGGGAGGATAGCGAGGATGATTAGAATAATATATCTATGATTAGAATTAATCGGATAAGATAGTTCCATTGAGGACTGAGTGATAATCAAAGGGGATAGAAAAATATCGTATCACTATTTCAAGGATCAAAGATAGGATATGCGAAAAAATAACTTACAAAAATAACAATCTTATTAATACCCCATGCAAAAATTCAATTTCTAACTTGCTAAACTAGTTGAACTCTAAGTATCTACAGAAAACTAAGGCAGCTGCCAGGATATTAAAACTAAACCTATTTGGAATCATAAATCATCTAAATCAAACTTCCATCCGTTGTTGTATGTAACGCTCCGTCGTTGTATGTAACACATATGCCAAATGTATTTCAAATTTCAAGTATTTCTCTCGATCAAATCATTTTACAGGCATCAATTTTTTTTTCTTTTTGTTAGTCATTCTTCCAAAATTGACTACATCAAAGTCACAATCTTCACTTGTTATAGTAAATCCTTAGGAAATTGATCAATGATCTATATTCGAGAATTTTCAATTCTTGAAATCAATTGACCAAATTATAATCACTGATCAAATTTTAATCTTTAATCATGCACATGTCAATCGTTCTCATCCAAACACAATAGCAAAAATATCACAAAATCTCAATTATTTTTATCATAACTAATATGAGTCTCCAATGTGGTAGAAATTGTAAACACAATTGCTTCTTTCCAAAGTTGCATGCCAATAGTCTTATCCCAATTTCTCACTGCTTATTCCTTCTCTAGAACCTATCATTCCATTTCTTGTGATATTGCTTTTCATGGTTATATTCGTCACTTCTGGGTACAGTAGTCATCTAATCATAAAAGTTAATTTCCGTCAAGTATTCCTTTACTTGATACTCATATTCTCATGTTTATATATTATCCAAATTTACTTCCTCCATGGGAGAATCTTACCAAATCTTAGACTTTCCTCGCTAACTCTACCTACATCTTTCTCTATCTTCCATACTCTTCTTTAGTTATAAAATTCAAAGTCGTCAAATATCTTCATTTGTTTGAATGAGGTTTAAGCGCTAGTGAGCACTACTAACGGTTCTAACCTAATAAGCCACAAGTTAAAATATACCACTCTCTCAAGACTAGCTTATCCAAGTTATTCTTCTACCTTTCTACCCTTTAGCTAACTAATATTGATCCCAAAGATGCCCTTAAAATGAGATAGGTAACAACCTATGTTTCTCCCGCATATAGCTATACACTATATACATATAGTCATCCATAAGATGTATATCAACTATTTAATAGATAAAGCTATCCACAACTATCTATAGCTTCCAAAATATGTAACAAAATATATGCAACGCACTAAAGTTGAACCAGGAAAGAGATTGAGCTAATAGAGATCGATATGGTCCTAATAAGTTCTAGAAAGATCAGGTAGAATTTCATAGGAAATCTATTCCTTCAAGCTTGTGATAAGAGATTTATGAAAATAGAGACAACCGGTAGAAATGCAAATTCTCTAATCGGCAAAAGTCAGAATAATTTGATGGTGAAAACAGTCCTAGAAAATCAAGTAGAATTCCCATATGAATCCTATAGAAATAATTTCTGAAAATTTAAACTAATCGTTAAGATTCCAAATAATCCAAAATTTAAACAAATCAAGACAATTCTTGTAAAGTTATTAGTGGTGATAAGAGACCAAACATGATATATTTATAACAAGGATATAGTCTCAATAGTACCCGGAACCATACATATCCGAAGTCATTTTGCCTCTAATTCATGCCCCGCCAGAGTGCACCTAACTGCAGTAAATTTTTTTTGGCTCCATAACTTGAATAATAACAGGTTACCGAGTGGTCTATCAACTTTATCCATTTCTGGCTGAACAACAGAGGAGACAAATTTGGTACATTTAGGACGTAGTCTTAATAATATCCAAAAATATATTGTAACGCTCCAGTCCCAAAATACGTAGGACTAGGAACGTAGACATGCCAGCTGTATTCATACGAAGTATACTCCAATATATGGAAGCCTCGTATAAATACATAAGCTGTAAAATACAGGAGAACCATAACTAATCTCATCCACAAGAATAAAAGATAGTATATAATCACTATGAATTTGTCTTGATACAATGTGTTGGGCGGAGACAAATCTACTACCAACAAGTAAAGAAAAAATACATAAGAAAAGAAATGAATATGGCGAGCGAAGCGAAGACGATCCAAATGCAATCATCCTCGAAGAAATAGCGAAGATCACGGCTAGAGCTATAACACCTGCGAAAGACAATAGCACACACCTGGCAAGACAACCAGGTCCTCAGAGGGACGTAACAAGACACATAATAGCATGCCATATAAACTGAATAAATATTGCTCAATAAATAAGTCAATCGAATTTATAACATGGTCCAATACGCACCTACTGAACGAGCGTACCATCCCCCCAACCAAACAAGGACAGGAGATGGTAAACTAATTCACGACGACGTATCTTCCCATGCTATGAATCCAATATGGTATCCGGACCCCAACAAGGTTCAATACCTTCTCATCGAAGTAGTAAGTCACACCTACAACCAAACAAGGACAAGATGTGACGAACTAATCCGCGACAAGTTATTGTTCCAAGCCACGGTCAGATACAAGTACCCAAACCAAAAGTACTCGTACCTAACGGATAGGGTAGCCTACCATTCTAAGTGAAATGTAGTTAAGAACAATCCTTCCAACGCATGGGCCCTGGCTGAATAGGATCGACATAGTCCCCCTTTGGGCACCAGAGGCCCCATCAGGAAGAGCATGACGTTCCGCAGAATCGTCAGTGGCCGTCAGTAATCTTGGGTCATCAACCCCGTATCTCCAGCGGAGAGTCCGGGTCACAAGGAAAAGTGTATCGAAGCCCATACGCTAAGGAATTGTCCTCCCCCGCCCAACGCCTATTATGTTGTATCCACAATATTAACCTCTATAACCGCTAAGTCAAACTAGCATGCAACTTCTATTAGCGGTTATTCCTATCGCACTGCTTGTACGTACTGGTGGCCAGCCAATCACGCACTTCCGTGTTCTACATGCGACACACAACTTCGTGTTACAACGTGTCAAGGCCAATGAATGCAACTCACATGGTGGTCCCTTAAATCTAGGTTTAATTTGTAAGAAAATAATACACAGCAGGAAATAATGAACAGTAAGTTCTAACAGTTATGCTACGTATCACAGTTTATTTTGCATAAAGAAAATAAATAATGCATGAAATATGAGCTAAAATAATTAAACAGCGAATGACAAGGTGTCTTGCCTGAGGTCCTTGCTGGTGAAACCGACAATCTCGTTGGGTACAGAATAGTCACAGGGCTACACAAGATAACTCAAACGATGTGACAAACTTCTAAAATAAAAACCAAAAATAAAATATTCTGGAAAATTTATGGGAAAAATATATGATGTGTGTTTTTCTGTCAGTATTCCAAAACTTCAAACGGATCGTGATTCTGATTCCTTGTTCTCCCAGAATCTCAAAAACACTAAAACGTGTCAGATTTCGGACCACTGACACTCCACAAAATTTCCAGAAAATTAAGTTTGGAATTTATAAAAATAAAATTTATATTCAGAAAATATACCTCAATACGATTCCAACAAAAAAAATTGGAGGTCAAACGGAGTCCGGAGTTGGGAGTTATGGTCATTCGAAGTTGCTACAACCTTTGAAAATTGAGGCTGAATTTTTGACCAAAAAAAGAGAAAAATTTTGACAAGGATGGTTTGAAAGATGATTTGTGGTAAAAATAATATGGAGGAGTACCTACCTATTTATAGGATGTGGAAATTCCCAATTAGATAAGAATTAGGATTCCTTTAAACCCGATTTAGATATTTCCTAATTTAATTTAAAAGCAATCAAATTCAAATCCAAATCCAAATCCAAATCTAATTTAAATCAAATCAAATCAAATTTTCTTAGTTTAAAATCAAATCAATTAAATCTAATTTAAATCTATTTAAATTTTTAGCTCAAAATCAAATGGGATAAATAAATTTTGAATATTTAACTATTTAAATAAATCCAAAAATTAAATCAAGATTTAAATGGCCACCATAACTTCCAAATATATTTTTCAAAATACCAATAATAATAATTTCAAAAATAATAAATATTTTTAAATAACTTTTTGCATAATAAATCTTGAAAATTATATTTTTATTTAAATTAAACTAGCAAATATTTATGAAATATATGTATGCATGAATAATATTATTTATTCCAAATAAAAGGCCTTTCATAAATAAAATCATAAATTTAGAAAATTTTGATAGCTAAATTAAATATTATATATATTATTTTGAAACTATAAAAATAAAAAATATTTTTCTCACAATATGTACGCTCGCACATATTCGCACTCGTCGAGCAAAAATAAGATTTCGTGCGCGACGTACAATACGACTATGCGACGTACAATACAAAAAATTTAAATCAGTACCAAATTTAATAAAAATAATTAGTAGAAATTTAGGGGTTTTACATCCTACCCAACTTAAAATAATTTCGTCCTCGAAATTAAGAATTAGTAGGGGGTGAGAGGACACAAGGGGGTATCAATGGGGAACAATCAATAAAGCTCAACAAAATCATGTCGTAAGAAGTTGCGATCTAGATCATTGAATGAGGGTCATAGTAGGGTCGAGATGAAGGACGAGGAGTTTAGGATGAAATATCGAGTGATAATAATCATGATATGAAAGCTAGGAAGGTCTTAGTACAATGCCTTCGTCCTTCTAAAATAGGTGGAGGCGAAAGTAATATAGAGTTCGAAGGAGGCGTTATCGAATACGAATATGTGATTCAAAGGCGATCGAAGAATTTCAAAAGAATTGTCAAGGCAGTCATGGATGGGATTGTAAGGCAAAGTTTAATTATGTCCCCATCCACGTAGAGTAATAAACAAAAGCGAACCAAAATGCACTCGGTTGATCAGACCATCATGCACCGGTTCTGATTAGACCATATGTTAGTGGACATGCCCAATAACATATGTCTTGAAACAAGCCTGATAAAAGAATAAACTTGCAAAAAGCTAGGCTACATTAGCAGCATGGGATAGTCAAAATATGTGCAAGGGAGGTACTGATAAAGGAAATTAAATAGTCCCGAATCTTTTAAAATCAAGGCTCGCCCGAAATGTAGGCCTATACAGTTGTCCTAGTGTTTCTTCATTTATGGCTTGGTAGACTAGATAAGGTAGGGTCCTCTGAATTTAGAGACTAAGTGAACTTACCAATGTGGTTCACAAGAAAAATGGTTTGTTAGGTGGTGAGGTATTCTACCCAACTTACAAGAGTTAGACCAATAGTGTGATGGGACCATGGGTCAAGCAACCCAGATAAATTACAATGCTAAGCATTAAGGAATTTAAGTAGAACAAAATCACATATTGGGTCGAAAGAATTGAGTCGAGGTTGAATCCCTATTCGTGGTCGAAAATATATCGGTATCATGGTAAAGATTATAGTTTGGCCATTTTGACCATAAGGTCATATCAAGAAATAGAGTACAAGGAGATGGGTTTTGGTGGGACATGATATGTCTACAGGAAGGTGGGCTCGTCTAGGCCTTGCATATGAAATTTGTTGGAGGAAATAGTCTAGTGTTGTACTCCAAATATACAAGTCACGGTAGAGGACGCCAGAAGATCAAAAATAGAAAGTGGGAGCTCACGAGGTGATAATTAATGCACAAAATAAAGAAGATCAAGTTAAAGAGTAAAATAAAATTAATTAAAGAATCCAGTAAAAATAATTTAGGAACACAATTTCTGAGAGAAGATAGTCTCCTAGATGAATACAGTTAAGGAACCATTAACTCATTATTCAAATTGCAAATGGGTTAGAAGGTCGTAATTAAAAGATCTAGAATTGAAGGAAGGTCGAGTAAGTCGAGGTGAAAATATAGTCACATAGCTGGGTTGATGACTAACAACACTTGTGTATATACTACTATCATGGTCATAAGTGACATGACAATTAGTGTGGAATACTCAATAGGGTTATCTTGGGGCCTACCATTAAAATTTTAACTCGAGTTTTCTCCAAAAGTTCTAAAATTAAACTTTCAAAAATAAACCACCAAAATTTGTATTCACTCCAAGCGGTTCAAATTTATCATAAAAATTTAAATCACTCTCATAAAATCTCAAAGCAAAATTTTATCACGTTACTACTAACCTTTTCCAAAATTAACATTTAAATTCAACTATTTAACTCAAGAGTTCATAATTTACGAATCCACAAAAATTTCACAATCCATCAAAATTTAACACTCTCATGTTTTCAAATAACTCATAATAAAACTCTCAGCATATTAAAAGCAATCTCAAAAATTAAGCTCAATGCTCTCATCAATTTTAACTTCCATTCATGCTAAGTTATTCCAACAAAATCACAACTTTTAAATGGTAACTTCCTTTAACCAACCAAAATAACTTTCCATCACATCCTTCGAAATTCTCCCAAAATTTTAATATTAGCAATCCCGCATTAAACTAAATTTTCAAATAATCTCATCAATCAACATCTTTTTTTTTTACCAAAAATCTAAATAGATTTGTAAATCCTCAATCATAGGACACAATTTAAAATAAAGAAAAATTCTCAAAAATCATTTTCAATTATTGTAACCAAAAATTACCATCATTACTTCCGCTTAAAATTCAAAATTTACTAAACACGAAAATCGTAAGCTGTACAACTCTAATTTAAATAATTCCTATGGCCATTTTTAAAAGCTAAGATCATTTTCAAATCAAATTTATAACTGTTCAAGGTGTATAACCATAATCCAATAAATTATAAACATCAAAACTTGAAAATCAAATAAATTTTATATTTGTTCAAAGATGTATATCTATCACCCAAACTCATAAATATCACAACTCGAAAAGCAAATCAATTTTATACTTGTACAAGGATGTATAACTATAATCCAATAAATCATAAATATCAAATCTTTGAAAATCAATCAATTTCTTAAACCAAGTATAAAATTCTATAAATCCTCTGGTATTTACTATTTAGAAATCTCAAGGTTAAAACTTTCCGTGGTAATATCCTACTTTACCAATTACTAATCATTAAATCACACAAAAAAAACTTTTTTTAACTCAATTAGAGTCTTGAATGTATTTCAATTGCCAATATAACCATTCTAGCCATGTGCTTGACCTATGAGCATATACTAGTGTAGTCGTCTTCCTAGTTGACACTAAGCACGAAAATAAGAATCAACGGTAGAAAGGAATCAAGCAAGATGCAATACAAGGAAGTCGAACGAGAGTTCGAAATTTGAAGCCAAGGGAAGAGGTCAAGCTGTATGGATGAGATTCCTATAATTCTAATCCTATGTTGCAGGTTCACATCGGTACAGTAACGTAACCGAAGTGACAAACTCGACCTGCATGGGCCACCACAAAAACATGTAACGCCCCAGTCCCAAAATACGTAGGACTAGGAACGTAGACATGCCAGCTGTATTCATACGAAGTATACTCCAATATATGGAAGCCTCGTATAAATACATAAGCTGTAAAATATAGGATAACCATAACTAATCTCATCCACAAGAATAAAAGATAGTATATAATCACTATGAATTTGTCTTGATACAATATGTTGGGCGGAGACAAATCCACTACCAACAAGTAAAGAAAAAATACATAAGAAAAGAAATGAATATGGCGAGCGAAGCGAAGACGATCCAAATGCAATCATCCTCGAAGAAATAGCGAAGATCACGGCTAGAGCTATAACACCTGCGAAAGACAATAGCACACACCTGGCAAGACAACCAGGTCCTCAGAGGGACGTAACAAGACACATAATAGCATGCCATATAAACTGAATAAATATTGCTCAATAAATAAGTCAATCGAATTTATAACATGGTCTAATACGCACCTACTGAACGAGCGTACCATCCCCCCAACCAAACAAGGACAGGAGATGGTAAACTAATTCACGACGACGTATCTTCCCATGCTATGAATCCAATATGGTATCCGGACCCCAACAAGGTTCAATACCTTCTCATCGAAGTAGTAAGTCACACCTACAACCAAACAAGGACAAGATGTGACGAACTAATTTGCGACAAGTTATTGTTCCAAGCCACGGTCAGATACAAGTACCCAAACCAAAAGTACTCGTACCTAACGGATAGGGTAGCCTACCATTCTAAGTGAAATGTAGTTAAGAACAATCCTTCTAACGCATGGGCCCTGGCTGAATAGGATCGGCATAGTCCCCCTTTGGGCACCAGAGGCCCCATCAGGAAGAGCATGACGTTCCGCAGAATCGTCAGTGGCCGTCAGTAATCTTGGGTCATCAACCCCGTATCTCCAGCGGAGAGTCCGGGTCACAAGGAAAAGTGTATCGAAGCCCATACGCTAAGGAATTGTCCTCCCCCGCCCAATGCCTATTATGTTGTATCCACAATATTAACCTCTATAACCGCTAAGTCAAACTAGCATGCAACTTCTATTAGCGGTTATTCCTATCGCACTGCTTGTACGTACTGGTGGCCAGCCAATCACGCACTTCCGTGTTCTACATGCGACACACAACTTCGTGTTACAACGTGTCAAGGCCAATGAATGCAACTCACATGGTGGTCCCTTAAATCTAGGTTTAATTTGTAAGAAAATAATACACAGCAGGAAATAATGAACAGTAAGTTCTAACAGTTATGCTACGTATCACAGTTTATTTTGCATAAAGAAAATAAATAATGCATGAAATATGAGCTAAAATAATTAAATAGCGAATGACAAGGTGTCTTGCCTGAGGTCCTTGCTGGTGAAACCGACAATCTCGTTGGGTACAGAATAGTCACAGGGCTACACAAGATAACTCAAACGATGTGACAAACTTCTAAAATAAAAACCAAAAATAAAATATTTTGGAAAATTTATAGGAAAAATATATGATGTGTGTTTTTCTGTCAGTATTCCGAAACTTCAAACGGATCGTGATTCTGATTCCTTGTTCTCCCAGAATCTCAAAAACACTAAAACGTGTCAGATTTCGGACCACTGACACTCCACAAATTTTCTAGAAAATTAACTTTCGAATTTATAAAAATAAAATTTATATTCAGAAAATATACCTCAATACGATTCCAACAAAAAAAACTGGAGGTCAAACGGAGTCCGGAGTTGGGAGTTATGGTCATTCGAAGTTGCTACAACCTTTGAAAATTGAGGCTGAATTTTTGACGAAAAAAAGAGAAAAATTTTGACAAGGATGGTTTGAAAGATGATTTGTGGTAAAAATAATATGGAGGAGTACCTACCTATTTATAGGATGTGGGAATTCCCAATTAGATAAGAATTAGGATTCCTTTAAACCCGATTTAGATATTTCCTAATTTAATTTAAAAGCAATCAAATCTAAATCCAAATCCAAATCCAAATCTAATTTAAATCAAATCAAATCAAATTTTCTTAGTTTAAAATCAAATCAATTAAATCTAATTTAAATCTATTTAAATTTTTAGCTTAAAATCAAATGGGATAAATAAATTTGAATATTTAACTATTTAAATAAATCCAAAAATCAAATCAAGATTTAAATGGCCACCATAACTTCCAAATATATTTTTCAAAATACCAATAATAATAATTTTGAAAATAATAAATATTTTTAAATAACTTTTTGCATAATAAATCTTGAAAATTATATTTTTATTTAAATTAAACTAGCAAATATTTATGAAATATATGTATGCATGAATAATATTATTTATTCCAAATAAAAGGCCTTTCATAAATAAAATCATAAATTTAGGAAATTTTGATAGCTAAATTAAATATTACATATATTATTTTGAAACTATAAAAATAAAAAATATTTTTCTCACAATATGTACGCTCGCACATATTCGCACTCGTCGAGCAAAAATAAGATTTCGTGCGCGACGTACAATACGACTATGCGACGTACAATACAAAAAATTTAAATCAGTACCAAATTTAATAAAAATAATTAGTAGAAATTTAGGGGTTTTACATATATCAACACCTGAATCACTTCAACTTAGAGTCTATGTCCCGCCAGTGCGCAACTAGCTGCAGTAAACTTGCAGTTTCCATAATTCATATAAATGGCTGTAATGCATATGTGCAAAGTCATATTAGCTCACTGAATATTTTCTTAACTTTGTACATGGAAATTTCAAAGGAATAGTTCAACAATTCAAAAGTTTTCCAATGACAAAAAGAAAATTCAATAATAGAATAGAATCAATTCTTTGACCGTTCCTGCTTCATGATACTCAAGTATTGAGTTTTGGAAGCTTCCTAGGCCTTGAACTGATCAAGAAGTTCTTAGAGAGAGTAAGATTTCAAGTTGAGTGGAGGAAGTCAACAAATGAAAACATTCTTGGACTTAGAATAACTTAGGAAATATCAATCAATATTGTAATTATTTTTGGAAAATAATTCCTTTGGAAGATTCGTTAACAAGCTAAGTTGAACCAATTCCTTTGGTAATAATTAACCTTAGGATTTTATGGTTCCAAAAGATTTCGGTTCAAAATTGGTTCTGGGAAAGTCAATTGGAAATACGGCCAAGAGTAATGGTTGGATAAACTAGCCGTAAAAGTACTCTGGATAGATAAAAGTTTACCAAGTTTGCTAGAGAAGAATTTGAACTCTAAATAGTAAAATAGATCTAGATTCTAAATAAAGATAAGGAAGTATGATTTGATCAACTAATTAAAAATTTTGAAATAGATTTGTTGAAGAAGGAGATTGGGAAAAATCTAATCCTAATCCATAAATAATAAAAGAGTATGGATGCTAAGGAATGCTGGAGTATGATAAGGATATGGAGGAAAATAACCTCTGAAAGCCAAGGGACACTAAAAGATATATAAAATCTAGAAACTAAAGTAGATAGTAAAATAGACCACCATACAATCTGCCTATGCTGGATAAGATTTAGGATGCAAAACATAAGCAATGTAGCCTACCAGTCTATAACAAACAAAAATATTTATAATATATTTTGGTCCTATGTTGTGACAAATTAATGTTCTATTGTTCTATTTGTTTCTAGATATGTTCTTCTAAGTTGTTGATCAGACCTGCATGGGCCACCACTAAAAATATGTCACGACCCGATCCTAAAATTATTTGGGTCGAACCGGATCATGTCCAGCCTGCACCGTTGTGAGACGGCGGCAGTAAGCTTTTCTATATGCAGGTATTCACAACCACATCTATACATTTGTCACAACTTGTATATACAAAAATTTAAAACTTTTATTCAACAACTGAAAAGTACAACTGAAAATGGAAGAACTGAATTCAATTTAACAAAACTCCAAAATAATAAAATTAGAAAGCTAGAATCAACTGTGTTTGATTAGACTTTTTCTATGGAAAATATTTCCATCATAAATTTTCCACCAATTGTAGTGTTTGATATTTTATATTTTCCATGGAATTATTTTCCAAAAAAACTATCATTTTTCATATTTTCATCTAAAATGGTTGAAAATGAAACTTGTCCAATCGATAGAAAAATATCGTTATTCATGAAAAATAATTATTTTTCGTGAAAAATAATGGCAATTAAACGCCCAATTTAAATTTTTCATGGAAATTTTTCAAATTCCATGGAATTTTTTTCCTAGGAAAATAATTCTATGGAATTAATTTCTTTTCCACATATTTTCCACCTTGCGATCAAACGCACCCTAGCCGGTCGGCTCATCGGCCTCAGGTTCTGCGTCCTCAAAAGGGGACTCTGGCAACACCACAGAGTACAAAATCGGGTCATAGTAGCTATTGTACAATAGCTCAGCATCCTCAATGTCACCTAAAAATGTGGGTCTCCAGTCAGGAGGGAGCAAGTACGAATATGTATCTTACATTTCAAATAATAATAGAAAAGTGAAGGCTAAACAGTTGAAACAATATTTTCCAGCAATTTAACAATTTAAAACAATGTGATTTGAATGTGTAATCGTCTATGACCGGCTTGGGTTGTACAATAGCATCCTAGCGACGCGATACGGCTTATTTCCGTGTGTAAGAGGGGTAAGCTCGCACAATCATGCAATATGGGGGGTATTGGTCATAAACGTTACACTATTCCCCCAATCCCCACAATCAATATCAATCAATATCTGAACCCTAGGAGAGGGTTTCGTGTAGCAATGTGGTTTAAACATGTAGCTTAATAATTACTAAATAAAATACGAAAAAACATAACCGTAACTTGCCTCTGTTGGTTGACTGGATCGGGAATGTCGGTACCGAGGAGGAAGTCTAGTACGTATCCGAGATCCTACAGTTGAGAATCCTGACTTAGAAACATAGATGAACCAAATCTAGGTGTGCTAGTTGCAATTTCTAGATACAGACCTTAGTCAGGTTTTAAGTTATTTAATTAATCTAACGAAATCCGTCTAACGTCGCAAGCTACATTGGTTATCATTTAATTGAATAAACTGGTTACTTGATTTAATTGGAGAAGATAGCATTTATAGGTTGATTGGCAAATCTTTGTATTTTTAATAATATATATAAAACTAAGTGGTCTTTTAAGTGAGAAAATATGAAGTTGTTTAAATTATTATGAATCTTTATTCATTAACTTAATATGAGAAAATCTTATTAATTTTGTACAAAATAATTAATATCCAATTATAATTTATACGTCTAGCTACGCAAATAACCAACCCAGAAAAGAAATAGAAAATCTAAGCTACACAATACAGGGTCACAAAAAATAAAAAAAAAACTGGACTTATGCCCTTACAACAAATTAATTAATAGAAAAAATACTTTAAAATAAATTTTTTCCAAATTAGTAATTTTTGTAAGAAAATAGTTTTTATTTAAATAACATTTTTAAAATGGAATTTATTTAATCAGAATAATTTTCATAAAATATGTCTTTTAGACATTTCATAAATTATGTAGAAAATCACCTTTAAACATAGATATAATAAATGCACAAAAATACATTTTTTTACCAAAATATTGGTTTAAAGTTAATATAAAAAGGTTTTCGGGTTTTAATATTAAATACCATTACCAAAATAACCTTTTTAAATAAATATTAGTTTTTATTATATTAATCTCTTTATAAACCTTTTTTTATTAGAAATCATTTTAAAAGGGGAATATATATAATTTATAATACAATTTTTCTAACAAAACTTTTATTTAAAAAAAATAACTTTTAAATGAATATTATTTATCACTATTTTTGTAAATAAAATAACTAAATCATTTATTAGGTTTAGAATCTCTACAAATTAACATTACAAAATAAGTGATAATCCTAACTTTTATTTAAACCAATTAAATCATTTAAACCATATTTTAAATTATTAAGGTTAATCCATAAATCAATTAATACCAAATAAGCATTTATAAAGTTTCCTAATATGTATATTATTACCACATTGCTAATTTAACACCACAGAAACCAAATAATCAAAACACAGAACTTAGTTTAATAATATACAGAAACTAACCTAAGACCAGAAGGTCTAAATGGTTCTGTGAACAACCAGAAGATGGAAAAAATGAGGAAAAGGGTTACCCAAGCTTGATGAAGGAGTACCGGGGGGAGGCCTCGGACTCAGAACAACGCCGAAAACGATGGAAGCGATGAGCACGGATAGGTGTACGCACACGGACGGACACGCGGAGACGGGACACGCGTACGGGAACACGCACGGGAGGCGTCGGGTTGGCGCGGGGTTGCACGAGGACGGACTCGGAAGGTGGGGGAGAGGGGTCTGGATCGGTAGGTCTCGCCGAGGTGAGCGCGGAGATGGCTCCGGAATGAAAAATGGAGAAGGGAGGAGGAAGTTGTGTGGGTTTGAGTGGAGGAAGAATGGTGAAGGTTCTGTGAGATCTCAAAGTTTCTGAGGGAAACTTACGTAAACGAGAGGAAAAGAGTACGGGTAGTGGAGAGGGATTTGTGGATCTGAGCCGTGAGTGGGGGTTGTGGGTTGAATTAGTTAAGTCATTGGTTAAGTTGGGTTCAGTCTAGTTTGGTGGATTTTAAGTCATTGGGCTTTGGTTGGGCTAGGATTTAATAGTTGCTAATTAATCATTTAATTATTCTAGAAAATCCAGCTAACAATTAATCTATAATAATAATAATAATAATAATTGTTGTAACTCATATGGCTTATCACCTTTCATCTCCTTGTAACCTACATGACCTTTGGCCCTTCATTTCTTATAAAAAACGTTGTTTTTATTTTATTTACGATTGTTTGTTGTTGCTTATATAAACCAAATCCATATAAACCTGTCGTTTTATATGTTGACTGATCAAGATTTTTTCTTCTGTTGTAGAAAAATGTCGATCGAGATTGATTTTCCCATCCTTGAAGCCTCTGGTAAGGACTACTGGACGCAAGACATCCAGAACCATCTAGATGCGCAGGGCCTCTTGGACGTCATCTATAACGAGGAAGAGCGTGAAGTGAAAGTCACTCGCTCAATGAACGCCAAAGCGATGATTCTATTCCGCATGCATTTATCTGACGCCATGAAGTCGGAGTTCATTAAAATCTCCTCGCCGAAGACTCTATGGGACTCTCTGAAAGAGCGCTTCGACCACCAGAAGACCATATGGCTACCTGAAGCACGCCATGACTGGTTGAACCTGCGCTTCCAAGAATTCAAAAGTGTAACTGATTACAACAATGAAGTCTGCAGGATTCGATCACTTCTCCAATACTGTGGTGAGATATTAACTGACAGTGATTTATTGGAGAAAACATACACCACATTTCCTTCCACTGACAACTTGCTCCAAAAGCAATATCGTCAGTCTAATTTCACCAAGTTTCCCGAGCTCATCACCCAGCTTTTACTAGACGAGAAGAACAGTCTCATTTTAATGAGAAAAAATAATTCTCGTCCTGCTGGAACAAAGGCAATTCCAATGCCTGATACAAACGCTCTCCGTGGACCAAATCCACGATGGAAACGAGACAAGGGCCAGTCGTCCCAACCAAGGAACAGAGGCGAGTTTAAGTCTCGCCACCCAAAGTGAGGTTCTAACAAGAACCAAGGACCTTTGACTCCTAGGCAGTCTCATGGTAAGAACCAATGGGCCATTCGTCCCAAAGCGAGAGTGGAAGGCCAAGTGCCTACTCTCTGCTACAAATATGGTGCTTATGGTCATATGCAATGGACCTGCAGGATGACCCCCAAAGAAGTGGATAACTATCACAAGGGACGTCGGGCCTAAGCAAATCTGGTCATCGAGTGCGAAAATCTAAATCTTGAGACCCCCGATTTTGTAGCAGAAATGGAAGAATAAATCTCCATTTTCTATATGTTTGATTTAAGTCATGAAACTTTTGGTGGTTTGTATTTTTTGTTTTCTCGATAAATTAAAGTTCTATTTCGAGCACTTTCCTCAAACGTGTGACAAACTTTAATTTTTTTTACTTATAAGCATGGACCACGGGGCAGTAGATTGTCTGGTTGATAGTGGAATGACTCACACTATCTTGAGAGATAAATCATACTTTATCTCCTATACGCCTAAAGTAACCTCAGTGACAACCATTTCGGGACCCTCAACCCTTGTTCAAGGTTTTGGCAAAGCCCGTTTTTCGTTGTCCAGTGGTACTCCCGTTGAAGTATCAGAGGCCTTATATTCTCCAAGGTCCAGTCGTACATTACTGAGTTTTAAGGATATTCGAAAAAAACGGATTTCATGTTGAAACTGCTCGAAAACATGGCTTCGAGTATCTTTTCATTACCTCCACTCAGTACGACCAAAAAGCGTATCTTGGAGAAATTGAAATGTCTTTCAAATGGTTTGTATCTCACTACGATACAACACATCGAGAGTAATCTCATCATTCATCGAGCGCCAGTTGATGAGAGAACTTTTATGCTATGGCATGACCGGCTGGGTCATCCAGGTCAAAATACGATGCTTCGTACACTACACCAAAATAGATGATTTACGACAGTTAGAATTATCTAACAATGACATATTAAAACTGTCATTATATTTTCGACGGATTAAAATAGTTGTTTAGTATCAAAATTCCTTTGAAATTTTGTTTATTCCCGCACTCAATTTTTAGAAACTCACGATTCCCTCTCATTCCCTCCCCCTTTAACTTTCACGATTCTCTCTCATCCCTCCCTCTCTTTCACTTTTACTTTCACAGGAAAAAGTCACAAGGCTGTGGCCGCCTCTACGACCGGCGCACCTCCATCACCGATGAAGCGACCAAGAGGCGAGAAAACCTCCATCGAGTACGTCTGTTTCTTGAGTTCATTTTGATTAGGGATTTTGGGTTTAGATTCCTCTTCTCCTTCTCTTAGATATCGATTTGATTAGGGATTTAGGGTTTAGATTCCTCTTCTCCTTCTCTTACATCGGTTTGATTAGGATTTTGGACCACCACTGCACCTCCATTTTTATTAGGCGAGAAAACCTCCATTAGGATATCGAACCTCCGTCGGCGAAGCTACCACCACCGCACCGGAGAATCATTGACTTCAACTGCTCCATGGAAGCGCAACGGACACCGACGGCCTACCCAACCCAAAATTCACTGAAAATAGGTATGGATTTGGGACATTAATAATGATGGTGGATCCTGAGGTTTTGTGTTTCAACCCAAAATTCATTTAAAAGTTCCTCTTTAGTATAGACATGGTTGTCCTTCATGTTTGCAATTGCCTTGATATTCTTTGACATGTTTATATTTTATATATAAGTTACACAAGAATGTTTTTTCAATGACATTTATGTTTGAAATAAGAATTTTAATGCAAATTAGGCTAAAGGGTGTCTAGAACAGACAGCATGAGGTATGCCAGTATATAAAAAAATGGTGCCTTAACTTTGCCTACCGAGTGTTTTAAGTGATTCTGCAATCTAATATAATTTTTAACAGTGTATCTAACTATGATGTTTGTGTCATAGGTAGGACACTAGTTTTAGGTTATAATAGTGTCAAGTTTCTCACCATGAATTAAGGAAAACTATATACATATATATATATCATGGATTAATCTTTATGTCAACATCTAGAAAAGAAGTCAAATACTTAACTTAATGTTGTAATAGCAGGATGTGTTGCTTAAACAATTCAATTTGGTGAGTGCCATGATGATACGAGGAATTTCAAGGTCTGGGTCATTATTCTTGCTAGTGCTCCTTCCTTTTCTAATATATGAATTATTAATCTTATAGAAAATAAAGAAAATCATGGTTCCTGTTTCACCTTGATCATGTGGAGTGCACTTTAGATTATAGGTCTTAATTCTTTTCTATTTCTTAATTGTTTTTAACTTTCTGGCAATCTCATGCATGTTGACACGCCAAATTTTTTTTGTATCAGAAAGCAACAAGAGAAGGCTATGGCATCGAGAGATAGGAACATCTTAAATTTCAAAAAGAAGTTGCAAAGCATCCTAACCACCTTCATGGCTAGACTTGGGAGGTAACTACCACCTTATCATATGATAGATAATTCGCCATTTGCTTCCCTGACATTGTCAATTATTTAATCTTGTTACAGCTGTCAAAATTTGTAGTTGTTTTAATTTGGATTTTGAAACTTCATATTTCATTATGTCATATATCCCTACATATGTTTCAGAATAGATAAATTGATAATGTAGTTGTACCTAGTTAATTTGCTGGTCTTTTGTTCTCGACATAAGTTTCAAAACTGTTAGTTGTTTTGATTATGTAGTTGTACCTGTTTTGTTGGCTTTTTGATTAAGGTAACTAAGGTTGCATGCATATAGATCCTTCCAATACATTATATGGCATATGATACCATCTTTGAAGTTAAATATTTTTGCATGTGGATGAACAAATTTGATGTAATTTCTTTTCTTAAAATATCCCATTTGCTACAAATTCCTATACATTATGGCATCTGTTCATAAGTTTCAGAACAGATAATGGGCCATTCAATGTCACTTGGTTTTTCTGCTTCATTTTTTTTCTTTTTTTGCCATTCAAGGTCACTTGGATTTATACTTTTGTCATATCAAATGCTCTCGTACACCTGACATCAAATAAGCCGGCTAAAACATTTTTCCTATGATAATTTTGTAAACTGAAATTGGATTGTGCATTGATATATTAATACCTGCAATGGCTTTTACTGCGATTACTTAACAAGCCTTACAATCCCAAGATGTGGATAGAAGCGTAGACTGGCTGGTAAATGTTTCTAATCCTGTTGGCCGATCGGTCTTTTTAAACTATTCTAGTCACAATATTGAATCCACCAATGTTATAGAGGACATAACATAACAGAGTTAAATGGAAGAAAATGACTCAAAGATGTCCCAAAAAATTTGATGAGACCATTATGAAAGCACAGTCCGGTTAATAACTTTTTGAATCTGTTCAGCCACCTGTCAAGTAGGATACATCTTACATGGAATTAGATCAAGCTTTAACTCTCTTTTTTCTTTCTTCTAAATGTGTCATGAAAAAGGACATATGTGCTAGTGTACCTCCCAGTAGGATCAATACCGTGTTCATCACACACCACCTCCCAGAACTAGGATCCGATTTGGTTTCCACATTGCCCACTCTGAACGTATAGGATTTCCCTCATATTTTACCTAACAAAGGAGATAAACAATTTACGACCTTAGATCTTTCAGTTCTTTTTTAACTCGCATGAAATTGAAGCAAATGCATGGCAATAAAGGTTTGGTATCTATTGAGGATTACTAGATATTTGACCGGTACAACTTTATTTTAAACGTATAAAACAAAGACTAACATCCAAACCATGAAATCAAACAGTTTCCTATATAACTTTTTGCATGTGTATGCTGTAGTAACATGTTTTATGCCTTTTTAATTTTTTTGCAGATTGGTCTGAGAAAAGGTTCTTCTTCCTTTAATGAAGTGTGAGCTGCTGGGTTCACTGAAGAGAATGGAACCTTATGCGATATATGGGAAACTATCTCAGGCAGCAAGCTTTTGTTGCTATTGATTTCAGATGCAGAACAAGTTAGTTGATCTAGGTAAAGATTGGTAGATTTATTATCCATACATGCCCTTATGTATCATGAGCTTTACACACCTTATAGGATCATTAGTAGATTTACGTATGCTTGGCAATGAAATTATATGCTGCTCATAAATAACCATTTAATTTTCTTCCATGTAATATCAGTTCCTATGTATTTCCAATTTTTTGTTGTCCTGAAGACCATGCTATTGTGGAACATTTGAAATCTAGTTATGATTTACCAGTATATAGTAGCACTTCTAGAACATTGGTTGAATTGTGTACCTCTCGATACTGTCCTGCATGCTGACAATTATGAAAAGTTTTTCTCTCACATTAAACCAAACAACATCCTGGGTCTGTCACATGATTTTCTTCTTGGTCATTTTCAGTCCGCCGACCTTGATTTTTCCAAAAATATTAATGTGATTGATGTATGTCCCAAGGGTATGGGTCCATCAGTTAGGAGGCTTTATATACAGGGAAAAGAGTTTAATAGGGCTGGCATCAATTCTCGTTTTGCAGTTCACCAGGTGTAATATTTCCCACACTACAGACTTTTTCTGTAGTATATTCACACATGGATAGAAACTTGTATCTCCAGATAGCCCCATTGAAGATAATGTCATTCATTTGTTTTCTTTGATTAGCAACTGTTGGACAAACCAACCATATCTTACCATCTATATTCTGTTCCAAGGATGATGGTAGGGCAACTTATGTTGCTCTAGGATGGTTAGTTGCGTTGTGATCTCCCTTCACATGCTATATGCAGGAATACAAGAGTGACATATTTGGGAAGTGTGGTAAGCTCAATAACATGCTATATGCTTTTATTGCATGTGCTCTGACGGTTTGGTTGGATCTAGGCATTTTGCTGCGGATGTCCATGGAATTGTGGCGTCCCTATTTAGATACACCGAGAATGGAATAAGCTAAGAGTTGGCTACAATTTGTAAAAGGTAAAACAACATGATTTTAGGTGAAACTGAAACATGCCCAACATTCTTGCAACAAAGAAAGGCCCTTAATGAACTGAATTTTTTTTAGAGCTTGCTATCATTGACAGTTTCTATATTTATACTAACACCTTTCTATCATATATCAGCTTTTTCACCAAAATACTTGTTCTTCATATAATAAACGAACCCACTGAAGGTCTCATGGTGATCTACCTGTGCTTTTATCTTACATTTTTTGTAGGTATGTACTAAGATTACTTTTGTATTATCATATAGATTCCACTATCTATTTTAGTACTAGATAAGCATCCAATGCACTGTTGCTTATGATCTGTTCTACTAGGAGCTGAATGGTGGGCACCAGACTTCAGAAAGTCTTCTCCTGCCTTTGAGTTGTGTACCACTAATTCCTGGTAAGTTAATTACTTCTTGGAAAATAAAGCTTAATTAATGTTCTGGCCCTTCTTAGTTAATATAAAGGTATAGAGTACATGTAAAATGGTGTTATAAAATTGAAGAAGCCTTCAATTTGACTGTAATGTAGTTGCTTCCTAGAATACCTTTATGGAACAGCTTTTTTTGGGTATCTTTTCATATTGTTATATGATGCATGCCTATTCTTTATATTATTAACTCCAACTATTTTGAAATTAGAGTAAATGTGTTAACTTACCCTTTAAGCACTATGTCAAAATGTAAGATTTTTTTCTCTGATGAAAGACAACAATGGTCTAGTACAGACTGATATATGCATTTTGCATGAGTGTTCCCTAGAATCAAGCTCCATGATAGTGGCTTGGCTTGCATTTAGGATGTGCTTGAGTGGCCTCCATAACTAATCTTCGACATTCAGGAACGGGTAAAGGACGCTTCTGATTCTCCAATTTTTCGGCCAAGGTTAGATTGCAGTGCTAAAATTGGTTTAGATGCATTATATCTACATATTCTTCTCTGTGAATATACAATGAGATTCGAGGCTTCTAATTTCAATATTTTTTATGCATTTCACGTAGCAATATTTGTTACTACTTGATTACTTTTGAGTGGTGCTGACGGCACACGCGGTTGCTATGAATTTGTATACATAAAATTGGCAGTTTTGAGTTCCGGTTGGCTAGACTTTGATCAATAACTACAACTCTGACAATTAACTACTGTACTGTGAGTGATAATATTCACCAGAGCTCTCTATTCGAATTGGCTTTCAGATTTGCAAGGTTCTCATCATATCATAAAGAATCAAGTAATGTCCAGATTGTTGTTTGTATCTGATAATCTTCTGTGTCTGGCACAGGTCATATAAATGTGTTTGACACAGATTGTTTGTTTTCATTAGAGTTATGAAAGTAAGTCCATCTCTCTTCAATATCCTTTATTTTCTCAGAATTCTTTGGTCTTCACTATCTAATTATAAGTTAATTGAGATATCTAAGTCTCTACCCATTTCAAGTTAATTGAGATACCTAAGTCTTCACTTGTTTCCATGCTGCTTAGTGAATACGTAAATTGTTTTTCTTCACATTATTTTACTCATGTCAAAGTTCATATTTAAAAGTTTGGCTCGTTGTGTTTATGGCTTCTTTCATATGTAGTGATTAAAGATAGCTTCTGTTTTTACTCGAAGAAAATTTATTAAACTCTGTCGTGATTGTGAATAGAGTGTAAGATATAAACAAAGAAGATTGGGAAGCTTTTGTCGAATTGCACTCTACAGTAGCTTTCCTATAGGCTGCAAGATGAAACACTCCTAGATAAAGGCAACCTTCATCAGAGTTTTACACTCCTAGTCCTTTTCAGGTGAGTAGAGCTAAATTGTCGCTTCTTTCTTCTTGTTCTCGTTGTCTCTGCCCATGCTTAGCTATTGCATGTTGTGATAGAACTCTACAAGTACTGCTATAGCATTGTCCTTGCCTATTCTGTACTAGGCGAAGACTAGGAATGTATAGTATTGTAAGAATCACATGTAGGTAATTCAAGTATGCATCATTTCCTGGAATGCATAGCATAGTAATGCATCGTATTTCTCTGAACAATTTTTTTTGTATTTTGATACCAATAACTAAATAAGTGATAAGAGAACATAATATTTTATTCAGAATGTTCCCATTGCCAAGAGAACTGTGTTCTTTCAAGGTTTGCAGTATCAATTGATACCAAACCGAAATCGTAGAATCACGAAAACGGACTAATCCAAAAATAAGAAACTGCCAAAACACATAGTCATAGGAAGCGTAAGAAACTGATACGAACTTGTTCATATTGGCATTTCAGGCATGAAAATGTACAGTTTGGCTACTAAGAAACTCTATTTCCGTTTTTTATGTCAGTTTAGGTCATATACTGTGTAACAGAAGAAGCGGAAACACAAGGTGGGTTAAGGCATCAAGTTGTCTATAATTTTGGCTCTTAATTTTGGGACTAGTTCAGAACTAATACTGTTTTGTGAACATCATCTATGATGTTGGAAGGTGTAAAAGTTTCCCATGTTTTCCTTCAAAACTACTAAGAGTGTTTTTGGATTTCAACAGTGCAAATGGCATATTTTTATCTTCAAAATTTCAAATATCTGGAAAATCATTTCTAAGATAATTTTATCCATTTGGTTGCAGATTGGGGTAAAGATGAGTAGATATCATTATGGGTAATAAGAGCAAATCCTATATTGTTACCAAGTGTAGAATTTTTCATATCCATGATTTTGGGGATTTTAGTATTTTTGATTTCCGTCCAATCACCTGACCTCCGATGATCATGAAGTATCTTTACCAAAATATCAACCAATATGATGAAATTATAACGACACCAAGTCTGAACTCTTAATTGTACGTAGATAGTTTTTCCCCCCATATTGGTCAGCATCTCTGATATTTATCAGTTCTTTTGTAGGGTCCGAGTTTGGTCTTGAGCAGCTACAAGGGTCCGAGTTTTGTTTCATTTGGTGGATACAACGGGCGCTATAGCAATGAGGTTAATCAGTAACCTTGGCTTACATTTATTCTGTAAACAGTTATCTTTTTTCTCCAAATATTTTCCCCTGATGATCAGGTCTACGTTCTTAAACCGAGACACAGTCAAACATGCAATCCAAGATGATTGAGAGACCCATGTCAGATAACATTGTTGTCCTGCATCCAACAACGAATGCTAGTAGGAATCCCGAGCCTGAGTCAGAAAAATTCAAGATGGAAAAATAAGAAAAATTACGATGGACAATGTTGATTCAGAACCTCTGGTAAGGTTACATGAAAAAAATTACTAGAATACTAGATTCTATTTTACTTTGATAATATTCCATTTAACCTAACAGTATTGTGTAAAAAGGACTCCGGCGATGAAATTATCATTTTCTATATATGTTAACTGGCAACGGACGAGAATATTTGGCCCAACTTGATTCATATATGTAGGTGTTCATACATTACATATGTTCTGAATATGCAAAGATATGGGAATGTTTTGAGGACAATCAAAAAAATGGTTATGTCTATTTGATATCTTTAAATTCTTTCAAAGTTAGTCTATTAGTACATACTACCAATTTAATTGTTGTCCACGTGCTTGAGTCAGCATTTTGATACATTTTTTTTACCATATAACAAAATGTTAGTTGACAATCTATATATTCTTTGAAGGATGCATATTCTTTTGAAAGCACTTATTTTGGATGGTTATTTAACCTCAAATTGGCTAACTTGATTCTTCAGGACATAGAACTTGTAATAAGAGAAGGAACTTGATTCTTCAAGACATATACATCTATAACGCCTTCTCGCCATCATAAAAAGGTATTTTTGTTGTAGTTCTTTATTTTTTTTTCTTTTTGGTGTCAACATAAATGTTAATGTTAAACTTATAATTTCATTGTCGATGAATTTTAACAGCAATGAAATGTTGTTTGAGAGAGACGGAAAGTTTGAAGACCCAACCATTGGGAAAATGATTAACTGGCCAAAATATTCAGTTTAGTTTGTGAGGTTTTAATTTTTTTTCCTACTACACTTGAGATTGTAAGCTAGCAATAATATTCTCTTTTTTTGTTCATCATGAAAACTAAGTCATTGTAAGCTAGCTACATTGGGGTTTCATTTTGATTTTGATGGAATATTGCCATGTAAAGTATATACATTTTCATTAAGTTTCTTTTATTGTTAATGATTGTTGATGCTTATATGAAATTCTATTTTTAGATTATTTCAATTTTATATAGAGGATGAACTTTCTTGTATAATTTTGATATGGATTAATTGAGCTTTTTTTTTAATTATGTTTTCATAAAAACGACAGACCTTAACTATTGAAAAGAAAAAGACAATGGTCGACCAATTCACAAATTATTTGACAGTTTTAGTCTGTTGTTTTTATTTGACAGACAATAACTGTCATTTTTTTCAGCTTGGAAACGACAGTCAAAAACTGTCGTTTATATTTTGGGACGCGCTATTAACGACGGATGTTCTGACGGATCAAAACCGTCGTTTATCGTGATTTACGACAGTTTTGGTCTGTCGAAAATTGTCAGTTTTGGCGTAGTGGTACTATGAATGCATCACATGGGCATCCTCTTGGAGGAAAGAATTTCGTTAAATCCGAAAAGCCTATGCCAAGCTTGCTCGATTGGGAAGACGAATCTCAAGCCACTCCATGTGAAACCTACGAGATTGGTTCCCAATTCCTTGAGAGAATTCATGGAATATTTGTGGACCAATCCAACCAACATACGGACTATTTAAATACTTCATGATTTTGGTTGATGCATCGACTAGATGGTCACACGTAGTGTTATTGTCCACCCGAAATGCAGCATTTTCTAAACTCCTCGCCCAGGTCATTAAGTTAAGGGCTCACCATCCGGATTATCCGATAAAGTCTATTAGACTTGATAATGCGCGGAGTTTACATCGAAGACTTTCGATGACTATTGCATAACTTTGGGAATAAATCTTGAACACCCTGTTGCGTATGTTCATACCCAAAATGGCCTAGCGGAAGCTTTATAAAGCGACTGCAAGTGATAGCGCGGACCTTGGTTATGCGCACCAAACTCTCACTATCTGCATGGGGCTATACAATTTTGCATGCTACAAATTTGGTCCGTCTGAGGCCCATGGCCACCCAACCACTTTTCGCGTACCAGCTGGTTACTGGATGTGAGCCTGACATCTCACATTTACGCGTATTTGGGTGCCTAGTCAATGTTCCAATTGAGCCGATAAGGCGTTCAAAATTTGGACCTCAGAAGCGACGAGGAATATATGTCGGTTATAACTCCCCGTCCATTATTCGCTATTTAGATCCCTTGACAGGCGATCTCTTTACCGTGAGACACGCGGATTGTGACTTTGATGAGGCAATCTTCCCGTCGTTAGGGGAGAAATGCACGCTAACATTGATGAGGAACGATGTGAATTAGCATGGCTTGTGCCCGCTGTTGCTCATCATGATCCCCCCTCTGCACATAGTGATAAGGAAATGTAGAGGATTCTAGGTCTGCAAGATATTGCAAATCAAATGTCAGACGCATTTAGCGACCTAGCAAAAGTTACGAGATCAATTATATCTGCTGCAAATTTGCCTGCAAGGAAAGACGTCCCTGAGAGACGCCATGTTCCTGTGAAATATGTTGCTCCGGTCGAACCCGCCGAGCAAAGGACGCTGCCATCGGCCGTCCAGTCTACCGTTATCCCCAAGAAGAAGGGAAGACCGGTTGGTTCCAAAGATGTTCTGCCCCGGAAGCGGAGAAATCTTGTTAAAAGCGTTTTGCCACATGAGATCATTAAGGATCACGGTGATGTATTAGAAGAGCGCATTCCAGATGAAACGCCTATTCCTAATCATGTCGATAACCTCGAAATATCCGTCGAGTATGCTAGCTTAGACGATATTTTGAAGCGAAACAAAACTGTCATCGATGATGTGTTCATATACTCAGTGGCCACTGACATTATGAACAATGATGACATGGAACCTCGTAGTGTTGCCGAGTGTCAACGACGAACGGACTAGTCACAATGGAAACAAGCAATCCAGGCTGAACTAGACTCCTTACTAAAAAGAAGCGTGTTTGGACCTGTTGCTCCAACACCACCCAATGTTAAACCAGTTGGTCACAAATAGGTTTTCCTAAGGAAGCGTAATGAGAGAAATAAGATTGTGCGATACAAGGCTCGCCTTGTGGCGCAAGGCTTCTCACAACGCCCTGGAATTGATTACGAGGAGACGTATTCTTCCGTAATGGACATCATAACGTTCCGCTACTTAATCAGTTTAGTAGTTTCCGAAAAACTGAATATGCAGCTCATGGATATGGTCACAGCCTATCTCTACGGGGATCTGGACACAGAGATATACATGAAAGTCCTTGAAGGACTAAAGATGCCTGAATCAAGTAGTTTCCGACCACGGAACGCATTCTCGATTAGACTGAGGCGTTCGCTATATGGATTGAAACAATCCGGACGAATGTGGTATAACTGCCTAAGCGAATACTTGATCGGTTTGGGATATGTTAATAACGAACTTTGCCCATGCGTGTTCATAATGAAATCCACTTCAGGATACGCAATCATCGCGGTCTATGTAGATGACATGAATCTCATAGGAACCGAAAAAGACTTGTCAGAAACTGCTGATATCCTGAAGAGGGAATTCGAGATGAAGGATCTTGGGAAGACACGGTTTTGCCTCGGCCTACAGATCGAGCACCGTAAAGATGGAATTCTTGTCCATCAAGCGAACTACACCCAAAAGGTGTTGAGACGCTTTAGTCATTTTGACGTTAAGCCGTCCGATACTCCCATGATCGTCCGCTCTCTAGACATTACTAAGGACCCATTTCGTTCAAAGGAGGAGGACGAAGAGATATTGAGTCCTGAGTGCTCTTATCTGGGTGCAATATGCGCTTTATTGTACTTGGCCCAATGTACTAGATCGGACATCTCGTTTGCTGTGAATTGTCTAGCTCGACACAGCACCGCGCCAACACACCGCCATTGGAATGGCATAAAAGACATTTTCTGCTACCTTAAGGGTACTACGGACTTGGGCTTGTTCTATCCCTACACGGTTTTGAGTGAGTCCAACGCTCTTGGCACTCGAAGCAATGCGACCCTTGTTGGCTACGCCGATACGGGATACTTATCTGATCCGCACAAGGGGCGTTCCCAATCTAGTTATGTCTTTACCATTGGGAACACGTCGATTTCTTGGAGGTCTCACAAACAGACCTTAGTGGCTACTTCAACGAACCACTCTGAGCTACTCGCGCTCTATGAGGCGACTAGAGAGTGTGTATGGCTTCGAGCTGTTATTGGCCATATTCGAAGTACATATGATCTTCCATATGACCCAGATGAACCTGTTGTCATCTATGAGGACAATACCGCTGTTATTGATCAAACGAAATATGGTTACATCAAAGGGGATGCTACCAAGCACATATCGCCCAAGTTGTTCTTTACACATGAACAACAAGCGCTTCAGAAGATTGAAGTGCAACACATTGGATCAGAGAATAATCGTGCAGACTTGTTCACCAAGTCACTGCCAAAACACTCGTTCCAGAAACATGTCAGAGCGATTGGACTTAGGAAGCTTTCAGAGCTAGCCTAAGTAAAACATGTTTCTTGCACCCTGTTGTGTGCATGTGAGGGGGAGCGCCCCAACGAGCACCTCCAAACGCCCTGTTGTGCGTATATCTCGCGCCCTGTCGAGTGCGAGTGAAAAAGGGAGCATCCTGATGTATGCTTGTGTACTCTTTTTTTAGACCAAGTTTTTTTCTATTGGGTTTTCCTTGGCAAGGTTTTTAATGAGACACATTTCAAATCTCTTATTCACTAAGGACTATTATGATCAGGGGGAGTATCCAGTGTATACTTCTAAACCATCGTGTACTCTTTTGTCCTTCGATCAGCGGTTTTTCCTACTGGATTTTCCCTGACAAGATTTTGATGAGGCACCTTTGCAATGGTTAAGTTTACCCCCATCACACTGACCTGTGTGTACTCTTTTGTCCTTCGACCAAAGTTTTTTTCTACTGGGTTTTCTTTGGCAAGGTTTTGACGAGGCACAAGTAGATGGTCAAACTTGAAGATGCAAGCTACAGACAGACGAAGAAACTCAGAGATGTTTACAAGCAGAATTTCTGGAGAGCCAAGGGGGAGTGTGGTAACTCATATGGCTTATCACCTTTCATCTCCTTGTAACCTACATGACCTTTGGCCCTTCATTTCTTCATAACCCCCAACCTCTCTCCCTATAAAAGAGAGGATGGGATAGCTTGTAAGATGCACTTGTGTGGTTGATAATATACGAGAAAGCTTCGTCTCCGTGTGTTTGAGCTTTTGCCTTACAACAACAATAATAATAATAATAATAATCTAAACTAATAATCCTAATTAATCTAAATATCCAATAATTAATCTAAATCCAGAAAGCGGGTTCACAAAAACTCTAAAGCCAGTCCGAACCCAGACCCGTATAGCTTCGGGCCAGGCTGGAGCAGAAGGTAATTTTATTGATACTAAACCTTCTTCCAATATATATATATATATATATATATATATATATATATATATATATATATATATATATATATATTATATATAATATATATATATTTTGGTTACATCACTGTACATAGATAATGTGTTCGAAAGATTATATATCACACACACAGTTGGTCTAGTTAGTTGGAGAAGTTAGGAAGTATAAAGGAGGTTTTTGGTTCATATAAACCCCCAAAAAAAATTTAATGTTAGTGTTGTGATTTTAGTAAATTCAAATATGGATGTCTTTATCATATCTACAATTATTTTTATCTTATTTTTCTTATATATATTTACTAGTAAAAGCAAAATAATTTTTCCTTTTCTAATTTTATCAAAATATATTTTAAATATTTAAATTTAAATTATTTGCTATATATATTTATATTTTAAATAAGATTTATAAAAAATTAATTTAAATATAATTATAATTCGTTATGGGATATGTGAATAAAGGGCGAGTATTCACTTATACGTAAGAAAATCAGAGAAAATTAAATTTCAAATTACGGCTCAATCGAACCTCATTATATAGTAGTAGATATCTATACTATTATATAATCCATTGGATATAAAAATATCTTTTAGGATGCTATTTTTTAAAATTTTAAATGATGGTAACCTTAGGATGCACTGCCTCTCTCTCTCTTTTTTTCCCTCTTTTTACTTAAAGTAAAATAAATATGCTGATCAAATATCCAATTCACGGTCAACGCCTATTAACCGTAATCAAAGAACAAAATCTATTGATATGGTTCCACAAATACAAATAATCATGGGTGATTCTCTCTAGCAACACAAGTACATAAAAAAACATCAAACTAGGAGGAAATGACGCTAACTGTAATTAATCACATAAAAAAGCTCACTGCATCAGAATCACAAAAAATTACCAAAAACTCTTCTAAAGAAGACATTGGAATGAAAATAAATTTTGAACAAATTGTTAATCAGGATCTTGTATTGCAAAGAAAGGAAATGAAAATAAAATTTCAAAGCTGACATAGTAAAATGTATTGTTTTCGGAAAGATCGATGCTCAACATACATAAACCTACAGTTTTGTTAAGATGAACACAAAGGAACCAAGCTAGGCCATTCCTCTTCCCTCATGCTCCTGATCGAGACATGGGTCAGTGGACCCTTAGCTATGCTCTAGACAGATTTACAAGTTATATTTTAATGATAATAGAACTCGGGAATAGGCCTATCATTCAGTTATAACTAAACTAAAATTATGTCGATCTTAAGCTCCCAGAACAAATATAATACAGTAAGCCAAATAGTACATGCATTGCATATTGCTTCAGAATTGTAGTGATTGATGTTATTCAATCCCAGTAGAAGGGAAAGAAAAAAAACAATATCAAGTGGTAGTTTTGATTAGCATCAGAATCCATAATTGATCCCAGTCGAAGTAAACAAAAAAAAAAAAAAAAAAAAAAAAAAATCCCAATCGAAGAAATAAAATAGCAGTAGAAGAAGGAAGGGGGAAAAACCTAAGAATACACAAAAATATAGGTTTCATCACACACACAAAAATATCTAGGTTTTGGAGTTCCAGAAGCTAAGATTACCACACGAAACAGAGACGAGATGAAGGGAGGAGGAGAGGGGGAGAGCTATAGGGTTTTGGGTCGGACGAGAATTATATAATGAGATGTGGATTATATCGGTCTAAGCTGGGTCTAGTGTTGACGGATTTGATTTGATCTAATCTGAATCTGGTCGAATTTAGACTTCAAGAATTGGGCTGGACTGGACTGGAGTGGACCGGACCGGACCGAATCGAATTTTATAATGCAAACTATAAAGCCAGTCCGGAACCAGTAAGTTTTGCATTTATATATCTTTTTAACAGGAGAAAGAGTTAGTCTAGTTGTTAGTTGGAGAAGTTAGAAGTACAAAGGAGGTTTTTGGTTCATATGAACCCCCATCTATCTTAAAAACGTTTAATGTTAGTATTGAAATGTTAACAAATTCAAATATGGGTTTTTATCATATCCACAATTATATCTATTATTTTCTCTTATATATATATATATAATATATAGATATATATATATATACTAGTAAAAGTAAAATAATTTTTCATTTTCTAATTTTATCAAAATATTTTTAATATTTAAATTGAAATTATTTGTTATATATTTATATTTAAATAAGATGTATAAAAATTTAATTATAAATTGTTATGGATGTATGTGAATAAAAGAGAGGGTATTTGTTTATGCATAAGAAAATGAGATAAAGTTTAAATTTTAAAATTTGTAATTTTTTAAAATTAAATGGTTTATGATATACATGCGACTTTAGCAACTCATTTTGAGCAGTTTCGAAGCCTCATTATATAGTAGTAGTAGATATCGATACTATTATACAATGACATAAAATATCTTTTAGGATGCTATTTTTTTAAATTTTAAATGACAGTAACCTAGGATGGACTTTTTTTTTCTCTTTTAACTTAACCCAAAAAATATTAAAATATATTTTCCTACTCCCAACCTCCTACTCCCTCTTTTTTATTTTTTTAGGGCGAGTCCTCTGCGCTTTTGACTAATCTTTTTATATGTTAAAATTGTTGATCACTTAGGTTAGTTATAGGGACCATATTCCAAGTAGTCTAAGGGGCTATTCACACCCTTTTTGTGAGAACGGCCCTTATATATAACTACTAATTCCATGGAACGTGGAAAATATGTGGAAAAGAAATAATTTTATGGAATTATTTTTCTAGGAAAAAAATTTCATGGAATTTAAAAAAAAAATTCACGGAAAACTTAAATTAGGTGTTCGATTGTCATTATTTTAATGATACTTTCCTATGGGTTGGACAAGTTTTATTTTCCACCATTTTAGAAGAAAATATGGAAAATGATAGTTTTTTGGAAAATAATTTCACGGAAATATAAGCTATCAAACACTACAATTGGTGGAAATTTTGTGATAAAAATATTTTCCATGAAAAAAAAAGCTCAATCAAACACAGCCTAAGACTCTGTTCTCGGAGTCACACAGCATCCATAGAAGCCCACAAATAATCCCTCAGATACTGTTTGGGAAGGGTGGAAAATGGGAGAAGAAAAGGTTGAGGGAAAAGTGAGAGGAAAATTTTAAATGGTGGTGTTTGGAAAGGGGGAGAGAACATAGGGGAGAAAATTTTGAGAGGAAAAAGTAGGTGGGTCCCACCAAAAAATTTTCCTCCCAAATGTGGGAGAAAAATGGAGAGAGATGAGAGAAATTTGAGTGAATTTACCCCACCACCCCTCAAAAAGTTAATATTAAATCATCATTTGAGAATACCAAGAAAAAAATAGTAATTATACATATATCCATAAACAAATAAAAATTGTTTTAAAACTTTCCTTCCCCTACTTTTGTCCATCCAAACAAAGGAAGAAAAAAATTAACTTTTCTTTCATTTTACTCTCCTCCATTTTCCTTTCCCTCAAATTTTTCTCTCCCTCCCCACAAATGTTTACAAACACAGTGTCAATGTCACACAAGGAAAGACAAATCAAGATTATATGTTATGCAGTAGGTTACTTTATATGGGGACGTGTTTAATAATTAAAGCATTGATTAATTACGGAATTAGAAGCTTCTACTTAACTAATCAGTGAATGGATCAATATCAGCAGCAGCAGAATAGGAAAAAAAGAAGAAGCAAGAAGATAAATATATCTTTAAAAGTATAAGATCGACTGATAATCATATCATAAGAAACTATTGTCTAGTTAAGGGGCTGTTTGGTAACCTGGATTTGGGGTTGGATTTGGAGTTTCAACCGGAAGTGATCAAAAATCCACAAGTTCCATTGTTTGGTAAATGGTATTTATGACTGGATTTGGGAAGGCAATCATGGCATGCAGTCCCTGTCCCCCCTCCTTTTCCTACTCCCACATCCACTCTCCTCAACCGGATGTGGAGGATTTGGTGGTTGGATTTGCCAAACCAAAAAAAAAAAAATTGTTGCCCCTGGCGGACTGATCTCCGCCGGATCCGACCCATGCTCATGGTTGGGCCTCCGGTCAGCGGGCCTCCGGTCAGCAAAGGATTCGACCCTTGCGGACCGACCTCCGCCGAATCCGATCCTTGCGGACCGATCTCCGCTGGATCCGACCCTTGCGGACCGATCTCTACCGGAAGGAAACCCTTGCGGACCACGCCGCGCCACCATGGCGCGCGAGAGAGAGAGAGAGAGAAAGAGAGATGGGTGACCGGAGAAGAAAGCTTTGTCAACAAAAAAAAAAAAAAAGGTTCCGGTCATTCTCTCTCTCTCTCTCTCTCTGTCTAAAGTTATAAATTTTAACATATTTATTAAATATATTTAATATTAGTTAGTTGATATTAATTAGTTAAAGTATTATTTTAATATTAGATATTTCTGTATATAATTAGAATAATTAACTAATTAACCAAATATTTTTATTAACATTAACTAATACAAATTTTTTATTATTATTACATACTCTTTCTCATTTCCCACTTCTCACTTACCTATCTCAACCAAACACACATGTCTACTTTTCACTTCCAATTTTTCACTTTTCTATCTCAACCAAACACATTTGTCCCCTACCAAGGGGACAAGAAAGTAAATGAATTTCTATCCCTCTTTCCTTCTTGAAAGTCCAAATCCAAATCCAAATTCACTTCTTGTTTACCAAACATGCCCTAAATCATCAATCAGGATACACGAGATTTAACAATTGATAAAAAGGTTTCAGAAATTCAAGGAGCAATTTGATAGGTTAAAAAATTGCATGATCACAAAGCACACAAACAAAAATGAGGAAGCATAGACCTAGGGGTGAGCATTATTCGGTTTTGGACCGAAAACCGAACCGAACCGAACCGAATAAGAGGTTCGGTTCGGTTTTAAAAAAAATCGGTTCGGTTTCGGTTTTGAAAATACTAAATTTTCTTATTCGGTTTCGATTTTGGGTTTCGGTTTCGCTCCAAAACCGAAAACGAATAAGAAAATTTAATTAATTAATTTATATATATATATGTGTGTGTGTGTGTGTGTGTGTAATATATATATAAGTATTAATATATATATAGGTACATACTAAATATATGTAGGTATATACTAAATATGTCTATGTATATTTAGTTACTATATATTAACAAAAAAAAGCTCAAAAAAATCAAAAAATATGAATAAACCGAATAAACCGAAAACCGAACCGATTTAATTCGGTTCGGTTTGGTTCGGTTTTGGGCCAATTCGGTTCGGTTTTGGTTTTGCTTATTCGGTTACGGTCCAATTCGGTTTGGGTTATTCGGTTCGGTTTAAACCGAATAAACCGAATGCTCACCCCTACATAGACCTTTATGTCCCATCGATGGATGAGGAATGAATGATCAGGTTTTTGTTTATTTTTCCGAAAGTTTCTCTCATAAAAAAAAGAAAATTTCATATAGAGGGAAAAATTTTAACCAATTTGCATAGAACAGGATAATTTTCAAATATTTCTAAAAAAGGGATCTGGCACCAGTGCGCCAGACAAAAAATTTTAAAAAAAAATCAGGCGCCAATCATACTGACGCCAAAGATTTAAAAAAAAAAAAAATCAATCCCTGCACTGGCGCCAAACTCTATTTTTTTTGGGCTTTTTTTCGGTTTTTGTAGTTTGGTTTGGTTTGATTTATCTTTTAGTTTGATTTAGTTTGATCTTTTAGCTTAGTTTAATCTATTAGTTACTTTATTATTATCTATACTATGTATAATAACCAAATATACCAGTTAAAATTTGTTATTATCTATACTATGTATAATAACAAAATATATCAGTTTAATCTATTAGTTACTTTGTATTATTATTGATGTATTATTATTTTTATTTGTATACTAATATTACTATGTTTGGAGATTAATCCAATTTAGGTGTCAATCCTGTGAGATCCTCTAATGTACTATCCTCCAATTTAGGTGTCAGAATAAATTTGTTGAAAGAGCATAGTAACGTACATTACAGAATATTATATACGTACGAAATAACATGAATTTATTCTATATAAATCATCAGTACAGTTCTATTAAGCATACAGAAGAAATATTAAGCTGCATGGATGCTAAGATCTTCAAGAATAGAAGCTGAAGGTAGAACAGCCTTTTATAATTTTCCTTAAGCCGCGGACAGTCGATACTACCATTATGCACACGCCCAGAAACATGCATCCCTGGAAAAAAAAAATTCAAAACAATTGTAGGGAGGAAAAGTTTTAAAAAATTGTACACCAATGGAATAGACATAAACTCCCGTGGAACATTAGGGTAGGGAGAGTTAGGCATCATGCCTCCTAGGAAGTGGGGGTTGTGGACGCCAACTCTTGTGGCTTCCAGGAGTTGGATACATATTCTAATATTGTCTCGTACAGTGCAAGATCGAGATAGTAAGCCTACTATAAATTCTAGGTAGCGGGGTTGTTGGGTGCCAACTCCAATGTACAGTGCAGGATCGAGATAGTAAGCCTACTATGAATCGAAATATTATGCACTTCCAGACTTCCATATGTCTCCAATATATATCTAATCTTTTTTTTTTATAATGCAATATATATATAATCGGATTATCCAACAGACAAGGTCGAGGTATTATGCAACAACTTATAACTATTATGTATCGAAATATTATGCCAGTAAAATACTTAACACAACTGCTCTTTCAAGAAATTAAATACTTATGGACATGTTTGCAAATGTCTTACCCAATTTATGAGCCACGAGAACCTCCTTGGTTTTGACAGCCAACAATATCATACATGGTAGCTGCAATCATCCTCAGAAGATGTTATGTCTCATAAATAGTACTGTCTCATAGATGATAGAAGATTTATAATCAATATATATATATTATATATATATATATATATATAATATATATGAAATGTCCAAAAAATGTAAAAGTTCTATGAAAATCCACCGCAAAATAATATTTTATTGTGGGTCCAGAATTAGCGAAAAATATATAAAGGGGGATTCTGAATGACATTTTTGTCCTTCTATTTTATTGAAAACACCCCGAACCCTACACTTCAAAAAAATATTTGATACTTCATCTTCTTCCATATGTCGCTCATTTCGAATTTAGGTTTTCTCCTCCAAAATCTTCAAACCTTACTTCAAAAACTCGTCGAAAAATTTCGGAAAGACGGACAAACGGTAAAATTGTTAAAACGGAGGTCCAAACATCATTTTTTTTGCCATTCTAAAATTTCGGAAGGCCGACTAACAAAGAAACTGTTAATCTCCGGCTCCACGGAAATACACTCCTTTTGCGACAAACCGGATCTCGTTTCGACCTCCCAGTCAAAAGTTATGGCCTTCAAAATTTTAACTGGACATAAAATGCAGGAGAATGATCATTCTCCGTTCTTCGTGGTAATATCACAGAGAATAGTCATTCTCCGTGCTAAAACAACGAAGAATGGCCATTCTCCGTGCTAAAACCACGGAGAATGGTCATTATCCTTGAAATTGACAAAGAATAGCCATTCTCCGTGTTAGAATGACAGAGAATGGCAATTCTCCGTCAATTTAACAAGGAGAATGACCATTCTCCGTTGTTTTAGCATGGAGAATGACCATTCTTCGTGCTAAAACCATGGAGAATGGCCATTCTTCTTGTTAAATTGACAAAGAATAACCATTCTTCGTGTTAAAATGACGGAGAATGGCCATTCTCCGTCAATTTAACAAGGATAATGGCAATTTTCCGTCATTTTAACACGGAGAATGGCCATTCTCCGTCAATTTAACACGGAGAATTGTCATTCTCTTTGTTAAATTGACAAAGAATAGCCATTATCCGTGTTAAAATGACGAAGAATGTCCGTCAATTTAACAAGAAGAATGGTCATTCTCCGTTATTTTAACACAAAAAATGGCCACTCTCCGTATTAAAATTACGGAGAATTATGGAGAACAGTCGACAGAAACCTAAAACCTAATTTTTTTTTTTTTTTGGAAAAAAATTTGTCAGGAACAAAAATTCAAGAGTTTTTGTGCTTCTTTCAAAACGATGCTAACTCTTATGGAAAAAAAAGATCTTCTCTCCACAATTGGCCTAATTTAACACCCAGTTTTCTGAAATTAGGGTATTTTTGAAAATTTATTATTTTTATTATTTATTAGTGGTATTTTAGTCATAATATGATTTTGGGTGATTTAGTTAAGTTAAACCATTTCCAAAGTCATGACTTATGACTTTGTGACTTTACTAGTAAAACCTTAGTGTAAACCCTAGTTATTCCTTAAACTAGGAGTTGCCATGACCATGTGAGCTTAGCCATAGGTTTAGAACACCAAATAGTGATTTTAGCCTAAAAGGGTATTTTGGTAATTTTCTAGGATTTATTTAGAATTATTTGGATTTATGTGTTTTTATTATTAACTAATTATTGATTAGTGTCATGTTAGTCCCTAACCTAGTTTAGCACTAATCTAGAGGTTAGCTACTAACCTAGAATGATAAGGGGATAGATATTAGTCATGGGTTAAAGTAGGATAAATATCTAGAAACCTATAAGTTATCTAGCCTATGGCCTAGGTTACAAGCCTATGGCATTAGAGGCTAACTCAATTTGACCTAATGACCAAAACACTAACTAGTTGACCTTGTTGACCATGGTTGACTAAAGTCAACTATTGGTCAAACCATGACCTAATTGACCTAAAAATGACTAGTTTAACTATTCTGACCATGTTTGACCCAATTACCTTATTGACTAGTCTTTGTTTGACCTAATTATCTTGCTGACTAGTCTTTGTTTGACCAATACCTTAGTTGGTCTAAGTTTGACTTTGACTTGACCCAGATTGATCATGTTGACTAGTATTTGACTAGTTTGGTTAGAATATTGACCAGGAGTTGACTTTAACCTAGATTTGACTAACCTTGACTTGTTTGACCTTGTTTGACTTTATTTGACCTAGTATGACTTCCTATGACCTAGTATGACTTCCTGTGACCTAGTTTGACTATTAGAGTTGACCAAGAGTTGACTTTTGACCAGATTGACCTAGAATTATGTAGTATACATTGTACACTTTATTTTTACCATTGTGGATACATTATGACTTATATGCTCTGATTAGGAGCCATACACCTCTCCTCAGACAGTATATCTTCTTCAGACATTCAGTTATCAGGCGAGTACATTCTCTGACCGTTTCATATTTGCCAGAATTTATATTCTTGTTCTAGATTACTTTACTTGATGCTGACACGATTGTTATCACGGATTGGTACTATATGGATCTTTTTATGAGATGTTATCCCCCTCGGGAGCATCAGATACAGCATGTTTGTACTTTTCACGAATCATCATCTCTATGCTTTCATAGATTCACGAATCGCTTGTGACTCATGTACTCTCATGCTCACAGAGCCTCTCATGAATCTCCCATTTATGGGCTTATCACGAATCTTAACATAACTTGAATGGATCCTTGTGTATTGATTGGGATGGGGGAGTAGAAATAGTCATGTGGATATTACCCCAGTAGCTATAGTCATGAATCACTCTTAGCTATAGCCATGAATCTCCTATGCCATTTCACATGTCTATATTTTACTCTGACTCACTAGACACTGCTAGTTCTCTATTATAGTAGATATTTCATTACAGTTTCTCTTTTGCTACATGTATCTTCCTTCAGTGTTTCCTGTATTTTACTCTATTGCATGCTTTATATTTTCTATCATACTATGCACTGCGTGAGATGTATTGTGCTCGTTCCTGTCCTGACTGGACCTGTTGAAAATATTACAGAGGATGAGGATGAGGCCCTGGTGTCTACCTATTATGGAGCAGGACTAGATGATACTTATGTTGTGGACCCTCAGCAGGATCCACCTGCAGCTGAGGATGTTGCCCCAGTAGTCTAGGCTAGTTTAGCTAGACAGTTTTCTGTATTATCATTTTGTCTCACATCTGAGTTGTATTTTGAGATGTTGAGATATGTAGACTCTTAGACTTATTGTATTATGAGTTGACATTCTGATGTTATGTTATCCTAGACACTTGGACTTATTTCATCTATTCTACTGTTCTCTTTGAGTTACTGTCTATCTATCTATCTTTCATTCTTCTACCTAGATGTGATTGAGATTATTTTCTGTTTGTCACCTCCATTCGGAGAGTATAAACTGTACAGATACTTTATATTGTTAGATGATTGACCTAGGACAGCGTTCTACCGCCGACACTGCGGCGTAGGCTGGACGTACCCACTTCTCGTGCCCTTACTCTAGGGTGGGGTCGTGACACATAATCATCGAAAAACTTCAAATCTCTCCACGATGATGATGATGATGATGATGATGATGATGATGAGCGATGATTGGAGTTCGACTGAAGAAAAGTACAGTGAACTACGAACAATCTTTGCGATCTCTACTGAAGGTGAGAGCAATGGAATTCAGACGATCTCTCGTAAAGAAGAAGAAGAAGAAGAAGAAGAAGACGAAAATCGTAATCCAAATCTAAGTTTGTTCGAAGGGTAGTTATGATATTATAAAGATGACAATTTTGTAAATACAGAGCATCTAAAGGGAATCTTAGAATATTTAACGTGAAAATATATAATTCTGAACATTTCATAAAATTCATCATGTGGATAGATTTTCATACAAACCAACCCCGAAATTGGGTTTCTCAGCAATTTCCAGAAATATAATACCAAATATATATACTTTTAAGAACATTTTTTATTTGAATTTGTTGGTAATATATATTGTTGGTAATATTTTTTTTTGTTGGTAATATATTTGTTGGTAATATATATATATTGTTGGTAATATATATATATATATATATTATTATATATATATATATATATATAATTCATTTTTTTAAATGAAATAATATTGCTAATAGATAATAACAAATTATCTATTAGTATATATTAAATCAAAATATATTGTGAATAGATAATATCATATTTGTTATCATCATAAAGTTAATTTGATTTAAATAATATAGATAATTTTATTTGATAAATAATATAAATTTTGACAAGAGTGGATAAAAATGAGAGAGCATTATCTCAAGTATCAGCTTTCTATATAACATAATATGGATAATACCAACAAATTCAAATAAATAATGTTCTTAGACCATCTCCAATGGTGATTTCTAAAATTGAGTTCTTATCCTACTTGGCATTGTACTTAAGAAGATTTTTATCCTAGTTGGAAGAGTTTCTACATAGAAATTGTAGACATACAAAAATTAAATACTACTTCGCTACAATTTCAGCCTTTGAGTTTTGAACCTTCGCTATAGTTGGTGTATCATGATTATCATTGGTGTATCCTGATGTAGATTCCTCTCTAGACTCCCTATAAATTAAATACTACTTCGCTACCTTTGTAGACATTGTTCAACATACTCTTTTGCAGTGATCTGAAGTGCAACGTTTCGAGCAGGCATATGATTTACTGGAGAATAGATATGTTGCGTGTAAGCTGCATGGGCTGAATGCTCAATGGAGTGAAGAGAAGAAGCAAAGTTACATACGCCATGCAGTTCGTGAATACAACATCCATAAGACACTGATACATCCACACATTGTGCGGCTATGGGACATCTTTGAGATTGACCATAATACCTTCTGTACTGTCTTACAGTATTGCAGTGGTATGTTTGCTTCCTTACCGACCTTTTATAGCCAATAAAATTCATCTATATCCCTTAACTGCAACTAATTTATTCAGTTTTAACAATTACCCATTTGTACTTGCAAGTTTTTGTTTACTTATCTTGCTTCTCTTTGCGCCTAGCAAGTATGGACACGAGTAAACTGGCGTTGTTGCTGTGTAGGATGTCGGAAGGAAACAAAACTTGGACACACCTCCTACACATCTCAAACACTGGAAAACCAAGTTTAGATCTTAAATGTGCTAAACACTTGTTGAAAATATGTCCAATGCAGCTCACTATTTTGGGATCATTTCATGCTCATTCACTAGTTCCAGATTCATTTTAAAGTGTTCTATGTTTACAGTTTATGCTAGCATGGTGTTCTTGGTCCATGAACGTGGCCGAGTTTCTCAGCCTCCTCCACTTAATGAAAACCATGTTTTCCAATCTTCATCATTGCCGAAGCAACATATTCCAAAATTTTCTGAACATGAGCTTATAGAGACAGGAAAGGTTTCACTAAGAACATAACGCACCACAACAACAAAGCCTTTATCCCAAATTTTTGGGACTAAGAACATAATCAGATGTAAGTAACCATGTGTTGAGGTTCTCCCTTTCATAGGAGTCGAGAGTAGTCTGGTGCAATTCAGACTGTCAGAGACCAAATTTTTTTCTTAATAATCTGATTTTGTTTATTGTATAAACTCGAGTCAAGTAACCTTAAACAGCATTTTGAATTTTAATAGCTGGAATATAGCTTTAAAAACGCTTGTTATTTAAACTGGGAAAAGGAAATCTGATGAGTCTTTTTTTTTCTCACTAACTCCAGGGAAAGATCTTGATGCGGTCCTGAAAGCAACACCTATTCTTCCTGAGAGGGAAGCTAGAATAGTAATTGTCCAGATATTTCAAGGCCTTATTTATTTGAACAAGAGAGCTCAAAGGATAATTCATTATGATTTGAAACCTGGGAATGTTCTATTTGATGAGGTCGGTGTTGCGAAAGTGACAGATTTTGGTCTTAGCAAGATAGTTGAGAATGACGTTGGATCCCAGGGCATGGAGCTTACATCTCAGGGAGCTGGAACATACTGGTTAGTGTCAAATGTACTTCTATTAGCAATTTTACAATGTTTTTATTTGTTCATGGGATCATATCGAGACATGATATTCATAGAGATGTTCTGGTTCTTGTTTTCTAACTATGGAAACACATTGTCACAATGCAAAATCTTTGAGGCCCCTTATGAAATTGAATATTTGCTTTTGACTACAATAGCTAAAAATATTCCTTAAAAATATCACTCTGAGATTTTTATTCTATGCATCTGTAGCTACATCATAACGGGCATATTTAATGGGAAGATCAAATTGATCAATGTTTTCATTAATTTGTGTATAAGCATTCAAACCCCTTTGTTTTGTGACATGTTTTGGATCTTGTGGAACATGATCAACAAAATGGATTTCAACTTATCAATGGCTAAACTTCGTTTCAGATATTTGTTAAGAAGTAAGATGGTTCTTAAAGATTTTAGTGCTAAACTTCGTTTCAGATATTTTGTTTTCAAGATTCTACTTCTGCTGCAACTATTTTTATGGGTAATTGAAGGTAATCCCCTCAAGGTTTGTAAAAATTAATAAATTTCCTTGCTGTCAAAAATTTGCAAGTGAAATCCATGTTCTTTCCTTGAATTGTCAGCTAGAATCCCATCTGACATCATTTATTTGCTAAAACACCTTCATGCCCTTCTAAAATTAATTGCAGGTGCAAGTGGTGAGATAGGTGCACATTTTTATTGAAATATAGGAAAAGCAAATAATTTGAATTACTCTCGTGTTAGTAATTCTAAAATTAATTTTTTTTTCTATTTTTTTAAACATACTAACGACCCAGTCCCGTTAGTATTAAATTCTAAAATTGTTTTTTTTTATATTTTTAAAATCTTCCAACGGCCATAGCCCGTTAGTATTTATATCCACATATATTATATGCCTGTTAAAAATAATTACTAACGGCTACAGCCGTTAGAAAACTTTAAATACTAACGGGCATGTCCGTTAGAAAGGTAGTTAGTAATATTACCCACGCCTAAATACTCACGGAATATACCCGTTAGAATTATTTTTTCTAACATGTTTAGACTGTTGGAATATGGGTGTTTTGGTGTAGTGCATTATATATTAATTTCCAAAAACTTCTCAATTCAATTTTAAAACAACCACTTTGAACTATATTCACAAGAAAACATCAAAATGTTATCATCATCTTCATTACATTATCTCAAAATAGGGTATCCAAATACATATATTTACAACTACTACTTAAATGGATCCTCAAAACAAGTAATTACTTTGGCTTCAACTTGAGCACATCAAAACTGTCAACATCACGTGTAGCAAATTCCTGAAAAAGATAAAAACATGGTTCAATATACTTTGTAATATTGCTCATGTACCAAACATAAACTGAGAAACTTGCATTACCTTTCTAAATCAATCCCTTCCTAGGGTTTACAGGTTTATACATGCCCAGAGAAAAGAGAAATTAGCTACAAATAGAAACCAATTCGGATATGTCGTAGTAATAATTAAGAGCAAGATAATCCAGAAGTAAGCATATTTCTAATTTTAGGTTAGTTATTATAACTCAATATATTATTAATACACGTATAATCTTTTTGTATATATACCTGAGGATGAAGAAGTTGATCTAAGTGCCCAAGTTCAGCTGAACGTAAGACCTTCGTTGACCATATATACAACAATCTTCACAGCTCCTTTGACCATATATACAACAAATAGCCAAGTCAGAACATTGGATAAAATTATATGTCAATATAATTTTAAAATGGAGGTAGAAACTAAGTTTGTACATTTAATTCAATAAACGGGGGTAAAAAGGAAATGAGTATTTGTGCACACCAAACCATAGAGAATAATACACATTTTCACCTTCTTGAGCATTGTCTCGGGTTAATCAAATATGCCCCAGGCAATCATACTAATGAAGTCTTTTTAAATGATCAAGAAAGATCATAAAAACAAAAATCAAATATGCCCAAGGCAACCAGTGTAGAATACAAGTTGCCTGAGCCATAAGAAAGATGGTATGTCATTTGGCAAAATATAACACTAACGCTGTGTTTGTTTGCAAACAAATTGAGGAAAAAAATAAAAAATAAAAGTTTGTAGAACAAATTGGTTTGTTAGTACGATTATACAATTTAAGCATTCTACATAAGCTAGAGGAATTTGATACTAAGACTGATTTAAGAAAAATAAAAATTGGTTTGTTAGTACGATTATACAATTTAAGCATAACTGAATCACAACAATACCAACAAAAATAGAAAATCTCCAATCCAAATTCCTTTTGAGGGCTCACAACCTTAACAAGGTGATAGACAACATTATAAAGCCATACTAAGATTGCATTTCAAATGAGGTAATAGACCAAGCAGAAAATTGATAGGATATAGGCGCTTGGTCTGGCGTTACTTGCCCAATATATTTGCTAGTTTCTACTCATAACAAGAACAAGAGCTACCAACTTTAAATGGGTCAAAAATATACTGGTCTCGAGATCATCTTATACCCTAACCAACATTTTCTACACACTCTACCATAAGAGAGATGGTAATTAGACGGAAACCATAGAGAAGCCATAGTGCTGGAAAAAAATCAACTGATGCCAGGGCCTGAAGAGAAGACACAGACCCCCTTAGCAAAATCAACAACTAGGAGACACATTTACCAAATACTTGGGAAGCACGGATCGATGCTTTCCAAAAATGGTTGTCGGACACTCCTAAAACAGTGTCGTGTCCCCATGTCCAGTATGTGTCGCCAAGTAATCACAAACAAGAGGTGGAGAAGAAAAAAATACAAATAAGTAGGTCGTTCCTCGTGGCTTATTATATCTTCATACTCAAACTATATGCATTGTGTAAAATCACACAAAAATCTCTTCCACTTAAGTTGTTGTTTTCCCTGTGATAATCACTTCCATAAGGGTTCAACCATGTCTTGCCATCATCAGATCTATAATTCCTAGTTATTTTGATAAAATTGCACAATTCAAAGTAACTCAAAATCGATCATTGCTAGTTCAAACAACTACACAGAATAAAAAGATCCAACCAAAAGTGACGCCGATCAGAAGAAGGGAAGCGAGAGGACTGACCGTGAGAAATCCGAGCACAGAGGAACAGGAGGGGCACGAGGACGGAGAGGAAGAGGAGAAAGAGCACGGTCGCGGAGGACAGCATCCTCCGCCTCCGCCGTCGCCGCTCCTGTGGAACCGCTTCAACGTCGTCGGCATTAGGGGCGCCGGATCCAAACCCTAGATTTGGAGGAGGAAATTAGGGTCTGGCTCTTGGATCTTGTTTGTGATCACTTGGCATTAGGGCCGCCGCGGGGTCAGGGAAGGCTCTCCGTCCTCCTTTCCATCTCCGCCAGCGCCATCGCAGCCTCCTCCATGTTTCTCCTCCCCCGAGCGATCGGACGGTGATGAGAGGGACGGCAGGCTTTGTACGACGGAGGAAGAAGATCCGACGACGAAGGATCGTTGGAGAGGGAGGAAGAGGCGGCAGGGGTGGGGTGAAAGAGATAGGGAAATTTTAGGGTTTGGGGAGAGGAGGGAAAGGAGAATGAGAGTTCTTCTGAATAAGATCGTGGGGGGATGGATATATTACCGAAAGTTTATTACAAGTTTGCCACCGCTTTTAACTATTAATAACGCTTTATTAAATAAACGTTATTAAAAGCCTATAAATAATCCAAACCATTATAGTAAAAGGTATTTTTTAACTTTGATAACACTTATGTATCAGCCGTCATTAAAACTCCTAGACGAGCGTCATTAATATTTCTTTTGTAGTAGTGACTACAGGCTATGAGGGATGAAGACCACTTTCAGGACTTTATGCATGGGTTGAATGCTGAGTTGTATGGTCATACCCGATCTAATCTTTTGGCTCAGGATCTGTCACCCCCGTTTTTATGAACAGGGATATTTTGGTCATTTTCTACTTTAGAATTATTTTGGAATTATTTATTTATTTATGATATTATTTGGGGTTATTTGAGTCGGGTTCGAATTTCAACTCAATCCGACTTGTATCGGGGACCCGGGGTAGTTGTGACTCTAGTGGGACCCACTCATTAGTTAGGCATGGCCCACATGACATTATTTTAGTTAGTGGGTTAGACTAATTATTCATTGATAGGGTTGGTTGGATTAGAGACTTAAACATGACTAATTTGACCTCAACCTTTAACCCTTTCCTAATTTTAATTAAATAGATTAGTGGGGGGCTTTTGGACTTTCAATAGGGGGACACATAGGCACATCTCGCCGGCCACTAGGGAAAGGATAGGAATGAGCTTCTTTGATATTTTCCACTCTATTTTCTCTCTCTGTTCTTCCCCAAATTTTGAGAAGAGTTCCTATTGATTTCTCCATCAAATCAGTCTATTTTCTCCACCCAATCTTCTTTATTTCTTCTCTACTCAAGCAAGGGAAGGAGTTAGCCAAGTTTGGCAGGATTCGGAACTTGTTCGTGTCCATTTAGAGATCTCTACGTGTCGGTGTCGTATCGGAAGGAGTTTTCCTAGATTCGATCTACCCGGGGGTATAATTTCTTCTCCATTTCCTTGCTTCATACATATAGGATTATTTTGGACCCATAGAAATAACCGCCATGGTTGTATCTCCATTTGTGTCCACTTCGTATCCATTTGGAGACTTCTAGGTGTGTCCTTGGGTTGTGTTGTGTCCTAGTGGAACGAATCCCTATTTTGGACACTTGTATTATAATTATATATGAGGAATGATTTAATTAGATTTAATCTCATAGGGGAGAGGGGAGAGAGGGGGGAGAAGGGAGGAGAGGGGAGCCGAGGGGAGCAGGAGAGAGAGAGAGAGAGAGAGAGAGAGAGAGGAGAGAGAGAGAGAGAGAGAGAGAGCAGGGGGGAGAGAGAGAGGGGGCGCGCGCGCGCGCGCGCGGCGAGAGAGAGAGAGAGAGAGAGAGAGAGAGGAGAGAGAGAGATGAGAGAGAGAGAGAGAGGAGAGATATATATATATATATATATATATATATATATATGTCTCTCTAATTACATGTATATATATTGTGTCTTTATATTGTGGTTGTGGTGTGTGTAGTGATTTCGGGTATAAGTAGGGGTGCAACTCGGGCGGGTTGGGTCGGGTTTGAGGTCAACCCGAGCCCAACCCGATAGATCATAAGCCTAGCCCAAGCCCAAGTCCGACCCGACTTTGGGTTCGACAGATGAAGCCCAAGACCAAGCCCGGAGGATCGGGTTGGGCTCGGGTTGGGTCGGGTTCATGTGTTTATAGGACTCTAATATGATATTTAAAATAATTTTAAACAAGAGTAATATTAAATATATGATCAAATAGCAATCAAGCCTCAATAATTACAAAATAAAACTGAAATGAGATTTAGGACAAGGAATTGAAGAGTTCGGATGAAAAAAAAATTATAGTTTAAATTTTATTTAAGTAGTATGAAACAATATATATAAATTATATGTATGTCGGGTTTCGGGTTCTTCGGATTACCCAACACATGAACCCAAGTCCAACCCGATTTTTGATCGGGTTCAAATATTTTAACCCGAGCCCAAGTCCAAACCCGAATATCTTCTACCCTAATCCAACCCATTAACGGGTTTACCCGATCGGGTTCGGGTTTAACCCGCCCAAGTTGCACCCCTAGGTATAAGTGAGAGAGGGATTGAGAGTGTTGGAGTGGTGGTGAAATTGGTGTTAGTGTGTGTGTGTGTGTTGTTGAAGAGATTGAGAGTGAGATTTAGAATGTGTTAGAGATATATATATAGAGAGTGATAGAGGGTGTGAGTGAGGATTAGAGAGGGGGGAACCTGCTGATTATACAGCACAGTGGCAGCATGTATCAGTCCCTACAAGGGGGACTGATTTCAGCACTATGGCTGCTGAATTTTCAGCAGGTAGTAGCAGCAAGTGCTGCTGCTTTGGCAGTAGATTAGAGGGGGGATATCAGCCCCCATTTGGCAGCCCTTATTATCCCCATAGGACAGCCATATCAGGCCCCCAAATTAGTCCATTTAGCAGCCATTAGATAGTCCATTGGACAGCCCATGGTCGTCCCAATTCAGCCCAATATCAGGCCCCATATTCAGCCCATTTGGCAGCCACTTGGCAACCCACTTGGCAGTCCATTTGGCAGCCATATCAGCCCAATAAGCAGCCCTATGGGACAGCTATATTAGCCCCATTTCAGCCCCCATAGGACAACCCATTTGACTGCCCCATATAGCCCATGTTGACCCTTATATGTGTAAGTTTATATGTCTCTATATGTGAGCTTATATATCTATATATGTGAGCTATATGTTTATATGTGTGAGCCTAGGTGTGAGCCTATAGGTGGGCCTAGGTGTGAGCCTAAGTGTGGTGCTATATGTGACCATATGTGAGTGAGTGAGTGAGTATTGTGTGTGTGAGTGGTTAGCTAGATATTAGACTATTATAAGGATAAGGTAATGTTGGGATAATCAAAATGTGTCCTAAGATGGGTTAGATGAGCTAGATACTAGGATTTTATGGTGGGTAATGTTAGTATAGGCTAGTGTCTAGCTATCCTAGGAAGCCTAGGTTAGTATTCCAAGGTTAGAGTGGTATGTGCAAGGTATTGGTATTTACCTTGTGAAGGATAAATATAGGTAATTGCCTATAGCTAAGGTAAGTGGTTTAGGGTTTAAGATATGGTTAGGATTTGGTTCCCTTGGTTGGTAATGGTCAGAAATAGTGCTCCTAGACTAGTTTTGACTTCGGTTGACCATTTTGACCAAAAGTCAACAAAAGTCAACCGAGAGTCAAACTTAGCCTATAAGTGACTAGAATTGACCGAAACCAAACCAGAGTTGACCTAGTTTTGACTTAGACTTGCATATCATGACTAGATTAGCTTTTCTTTCATTATAAAATCCTGTTTGACTTATAGTATCTCATTTTAGGTCTGTGATTACTCTGAGCGTCTGTTCACCTTATCAGCTCAGGACCACAGGCGAGTACATTCATTGATAGTTTTCATTGTCTTGATATCTGCTATATCCGATTCAGTTGTAGTGTCTTACTTGATTTTTAGTCACGATAGTTCACGGACTAGTATATGTTGGATCATGACATGAGACACTATAAAAAAGCATGTTTTACAGCAACGCCTTACGGCAACATAAAATTTTGCCATATAAATAGGCATAATATGGCAATATTAATATTGCCTTAGTACACAAGTTTGTTTACGACAATAAATAATGCTGCCTATAATTGTCACACTTTATATGGCAATAAGGACGCATGCCATATTTAATGGAAACGTTTATGATAACAACAATGCGTGCCATATTTGATCGCAATATATTATGGCAAGCTGGATTTGTGATATAATATATTACGATCATGTATGGCAATATTTTACATTGCCATAAAATAATTAGTTTATAAAAAAAATGTTGCCCCAAAATTAGTAATATATTTTTCCTCCATGAACAAAATAAATATGGCAATATTTTATTTGTTTACTTATGGAAACTTTTTTGGGGTTTAATGAGAATAAAAAAAATGTGTACACATAAGACCAGTGGGAACAAAAAAAGTTGAAATATTTTCCCTCCTTTATTATTTTGCCAAATCCTAATTCCTATTCTCTCTCAATCTAGGTCTCTCTTTAAACTTTGGTTCTCTTTACCCCTTCAACCTAGGTCTTCTTCCCCTTCTTCAACCTAGGTATTACTTTAACCTCCATTTATATTTTGTTTTTTTGTTTCTTTATTTGTGGATTTTTTTTAGGCACGAGAAGCTTTGGATTTTGGGTTCTGAGTGCCTCAAGTAGAAGGTCTCCGCTGCCATCGATTTCGAGTGATCGACGACTAATCGGTATGGATAATTGTTTAAAATGTTGCTTTATTTTGTGTTCTAATTTTTGGTTAATAAGTACGTTTGATCAAATTGTAAATTTTTCTCTAACTAAATTACTCCGAAACACACGATAGAATTTTTCTCCTTAGTTTTCTACATTACTCATGGACCCTGAACCTTCAAACCTTATATTATCACTTATTCTAACAGGATTTAGAGGAAATAAGATTTGATAAATTTTTTGATAATGAGTTTGTAAATATTTTTCTAAAATTAATTAGGTTTGTTTTTGATAACTTGATTATCATCCTAATAGTTCTACAATATACTATTAAATATTTGACCATATCCATGAAGATAAAATAAATATTTTCTTTCTTTAGGATTCGATTCACTAGGATCAGAATATTTTTTGATTTATCTATGGAAGGTTAAGATTTTTTTAAGCTATATTTGAAAGGTTGAGAACCATATGCATATAATATTCTTTTAATTATCTATGGAAGATTTTTATAGAGCCATCTTTGGAAGGTTGAGAACCATATATCCATAGAATATTCTTTTAATTATCTACGAACGGTTTTTTTTTACAGCCACCTTAGGAAGGTTGAGAACCATATATGCATGTAATATTATTTTATTATCTATGGAAGATTGTTTTAGAACCATCTATGGAAGGTTGAGAAGCATATATGCACATAATATTCTTTCAATTAATCTATGGAAGATTTTGTTTGCAACCATCTATGGAAGGTTGAGAACCATATATGCATGCATGAGAATAAATTTGGAAAATATTTATATTGATGAAATTGTATATATTTCACAAACAGATTTTTATAAATGTGGGGGTGTCATTGCAAGTAGAAAATTTTTAGGCCAATGAATGAGTTTGGTTGTAAATAGATGATTTCCATTAGTTTTTATCCTTAAAATAAAATATTTATACAAGTTTTATCTGTAGTAACCATTCATATAAAACAAATGAAGCATAGGATTTGCATTACCTTAAAATATATTTTTATTAACTTTTTTGGTCTATAGGCTAATTTTATTGTTTATCCATACCAGGGTATATGCAGATTGTATAGCTGTCAATTGGCGCACCATAACTGTCAAAGAAATCTTTGTAGACATATTATATATATGGAGGGAACAAGGAGGCAGCAAATTTAAGTTTAAGTTGGGGGGTGTCAAGTACCTATTTGAATTTTGAACCATATAAAAGAGGAATTGTGCCTCATAATGTTGGATATGATAAGTATGGATTCCTGGCGAAGTTGATCTTATGTAATATTAATGATGTAGTACTAAATCTACCATATTTAATTAAGTGTTATTTTTTTTATTTGAAGTGTACAAATTGAAGTATTATCTATATTTAATATTTGGTTAATGATCTATTTAAATTTTGGCAATTGAATTTAGTTGATATTTCAAATATTGGCATCTATTAATTGTCACATATTGTCGATCATGGCAATAAATAGTAAAAATTAATTTTTCAAATACGGAATCCGGCAGTTGCCTTACGTTCTCAAACAACAATAAAGACATGCCTAACGAAGAATTGCCATATGGGATTGCAATATATGGCAATATATAATGCCATATAATATTAGTAGTTTACGACAACAAAATATTTCCATTAAAATAAATATAATATTCTGCAACATAATCTTGCCATTTATGGACTAATGATATACAACAATAATATATTGCCATATATTGTTCGAAATTAAGGCAACTAAATTTTGCCATTAATAATCATCTTTAAAGGCAACAAAAGATTTCTTATAAGACAACAATTAATTGCCGTAAATTAGTTTCCTTATACGGCAATAATTGGAAGATGCCGTAAATAAGCAATACCGACGCAACCTTTTACGGCACGCTATCGCAACTTCGAATTATTGCCATATTTGTGTTTTGTGGCAACAATTTCATTATTAACGGCATTTTAAGGTTGCCGTATAATGGATTATTTCTAGTAGTGAGATGTTATTCCTGGACTTTTTTGGTACATTGGTATGCGATATCTCTTATTTCATGTACTGTATAGACATCGATTTGGGAGTGGGCTGGCCCCCTGCTTTTGAATTCTGTGTCATGACGTGTTATGTCCAGATCCATTATACTATTCGGGGATGGGAATTATTAGGGGCTATGTGATCAAAGTCTCGTGTCACTATCATGTGCTTGTGCCACTCTCACCTTACGTAGGGTGTAGCGAGATCTTATTCATGTGCTCGTTATCCAGGTTGGTCGGCATGACCTTTCCAGATTTTTATATGAATGTCGGGCCAAGTGGATAGCCTATCTTGTAACGTTTCCCAAACCGATCACATAACGCTCTAATAATTCAAGTCACATTTTTATATTTATTTATCATAGGAGGCTAAGTTCTGTTTGGAGAAGGATTACAATCCCGATCCTTGTTTGGTTTAAGGGTTGTAACTCAGTTTTCGAATAGTTCCCAAGTCATCCTATATATATGTATATTGTCGTACTATTCAGTACTCACATCTTGATATATTTTCTGTTGATTTTGTCTCGTATTTACATATTCTACATGCTCTTATGCTATACTTTGATTGGAGGCTAGGTTCTGTTCGGGAGAAGGGTTACAACCCCGGTCCTTTTTTGTTTTACGGATTGTAGCTCGACTTTCGAATGGCTCCAAAGTCATCCCATATCTTTGTCTTGTATTTCATTATACGGTCTCTTATAGAATTTGTCAATTCATATGGAACTGTTGTTAGTGTTTGTACTTGCTCATTTTAGACAGGATACTGTTGATATATTACAGATGATTCTGAGGCAGATTGCCCGACCTATTATGGGGTCGAGTTAGATGGAGTAGACCAGGACCGTGGCTTGATAGTAGAGCCACTAGACTTTGCACTCCCAGAGTAGTTAGTTTAGTTAGACTTGCCTGGACTGCAATCCAACTTTTGTTTTAAACTGATGTAGTAGCTTATATTCATTTTCTATGACTCTGTGATATTGTGTATATCTCTGGGCTTGTGTGGATCTTGAACTTATTTTCTATTTTTATCTATCATTTTCCTTTCCATGTTATCTACCTTAGTTTTATTTTGTGATTGAGACTGTATTGTTATGTTACCTCCATTCGGAGTGTATATACTGTACAGGTACCTTTATATTGTTTAGTCGTAGTAATTACAGACCTTATATACAGCGTTCTACCGCCGATTCTGTGGCGTAGGCTGGACGTAACCACGTGCTCGTGCCCCTCATAGGGTGCGGGTCGTGACACGTTCTTGTGGTGGCCCATGCAGGTCAGTGTCACAATTAGTGCAATATCGTAATGGTGCTCGACTTAGAGTAGTAATTACGAGCCTGCGACTAGGACATAGGATCTAGGATATGATAAGAGTTACTTAATCACATATTAGAAAAATTCTGATCTTTTGATTACCATGACAACTCTTCCTGCATTTGAATTAAATTATCCTCCTTTGATAATATCTTATCTTGTGCCATATTGATCTCTTGGGTTCAATTCGTCTTCAGAATGACAGTGACTCGTTCTCATACAGCAGGGTCTAGTGCAGTTCCAGAGAGGTCCGATCCAGTAGGACTTCCACCTCTGGATACGGGAGTAGTAGTGAGAGAGCGGCAGCCTCAGTTCCTGCCCTTCACAGGCGAGTAGCAGCGGCGGTTCCAGGAGGTCTTCCACCTCCAGCCGCGGGAGCTGCGATTGAGGGAGTTGCCACCTCAGTCCCTGCCCTTCAGGCGGGAGTAGCAGCGACGGTTCCAGGAGGTCTTCCACCTCCAGCAGCGGGACCGTCCATAGTCATTCCTGATACTCTTCCATCGCCGCCTCTGCCACCGACTGATGCTCAGCAGACGATGGCCCTGCTACAGCAGATGTTGTAGACCAAGAGGGCCCAGACAGAGGCACAACAGCATCAGGCTGACATGTCCCACCGCCAGACAGAGGTGTTACGACAGAGCATGGAGAACTCCCACCAGCTGGCGATGGCAGCAGTAGAGAGGGTTGTGCAGGGTACAATTCAGGGTACAGTTCAGGGTGCCCAGTTCAGCAGCACGATCAGGGGAGGCCTGACACATGCCTAGGTTTCAAGAAGATGAACCCGAGGGAGTTCAAGGGTACCGAGGGTATCCTGTATGCGGATGACTGGTTGGAGGATGTCCAGCAGAGCCTGGAGATAGCAGAGGTCCCGAAAGGGCTTTGGGTGACGTCTGCAGCGAGCCAGTTTTTCGATATAGTGCTGACTTGGTTTCGTACGGATCCTCGTACGTCGGTGAGGGGTTTGACTTGGAAGAGCTTCAGGAGGCTCTTTAAGGAGAAGTTCTATCCAGATGTGGCCTTGACAGCATTGGAGGGACAGTTTGTCGGTTGGGTGCAGGAGAACTCGTCGGTGGACGAGTATGCAGCGGAGTTCTTCCGTCTGAGTAGGTTTACACCAGATCTGATACAGAATGAGGGGTATAAGGTTCGCAAGTTCCGGAGGGGTCTTATCCATACAGTTTGTACTCGTACCTCGGGGCGACACGATGCAAACTTCGAGCAGATTCTGATGGAGGCGCAGATAGCAGAGGAGGACTTCGGCCTCAAGTCGAAGAGGGGCAGCAATGTTCTTGGTACGAGCTCTAGTGCGGGGATGGCAAAGCACCCTCATTTCCAACAGAGGCAGTTTCAGCAACAGCCTCAGTTACAGTTTCAGCAGGCACCAGCGCGTGCTTAGCAGCACCAGGGACAGGACCAGAGGCAGACTACTCTGTACGGCTTCTGCGGGAAGCCGGGACACAGTCGGGAGACCTGTAGGAAGAGATTGGGCGTATGCCTATACTGTGGGGCGCCCGACCACTAGCTGAGGGATTGCCACGCTAGTGGAATCCGAAGAGGCTAGGACAGAGTACAGCAGGCTAGAGGGGGCCAGCAGTGGCATGCTTTTGCCATGACAGTTGAGGGAACTCAGGCAGTAGCAGGGCAGATTGCAGGTTCCAATCTTTTAATCTCTTTTTGCATTGCCTCCCTATAAACTGTCTTGAAATTCGATTCCATCTGTTCCTTGATCGTTTGATAAAAATTTGTTCTTGTGATACAATTTTTTTCTTCTGAGATAAGTCGTATGGGCTAGGTCGCCTCGATTATGAGATTTTAGAATCCTCTAGGATCATGCTAGCAGGCATTGTGAGGACATATAGTCGAATTATGGACGTATTTCTGGGTGTGAGAATTTAAGGTTTTCGCTGTCAAGCATGCGGCAATACCAAAATTTTAAATACCATAATTTTAGAGGTATGTACCTTAGTCGAGGACTCTGTGATTATCGTAGCCTTGCTCACTAGCATGATAGAGATTCTGAGTATCATGATTTTGGACAGACGTATACGATTATCGAACTACATGATTTTTCTGTGTTTACTTTGTTTTAATTTTAGAGGATGAATTTTTAAGGTGGATAGACTTATAGCACCCAGTTTTTAATTGAGAGAGTAATTTAAATGTTATAATTTTAGTCAATTAATTATTGTCATTTAATTCATGCTTTGATTTTGGAGATTTTAATTATTTTAAATTTTTAAGCCATGACTTATGATTTTGATGTTTTGCTAGTGAAACCCTAAGGACTGTTTGACCTAGAGCCTAACCATGTTATTAGGATATTTTCGGAGTCATTTCTGGCTTAAGGGTATTTTGGTCATTGGACCTCATTGATTTATTTTGATATTATTGCATTGGTGATGGTTGATTTGGCTTTTGATAGGTGAGATTTTGCGTTGGTTTCGTGTCCGTGTCGGACACGTAACAATTTTTATTTGCATGTGTGTTGTGCCTTAAGAGATTTCTATTTTGCTGAAATTTTTTTTGGAAGTATTTGAGAGGGATTGTTTTCTGCATGTGCTTTCTGTGATTGCTTGTTTTAATTTCGAGGACGAAATTTTTTAAAGTGGATAGATTTGTCATCCACAGTTTTCATGAACAGGGGTATTTTGGTCATTTTCTACTTTAGATTTATTTTGGAATTATTTATTTTATGATATTATTTTGGGGTTATTTGAGTCGGGTTCGAATTTCAACTCAATCCGACTTGTATCGGGGATCCGGGTAGTTGTGACTCTAGTGGGACCCACTCATTAGTTAGGCATGACCCACATGACATTATTTTTAGTTAGTGGGTTAGACTAATTATTCATGGATATGGTTGGTTGGATTAGAGACTTAAACATGACTAATGTGACCTCAACCTTTAACCCTTTCATAATTTTAATTAAATAGATTAGTGGGGGGCTTTTTGGACTTTCAATAGGGGGACACATAGGCAAATATGGCTGGCCACTAGGGAAGGGATAGGAATGAGCTTCTTTGATATTTTCCACTCTATTTTCTATCTCTTGTTCTTCCCCAAATTTTGATAAGAGTTCCTATTGATTTCTCTATCAAATCAATCCTTTTCTCCACCCAATCTTCTTCATTTCTTCTCTACTCAAGCAAGGGAAGGAGCTAGCCAAGTTTGGGAGGATTCGGAACTCGTTCGTGTCCATTTAGAGATCTCTACGTGTCGGTGTCGTATCGGAAGAAGTTTTCCAAGATTCGATCTACCGGAAGGTATAATCTCTTCTCCATTTCCTTCCTTCATGCATATAGGATTATTTTAGACCCATAGAAATGATCTCCATGGTTGTATTTGTGTCCATTTCGTGTCCATTTGGAGACTTTTAGGTGTGTCCTTGTGTTGTGTTTGTGTCCTAGTGGAAAAAACCCCTATTTTAGGAGTTCGCCAGGAGTCTGCTATGCAGGCGTATTATGACAGTCAGTCAGCCCTGCACCTGGCTCAGAATCCGGTATTTCATGAGCGCAATAAGCATATTAAGGTGGACTTGCATTTTGTTCGCGACGCTATTAGGGATGGCACCGTAATAGCTTCGCATGTTCCTACCTCTTCCCAATTGGCTGACATCTTCACTAAGCCCTTTGGGAAGCATGTGTTTGATTCTTTACTTTGCAAGTTGGACATTTGTGACTTGCATGCTCCAACTTGAGAGGAGGTGTTAGATTATATTTGTGTAGCTATTGTAAATATGGCCCAAAGTCCAATAGTCTAGACAGTATATATATATTGTAATCAGCTCCAATCAATGAAATAAGGCATTATTATTTCCTACAAGGTCCACTCAAACACTAAAATGGTTATTAGCATATATCATATACAGTGGCATGCTCGATCATTTTGTTTTCGCATATAAAAGCTTCTTCCAAGACTTTCATATGATTTTTATAAATTTCGTGGCATAAGAAAACCACATAAATTTTATATGAGCCTTGAACTAAGCTGCCAAGTCGACATAGCTAATAGCCTATCCTAATATGTACAAAGAGAAAGTATCAACATAATGATAATTTATTCAAAGGAACTAAATAAATATAGAATGTAGTCATGTATAGTATATGTAAATAACATATGTCTACTTATCTCATATCTAATTACCCTTAAGTTGGCCTCTGGAACTCTATACGTAAAAAAGTTTCCTCATGATTAATAACTTTGTGACTGAAATCACGCAATAAAGATACATCAGTATAGAAAATTGATCAACCACAAAACATACATTGGGTAAGTCCTATAACATTGCTAGCAATGTGGCATTCACATTGATTGGGGCAGTTTCTGTCGGAGGACACGTGCATACACGCGCATACACGTGCGCGCTGTCCAAGGGACGACCGGAGGCAATTCTGCAAGGCCCGACGTCGAACGCGGCTGTCCGATCGGCGTATGGCTGACCTGTCCGATGTTGAGGTGGACCCGATGAGTCAGTGAACGGCGATTTGGGCTGCGTTTGACGGAGCACGACCCGACTGGAGTCCAGGCGGATTCGAAGGCGGCGCGGAGGTCGGTGGACGAACCGGTGCGGCACTCGGTGGCTTTTCGGAGCAATCACAGCAGCGAGCGAAGACTCGACTCACTACCGGCGGGCCGGGGAGGTCCGATGGAGATGCGGGCGTCTGGCCGGGATTCGGGTTCAACCCCGGCGGTGAAGGTTAGGTTTTTGGTTGTTTTCCTTCTGGATGATGGTGTCGTGTCTGGGAGAAGGGACACAGGGATGGGCGGTGGATGGAATCGTGTTCGGGGTGGACACGAAGGGTTGTGTGAAATTTGTAATAATAATGGACACAGACACACGGGTCCGGACACGATGATCTTTGTGGTATGGTAGGGTGATGGGCGTGATCTGGAAAGGACAGGGAAAGTCGGGGGAAACCCGTGGTTGACGGATGGTCGGTTGTGGGGTCATGGTGATGGCTGTCTTCATTGGGGGAGATCGGCGTTGATGTTGTTCGGTTACGGTGGTGATGGCTGGCTTCATTGGTGAGATCGACGATGATGATGGTTTTGTGAATGTTTGCGATGAGGAAAGGGTCGGAAAGGCAGCAAATAGCTCATACTATGTTTATGTTTGTTATATATATACATATATATAAGTAGGGTTCCCATGCAAGCTAGTTGGATAAGCATGTATGTATCAGATGTACATGGTTTAGAATCTGTTGGGTGTAGCTGCAATCAGTATAGGAATAATTTAAGGTAACGTTTAAACATATACATTTAGATCAAAATATTAATTCCTATCAAATCATTTAGAGCGCATCAATATATTTCAAATCTTAATTCAATAATACTCATCGTATTTATATATAATACTTGATATATTCGAAATAATTTAAAGTATCCTTTTATTATTCAAAATCTATTAAAAATAACTTCATAACTCTTATTATACAACTACTTCAATATTCATCATAATAACTAAAACAATTAGTTCCATCAAAGATAAAGTTAAATATATTTAACTTTTATATAAATCAATTTAGAGAATTTTTTCACCAATTATTAATTATAGATTGATCGAATCCAATCTAGTATTGATCAAAATAATTTACTCAAAATACTATTCAATGTCATTGTAATAAATTAAGGATAAAATAAATGATAATATTATATCAAAGATTTCTAGAAGTACATTTTTATAAAAATACGTTAGTAAATATTTTTGCCCTTAAATATATATACGAATATTTTCTATCACAAAATAAAATTAGCACTTTCCATTATATTTAAAAAAAACTAGTTTTTGTAAAGAAATCAATCCATAAAGTATTATTCACAAAACACTGACGACATAAAATAATAAAAAAAAAATTTGATAGATAAGCCATGTACACTGTGTTGGAGTGGGAGGGATTCCCAACCTATGTAGAGAAGACCCCGGAGTGCGACGAGCGCCGTCCGATGTCGGAGAAGCTCGGGAAGTAGGAGTTGCTGCTGCTGCTGCCCCAAAAGGGGTTCTGGACCAAGTCTGCCGAGTTCGGGCCGAACTCGGTCCCAGGCCGAGTTCTGGCCGAACTCGGTCTGGCTCTTCCAGAAGTTGGCCGTCCAGTGCTGGTTGCCCGACACAGAGTTCTGGCCGAACTCTGTGTCGTCGGGGGCTGAAGCGGATTTTAGGATGAGTTTTCATCATTGGATCTAATCCAACGGTCCAGGTTGGTTGCGGTATTGGGGAGTTATATTGAGTTTTCTCAACCCTAATTCATTACGCAACGCATTGGACAACACAAGTTTGAGAGAGAAGGAGGCAAGAGTGCCATTACAACTTCGGAGAAGAAGACGGAGGATTGAAGGTCGCCATTCGAAGGAGATCGTGTTCGGGTAATCTCTACTCGTCGTTCTCGCTCTTCGTAGCCTTGTAATCATTGTTCTTATCTCTGAGTGTTGTGGGGATCCGATTTGGATCGGGAGGAGTTTGTAGAGGGTGTAATTCTTCTATTCCATTAGTGGAGGCTTCTCAGGGTTGGACTCCGATCGTCCCGTGGTTTTTCCCGCAAGGGTTTTCCACATCAAAAATTCTCTGTGTCCGCGTGGATTATTTTGTGTGTTTGTTTTTGGGTTCGTGCGTTGTATTGTTCGGTCCTCTCGCAGGTACTCTCCGGTTTGGGGAAAGGTTTTCGCGTTTCTTTCCCAACAGAGTGGTATCAGAGCTTTGGGTTCAAAGGGTGTTAGTAGTTGATAGAGAAACCTGAGAGGAGAGATGGACGCGAAGCCGGTGCGCATGGTGAATCTGAACGGCACAAACTATCATTATTGGCGGAGCAAGATGAAGGATTTGCTATTTGTCAAGAAGCTGCATCTACCCGTGTTTGCATCCGAGAAGCCCAGTGATAAATCCGAGGAGGACTGGACATTCGAGCACATATAGGTGTGTGGGTACATAAGGCAGTTTGTTGATGAGAACGTGTACAATCACGTTGCCAATATTGAGCACGCGAAGACGTTGTGGGATAAGCTGGAGTCTCTGTACGTGAAGAAGACCGGGGTAAACAAGCTGTTCCTGATCCGGGGTAAACAAGCTGTTGACCAGCTATCTTCTATAGGAGTCAAGTTCGACGACGAAGTTCAGGGACTGTGGCTGTTTGTACATTGCCAGACTCGTAGGAGACCGTACGAGTATCTATGATCGCTTCTGCTCCAGAGGGCATGGTCAGTCTGGAGTTTGCCAAGAGCGGGGTGTTGAATGAAGAGATGCAGAGACGTTCTCAGGACACTTCATCCATATCCCATCACTCAGAGGCACTTGTTTCAGAGAGCCACGGAATGGGCAAAAGCAGGGGTCCAGGTGGTGGCAGAGACAAGAGCAGGGGGAAGTCCAAGGGTCGTTACGAGGACTCAGAGTGTTACCATTGCGGTAAGAAGGGCCATATCAAGCGGAATTGTTTCGCTTGGAAGAAGGAGAAGAAGGGCGACAAGGGGAAGCAAGAAGAGAACACTACAGCGGCGGCCTCAGTGCATGGAGGCGATGTGATCGTCGTAGGTGATGAGGTCATTACTAACCTCGCCTGCGATGACAATTCTTGGCTGGTGGACTCAGGGGCTTCAGCACATGTATCTCACAATAGGGCACTGTTTGCCACTTACACGACAGACGACTGTGGCGTGTTGAAGATGGGCAACGGAGATGTGTCGAAGGCGGTTGCCGTTGGAGATGTGCATTTAAGAACGAAGACGGGTGCGTTCTTGTTCTCAAGGATGTTCGTCATGTCCCTGATATCCGTTTCAACCTGGTGTCGGTTGGAAGATTGGATGACGAGGGATTCTTCAGTCTCTTCGGGAATAGTCAGTGGAAGCTTTCCAGAGGTTCGATGGTGATTGCCAGAGGAAGCAAGAAGTCCGGTCTCTACTATATGGAGGAGAGCGCAGAGGGGGCACAGGAGGTGAACGCAGTCAGTGATGCGTCTACCGAGTTGTGGCACAGGCGGCTCAGCCATATCAGCGAGAAGGGGATGAGCTACTTGGTGAACAGGAAAGTGATTTCGGGGCTCAGGTCTACAAAGTTGGAGAAATGTACGCACTGTTTAGCTGGGAAGCAAAATAGGGTGTCTTTCCAAAGTCACCCAAGTTCGAGGAAGCTGGCGTTGCTCGAGTTGATTCACTCGGATGTCTGCGGTCCTATGAAGGTAAAATCTCTTGGTGGTGCTTCTTACTTTGTAACATTTATTGATGACTGTTCCAGGAAGGTTTGGGTCTATGTCTTAAAGACCAAGGATCAGGTGCTTACTACTTTCAAGGAGTTTCAGGCCTCTGTTGAAAGGGAGACGGGCAAGAAGTTGTTATGTGTTCGGTCCGATAATGGCGGCGAATACATTGGTCCCTTTGATGCGTATTGCAGAGAGCAAGGGATACGACACCAGAAGACTCCGCCAAAGACACCTCAGCTCAATGGTGTAGCGGAGCACATGAACAGGACACTGATGGAAAGGGTGCGGTATTTGCTGTCAGAAGCAAACTTTCCGGGCAGTTATTGGGGTGAGGCTCTTCTCACAGCTGCTTATATTATTAATTTGTCTCCTAGTGCTCCTTTGCAGGGTGATGTGCCTGATAAAGTATGGTACGGTAAAGAGCCGTCATACAATCACCTGCGGGCGTTTGGTTGTAAAGCCTTCGTGCATGTACCGAAGGACGAGAGGACCAAACTTGAGCCGAAGACGAGGCGATGCGTCTTTGTCGGCTACGGTCGGGATGAGTTTGGCTATAGACTCTACGACCCAGTGGAAGGAAAGCTCTACAGAAGCAGGGACGTGGTGTTCGTCGAGGATCAGAACATGACCAACACTCAGGATTCCGAGACGCCTTCTGAGGCTGAGGAATTGCCTGAGTTAGAGTCATTTCGCTTCGAGCAGTTTCCAGAGGACATCGCAGAGGATCCAGTTATGGAGGAGCCGGTACATGGAGTTGCTCCCAACCTTGATCATCAGCCTGCTGATGGTGGTCAGGGTGTCCCTCAGGAGGATGAGCATGTCGGAGAGGTAGTTCCTGAAGGGGCGGAGGCTGTCGGTATACAGCCAGCACCATGAAGAACAGTTTGGCAACTCTAGAGGGGGGTGAATAGAGTTTATATAGAAAAATAGCCAATTAAAAATAACTCTTTCACCAACAATAAATAATCAGAGTAAAGTGTAGAAAATAAATGAAGAGCAGAAGAGCATACGCAAACACAGCAATTTTAACCTGGTTTTCCTCGTGGAGGACTAGTCCAGGCCTGAGAACTCTAGCTCAGAATTAAATCCACTATTTGTGAAATAGTAGCTTACAACCCGTGCCTTTACTTCAGAAGAGCACGTCAACTTCTTACAGAGAATCGCAGTGGCGATTGCTTGGAATTGTCCAAGCGACTTCTTCACTCTTGCACAAGAATCCTAACTGAGAGATGCTGAGCACTCGAGACTTAGGAGGCTTGTGGCTAGTAGATAGGAAGGGTATGGCTTATTGAGCTTGTAGGAGAGAAGAGAAGAGAAGATTGAGTGAGTAAAAAAGAGAGAATTCATGCCCTATTTATAGTGTTTTTAGAGGCAGAATTCGGCCAGAATTCGGGTAGGAAAATTCAAAAATTTGGCCGTTGGACAGCTAGCAACCAGCTAACCCTAAAATTAGGGTTCCTGATTTCTAGGGGACAGAGTTCGGCCCGAACTCTGTGTGGAGGCAGAGTTCGGCCCGAACTCTGTCTCCAGAGCACAGAGTGGTTCTAAGTGGGACTTGTGGGCAATTTTTGTTTTAGTGGAGCTTGGGATTTTGGGTAGGCTTATAGACTAAGTTCCAAGAGCTCAGCATAACTCAGAGTACATACTTCTATACTCAATAAAATATAAAAGTACAGACTCGAAAATACACTGAGAGTCGGAAACTGAGCTTTTGTCTGTCCTGAACTGAATGCAGACGTCGTGTGTCGTATTGAATTTATACAGATATTATTTAGTCAATGTAGTCAATATTTGGTTGACTGTAACTTTGTGTCAACAATCTCCCCCATATTGATAATTGACAAAATAATAAATGTATATTTCAATATTCATACCTGGACACAGTTGGTTAAAACACAGCTCCCCCATAAACAATGCCGAACTAGAATAAGATAGCTCCCCCGTAATCAGTGAACGGTGCCGAGCTAGAATCAATAGCTCTCCCCCGTAAATAATGCATAGAACCTGTGGCCTGATAAAAATATTTTCCCAAAAGCAAACACAAGCACAGACAGATATACATTTGAAATATACATATTTCTTCCCCTTTTGGCAGTTAGCAATATAAAGGATCACTGCATAAGGAAAAGCATAGAAATAGCAGTATAGACAATGAAAAGTAATCCAACCACACCAAGCAGAGAAGAAACAGTATAATACTAATAAAACAAGTCACTGACATAAAGTAAAACTACGAAAAATAGCATAAAATGTTATCCACCAACCAGCACATCATCAGGGTTTTAAGACATAAATCCAGTACATAAATCCATAACAAACTGAAATAACTAAAATCAAAAGGCAACTAAGACCATCAGCAGTGGCAGCAGCATATCAAGCCAATCTCCATCATGGAGCACGAGAAGGTCCTGGAACATCGAAAAGGTCCTGGAACATCTGAAGATCCACAAAAGCATCATCCGGATCCATATACCTCATGACCCACGGATCGTCTATACGATGACCCGCGCGATCTGGATCCCGCTCAATAGGCACATGCAGATCAGGATGACGAGCAAGCAAATACCGCATATCATGCAGAGAGTTCCCAAGGGCACTGATCTGCAAGGTGGTACGGTAATCCTGCTACGTCCAGCGATCATCCTCAACGGCAAAACGATCGCGAAGCATAGTCTGAAGAGAATCCAGGTTGGCAGGAGGAGGAGGTGCATCCTGACCGAGTGGAGGGGCGTCAGCCTCCTCATCAGCAGAATGCTCAGATGACTCAGAAGCAGCGACAGGCTGAAGGTGTCGTGCCTTGGATAGAAAGGCAGGTGCAGGCATGAACGGACAAGCATCAAGTGGTATATGAAAAGCACGAAAGATCAAAGGAAGATACAGAGGATAAACCAAAGCTCGTGGTTTCCTCCTACAGCGAATCATCCAGTCCATCATGGTACGTGGAAGATTGAAAGGAATTCCAAAATGAAGATGATAAAGAGCAGATATTTCAAGATAAGTGAGGTCATCATGGGAACCTGTTTTGGGTAGAATGGTGTTAGAAATAATCCAATGAAGGTCAAAAAAATATGGGTTGAGATATTTAGCCGTGAGCTTGCGAGGACGTGTGTATGGAGTACACAAATCGTCCTTGAAGCTCTCAAGGGAAATTTCGTCGGGAAAACGGAACGAGCGAGCGTCAACTAGCTTTTCCCAAGAATTGGGCTCTTGAAGATCAAGATATTCGGCTAAGTCAAAGTCATCAAAAGATATATTGATACCTGCAACTCGTGAATAAATATGAAGGTCATCAAAGGTTAAGTTGCAGTAGAACATTTGAACGGCATGACGATAGATAGCAGAAGTTGTAGTAACTAGTTCATCAAGATAGAGGTCATGGAATAAAGAATCATATTGAGAGAATATGGAAAAATTAATAGGATGTCCTGTGAATACCTGACGATTTCGAAAGTCACTAAACCAGTTATTTGATGCATCTAGTGAGACAAAAAGTCTGTTGTCATAGGTGGAAGGATTTTGAGGACGAGGTAGATTGAACAAAGGATGAGGTGGTTGAAGTTGTTCAATGATTTGTTCAATTGATGGAGGAGAATCCGAAGAGGAAATACTCTCAACTCGAATTCTCTTCCCACGATTGAACAAGCAAGGAGCCATTAAAAGATTTTAACTAGAAGATAGAAAATAGGAATGGTACCTCAAACAAGTAATAAACAATGGAAGAGAATGGAGAGAAACCCCTTTTTCTTGATTTTGAGAAGCAATGGAGCACTCTAGATCAAAAACTAGGGTTAGGGTTTCAAGGAAAGAGTTTGTATAGGTGAGAAAGGTGGTAATAGTGAAGGAGAGAGATGGAATCCCGACATAAAGTAGGGCTTTGTCTTTGGTCGGATGAAATATTGACCATTGGATTAGAATTGATCCAACGGCAGAGCCAGATCCCGACTCTGGAACCTAAGAACCGAACTCGGCCCGAACTCTGATAGGGGCAGAGTTCGGCCCGAGTTCTGGATCAATGGTCCAGAACTGAAAACAAGCAAAGAACATGAAGAAAATGTTTAAGAGTTAAACAAAAGATAGTTGAGGACAACAAAGAGTGTTGAATTTAAAAAAAATAGATAGAGAGGTACTCAGAAAACAGAATGAACTTTAGAAAATATCAATTAGGCAATATTAAATCGAAAACGAGCCATATAATAAATAAGGACATATACTGTAGTTCAATAGTCCAAATTTGCCATGGGTTAGCTGCAGGGGCCGGATCCCAGCTAGCGGTAGTCCTGAGGACTAGTGCACCGTGTCGCTTAGGCTTTTACGCCTTGTTGTCAGAAGGACCCTTTCGGCTTGTACCCATACCAAATTCTTCGTAAAAGAATCACAATATACTCGATATTTATGCAGGTGAGTTTCAATTTATAACTGCTTCATCTAAAATTCCAAGTTCACGACAAAGAAAATTGAAGCGCTCTTCGGATAGTGGCTTAGTAAAGAAATCTGCCAGCTGATGATCAGTGTCAATAAATTCTAAGTTAATCGTGCCATTTTGCTGATGATCACGCAAAAAGTGGTGTCTGATTTCAATGTGTTTAGTGCGTGAGTGGCAGACAGGATTCTTAGTCAAATTGATTGCACTAGTATTGTCACAGAATATAGGAATATGCATGAAAGATAACTTATAGTCTTCAAGGGTTTGCTTCATCCACAGAATTTGTGCACAACAACGCCCAGCTGCTATGTATTCAGCTTCTGTTGTGGATAGTGCAACAGAGTTCTGCTTCTTGCTAAACCAGGAGACTAAAGCTTTTCCTAATAAATGACACGTGCCGCTCGTACTTTTACGGTCGACCTTGCATCCAGCGAAGTCAGCATCGGAGTAACCAATAAGATCAAATGATGTTGACTTGGGATACCATAGGCCCACTGTAACTGTACCCTTAAGGTATCTAAAGATACGCTTAACCGCGGTCATGTGTGATTCCTTAGGATTAGCTTGATATCTAGCACATAGGCAAACACTGAACATGATATCGGAACGACTAGCAGTTAAATAAAGTAAGCTGCCTATCATACCTCGATACTTACGTTGATCAACAGGTTTGCCACTCTCATCTGGTTCGAGTTTGGTTGAAGTAGCCATTGGCGTGCTGATTGGTTTGATGTTGTCAAGATCGAACTTCTTCAGCATGTCCTTGGTGTACTTTGATTGGCAGATGAAAGTTCCATTAGCCAGTTGTTTTACTTGCAGACCAAGAAAATAGTTGAGCTCTCCCATCAAGCTCATCTCAAATTCTGTCTGCATACACTTGGCAAATTCTTGACAAAGAGTTTCATCAGTAGACCCAAAAATAATATCATCAACATAAATCTGAATTAATAGAATGGTGTCTTTGAAAGATTTGATAAACAGTGTAGTGTCAATTTTCCCTTTTGAAAAACCTTTCTCAAGCAAGAAACTGCTTAGCCTTTCATACCAAGCTCTGGGGGCTTGTTTAAGGCCATAAAGCGCTTTCTTCAGCTTGAACACGTGGTCGGGAAATTTGTGATTTTCAAAGCCAGGGGGTTGTTTGACATAAACTTCCTCCTTAATAAAGCCATTCAAGAAAGCACTTTTAACATCCATTTGAAATAATTTAAAGTTCTGATGATTGGCAAAAGCACAAAGCATCCGAATGGATTCTAGTCTAGCAACAGGAGCATATGTCTCATCGTAGTCGATACCTTCCTCTTGATTGTATCCTTGAGCTACTAGACGGGCTTTGTTACGAGTGACTGAACCATCTTCATTTACTTTGTTTCTAAACACCCATTTGGTACCAATTATTGAGTGATTAGCCGGTCTAGGAACTAGTTCCCATACTTGGCTCCTCTCAAATTGGTTGAGTTCTTCTTGCATAGCAGAAATCCAAAATTCATCATTAAAAGCTTCAGAAATGTTTTTAGGCTCTACTTGTGAAATGAAGGCAGTGCTAGCAACGGAGTCTCTTAGTGATGATCTAGTAGTTACTCCACGTGAAACTTCTCCTATAACTAAATTTTCTGGATGAGAAGGTTTGAAAGAGAATTTCTTAGGCAAACCCTCCAGAGAATTAGTTTCGGTTGAAGTATTCATTAGAGTAGAAGTTGATGGCTCAACGTCATCATCAAGAGTACTTGCTGCACTGTTGTCTTCATCAAAAGTCATATTTGTTGACTCTTCCACAATAAGTGAGCGTTTATTAAAAACTCTATATCCCTTACTCTTGGCGGCATAACCAAGAAAGATACCATCGTCAGCTTTGGCATCAAATTTGCCTAAGTTGTCTTTGGTGTTAAGGATAAAACATCTACAGCCAAAAACTTTAAAATAAGAAACATTGGGGGTTCTCCCAAACCAAAGCTCATAGGGTGTTTTCTTCGTAATGGGACGAATCAGCACCCTATTCAAAATGTGGCATGCTGTACTAACAGCTTCTGCCCAAAAATATTTCGGAAGTGAAAATTTATTCAACATGACTCTGGCCATATCACCGAGAGTTCTATTCTTCCGCTCCACAACACCATTTTGTTGAGGAGTTCTAGGACAAGAAAATTCATGATCAAAGCCATTTGCATTACAAAAACTTTCAAAATCATAATTTACGAATTCGCCTCCATGATCACTTCGGATTCGAGTAATCATGTAGCCTTTTTCGTTTTGAACTTTCTTTACAAAAATTTTGAAAGCAGAAATAGCATCGCTCTTATTAGCGAGAAAGAAAACCCAAGTAAATCTCGAAAAATCATCAACAATAACAAATGCATAAAGTTTGCCTCCAAGGCTAGCTATTCTACTAGGACTAAATAAATCCATATGAAGTAGTTGCAAGGGTCTAGTAGTACTTACAGAGTTGATAGAATGAAATGAGGATTTAGTTGCCTTGTTTAGTTCACATTCGGCACATACTGTGTCCTTTTTGAACGTGATGTCAGGCAATCCTCTCACTAGCTTCTTGGTGGAAAGCCTGGATATAGCATCCATGTTGGCATGACCAAGACGCTGGTGCCAAAGTAGTCATTCGTCTTTGTGGGCAAATAGACATCTACCTGCATTGTTAGTATTTATAGAAAGATAGAAAATGTAGATGTTGTCCTCTCTTTTCCCTTCAAAAGCAATGTCTCCTGTTGACCTATCATAGATGTAGCAACTGTTTTGTCCAAAGTTAATATCATATCCATGATCAGCAAGATGACTAATGCTGAGTAGGTTATGCTTTAACTCGGTCACTAGGCAGACATCCTTTATAACAGGAGAAGGAGGATGACCAATGATACCATTACCTATAATGTGTCCTTTGAGATTGTTACCGAAGGATACGTATCCTTCTCTCTTCATCGATAGTGATGCAAAAAGATTTGCGTCTCCCGTCATATGTCGCGAGCATCCACTATCGAGAATCCACTTACTTTCAGTTGAGGAGGGAAGGTCCACCTACATCAAGAGTAGATGTGACCTTTGGTACCCGAGTTCTTGGAGGTCCTGAAAAGTTAGTCTTTGGGAACCAAGCATATATCCTTTTATCTACAAGTCTTCTAACTCTGCACTGTGGTGAGATGTGTCCATGTAATCCACAATAAGTACAGATAGCATTCTTATTTATACTAGAAGCATGAGAATAATATCTATAAGCAACAGGATGATGGACATGATGTGAAGAGTTAGCATGGTGAGGATGATTATGCATGGAATAAGTGGCATGGTGATGGTGTCTATGATGGTATTGTCTATGATGTGTGACTTGCTGATATTGTCTAGATGGCATGTCATGATGATTTTGTCTATATGGTATATGAGAACCTTGTCTATATGGCATTGCATGATGATTTTGTCTATATGGCATGGCATGATGATTTTTATGTGTGGAGTGATGTTGATTGTGTCTTTGTGCATGATGAGTGTGTACTGAGTGAGAATTGTTCTTACGTGCACGTGGTTTGTGAAAGTTTGTGTATATAAATGCATGGTTATGTGCTGCATGAGAATGACGTGATTGACTAGCATGAGTGGTATTGTGCCCATGTGATTGGGTTTGAGGTTGAACAACCTGTTTACCCAATTTGGTTTCTAATCTTTTAGAAACAGCTTGCAGTTCATCAACCTTAATATTTAAGCCATAAATCTTAGTCATGGAAATCTTGTGTCTACTCTTTTCTTCAGCAAGCAACGTGTTGAGAGTAGTGATTTCTTGAGTTTGTTGCTCAATACGTGCTTCAGCATCATATAAGCTTAATTTAAGCTTGGATACTTTATCAGTGTCATTGGTGGGTGATGTGTTTCTAATATTATCAAGAAGTAAAGAAATTCTTTGTATCTCATCTTCTAGACTTTTGATTTTGTCCTTGGCATGTTTATATTTACCGATGACCTTTTTATGATCATCGAGTAAATCAGTGAAAGCATCGCCAAGTTCATCAAAAGAGAAGTCATCCAGAGTTTCGTTAGATACCTTGTTAGAAGTTGCCATCAGGCACACATTTGCTGTATCTTGAGGAGAGTCCTTTTCTTCCTCAAAGTCACTTGCTTCACTTTCATGCCAGATGCCTGTGTTGGCATATTTCTTTGATGTGTTCTTTTTGTATGGCTTCTCATAGTGGTTGCTCTTCTTCAGGAATGGGCAGTCTTTTCGGACATGTCCAGTTTTCTTGTAACCATAACAAGTTGGTTCTTCTTCATCGTCTTCTTGAGATTCCTTCTTCCTTCGATTGAAGCGAAGGAATTTCCTGAAGTTGCGAACCATGAGAGCTTGGTCTTCATCATCCGAATTATCTTCTTCGGTCTCATCATGATTAGCTCTTCGTTGATGAGCTTTGAGTGCGATCTCCCTGGTCTTCGGAGCAGGCTCTTCGAAGTCCTTGAGGTCAAGCTCGTGAGTCATAAGCTTACCCATCAAGGTCTCCATTGACATTGTTGTGAGATCGTTTCCTTCTATGATGGCTGTCACCTTAGGGTTCCAAATCTTTGGTAGCCCTCTGAGCAGCTTACGAATCTTCTCGTGGTTTGAGTACTGCTTTCCAAGCGAGGATAGAGGATTGATGATGTCGAGGAATCTTGTGAATATTTGAGTGATCGTCTCACTTGGCTTCATCTTGAAAGCTTCGTATTCTTGAGTGAGACGGCTTATTTTGGATTCCTTGACCTGTGTGGTTCCTTCATGCGTCACTTCTAGAAGTCTCCATACTTCATGAGCAGTGGTGCATGTAGAGACCCTGTTGAACTCATTCCTGTCTATGGCACAGAATAAAGCATTAATAGCCCTAGCATCTAGACTTGCCTGTTTTTTCTCCTCGACAGAATATTTGTCGTATGGTTTCTCAATGAGGTCACCATCGACAACTATTCTGGCGGGCTTTTTGTAACCGTCAGTGACGACAGTCCACAGGTCAAAGTCTAGAGACTTAAGATAGAAGCTCATCCTTGTTTTCCAATATGTGTAGTTAGTCCCATCAAATAGGGGAGGCCTATGAGTGGACTGACCTTCACCATGATTGGAAATCAAGGATTGTGTGGTTGCCATGGATCAGCTCTTAGGATGTTAGTCCTTATAAAGAGAACAGAGCTCTGATACCAATTGAAGAACAGTTTGGCAACTCTAGAGGGGGGTGAATAGAGTTTATATAGAAAAATAGCCAATTAAAAATAACTCTTTCACCAACAATAAATAATCAGAGTAAAGTGCGGAAAATAAATGAAGAGCAGAAGAGCATACGCAAACACAGCGATTTTAACCTGGTTTCCCTCGTGGAGGACTAGTCCAGGCCTGAGAACTCTAGCTCAGGATTAAATCCACTATTTGTGAAATAGTAGCTTACAACCCGTGCCTTTACTTCAGAAGAGCACGTCAACTTCTTACAGAGAATCGCAGTGGCGATTGCTTGGAATTGTCCAAGCGACTTCTTCACTCTTGCACAAGAATCCTAACTGAGAGATGCTGAGCACTCGAGACTTAGGAGGCTTGTGGCTAGTAGATAGGAAGGGTATGGCTTATTGAGCTTGTAGGAGAGAAGAGAAGAGAAGATTGAGTGAGTAAAAAAGAGAGAATTCATGCCCTATTTATAGTATTTTTAGAGGCAGAATTCGGCCAGAATTCGGGTAGGAAAATTCAAAAATTTGGCCGTTGGACAGCTAGCAACCAGCTAACCCTAAAATTAGGGTTCCTGATTTCTAGGGGACAGAGTTCGGCCCGAACTCTGTGTGGAGGCAGAGTTCGGCCCGAACTCTGTCTCCAGAGCACAGAGTGGTTCTAAGTGGGACTTGTGGGCAATTTTTATTTTGGTGGAGCTTGGGATTTTGGGTAGGCTTATAGACTAAGTTCCAAGAGCTCAGCATAACTCAGAGTACATACTTCTATACTCAATAAAATATAAAAGTACAGACTCGAAAATACACTGAGAGTCGGAAACTGAGCTTTTGTCTGTCCTGAACTGAATGCAGACGTCGTGTGTTGTATTGAATTTATACAGATATTATTTAGTCAATGTAGTCAATATTTGGTTGACTGTGACTTTGTGTCAACACACCAGTGGCTCCACTGAGAAGGAGTGACAGGGATCGTCGACCATCTACGAGATACTCACCGGATGAGTATGTGCTATTGACTGACGGGGGGAGCCCGAAAGCTTCGCAGAGGCTATGGAAGACGAACACAGTGTAAAACCCCTAAATTTCTACTAATATATATATTTTTTTTTAATTTGCATGGATTTAAAAATTTTGTATTGTACGCCACGTAGTCGTAATATACGTCGCGCATGAAAATTTATTTTTTTCGAATTTGCTCGACGAGTGCGAATATGTGCGAGCGTACATATTTTTAGAAAACATTTTTCATTTTATTTTTTTGATTTCAAAATAATATATGTAGTAATTATTTCTAGCTACCATTTTCAAGTCTGTAATTTTAAATTTCATTTATACAACTATAATAATAAATTATTTTCCTATAAAATGGTTTATTAGAAAAGTGTATTTATGAAAACATTATTTGTAATTATTTATTGGTTTATTTTAAATATTAATGCAATTTTCGAAATTATTATTATTAGTATTTATGGAAAAATATTTTGAAATTATTGTAGGGATTTAAATCATGATTTGAATCTATGGATTCATTTAAATGGTTAAATATTTGAAGTTGATCTATCTTATGGATTTTATACTAAGAATTTAATTTGGTTTAAATTAGAATTTGTATTTTGATTTGGATTTGGTTTTTAAATTAAATAGATGAATTATCTACATTGGGTTTTAAATATCCTAGTCTATATCTAATTGGGAATTCCCACATCCTATAAATAGGCAGGTACTCCTCCAATTTATTTTTCATCCACAACAATTTTCTCCACAAATCTACGTGCATCGTGTCTGTGCCCTACCCATCCATTATATTCTTTTTTTTCTTTTTTCTTTTTCTACATGTACAATATAGATCCTCTCCGTGTCCGACATTCCCGGACACCCACCCTTGTCGTGTCGGACACCACCGACACGACGCATCCCAATACCAAAACCCTAAACCAAATAGTTTGTCCCGGCCACCCCGGCCAATGCCACCAACACAACCGCCGTCACAGCCTCCACCGTCACTGTCTCCATCACCACGGCCATACTCCGGCCAAGCCCGCACCCCAACTCCGTTCCCTACAGCCAACACCCACGACCACCGCAGACTGTTCCCAAAACCACATCCCTGCACTCCGACAGGACCACCACCTCCCACCACCTACAACACCACTGTTCGACCTCGCCATCCCCGACAGACCCGAACCCCAACACAGGGACATTCAACCCGACACCACCACCGACATCCACCAGATCCACCATCGCCGACAGCAACCCAAAAACAACCAAAAATATAAATAATAACAAAACCCTAATCCTAATTTTACCTCGCCGGCCGACAGTCCGCCGACGAGCGCCGCCAGACCGCTCCGCCGAGTCACAAGCCTCCGCAACCCTCGTGCCCGTCGCTCCCTCCGAGCTACGCCCGGGCGTAGCAGCCTGGCCCGAGCCGAAGATCCCTCCGCCGCGCTGGAGAGCGCCACCACCGGCGCCGCCGCGTTGTTGAGCGCGCCGCCGATGCCTCGTGGCCGGATCCCGCGGAAACAGCACCGCCCTAGTCGCCCAAACTCCGTCCCGATCCGCCGTGTCCGCCTGAGCACCCAGCCCGCCGCCGACTACGAGCCGACCAAACCCTCCGTGCCTACACGCGCGCGTCGCCGACCTCCTTCCCGTCCCCTTCCCTCTTCCGTCGCGCCTGAGTCACCGCTCCCCCCGCCGGAGCAGTCGCCGGAGACTCCCCCCTTTCTTCCCCCTCCTTTCCAATCGTCGGATCCGCCGGCATGAGCTCCGCCGACCGCCATCTCTCCCTTTCCCTTTTTTTCTCCACACTCCTTTCTCTCTCCACTCCATTCTGTTGCGTTTTGTACTTTGTATTTGTTTGTTGTTCTTTCTCTTTTTTCTCGGATTAAGACAGAGTACTGTCAAAAGACTATTATTATTATTATTATTATTATTATTATTATTATTATTATTATTATTATTATTATTATTATCATAATTTCAGTATTATTATTATTATTATTATTATTATTATTATTATTATTATTATTATTATTATTATTATTATTATTATTATTATTATTATTATTATTATTATGTTTCTTAATTTCATACTGATTTATTATTATTATTATTATTATTATTATTATTAATGTTATTATTATTATTATTGTTATTATTATTTTAGATGGCAGCTCAAGTGTTGCTGCCTACAGTATGTACATTGGTAAATATTATATTTTAAAATTTGTATATGTGCATATATTATGAACACTAGTATTATTATACTTCCTAGTATTATTTTGTTAATTACTGATTATTAATATTACCATTAGTTTACCTATAATACTATAGCTATTTATTTTAATATACATATATAATCGTATCCTCAATATTTTAGATTTGATTTTGGAAAAAAAAAACTTTATTGACAAATTTTAGTTTTGTCCAAAAAGGATTTCATAGTAGGTTTTATTTTTATCTTCAAGTATTTTTCCAAAAAGAAATATTTTAACTAATAGATATATAATCTTTCGAGTAAGATAGATATTTTTCCAAAATAGTATAAATATTATTGATCCACTTTACTTCGATCCTTCTCTCGTCCGTGACTAATCCTAGATTCTTATTCCTCACCAAATATGTACTTCTCCCTGTCACCCCTAACCAAATTGACCCTTCCGGACTCATTGACACATTCCATGCCGCCATCAGAGGTCTCCTTGTACAGTTGTTGCACCGAAGTTGCAGTTCGTGCCACCATGATTATCGCAGCACACCAGGCGCTCTACCAGGCAAGACACCTTGCCATTAGCTGTTTAATTATTTTTAGCTCATATTTCATGCATGTCTATTATTTTCTTTATAAACTGTGATACATGGCATAACTGTTCTTTTATATTTCCTGCTGTGTATTATTTTCTTACAAATTAAACCTAGATTTAAGGGACCACCTTGTGTGTTGCATTCATTGGCCTTGACACGTTGTAAACACGAAGTTGTGTGTTGCATGTAGAACACGGAAGTGCGTGATTGGCTGGCCACCAGTACGTACAAGCCGTGCGATAGGAATAACCGCTAATAGAGGTTGCATGATAGTTTGACTTAGCGGTTATAGAGGTTACTGTTGTGGATACAACATGGTAGGCATTGGGTGGGAAGAACATCTCCTTAATGTATGGGTCATTTATGCACTGCCCTGATTGCCGGTTATCTCCAGTGGGAGGTACGGTCCTGCTAGCCGGTTATCTCCAGTGGAAGGTACGGTCCTGATTGCCGGTTATCTCCAGTGGGAGGTACGGTCCTGATTCCTGATTTCTGACTGACCCGGCCCATGCGTCAAAGGTTTGTTCTTTATTGCATATTCACTATAGTACGGTTAGGTACCCTATTGTATGTGTCATGACATGGAAAGATACGTCGCCGTGAATTAGTTTACCATCTCCTGTCCTTGTTTGGTTGGGGGGATGGTACGCTCATTCAGTAGGTGCGTATTGGACCGTGTTATAAATTTGATTGACTTATATTATTGAGCGATATTTATTCAGTTTATATGGCATGCTATTATGTGTCTTGTTACGTCCCTCTGAGGACCTGGTTGTCTTGCCAGGTGTGTGCTATTGTCTTTCGCAGGTGCTAGCTCTAGCCGTGTTCATTGCCGTTTCTTCGAGGATGATTGCATTTGGATCGTCTTCGCTTCGCTCACCATACTCATTTTATTTTCTATGTACTCTCCTTATTTTGTTGGTAGTGGATTTGTCTCCGCCCAACATATTGTATCAAGACAAATTTATTCTCATTATATGATCTTTTATTCATTTATTCTGTGTGGATGAGATTAGTATTGGTTCTACTGCATTTTACAGCTTATGTATTTATACGAGGCTTCCATATATTGGAGTATACTTCGTATGAATACAGCTGGCATGTTTACGTTCCTAGTCCTACGTATTTTAGGACTGGGGCGTTACATGTTTTTGTGGTGGCCCATGCAGGTCGACATAAATTGTTTGGTTACTTTATCGTACCAAGCAAGCCTGCAAATAGGATTAGAAGTCTAGGATCTCATCCACAAACTTGATCTCTTTCCTTGATTTATCTACCGTTTGACTCATCCCTTGCATCTTGCTTGCTTCCTTCCATCCCTATTCTTATCTTTCCTTCGTGCCTGCTAGAGATTGACCCTACTAGTTAGTTGTCCCAAAACACCGTTAGACTAATTCTTTAAGTTGGGTAGAATGCCCCACGACTTGACACACCCTTGACCATTAGGGGAATACAAATAGTATTATCTATACCATAGAGACTAGAGAAAGTCAACCCATTTGGTCAACCAAACCTTGGTCAATAAAACCGTAGAATGATGGTATAGGAATAAACAAGACTTAGGTTCCTATGACTCTTAGACTATTCATAATTGTTCCACTACAAGAAAATGCATCATCTGCGGCATAAGCAATATGTAGCGCAAAGATGGATTTATGTCGCCAAAGCTTTTCTGCGACATATCTCACTGTGTCGCACACGTGTCGTCGTAGCCTTGTCTGGGAAAGCATTTGGCGACACGAACATAGCATGTCGCAGAAAGTGTCCACTTTTGGCGACATGTCATACTTTTTTTATAAAAATAACTTTTGGCGACATCTTTCTTCTGTGTCGCAGAAAGGTCATATATTGGCAACATAACATATGTCGCGGAAAGGTTACACATTGGCTTCACAATTTAATGTCGCAAAAGCTAATGTTGCCAAATATAAGAACACTTCCAGCTACACAAGTTGATGTCGCAGAATCTAATGTAGCCAAATATAAAAACACTTCCGACTACACAATTTGATGTCACAAAAGGTAATTTATAATTTTATATTAATTTATCATAAGAAATAATAATTTTTTCCCGCATATATGTTAAACATAGATATAAACCTTACTTCGAAAGTAAGGTATGAACATTGAAATTTGCATTCATAGAACTTGAAATTAAAAAGCAACAAGTTGTCATACACAACATGATATCCAATATAATATCTTCAAACATCTCTTCATAAAATAATCCAATAATATAAAAAAATTGGTAACTTCAAGTAACACATTTAAGAAAAATCGTATTGTATTCCACAAATGCACTTCATTCCGGCTAGACCACAATAATGTAAACAAAAATACATGAATTCAATCTATTCCACAAAAATTAGCCAACAATAGTTTATCTTTTCATTGCATACATTAGTTTATCCAAAATAATGATATATCTCCTTATAAGAACACATTCCCAAAAAAGTTTCTTGTCCATGTGATCCTGCAAAAAAAAAAAATTTAAGTAAAACAAAATATATGCTAAAAGAATGACAAGTATCTATGAAGACTAAAAAAACATATGAACACATATATATTGTATTTTATTTCACACACAAAAAAAAACTTAGTAAAGAAAATATTTACATTAGTCACTCCCAGAATGTTGTTTACAATAAAACCATATTAAGTAAACAGTAGAGAGAATGTGTTGAAGTTCCTAGTGCTCGATTGGCTTTTAGTGAACTTATTTAATCAGTTTTTCAAGAGACATTTATAAATGGGGTTTAAAGTTTCAAATTGGTGTCTAGTGTACAAGTTTAAATTAGAATGTTGCACCAATGGATTGATATGCATATTAGTGTGCTAGTGTACTTATGTGTGTAGAATTGGCTTGAAGGCCAAATAAATAGGGAGATATAGGGTCTCCTTGTCAAATTAGGGGTGAGCATTCGGTTTATTCGGTTTAAACCGAACCGAATAACCCAAAACCGAATTGGACCGAAACCGAATAAGCAAAACCGAAACCGAACCGAATTGGCCCCAAACCGAATCAAACCGAACCGAATTAAATCGGTTCGGTTTTCGGTTTATTCAGTTTATTCATATTATGTTGATTTTTTTTGAACTTTTTTTGTTAATATATATAGTACCTAAATATACATAGACATATTTAGTATATACCTATATATATTTAGTATATACCTATATATATTAATACTTATATATATAGTACACACACATACACACACACATATATATATATAAATTAATTAATTAAATTTTCTTATTCGGTTTTCGGTTTTGGACCGAAACCGAAACCCAAAACCGAAACCGAATAAGAAAATTTAGTATTTTTAAAACCGAAACCGAACCGAATTTTTTTAAAACCGAACCGAACCTCTTATTCGGTTCGGTTCGGTTCGGTTTTCGGTCCAAAACCGAATAATGCTCACCCCTATGTCAAATTGGTGTCTAGTGTACATAACTGAGTTGATCAAATAGGGAAATACCTAATAGGGAGATACAGAAATTTTTCTCTGATAATGTCTTGTCAAATAGGGAGATACAGATATTGGAACAAAATGCAATTGGAACAAATACGAGTAATTATTCTTAAAAGTAGAGTTACTGGAGCATAATGTAATTGCAATAAAATGCATAATATTATTTGAAAACAAACCAAAAAAATGATGAATCGTCTAAAAAAATATAGACAGAACTTAAATATATACTGTTAAAGGCTTTTTTATTGATTACATAAGTTCCCCTGGAGGTAAAGGCTTTGTTATTAATGCTGTTGTATTCCCCTGGAGGTCAAAAGTCCCTTTTCATGAGCTCAAATCTGGATTCATGCATCCATATATATCTTTTATTTACAAATTTTATAAATCCACTTAAAATGCAGCAGAGGGATATAAAAGGGGGAAACTACAATGAACTGGGAAGAAAGATAATCAAAAAGGGTGTAAGGAGTTATCAGTAACAGAGGGATATAAAAAGGGGAAGCTACATTGAATCTGGATTCATGCATCCATTAGGGTCTTAACTAGACAATCCCATACTTGATGTCAAAGGGCATTAAATCTATTCCTACTACCAGTATATCAGGGTTTACATTTCAGTGAAGAGGTGGTTCACACTCTCTCCGTTTCTTCTCTAAAATCCTCAAAGCGGTCTAATATCAAAGAAGTTTCATTCCGCTTCAAAAATGGTGCTGGTTTTGCATTCTGGTAGCGAAAACAAAAATGCATTGAAGGGACTAATTGAGTGGGGTCCAGGTTGAACTTGTTAAAAATTTCGAGATGGGGGTATCTAATAAAACTCCTAAGTTTCTTAAGATGAATCCTCTAGGAAAGATTCCTGTACTAGAGACTCCTGATGGTCCTATTTTTGAAAGTAATGTCATAGCGCGATACATTACTCGATTGAAGGATGACAATCCACTCTATGGCTCGTCATTGATTGACTATGGTCAAATTGAGCAATGGATTGACTTTGCATCAACGGAGATTGATCCAAATCTTGCAAGGTGATTAATTAGTACCGTGTCAATCATTTAAGTATCAGGTGGCTTTGCTTTATTGATTTGTGATGTCTATTTTTAATAGCCCCCTCATTCGGGAGATGTGCTATAGAGAATGTCTTCTTCAATGCCTGATTTCTTTTGAAGGTTCATTTTGTAACAGGGGTCTCTGGTAGATGAGATGCATGTCCTTTATTTAAAGCTTAAAGCTTATATATATATATATATATATATATATATATATATATATATATATATATATATATATATATATATATATATATATCAGTAACAGTATGTGTCATCCTCAAGGATGAAAGCGACAAGTCCTAAAATCTATATATGCAGGTTGATCATAGATACACGAATGATGAATATATGCATGTATCATCTATATAAGCAGGTCATCATTTTCTTCGTATATCAAAACTCAATCAAATGTAGCTATGTTAATCTAGCATATGAACATAGGTAAACTACTATATAAGCATCTATATAAGCATTGTGTTGATATACATATCCTAAAACTCATCAAATGCAGGTATCCTCAGGTATCATCTATAATAGCATCGTGTTGATATACATATACTCATCAAAACTCATCAAATGCAGGTATCCTCAGGTATCATCTATATAAGCATTGTGCTGATATACATATCCTAAAATCTAGCATAAGAAGAGCAAAGGAATAAGAGAAGTTATAGAAAATCTTGAGCTTTGCTACTGTTTTCAGACAAAAATCTTGTGACTATTTTTTTAATCTCATCATGATCTGTCATAAACTCGGGAACAAGAGAAGGATGTAGAAGAGATTAAGGAATGTCTGATAGAGGGTTGCGATAATAGCTTCTGGACATGCAGTGTTTCAAAGCTTGGTTATTCTGGCACTGCTATTATATCACGAGTATGCTGATCCTCTTCCCAGCACAAAGTCAACCTATATGTTTATGTCTTATTCCCTATATAACTGGATTTCATAATTCATGGTACTTTTATGCAAATAAGCCACTAATTCAAACATAAACTGGATTTTGTAATTCCCTGAATCGGTTGTATAAATTATGAAAGGTACCTAGCTTTAACATGCCAGTACATATTTCCAATAGAAAGATAATTTATTAGGCTACCTTGAATAAAATTTTGCAAGCCATGGTGTTGGGTCAGTATTATCAGGTCCCCTCTTGTTTATGGAGTCGTAATCAACCCAGTAAGATGGTGATAGTCTACCAGGAATGTTATCAAACATGGTATTTTTATATAAGGTACAGGGAATGTTATCAAACATGATACTTTATATAAAGTACAACCGTAGAGGGAATGTTGCTCCAGTATTCTAAACTACAAAAGTGTTTGGAAATATAGAAATAAGACATACAATTTCTAATTGCTCTCAGGAATCAGATGGAGATTCTTGTATGGACATCGTTCACCTTAGTCCAGATTGGATAGAGAAAATTATTACTAGAAGACGACTTTGAAAATCATATTGGCTCCTATTCTACTTTCTAGAAAGGTATCTGAGAGAAAATGAGTGGGTCAAGAAAGCTACTCTATCATTTGTGAAAAGGGCCCATTATGAGAAACTTCTAAAAAAATTGTGGGCTAAGATCTGAAACCCTTACTTCACTTCACAGGATGTCCATAAAGGGAAAAAAGAAGATGTGTATGATCTTTGATTGAATTCTGGAACTTATGCCAGATATTGAGGATATCTTAAAGGTTCAGTTGATAGCTGCTATAGTTCCAAGTCTATGTATTAGAAGCTTAACTCAATTATTGCTCTTCATCTAATTGTAAAATCTACTTATATAGATTACAGTTCGGAATAGTCTTAGGGATCCATCACATAATATTCATCAAGAAAAAAAAACTTGGCAAGGTCATGTAATTTTACGTTTCCAAGTGTAGGAATTCTCTAACTTGGCAAGGTCCCTTGAAGAGGAAGAGCATTGAGCATCAGCCAGACTTGTGAAAGATTTAGACTTGCCACAGTATAGCTTATAAATGCCTCGCCTGCAACGAATAGAAAAAAATAAGAACAAACAATAATTCATCAATGTCATGACACGAGGAACATTTGTTAATACACTCAGCAACGAAACAGAAACCAAATAAAAACGTGATTGTGAAATTTAGGTAAATTTAAGGGCCATCCTATCTGGAAGTGAACTAGCGGTCAAGCAGGCAATTATAGATAGTAGAGAATCTTTAAACAGAGAAGTATACTTCCTAGGTCACCTATACCACTAAATGTAGTGAACTAGTATAATGACTATGATTGCCTATGTACGTATACGTATCTTAACTATAGGGGTACGTCATATGTGTGTGTGTGTGTATTAGATTAACTACCTTGATACTAGGATACACTCCTAGGGTACACTGACACTCTACTCTAATACAATCACACTCACTTGACACACACATGGACAATATCCCATAATTGCACACTCTTCCACAACCAAGTACTCTCACCTAGGCATGAAAGTGTTGTACTCCTACTGTAGTAGAGATTGCTGTTGTAGGTAGCAGCTACTTCTGCACACATACCTTCCATCTCATCCCCCTTTTTATTGAGTACACTGCTGCAATGTCCTATAGTGCACTGGGATGCATTGCAGCAGGGAATGCCAAGCTGCTGCAGCTTGCTATCTGCTGCAGCTTGCTATCTGCTGCAGTTGGCTTCCTACAGGAACTGTTGTTGTTGCAATTTCCTGCTGCTAACTGCAGCTGCTACTTCCTGCACACATGATTCCACCTAGCATAAGATACTGGTACACAGATGCAAATATGCAGTTGCATACACCCTGCATACAGATGCAGGACTGCTATTTCCTTGATTCATTCGATCATGATATTTGACAATATGGTTGTTTTGAAATCTTCAATGTTATCACCACATCCTTAAAAGTAGTGATGTTTAATTTTCTGTAATAAATGGTTGAAGTAGAGATCCCTAAAGTTTATCTTCTGGTCAATCAAGCATGAGAAAGGTGTATATTAACCGATATGATACGGTCGATACCAATACAATTTAATATGTCCCAATCCGATACCAAATACTAACCGATACCGACGTTTGGGATCTCTTTACAGTCAATTCTACAGAAGAATTGAATGAAAATGTCCACTCAGTAAGTGTAAAAACACATTAAGGTTGTAAAATCATGTAAATAAAAAAACATATTCAAGGGTGACTATTATTTCATTTCAATTTCAAAATTACTAAGAAAGGACACATAAAATACTTAAAAATATGCCTAAAAATATAAAATATTTTTTGTAAACTTTTAATAATTGATAAAAAAAAGTTATACTAGAAACTTTGATACTCTGATATATATGAAACCAATTATCCTGTCAATACCGTCGATGTTAATATTTGTAGAAGGCATCCAATACCGATTTTGATATGTTCAATTTTTATACGTAATATTATATTTTGGAGTGTCTATGTGTCTGTCGGAATAATATAAAATTGTAGTTCTCAATCCTCACCATAATTCTTTGACTCTTATCACAATTGTGGAGTTTTAGTACAATGCTAGAAAACTTAACATGGTATCAGACTAAAGTATACTCATGAATTCATCTCTTAGTTAAAATATACAATCAAATCTGGAGTTCTGATACATTCAAGACAGACATTCCATCTGGAGTTTTGATACAGTGATAGGACTTAAATACCTGAAACATTTTGGGGAAATATATGTATTGTGTCTAATACGTGAGTTGAGAATGATCATATTTTCAGGAAGTAGGTGGGTTTCTGGGCAAGTATGTGGACTATCATATAGCCAACCTGGATAAATGGGCGGCTCCAACAAAGGTACTGACCTTCCTTCTCGATCAGTAGTTTTCATAAGAAGCCCATGAGTCAAGATGGAGAAGAACATGAACAAAGGCTTTCCTTTTTAAACTTTTGGTTTCAGATTAGTATTCTGCTGCTTGGGTTTCCGAGCACTGCTCAGCTGGTGCACGAGCCACTCGGCATCGTTCTGGTGCTCTCTCCATGGAACTTCCCCATAGGTATGTATAGTTGACAAGCTTTAATAGGTATGTAAAGTTGACAAGCTTTAATAGGTATGTATAGTTGACAAGCTTTGACAAGCTTCCCCATAGGCATATCGGAACTTCCCTATACTGGTACATATCAGAACTTCCCTATAGGTATGTATAGTTGACAAGCTTCCCCATAGGCATGAATAGACATACTCTTCTTAGTCATCCATGGAAGAAAGTTCTGTAAAGTATGGTGTTAGAAAGGAAGAAATAACTTATTCCTTGTAATAAGATCATGTAGAGCATGTCCAGGGCCATGTGGTTAGAAAGATATAACACATGTTTTTGGCAGCCTTAGCAAAGGCACAGGAATATAATTCAGGCCTGTGTATCATATGTCGGTTAAAGACAATAAATAAAAAATGTTATTGTAATGCAATTGACCGAGGATTACAATGGGACACCAAGTTACACATGTTATTGGAAGGGGAGAAATCTGGGAACATTGTAGGTCTTCTGAGTGATCTTCCGTTCGAGCATTTACACAAACAATACTGAAACTTTTACAAATCTTAAGGTAAAGTCAATTCCTGACCACATCATATAAAGTAAGCTAGAGATTAATTACCAAACTGAATATGGAATCATTTCTTAAAGCATTTTTACCTTCAATATAGAAGAAAATGCATCAAATCTGCAAAATCCAATGATCTGTAAAATTAAGAGGATATCTTCTAGAAGTATAGTATTGGAAAATAGAGAGAGGGCATTACAGTGCTAACGCCGGAGTCAAAGATGTACACGATATTATTTCCAAATAAATGGAGAATCCACTATTTCCGAAAATAAAACCAACATTCATTTATAGAAAGCATCAATAGTCAGGAGAGTGAGTACCCTTACAGAAACAAACTACAACCAGTCATATATCTAGTAGTATCAATTATCAAACCAACACCATTTCCACAAACAACAAGCATATAGCTGCTTCCTGCCCTATGTTAGTACAAAAATAATGTCCGACTGTGCAAGAAGGATGCTAGGTTCAGAAAATTCAAGAATGAATACATACGTTCCTACACTATGAACTACACATATTCTGGTTTAGAAATTATAAAGAATCACATCCTTCCTACAAATTCATATGTAGTGGGCTGCCTAAGGAAAGACTAGTAGGTTTCTTATTTTCTTTCTGCTCATGAACTCTTATGGAGAGATATTTGGTAAAGTTTTAATACAGAATAGAAAAAAGATATTTTCTTGACGTACGTCTAAAATAATCAAGCTAACCCCTCTCAACGACCGTAAAAAAATAAACCGTCAAGAAAGCCATTTTTTCTTGTAGTCTTATGACACAGGAAAGGATATGATAGAGAATTGCCTGGGGCTTATGCTGCCATGGCCTTGTGTGGAGCATTTAGGAACAATAGAAATTTAAAAAATTACAGTTCTTCTGTTGAAGAATGCAAAATATGTATCTAAAGAGTTTGGATCGATGTTTTATAAGTAGCCTTCTGGCATGTACCTAAACGGCCCTCGACTCACCCTTGGGTCTCATTGTTTTCAATGATGCGAGGCTCATTTACCTAGGCACATGTGAAGTGAAGGGGGAGCGGGCCTCACGCCTACTATTGAGGTGCACTAGAAGCACATGAGACTCATTCTCCTAGTTTTTTTTTCTTTCTTCTTTTTGTTCTCTTTCCTATAACAAATGTGTTTAGTATTATATAATGATTCAACTAATTTTTCTATTGTGATTACTAGGTTTTCTAACATGACTTCTGATGATTCAAATCAATCATGAAAGGATATACATCTCTTAGAAATTCTTTCCTGTTCTCACACATATTAGGAGGTTAACTTCGCACTACTCTCCTCCGAATGAACCTTGTGAACTCCTTTTGCTAGGATAAGGGTGTCACAAAGATAGACATACATAAATCTGTAAACTAAACCCTAGTATGTTAACTAACATAATATCCCAAATAAAACCCTAAAAAAAATCGATCGAGAGAGAAAAACCCTAATAAAATCAAACCCTAACAAAATATAGAAACAGAGATAATCATTTCCCTATGTAAACATATAATAAATGCCAATCATATTCTCAAATTTTAACAAAATTAACCTACTAAGAATATTAGGGAAGAAGCCCACCACCAAAGAGAAGAATTTCGAACCTCAATGAAGGAGGGAAGCAAGAGCCACGGGAGAGAGGAAAATCCTAGGCTGCGCGAGAGAGAGCGAGAGGAAACCAAGAGCCGCGGGAGAGACGAAACCAGGAGTAGCCGCGGGAGAGAGAGAACCCTGGAGAACACAATGATTGGGGGTTTTTTATTTGAGGGTTTTGTTTGATAGCTTTTTTTAGGTTATTATTTAATTAAAAATTGTAAAAATGTATTCCCTACATAGCTATATGTCGCCAAAAATACATTACCTTTCTGCGACAAGTGAATGGCTGTCGCCAAACATATATTCAACTTTCTGCGACATGTAGATGTCGCGATATGTAGAAAAATTTTAGCGGGACTGGTTTTATGTTTCCCTCTCGTAAATTTTATGTGGATTCCGCAACATACTAAAATTCATGTTGCCAATACATGTAAAAAATAGCTTTTGGAGACATAATAGACCCTGTGTCGCTAAAACATGTTGCTAAAAATGTAATTTCTTGTAGTGTTCCTTATTTCAATCTTAATCTCGTGCATATATTTTTACTACCTAGACTAATGATGCTAATGTAGCCTAGTTTTTGCAAGCTCAATTCTTTATCAAGCTTGTTCATGACATAAGTTATTGGAGGCCTCCACTAACAGATTGTCTATCAGAACCGGTGCATAATGGTCTGATCAACCGAGTGCACTTTTGTTCGCTTTTATCGATTATTCTACGTGGATGGAACTTAATTAAACTGGCCCTTACAATACCATCCACGACCGCCTTGACAATTCTTTTGAAATTATTCGATCGTCTTTGAATCACGTATTCGTATTCGAGAACGCCTCCTTCGAATTCTATATTGCTTTCGCCTTCACCTATTTTAGGAGGACGAAAGCGTTATACTAGAAGTTCCCCTAGCGATCCTATCTCTTGTGACCATTAACACTCAATGTGACTATATCCTTGTCTTAATTACTCGTCCTTTCCTTCGACCATAATTCTACCATATCGACTTTCAAATCACTTGAATTTAAGGGTGATTACAATCGTCTTTTAATCATATCCTCAACCTAGACTACGACCATATCAACTTCGAACCCTTCTATCTACCGTTGTGCCTTCTCACCCCTACTAATTCTTAATTTCGAGGACGAAATTTCTTTTAAGTTGGGTAGGATGTAAAACCCCTAAATTTCTACTAATATTTTTTTTTTTAATTTGCATGGATTTAAAAATTTTGTATTGTACGCCACGTAGTCGTAATATACGTCGCGCATGAAAATTTATTTTTTTCGAATTTGCTCGACGAGTGCGAATATGTGCGAGCGTACATATTTTTAGAAAACATTTTTCATTTTATTTTTTTGATTTCAAAATAATATATGTAGTAATTATTTCTAGCTACCATTTTCAAGTCTGTAATTTTAAATTTCATTTATACAACTATAATAATAAATTATTTTCCTATAAAATGGTTTATTAGAAAAGTGTATTTATGAAAACATTATTTGTAATTATTTATTGGTTTATTTTAAATATTAATGCAATTTTCGAAATTATTATTATTAGTATTTATGGAAAAATATTTTGAAATTATTGTAGGGATTTAAATCATGATTTGAATCTATGGATTCATTTAAATGGTTAAATATTTGAAGTTGATCTATCTTATGGATTTTATACTAAGAATTTAATTTGGTTTAAATTAGAATTTGTATTTTGATTTGGATTTGGTTTTTAAATTAAATAGATGAATTATCTACATTGGGTTTTAAATATCCTAGTCTATATCTAATTGAGAATTCCCACATCCTATAAATAGGCAGGTACTCCTCCAATTTATTTTTCATCCACAACAATTTTCTCCACAAATCTACGTGCATCGTGTCTGTGCCCTACCCATCCATTATATTCTTTTTTTTTCTTTTTTCTTTTTCTACATGTACAATATAGATCCTCTCCGTGTCCGACATTCCCGGACACCCACCCTTGTCGTGTCGGACACCACCGACACGACGCATCCCAATACCAAAACCCTAAACCAAATAGTTTGTCCCGGCCACCCCGGCCAATGCCACCAACACAACCGCCGCCACAGCCTCCACCGTCACTATCACCATCACCACGGCCACACTCCGGCCAAGCCCGCACCCCAACTCCGTTCCCTACAGCCAACACCCACGACCACCGCAGACTGTTCCCAAAACCACATCCCTGCACTCCGACAGGACCACCACCTCCCACCACCTACAACACCACTGTTCGACCTCGCCATCCCCGACAGACCCGAACCCCAACACAGGGACATTCAACCCGACACCACCACCGACATCCACCAGATCCACCATCGCCGACAGCAACCCAAAAACAACCAAAAATATAAATAATAACAAAACCCTAATCCTAATTTTACCTCGCCGGCCGACAGTCCGCCGACGAGCGCCGCCAGACCGCTCCGCCGAGTCCCAAGCCTCCGCAACCCTCGTGCCCGTCGCTCCCTCCGAGCTACGCCCGGGCGTAGCAGCCTGGCCCCAGCCGAAGATCCCTCCGCCGCGCTGGAGAGCGCCACCACCGGCGCCGCCGCGTCGGTGAGCGCGCCGCCGATGCCTCGTGGCCGGATCCCGCGGAAACAGCACCGCCCTAGTCGCCCAAACTCCGTCCCGATCCGCCGTGTCCGCCTGAGCACCCAGCCCGCCGCCGACTACGAGCCGACCAAACCCTCCGCGCCTACACGCGCGCGTCGCCGACCTCCTTCCCGTCCCCTTCCCTCTTCCGCCGCGCCTGAGTCACCGCTCCCCCGCCGGAGCAGTCGTCGGAGACTCCCCCCTTTCTTCCCCCTCCTTTCCAATCGTCGGATCCGCCGGCATGAGCTCCGCCGACCGCCATCTCTCCCTTTCCCTTTTTTTCTCCACACTCCTTTCTCTCTCTACTCCATTCTGTTGCGTTTTGTACTTTGTATTTGTTTGTTGTTCTTTCTCTTTTTTCTCGGATTAAGACAGAGTACTGTCAAAAGACTATTATTATTATTATTATTATTATTATTATTATTATCATAATTTCAGTATTATTATTATTATTATTATTATTATTATTATTATTATTATTATTATTATTATTATTATTATTATTATTATTATGTTTCTTAATTTCATACTGATTTATTATTATTATTATTATTATTATTATTATTAATGTTATTATTATTATTATTGTTATTATTATTTTAGATGGCAGCTCAAGTGTTGCTGCCTACAGTATGTACATTGGTAAATATTACATTTTAAAATTTGTATATGTGCATATATTATGAACACTAGTATTATTATACTTCCTAGTATTATTTTGTTAATTACTGATTATTAATATTACCATTAGTTTACCTATAATACTATAGCTATTTATTTTAATATACATATATAATCGTATCCTCAATATTTTAGATTTGATTTTTGGAAAAAAAAAACTTTATTGACAAATTTTAGTTTTGTCCAAAAAGGATTTCATAGTAGGTTTTATTTTTATCTTCAAGTATTTTTCCAAAAAGAAATATTTTAACTAATAGATATATAATCTTTCGAGTAAGATAGATATTTTTCCAAAATAGTATAAATATTATTGATCCACTTTACTTCGATCCTTCTCTCGTCCGTGACTAATCCTAGATTCTTATTCCTCACCAAATATGTACTTCTCCCTGTCACCCCTAACCAAATTGACCCTTCCGGACTCATTGACACATTCCATGCCGCCATCAGAGGTCTCCTTGTACAGTTGTTGCACCGAAGTTGCAGTTCGTGCCACCATGATTATCGCAGCACACCAGGCGCTCTACCAGGCAAGACACCTTGCCATTAGCTGTTTAATTATTTTTAGCTCATATTTCATGCATGTCTATTATTTTCTTTATAAACTGTGATACATGGCATAACTGTTCTTTTATATTTCCTGCTGTGTATTATTTTCTTACAAATTAAACCTAGATTTAAGGGACCACCTTGTGTGTTGCATTCATTGGCCTTGACACGTTGTAAACACGAAGTTGTGTGTCGCATGTAGAACACGGAAGTGCGTGATTGGCTGGCCACCAGTACGTACAAGCCGTGCGATAGGAATAACCGCTAATAGAGGTTGCATGATAGTTTGACTTAGCGGTTATAGAGGTTACTGTTGTGGATACAACATGGTAGGCATTGGGTGGGAAGAACATCTCCTTAATGTATGGGTCATTTATGCACTGCCCTGATTGCCGGTTATCTCCAGTGGGAGGTACGGTCCTGCTAGCCGGTTATCTCCAGTGGGAGGTACGGTCCTGATTGCCGGTTATCTCCAGTGGGAGGTACGGTCCTGATTCCTGATTCCTGACTGACCCGGCCCATGCGTCAAAAGTTTGTTCTTTATTGCATATTCACTATAGTACGGTTAGGTACCCTATTGTATGTGTCATGACATGGAAAGATACGTCGCCGTGAATTAGTTTACCATCTCATGTCCTTGTTTGGTTGGGGGGATGGTACGCTCATTCAGTAGGTGCGTATTGGACCGTGTTATAAATTTGATTGACTTATATTATTGAGCGATATTTATTCAGTTTATATGGCATGCTATTATGTGTCTTGTTACGTCCCTCTGAGGACCTGGTTGTCTTGCCAGGTGTGTGCTATTGTCTTTCGCAGGTGCTAGCTCTAGCCGTGTTCATTGCCGTTTCTTCGAGGATGATTGCATTTGGATCGTCTTCGCTTCGCTCGCCATACTCATTTCATTTTCTATGTACTCTCCTTATTTTATTGGTAGTGGATTTGTCTCCGTCCAACATATTGTATCAAGACAAATTTATTCTCATTATATGATCTTTTATTCATTTATTCTGTGTGGATGAGATTAGTATTGGTTCTACTGCATTTTACAGCTTATGTATTTATACGAGGCTTCCATATATTGGAGTATACTTCGTATGAATACAGCTGGCATGTTTACGTTCCTAGTCCTACGTATTTTGGGACTGGGGCGTTACACACAGGCAGGAGTGGATGGTGGCTATGCAGGAGGAGATGAGTTCCTTGCACACCAATTCCACTTATGATCTGGTGCGATTGCCAAAGGGCAAGAAGGCTTTGAAGAATCGATGGGTGTTCAGAGTGAAGCAGACGGAAGATGCTACTCGCCCTCGATACAAAGCGAGGCTGGTAGTCAAGGGCTACGGTCAGCGGAAAGGCGTGGATTATGATGAAATCTTTTCGCCTGTCGTCAAGCATTCGTCTATTCGGGTGGTGCTAGCATTAGCAGCCAGTTTCGACTTAGAGGTCGAGTAGATGGACGTGAAGACGGCATTCCTCCACGGTGATCTTGAGGAGGAGTTGTACATGGAGCAGCCGGAGGGATTCTGTGAGAAGGGCAAGTCACATTTGGTCTGCTGGTTGAGGAAGAGCTTGTATGGTCTGAAGCAGGCTCCGAGGCAGTAGTACAGGAAGTTCGAGTCGTTTATGGGGGAGCATGGTTATGCACGGACGACGTCGGATCATTGTGCATTTGTGAGGTATTTTGCCGATGATGATTTTATCATTTTATTGCTCTATGTAGATGATATGCTATTAGTGGATCGGAATGCCACTAGGATAGCGGAGTTGAAGCGCCAACTGGGCGCGACCTTCTCTATGAAGGATTTGGGTACAGCGAAGACTATTCTTGGGATGGAGATCAGCCGAGAGAGAGAGTCCAAGCTGCTACACTTGTCCTAAAAGAAGTACATTCACCGGGTACTTCAGCGTTTCGGAATGGACGGGTCAAAGAAAGTGAGTTTCCCCCTCGCAGCTCACTTTAAGCTCACTGAGGAACAGTGTCCATCTACCGAGGACGAAAAGGAAGATATGGAGCGGGTTCCATATGCCTCAGCTGTGGGGAGCCTTATGTATGCTATAGTGTGTACGAGGCCAGATATTGCTCATGCAGTTGGTAAGGTTAGCAGGTATCTTTCAAATCCTGGAAAGGTGCATTGGAGTGCGGTCAAGTGGATTCTACGTTATCTTCAGGGCACCGCCGGTTGGAGACTTTCCTTTGGTGGTGACAAGCCGAAGCTGGTTGGGTATACCGACGCTGATATGGCTGGAGATGTAGACACGAGGCGATCGACTTCGGGCTACGTGATGATGTTTGCGGGAGGAGCAGTGTCGTGGCAGTCGCGGTTGCAAAAGTGTGTTGCCTTGTCGACGACGGAGGCGGAATACATTGCGGCGACGAAGGCTTGTAAGGAGCTGTTGTGGATGAAGAAGCTGTTGCAGGAAATGGGACTGAAGCAAGAGCAGTATACTTTGCTTTGTGACAGTCAGAGTGCGATCCACCTTGTGAAGAATCAGACGTTTCATAGCCGGTCCAAGTACATCGAGACCCGGTATCATTGGATATGGGATGTGGTTGAGAAGAAGGACGCGGAGCTTGAGAAAGTGCATACAGACGACAACGGAGCTGATATGTTCATGAAGATTCTACCAAGGGGAAGTTTGAGTACTGCAGGCAGGTCGTCGGGATGACGACATCCTCTCCATAGTTGTGAAGGGAGAGATTTGTTGGAGTGGGAGGGGTTCCCAACCTATGTGGAGAAGACCCCGGAGTGCGACGAGCGCCGTCCGATGTCGGAGAAGCTCGGAAAGTAGGAGTTGCTGCTGCTGCTGCCCCAAAAGGGGTTCTGGACCAAGTCTGCCGAGTTCGGGCCGAACTCGGTCCCAGGCCGAGTTCTGGCCGAACTCGGTCTGGCTCTTCCAGAAGTTGGTCGTCCAGTGCTGGTTGCCCGACACAGAGTTCTGGCCGAACTCTGTGTCGTCGGGGGCTGAAGCGGATTTTAGGATGAGTTTTCATCATTGGATCTAATCCAACGGTCCAGGTTGGTTGCGGGATTGGGGAGTTATATTGAGTTTTTTCAACCCTAATTCATTACGCAACGCATTGGACAACACAAGTTTGAGAGAGAAGGAGGCAAGAGTGCCATTACAACTTCGGAGAAGAAGACGGAGGATTGAAGGTCGCCATTCGAAGAAGATCGTGTTCGGGTAATCTCTACTCGTCGTTCTCGCTCTTCGTAGCCTTGTAATCATTGTTCTTATCTCTGAGTGTTGTGGGGATCCGATTTGGATCGGGAGGAGTTTGTAGAGGGTGTAATTCTTCTATTCCATTAGTGGAGGCTTCTCAGGGTTGGACTCCGATCGTCCCGTGGTTTTTCCCGCAAGGGTTTTCCACGTCAAAAATTCTCTGTGTCTGCGTGGATTGTTTTTGTGTGTTTGTTTTTGGGTTCGTGCGTTGTATTGCTCGGTCCTCTCGCAGGTACTCTCCGGTTTGGGGAAAGGTTTCCGCGTTTCTTTCCCAACACACTGGAGGAAGCCGACAACAACAAACTATCTCTTAGAAAGTTTAAATAAATAAAATAATAATAATAAAAACAAATTACCTTTAGAATATATAAACAATTTGATAATCCGGGAAGAGGAGTTACAAGTTGTGATATATTGTCATCAAAGACTTGGATGTTGTCATCAAAGACTGGAAATTTCAAAGGTTACGTTCAGTTTTCTAATTGTGGGTAGATTTATTTTACAATTATGCTATTTGGCTCCCAAAATATCTGGGTGATACGATCTTCCATTACGTGGCATCTGACATGGCAGATAACATAACAGCCGACATGACAAATTTTAACCCACAAAATTAATTACCCAATTTTTTTTAATGTTAATATTATTGTTAATGTTAATATTAATTTTAATATTAATTTTAATGTTAATTTTAATGTTAAGGTTAATTTTAATGTTAACTATCATGTTAGCGTTAATTTATTAATTTATTGTTAATTTTAATTTAATATTAATTTTATTGTTAAATTTTGTCATGTCATCTGTCATATAATTGGAGATGGTATCACCCAAATTTTTTTGGTAGCCAAATGGCATTTTTGTTTATTTTACCAATGATATTTTTTTTATCGTTAGAAAAATTTTCCACAGTAAAAAATCTTTGGTAATAATTTTCCTAATGGTTATGGCTGCTGAAAAGTTTCTCCCCGTATAGACGAAGAGGGAGATTGTGGCCAGAGAATTGGCATGCTGGATAAGTTAAGGAAAAAAAAAAAGGGAGAAAGACGAAAATATTATAATTAAGCTCTACAATCCAATCGGATGGTGAAAGAAGAAAATTCCCATATGCATAGTATTTTAGTAAATATATATATATTAAGATGGATAAGAAGAGAGATGAAGTTGTGAGTCAAAAGAATTCTTTGGGGGAGAGGAAGGTCTCCTGGTGCATCTCCAGGAGGTAAGAGTACAAGCAAGGACATTGTAGCCATTCTAATTTTTTCTTGCGAAGATGATAAGCAAAGAGCTGCCATGTATCGGCTAAATGACGACCATCCACTGGCTCCTGGAACAGAACACACTCGTCATCGGTAATACCTACGACGTGCACATCTGTTCTATGCCACTTCCAAAACGGAGCATACCGCTTCTGGAAGCAGCATATCCTCCTCCATTTGTGGAGTGTACAGTCCTCCTCGAGCATCCATATCTCCATCTTGCCTTCGCTATGATTTATAAACACAACACAAGCATGCCCCCTCGACTCGTACAGCGACTCAGCAACGCGCCACTCGTAGGTATAATTAACACTGAGGGGGAATGGTATCAATGGTCCAAACTTCTCTTCCTTGATGTCGAATGTAACAATCACATCTTCTCTTTGTTGCCCGAGATGTCCTTTCCAATGCAGGACTCTTCCGTGTAGGAAAACAGGGGTGCCGTAATTGATATCGAAACTGGGAAGAAGTTGTGTAACGTACCTCCAATTATTACGATCACGATTCACGACCACCATCACCACCACCACCACCACGACCTCCTAGAGTGAGTATCTCACATACTATGCCGTAATCTAAACTATCGCGATAAGATAGATTGACAACCTTGTATTCTCCGGTAGAGTCGTCAAAGAGTTGGACAAGAGGTACTCGGACTTGCTTTTATCACCATCGTCGATGTTGACACTGAGAGAATAATAATTAGCTGATCTTGTACTTGGCGTCCCCCCTTCTTCGTGGTCATGGCCTAACTCGTAGACATCAATCATCTCCGTGCTACTTTTCTGGATCATTGTGAGTCGCCGTCGTCGTCCTAGTTTGTCATGGAGGAAATAATGTTGATGGGTTAAGGAGCGCCATTGTCTGCACACACACTGGAATCTCGCCAGCGATCGCATCGGAAGTCTACATAGAATCTCGGCCATAATATCCAATGGAAGAAGATGACCATAACCAATTGTTGCTGCTGCTGCTTTCTCTCTCCTGCTTGTAGCCGCCATAGCTATGTAGCTAGAGTTTTCTTCTTCCTCTTGCTAATTCTTCTTGTATGTATGGTGCAACAACACCGAACAATCAGGGTATTTATACACTAATGTAGGCTTAATTCAAACCCTAATTGGATTCCGTTTATATAATAATAGTAATAGTAATAATAATATTAATATTAATATTAATAATCTTTAAATTATAGTATATAATGCCAAAAATTAGATCTCATCGTAATTTTTTTTATTCCAAAAATATTCTTGTATATCTATACTAACTAAAATGATTTATTAATTTTAATAAGGACAACTTAGTAATTACGAAGACTGTTTTTTAATTAGTTGTTCTGAGTAATCTATCTAATTTAATTAAAATATTGTTACACGTACATATATGCATATATGCTAGTAATAGTAATAATATAATATATCTCTTTAGATATGATCATATATCTATATTTCATGCAAAGGATATTGCCCAAAAAAAAAAAAAAGATGTCCGACTTAACTCATGGACTTGAACATATTCCGTTGCATGTCATTTGGGCCACTGTCTACACGTCCTCCGAGATTCAATTTTGAGACCGTCCGCCTGCCAAGAAAGTTATACCATTCATCAGTGAGAGCCAAGATGAGTTTGATATATTGGCAGAATTTTGATTTCTATTTTAATAAATAAATATAAAAATTTTAATATTATCCAGGGTGATCTTCCAGGTCCCACGGATTATGAGGGACCCAAAAAAATTAGTTTAAAAATATATGTTAATAATTGTGTATCTCAAAGAGAACTAAGACCATCTCCAATGGTGATTTCTAAAATTGAGTTCTTCCATAGAAATAGGGAAGATAGAACCCCCATTGGAGATGGTCTAATATGCACCATGGGCCTATTTAGACATGAAGTTATTGTGGTGTAGTGGCTAGTAAACTTAGTATTTTAGCTTTCTATACGAAAGGTCCTAAGTTCAATCCTTGGTCATAACTTTTTTTTTAATATTTCTTACATATTTAGTATGTGGGGGCCTTATTTTGAAAGTGCATGAGCTCAGGGCCGCCCTCATATTACCCATCATATATAATTTGTTCAAAATTATTATTTTTTAAAAAATAATGTAAATTTATCATTATCTATACAAAAAATTCTTTTACCCATAAATGATATTTAGTTACAAATTAGCCTCAAAATCCTAATTTTCATTTTTTAAACAAAATTCGATATAAAAATTTATTATCTATTGTATAAAGTTTGTTCGAAATCTATTTAGTTAAAATCGATGTAAAATTTATTTACTTATAAAATTTGTTAACAATACAACATTTTTTATTATCCATAAAGGATATTTAGCTAAAAATAGTATTTTCGAGGCTAATTTGTAATGAAATATCCTTCATGGATAATAACAAATTTTGTATTGATAATAACAAAATCTATAACTAAACAAATTTAACATTATTTTTTAACTAAAAAGTTTTAAACAAATTTTATAAATATGCTAATAAATTTTATATTGATATTTCAAAAAAAAAAACTAAATTAGGATTTTTAGTCTAATTATACCAAATATCCTTTATGGATGTATTGATAGACAATTTTATAACTAAATAAATTTTACATTAATTTTCAGAATATTTACTGTACTGAAATAAAGTTTATATAATTTAGGGATTTTTTGACTTTCATCCCACTTGCTAATATGAATTTGTACTTACATCCCTCTTTTTAATTTTTTTAGACTTACATCCCACTTTTCGTCACGAAAAACATTCATTTTGTCACAAAAAGTATTTATTTTGTCACGAAAAATACTTTTAGTGACGAAAAGTGGGATGTAAGTCTAAAAAAATAAAAAGTGGGATGTAAGTACAAAGTCATATTAATAAGTGGGATGAAAGTCAAAAATCCCAAAAAATTTCAAGTATACTTATTACCGGTCCTTGAGAGAACAACATGTGTTAATTTAAAAGTTTTATTAAGATAAATATATATTGGTCCACAATTTACTTAAAATTTATCCATCAATTCATCACCCATCTATTCCAATTTAATTGCAGTTTTATTTTGAGTACTTGCGCATCTTATTTAACATTATATTATATCAAGATTTTTAATTTTCAAATAAAATTTATGTTTAATGCAATTAAGTTTTAATTTTATATCTGTTATGAAACCCTTATCTATTCACCATTATGTCATGAGTTACACATGACCCTTGGGATCTTGTAACTCATGACCCTTGGGTTATGTAACTCATGACCCTTGGGTTGTCCCTTGTACCTATATATATAGCCCTTGCCATATGATGAAATGAGAAGAAGAAAGATACTATTCTACAATTCTAGTTTCCCTTCAAACACGTTATCAGCACGACACTCTACAGCTACAACTTGGCCTCTCCCATTCCAAGCATCCTCATTGCGTTCTCAACGAGGATGGGTTTTATAAGATATCAGTAAATGGTAATTTGCTCTCGTTTCAGGTATTTTTTTGTATGTTCTTACCTCTATAGTTGCTTTCCTTCGACATACAATTTCATGAAACATGCTACTGAGCATAGTTCATGAGATTTACATTCGAGAATAATATTGGAATGGGATGCTGTAGACCATACTTCATAACAAGTTAGCCTCATCAATAACAAAGCCTTTTATCATGATAAATTTGGTATAGACATATTTCATGTGCTGCTTTATTATGTGGTAAATATAAGATACTTGAATGCATCTTGTTAACATAGGATGGCCATATTTAGGCAGAAATATGACGCATGACACATATTTAAACTTCTGACAAACTTCGTCTGATTATACGAAACCTTATTTTTTTAATTTGAAATCAGGCACTCATGTACAGACACTCTCCGAATACAATTGTCGGACACTTTTATATGCTTGTTTGAAATCAGGATAAAAAGGTTAAAGTTTTTTTTTCTTGTGTGGGAATTTTAATTTCATATAAATCAAGTACGACAACAAAGTCGTCATCCCAAATTTTTTTTTGGGCCACTTCAGACTGATATTCAATTATTTAATATCATACTGATAAAATAGGTAAAATTAGAAGTGGTATATCCTGTTGATACTTGTAACAGACACAAGTTTTGATTGGCCTATGATAGAAGCATTACTTACACAAAGGTACTAAAAATAAACGGGCTCCTTTCATGTGTTAAAATTGTTTTTGAATATTCACATTGGTTGATCATTGTCATATATATTACTCTTTGGACAATTGATCTTATATAATTGTCATCACTTAAGTAAATTACTGTTCAACTAATCTTGTTAGAATTGACAACGTAGCAATTTTTTTTTTTTCAATTCTAGCTTCTTTTATTCAATATTTTAATTTAGGCTTAATCAAACAATTAATTAATTTAGTAAAAATTTCTTTAGTTTTTAAGTTCTAAAGTTAAGATTTGTTTGGGAACAAGCCGAAAGGGCCCTTCTGTCAACAAGGCGAAATATCGTCTAAGCGACCGGTACTTAAGAGTTCCTAGTGAACCTCCGCTTGCTGGGATCCGGCCCCTACAGCTAACCCAACCTTATCAAAACTTGAAAAACTAAAAATTTAAAGGTTTATTCCTAAAATTATTTTAATTGTTAATTTTAGCTTAAAACCATCTTATTGAGTATATATAATTTTTCAGACCTTAGAAATATGACTTCCAAGGTAGAGACTTTCTCTGCAATGCCTGCAAAATTCAATGGCACATATTTCAAGAGGTGGCAGAGCCAGATGATTTTTGGCTTACCATATAAATTATGCATTTTTGCAAGCAACTTATTGACCTCTCTATATCGGCCCGTCGATCGATAATTTTTTTTTTTTCATTGATCTATAGATGAAGTGTGAATGCCTTGTGGACAGCGCCTCGACGCACACAATCCTTCGAGAAAAAAGTTATTTTTATAGCTTATATGATTATGACGGTCCCGTTATTACGATATCAGGACTATCAAACATAATAGAAGGATCTGGTGAAGCAATTATATTGCTCCCAAATAAAACAAGACTAATAATAAAAGATGCACTATTCTCTCCTAAATCAAATAGGAACCTCATAAGTTTCAAGGACATTCGTTTAAACGGATATCACTTAGAAACAAATAAAATAAATGAGGCAGAATATCTGTATGTTACTCGTCTAAAAGATGGTTCAAAAACTATCATAGAACGATTCAAGGGACTCCCATCGGGTCTCTATCATACTCATATTCAATCAACAGAAGCTAACATGATTGTACACCAGAAGTGTCATTCATCGCCAAAATTTAAACTTTGGCATGATAGACTGGGTCACCCAGGATCAGCTATGATGAAACGAATCATGAGCCAATCAAGTGGACACAACCTGCAGAACCTGAAGATTCTTCAGAAGTATGATTACTCGTGTCTACCTTATTTTCAAGGCAAACTTATAACGAGACCATCCCTTTTGAAAGTGGGACTAGAGTCTCCTAGCTTCTTAGAGAGAATTCATGGAGACATTTGCGGACCTATTCATCCCGCAAGTGGTCCATTTAGGTACTTTATGGTACTTATAGATGCATCTACTAAATGGTCTTATGTGTGCCTTTTGTCCACCCGCAACTTAGCTTTTTCTAAGCTATTGGCACAAATAATTAAGTTGCGGGCTCATTTCCCCGATAACCATATCAAAAAATTAAGACTTGATAATGCGGGTGAATTTACTTCACAGGTTTTTCAAGACTATTGCCAAGCAACTGGCATCGAAGTTGAACATCCTGTAGCTCATGTTCACACCCAGAACGGGTTAGCAGAATCTCTTATTAAGAGATTACAATGGATTGCTCGTCCATTGTTGATGCAGTCACAGTTGACTGTGGAAGCTTGGGGTCATGCTATATTGCATGCCGCATCACTTATTAGAATACGGCCTTCTGGAGGTCATATTCTATCTCCGATGCAGCTCGCTTATGGTTCACCTCCAAATATCTCTCATTTGAGAGTTTTTGGTTGTGCTGTTTACGTCCCCATTGCTCCCCCACAGAGGACCAAAATGGGTCCACAACGTCGATTAGGTATCTATGTTGGGTTTGACTCACCCTCTATAATTAGATACCTAGAACCCCTGACGGGTGACGTATTTAAGGCACGTCTTGATGACTGTGAGTTTGATGAAGGATTATTTCCTAAACTGGGCACACAGTCTAAGAAGCCAGAAGCTTCTAAGACAATTTCTTGGGACACAAAAACTTTGTCTCATTTTAATCCGCGTACAAGTCAATGTGAAGATGAGATCCTGAAGATATTACATCTTCAGAACACTGTACATCTACTTCCGGATACATTTACTGACAACCAGAAGATTGTCAGATCACACGTCCCTGCTGCCAATACGCCAGCTAGGATTGACATCCCCAAAGATGGATGCAATCCGCCGGCAGCAGAAATGGCAATACCTCAATTAAAAAGAGGACGCCCACCAGGTTCAAGAGACAAAGTCCCTCGTAAAAGAAAAAACCCTGAAGAAATTAAGAAGATCCCAACACAGGATGCTGAGCTCAGATCAGCTACCTCTCCCCTCCTAATTTCCCCTGAAGAGGAACAAACAGGAGAAATATCATTAAATTATGTACGTACTGGAGAGGTACTGAACAGAAAAAGCACAGTCGTCGACGACGATTTTTCGTTCAATATTGCCGTTCACGTCACTGAAAATGACGATGACATCGATCCACGGTCTCTAGCGGAATGTAAACGCAGAGACGATTGGCCAAAGTGGAACGAGGCAATAGGAGTAGAGCTGGACTCACTCTTGAAACGCGAAGTCTTTGGACCAGTAGTCCAAACACCTGAAGGTGTAAAACCTGTGGGATATAAATGGATCTTCACAAGAAAAAGAAATGAACACAACATAGTTGTGCGCTACAAAGCATGCCTTGTAGCACAAGGTTTCTCCCAGAAACCGGGAATAGATTATGAAGAAACATATTCTCCGGTCATGGATGGGAATACCTTCAGATTCCTGATCAGCCTCTCTTCTCTGAAAAGCCTAGAAATACAGCTCATGGACGTTGTGACTGCATATCTTTATGGCAATATAGATAAAGATATCTATATGAAACTCCCTGAAGGATATAAAATTTCACCAGAGAAAACAGATAGACCTCGGGACACCTATTCTGTAAGGTTACAAAGATCATTGTACGGTCTTAAACAATCAGGAAAAATATGGTATAACAGACTAAGTGAGTTTCTTGCTACGCAAGGATTTACTAATGATAAAGTCTGCCCGTGTATCTTTATAAAAAGATCGGGAACAGGATTTGTTATAGTCGCCGTTTATGTCGACGACTTAAATATCATTGGATCTCCTGCAGAGATCACTGAGATATCTGAAAGCCTTAAAACAACTTTTGAAATGAAAGACCTAGGCAAAACAAAGTATTGTCTTGGCTTACAGATCGAACACCTAAAGGGTGGTATCCTGTTACACCAATCTACATATACACACAGATTACTTAAACAATTCCACATGGATAAATGCCATCCCCTTAGTACACCAATGGTCGTTCGATCATTGGACGTAAAGAAGGACCCTTTCCGTCCACTGGAAGAGGGGGAGGAATCATTAGGTCCTGAAGTACCTTACCTAAGTGCCATTGGGGCACTACTCTATCTGGCTAACTGTACGCGTCCTGATATAGCATTTTCAGTTAACTTATTAGCCAGATACAGTGCAGCGCCCACAAAACGCCACTGGAATGGAGTGAAGCATCTTCTGCGCTACCTCCAAGGGTCTATAGACCTAGGACTATATTACCCGAATAGTGGGTCTTCCACTTTACTTGGTTATTCAGATGCAGGTTATAGATCAGATCCCCACACAGAGAAATCACAAACTGGATTTGTGTTTACTTTCGGTGGTACGGCTATCTCCTGGAGGTCCGTCAAACAGACCAGTGTGGCTATCTCATCCAACCATTCTGAACTCCTGGCAATCCATGAAACAAGCAAGGAGTGTGTTTGGCTCCGCTCCGTCATTCAGCACATTTTGACATCTACTGGCCTGAAGACTGGTGAACTTAAGCCTACTACCCTTTTTGAAGATAATGCAGCATGCGTAGCTCAACTTCAGAAAGGATACATGAAGAGTGACAAGACGAAGCACATATCCCCCAAATTCTTCTGGACGCACGACCTTCAAGAGAAGGGACAAGTCAAAGTACAACAAATTCAATCTTGTAATAACTTAGCAGATTTGTTTACCAAAATACTGCCACGATGTACTTTTGTAAAGCTTGTAAGAGGAATAGGGATAAGGCAACTAAAAGACCTGCAAGCCTGAAGCTTGTATAGATCAGGGAGAGTAAAACTATAGGATTGTACTCTTTTTCCTTAGGACTGATGGTTTTTCCCACTGGGTTTTCCACAGCCAAGGTTTTAATGAGGCAAACTAAGTTTACTCTGGATCCAGCAGTATCCACCCCATTAGCTTATTGAATCCTGAAGTATTTCATAAGTGGATCCAAAGAAATGGATGAATAAGGGGGAGTGTTATGAAACCCTTATCTATTCACCATTATGTCATGAGTTACACATGACCCTTGGGATCTTGTAACTCATGACCCTTGGGTTATGTAACTCATGACCCTTGGGTTGTCCCTTGTACCTATATATATAGCCCTTGCCATATGATGAAATGAGAAGAAGAAAGATACTATTCTACAATTCTAGTTTCCCTTCAAACAATATCGAGCATTTCTAGAGACTATTTTTTTTCTATTTTTGTACAGGATCTCTAAAATTTCAGAATAGGCAAATAGTACAAGGACAGTATATGGGATAACCAAATGAAGACAAATAAGCTTCCAAAATGAGTCATTCGCTAGAATTTATCACATGAATCAAAACCGGATCCACACGCGGACCCTATATGATACATAAATAAGCACTAATCTATTCTACTATATAATAGAAAAACTTAGATGGTGAAACTTTTGAATTCCGAAAATACCCTTACATACTTATACTAATTAAAAATAGTTCATTAATTTTAATAAAGACAACTTAGTAATTATGAAGACTACCTTTTGGTCTTCCTGAACTAATTAAAAAATGTTAAATTACGTGCAAAGTACGTGCACATATGCTAGTCTAGATAGTGCGGGAGATCGTCCAAGTATAAATTTTTTATTCAGATTTTTCCTTGACAGCTGGATGGTTTATATAGCAAGGTTTCGACTTGAAAATTCAAAGAAGTTTAGGGCCTGTTTGGTAAACATGAAGTGGGCCTGGATTCCTAAAACCGGCTGAAGTGGAGAATGAAAATTAACTTCGGGTGTTTGGTTGGTGGGGGTTGGTGGGACTTTACTCTCGGAGAGAAAGGAACTTAACTCTCGTTCCTCTCTCATTTTCGACCATTCCACTTCCTGGTTGCTAGAGCGGATGTGGGCGGGAGACGCTGGGAAAGGACGCTTCAGTCCGGTGTTTTCCTTCCCGCCAGGAAACTCAGTTCCCTCCAGTTGGTTTGCGGTCACCCCCTTTGTTCATTCTCGAGTACTGACAGTATGCATGCTATTTTTACCAAAATTTCTCTATTTGTCGATGATATAGTGTAGACCTTGATCTGTGGGTTAGATCTGTGGGTTATGAACACATATTTTTCTCCTCTGTTAATTTTTTTTTTTTTTTTGTGTAGATCGAGCAGCTTTTTTTATTTTCCACCATTATTCGTTGGTTTTAATGTGTTGTTGGTTGAGATCTTGTAGATCTATCTGTTTTTTTGCCAGATCCAAATCATGGAGTGATTTTTTTTGGAGTTTTTTGTAGATTTATGTTGTAGATCGAATAGATCTATGTGTTGTTGGTTCGGATCTTGTAGATCTATGAGTTGTCGGTTCAGATGTTGTAGATGTTTCTGTGGATTTTTAATACATATTGATGTTTTTGTTTCTTTTCGTGCGATACTCTGTGTAGATCGAGCAGATCTATATTTTTTTAACAAGATTTCGTTGGTTTCGGTTGAGATATTGTGTAGATCGAGCAGCTTTATTTAATTTCCACCATTATTCGTTGGTTTTAATGTGTTGTTGGTTCAGATTTGGTAGATCTGTCTGTTTTTTTTGCCAGATCCAAATCATGGAGTGAATTTTTTTGGAGTTTTTGTAGATTTATGTTGTAGATCGAATAGATCTATGTGTTGTTGGTTCGGATCTTGTAGATCTATGAGTTGTCGGTTCAGATCTTGTAGATCTATCTGTGGATTTTTAATACATGTTGATGTTTTTGTTTCATTTCGTGCAATACTCTGTGTAGATCGAGCATATCTATAATTTTTAACATGGTTTCGTTGGTTTATTCGTTTCGATCTTGTAGATCTATATGTTCTTATGACAGATCTACATCATACACTTAATTTATTGTCGAATTTTTGTAAATGTGGGTAGTAGATCGAGCATGAACTTAGATATGACATATGTATATTGGTTTTAATAAATACTGATACATGCAGATGTATATAACATATGTATATGATATATGACATATGTATATGACATACTTTGTGTAATTTTTGGACATACGTAATTTCTGTGCAATACTTTGTGTACATGCCGATGTATTTGACATATGTATATTGGTTTTAACGTTTTATTGGGTTTGCCCTCTTTAAATATATAGTTTTTTATGTCAGATGTATATGACATACGTAATTTTTTGTCCGAGTTTTTTGTAAATTTAATATACTTACTTTATTAGCTTACTATGCTTGGACTATGATGAGGAGGGGAAATTTGAGGTATTTGGATATACCAAATGTTAGTGACCTTTGTAGCATTCCTCATCTTGTGTGATGGGTTGAAGAGGCAGAAAATTTAAGTCTGACGCTTGCTTGTATTATACTTAATTTCTCTGCATTCTCCATCACACTATGATGGGTGAAGAGGTAACAAAGGTTGCTAGTTTGCCTACAATGAAAAGAATCCTAAATCTGAGTCAGTAATTTCGTACAGTTAAAAACATTTACTATATTTTACATGTTATTGTTTGTTTTCTGTTCGAGTTCAGTTACTTTTGGGTGTACATTTAGTTTAAATGTTCAAGTTCAGCTACTTTTACTTTGTATGCTCGAGACCCTGTTCAAGTTTGTATTAAGTCTGACTCAATATTTCAGTCATTTTGTTAAGTTAAATACCATTACTATAGTTTACATTTTATGTTTGTTTTTTGTTGATTAACAGTTTGTGCATTATGGACTTGATTGTTTTTGGGCAAATTTCTGTTTGTTGTGTCTGAATTTTTTTTTTTTGGGTGTACATTTATAGTTTAAGTGTTAGAAATCAGTTACTTTTACTTTGTATGCTCGAGTCCTTGTTCAAATGTGTATTAAATCTGAATCAATATTTCAGTAATGTTGTAACTTCAGCCGCTTTTAGGAATCCAGGCCCACTTCATGTTTACCAAACAGGGCCTAAATACCATTACTATAATTTACATTTTATGTTTGTTTTCTGTTCATTAACAGTTTGTGTATTAAATCTGACTCAATGTTTGTTATTTCTGTTCAGTAACAGTTTGTTGATTAACAGTTTTTGTCCGATTTTTTTTAAATATAATGTATTAACTTACTTCATTAGCTGACTATTCTTGGACTATGACGAGGAGGGGAAACATGAGGTATTTGGGTATACCCCAAATGTTAGTGACCTTTGTAGCATTCCTCATCTTGTGTGATGGGTTGAAGAGGCAGGAAATTTTAGGTGGCAACCTTGAACTTTTGTAGATATCCCAAACACCCGGACTGAAATTTGTGACTTAACCTGGTCACACGATGATTGGTTGAAGATGGGTCTATTTTAACAAAGGTTGCTTGCATTATACTAAATTTCTCTGCATTCCCCATCACACTATGTTGGGTGAAGAGGTAACAAAGGTTGCTAATTTGCCTACGATGAAAAGAATCCTAAATCTGAGTCTTACTATTTTTTAAAGTTAAATACAATTACTCTATTTTAACTTTTATGTTTGATTTCTGTGAATTGTTTCTTAATGTTTCCTAAATCTGAGTCTTTATGCTTGATTCTCATTGTAACAATTACTTTTTAGGTTTTTCGATTTGATTCCTTTTGTCAATTGATTACTGTATTACATCTGTTCATACGTGTGTTAAATCTGTTGGAAGGTGTGTTAAATCTGACTCAATATTCTATTTAATTTATGACTTTGGTACAATGTACCACTGCTTCCCCTTGTAGGATGGATATATACGATCCTATGGTACTAGCTGCTGTTGCTAGTACTATGAGTGTGATTAATGTCGTTATGTCTTTGTTGGTTGAGGAGGAGGATTATCGACCTGGCATTGCTAGGGAGCCTTCCGAGATTAGACAACAATGGAGAGATGCGCACATGTATCGAATTTTGTGGGGAGGACAAGACAAATGCGTATCCTATCTTAGGATGAGCATGGCTTCTTTCTATACGTTAGTGCGTATGCTAAGGGGAAATGGGTCGCTCCGAGATAGTCGTTGGGTTTGTGTCGAAGAACAGGTTGCAATCTTTCTTTACATGTTAGGCCACAAATCAAAAAACAGAGTATGCAATGTTGACTTCGTGAGATCGGGTGAAACAATTTCAAGATACTTTCATCTTGTACTAGGGTCTATATTTACCCTACGTGGATTAGTTATGAAGCAACCTGAACCTGAAACTTTAATTGAGATAAGGAAAAATTGTGAATGGTTTCCTTATTTTCAGGTAAGGATTACCTAAAACAGTCTACATTTCCAATTTATTTTGTTAGTAATGTAAGTTACCTAACTAACATACTTGAATCAACTGTAGGATTGTATCGGGTTGATAGATGGAACCCATATCGAAGCCATATTGCCTTCATCAGAGGCCCCTCGTTTTAGGGGTAGGAAGGATACACTAACACAAAATGTATTAGCTGCCGCTACCCCCAATAAGAAGTTTTCCTACGTGTTAGCTGGTTGGGAGGGGTCAGGTAATGATATGACTGTTTTGAAGGATGCCCTCTCTAGGCCTCCCCCAAATGGACTTAAAACTATTGAAGGTATTAAATATTAAATAGTCTAAAAAAATTATAGAGTATCGTCACATAGAAACTTATTAGTGTTGCATATTGTTGTAGGCAAGTACTATCTAGTTGATGCTGGATATACAACTATGCCTGGATTCATAGCCCCCTATCGGGGTGTGAGATACCATCTATCCCAGACAAAGGGACGAGATCCTAGGAATGCAAAGGAGCTCTTCAATTGGAGGCATTCAAAATTGCGAAGCAAAATAGAATGTGCCTTTGGTACACTTAAGAATCGGTTTCGCATCTTAGGATCTAAAAAATTTCACTCCTTCTCCACCCAAGTTGATCTTGTAATTGTTTGTTGTATTTTGCATAATTTTATACTTGGAGTCGATCCTAATGATGGATTAGACGTTGAAGTTGACATGGATGGGACGACGACGTCCGAAAATGAGAGCGTTTATCACTTCGAACAATTCACGCAAAATAGTTCACAAGCTGAACAAAGAAGCGTGAAAAAGGCGTGGGAAGGATTTCGTGACAACATAGCTGCTGAAATGTGGCAAGACTACTGCCAGGGAAAGGGTACCTAAACCTGTCACTATACTTTTTGGGCAGTGTACATTAATTCATTTTGGTACACTTTAGGGGCTGTTGTTGGGGGGAACTATTTTGCCAGGATATGTAATTAGCATGGGTTGTGTTTAATGACTTCTTTACACTGTTATGTCTTCAAGTTATAAATATTTCAGCTTGTTCTGTTTGCTGGTTTGCAGTTTAGTATTTTTTCTGCTGTTTTCAGGTGAAATGGGAGATAATTTTGGAAAACATGGTAATAGCCCCTTTGCCCCTCCACAGCTAAGGCGTGGTTCTTTTGGTAAAGAAACAACAAGCCTTCAACAGGGAACCACATCCACCCTTTCACCTAGTAATTCCCTACCTAATATCAACTGGAGTCGATCGGTGGATCCTTTTTTGGATTCATATTCATATATCCAAAGTGAAGGATCTAATCCGGAAAGGGAATTCAAAGAGGTGGTTGCCACATCTCCTTCTAAAAAGAATAGTTCCAAGAAGGGTAGTCAAAGTAACAAACGTTGGCACCAAACTCATACCGATTTGCTTCTGAGCGTTCTTTGTGATGAGGCCAATAATTGTGGTAAGCCGGATAAAACTTCAAAAAGAGTTCTTTGGAATGGGGGGCGGGTGTCGTGAATGAAAGGTTTGGGGAGAGTTACACGTGGATAAATGTCCAAAATCACCTTAGAGTGCAAAAGGGTAAATGGTTGGACATTTTGAAGGCGAAGGACATGTCAGGGACGGGATGGGATGAGGATAGCAAGACTGTATCTTTGGATGAAGAAACCTATAACGATCTTGATAAGGTAATTGTGGCATGACTTCCTAGTACTATAGTTACTTTCACAACTTATGTGTACTTGGCTACTTGTAGCTTATACTAATGTGTATTTTTATTGTCTATATAGGCTAAATCAAGGTTGTGTCTATACATCAACAAACCTATACGAAACTATGATTTGTTGAGGGTGGTTTGTGGGGATGACCATGCAACTGGTAGTCAGTCTAGATCCTGTTATGACCAGTACTGTCTTAATGAGAAGGATGTTGTTAACTTGGATGATGTGAGTGAGGACCCTGTAGGTGAGAACAGGGAACCTAGCAAGTCTTCAATCCCAAGTAAGACATCAAGCAAATCAAAAAGCGCACAATCATCGGGTTATAAGCGCCGTAGAGATGCGGTTGAGGAGTACATGCCTAACTTGGTAAACTCTTTGACCGTAATTGGCCAAGCTTTAGATTCTGCTTTTGGGGGGGTCATGTTGAAAAAGTGGGTAGTAAAGTATGGGATCTAGTGGACTGTTATGAAGAAGAGGTCCTCAACGCTGCTTACGATTTTCTTATTCAGAATCTGGGTGAGGCTAAAAGATTTGTAGGTTTGCCTCTAGCACAACGCACCAAGTGGGTGGAGGGTTTCAAATCCAGGAGGTTGTCCCCACCAAATCAGGACTAATTCCAGCTAGCCAAATGATGGCTCATTTTGTTAATGCAGTTTAGTATTTCTGCTAATTTGTGTAACTATTTGTACTACTGACATGAAGACAGTTAAGAAAAGACAATTTGGGCTGAGGTTTGTAATATTTTGATGCAAGAACACTTGCATTATCTGCCCCTCTAAAACATTGGGCAGCAAGTAGCCCGTGAAATGTGTATTACTTAGATAATTTTGCAGCCATGTACAACACCATGGATACATGTTTTTGGGTCCTGCTGGATACATGTTTTCTGTAGTCTTACTGACATGAAGACAGGTTTTTTGGTCTTGCTGGATACATGTTTTCTTAGCTGGTTTGGTTTTAGTACTTCTGTAGTCTTACTGACATGTTTTTAAGGTTTTTTGGTCTTGCTTGATGGATGTTTCTTAGCTGGTTTGGTTTTAGTACTTCTGTAGTCTTACTGACATGTTTTTAAGGTTTTTTGGTCTTGCTGGATACATGTTTTCTTAGCTGGTTTGGTTTTAGTACTTCTGTAGTCTTACTGGTTGGGTTTGCCTTGCTGTTTCAGGTGTTACAAAGTTATGTTTTTGGAGTTTTTTCTTGTCTTTGCCTTGCTGTATTCCTATTCTTTTATATGCCCTATTTTGCTATTTATGTTAGTTCACATTGCATTGCTGTTATTCTTTTATCTGCTATGTCTGCCCTATTTTGCTTTACAGCCTACCGGCAGACCATGTCTTACTACGTCGTTCTGAGGGGAAGGGTGCCTGGGGTTTATACCAATTGGCCTGAATGCTACAATCAAGTTCATGGTTTTAAGGGTGCTTGCTACTTCAAGTGTCAAGATCGGTCGGAGGCTTTTGGATACTTCCAAAAGTCAGAACACTTGCACAACGTAGCAAAGTCGTCCTCTGTCCATAATGTTCAGCTCTTCAGTATGCTTCATGTCTGCACTTTCTTCTTCGTCATTTTTCTAGTTTTTGTGTTTTATATGTTTGCCTTCTAGAATCTTAACTACGGCACTCTCATGAGGGTGAACTAATCTTATGGGTTGAAGAGGTAACCATTTTGTCTGTAATGTTTTATATGTTTGCCTTCTAGTTTTTGTCTGTAGTCTTATGCATTATATTTTCCTGTCTTCTTTGTTTTCTTCCATTTTCCTGTCTTGTAATTGTTTTTTTTCGTCCTCCTTCTGCCTTTTTTTCAATATTACAGTTTCGGGTTGGAGTTTCTTCGCAGCATACTATCCTGCCTTTCTTTCGTATTCAGTTTTTGTTTTCTTTGCTAGGCTGTGATGACGGAGGAAATATGATGTTTTGGGTATTTTACCAAACATTTAGTGGGCATGGTAGCATTCCTCGTCGTGTGTGATGGGTTGAAGAGGTATCTCCTTAGTACTTTGCATGGGTCACTGCGATACTAAGGTATGATGCATTCCTCATCATGCTTCGATGGGTTGAAGGGGTAACCATTCTTGCTGGATGAAAACAAACTCCAATCTCTGAGCCTTTATTGTCACTCTGAGCCTTCATTTTCACATATAATTTTGGCTCGTATTATGGACATTTTTGACGTATTGGCCTGCAGTCAACATATGTATGCCTGGACAGTATGTGTGCCTGGACAATTTGTATCCCTGCAGTCAACATTTATGCTGTATTGGAGGGGTGTTTAGTTCTGAAACAAAAATTTGGATACACTTCAAGGTATTGCCTGGACACTTCATGGTGCTTTCGCTCGTTACTACCTGGACAATATGTATGCCTGGTCAATATGTATGTGTTTCAAGGTACTGCCTGGACGTTATGTACTGGACAATATGTACTGGACGTTATGTTCTGGACATTTTTCCCTTGCTGTTGCTACTGGAGAATATGTATTGCGTGGACATTTTTTCCTTGCTGTTGCTACTCCCTGGACAATATGTACAGCCTGGACATTTTTTCCTTGCCTGGACGTTACGTGTTTTGTTGCGTGATTCATTTATGAGCCTGTTCAGGTTTATTATTGCTGTATCAGGTTATCACATTTGCTGTATCAGGTTTGTGAATATTTGAGCCTGACTGGTTTGTGAATATTTGCTGTATCAGGTTATCACATTTGCTGTATCAGGTTTGTGAACATTTAACGAAAATCACATTTGCTGTATCAGGTTATCATTTATGAGCCTGAGTGGTTTGTGAATATTTCTAAATCACATTTGACGAAATTTAGTTTGTGAAATTGGATTGCTTGCCTATGGTACCATGTTTTTTATGTGTATTCCAAGTGAAATTGGATTGCTTGACTGGTTTGTGAATATTTGCTGAAATTGGATGGTAAGATCACCAGTTTTAAATATGGTGATCCTAACCCTTTTCTATCTTGGCTAGCCAAACAATGAATGTCTATGAAGTGGAAATCCTAACCATTATCCAACTTGGCTAGCCAAACAATGGATTTGGGTTTTGACCAAATCCAATGCTAAATCCCTACTTTACCAAACACTTTTTTGGTATTTGGAAATGCAGGATTTGGAATGGAATCCAAATTTGGATTTCCAATTCCAAATCCAAATTCACTTCATGTTTACCAAACACGCCCTTAACAAAAGTGGACAAAACTAAGTACCATAGGAGTAAAACTATGCCGTAAATCCAAAGGAACATGTTCCGTTGCAATCCGACCAGCCTACAATGACTTATAAGCACGCGTCGGTTCAACCGGGAAAAACCGTTGAATACGGATCAAATTCGTCGTGTTGGTTCTGTCAATTTGTGCCAGTGAAGAATGACGATACACACCTTTCGATGCAGACATGGAGCAACACAATCAGACGACATCACGTGACGGTGCTGGTCGAAGAGTTCTCGGAAAAGTAATCCAACTAGCCCACTTTGGGCTGTGATTGGGACGATCAAACGGCCGTCCCAGAGGACGAGGTTCGACAAGAGCGGTGAGGAAGTGACACGGAGGAAGTAGGAGTGGACGCCTCACAAAATGGTGCAGCGAGCAGTGCACGGGGGCGGCGCGAAGGGAGGCCCGCGGCAAGCCGACACGCTGGGCGGGTGCTGGGAGTTTCTCCCGCGCGGGCGCAGTCTGACGCGCGTGCGGAGTCGCGCGGGTGCGCTGCTGCCTCGCGCAGGGGGTCGCGAAAGATTGGTGGTGGTGCCGGTTGTGCTCGACAGAGAAGAGAAAGGAAGGGGAAGGTGGTGTCGACGAATTAAGAATGAAGGGCAGCGCGGTTGAGGAATTGGAGTTGGAGCAGACTTTGTCGATGCTCGGGTCGAAGGAGCAAGAACATGAAATATTTTGATTAAAACAAAAGAATATCAAATATATGGGCCATTAGCCCACAGACTAGATAGTAGGTTAAAAATAAAGAAAGTAAAATTTTAATGGGCTCTTAACGTTTGGGTTTAAGGTAGGGATGGCAATGGGGTGGGTCGGGGGCGGGGATCATACCCCCATCCCCGTTTCCGAGTAGTGTTCGAATTTTCGTTTCCGTCCCCATCTTCGGTCGGATTTAAATTTTTATCCCCATCCCCGTCCCCATTTAACAATATACTTCCCGTCCCCGTCCCGTTAACACTTTTAGGGTCGAATTCTTTCGTCCCCGTATGACGTCCCAATAATATTTTTTCTGTATAGTACAAACTATTTCATTCCAAATTTTTTTTTACAAGACATGTTGATAAAACATTGCTTTAATAAAAATTATATCTAGTACTACATAGATCATGAACTCGTACAAATGTGTTGCACATATAAGTATAAGTAATCGGGGTCAGGGATTTATCGGGGCGGGGAGTATAATATCCATACCCGACTCCGAGTACGATCGGGAATTTTGTTTAATCCCCATTCCAGTCCCCATCCCCATTTCTATATTCCCAAATCCGTCTCCGTCGGAAAAAAAAAGTCGGGTCCCCATCGGGTTCGGAAGAAGTTGCCATCCCTAGTTTAAGGAAAAGAAAGAAAGAAAAATAAAATTTAAATAAAATAAAATAAAATAAAATAAAATGGTTTCAAGAAGAATCAGTGGATCGAATAATGAGAGTGTACTATTTCTTTTATTTATAAAGATGAGTTAAGAACAGTGGACTCACAAGACATGCACAATTCATAAAATTAATAATTATATGGGCTTTAAGAATTTGGATTTTTTGAATTAGAATTTTAGTAGTGAGGAAATTTCTAAATAAGAAAGGTATGGTGTTTACACAAGCTTTTCTCTTGACATGCAGAATATGGTTGTGATCGCTGTCGGTGATGACCGTATTATCAAACATACAATAAGAGCAAGGTGCCATTTGTATGGGTGAACATGAGACATGGTCATTCTGACCAGACAAGAAGCCAACAACATGAATAAAATATTAATGACTTGGCCACGAGTGCAAGGAAGACCACGAGGATGATCCATATAGGCATATAGACATACACAATGAGGTCACCATTGAAAAAAAGCATTCTTTACATCTATTTGCTAAAGAGACCAACGACGAATGGAAGCAAAGGTATATTCATATTAGCTAAACGATCTACTACATGGTTACATTTATGAAAACAACGGACAACCACAATTACATCGTACAAAAAAAAAAAACTGGACCTCGTTTGGAATAATGTAATCGTAATTGTAATCATAAGCGCAATCGTAATTCTAAAAAAGTATATATTTTTTTATTTAATTACGCTGTGATATAATTATATTAAATTAAATCAAACGGGGTTTTATTTAGTACCATTTCGAATAGTAAAAAGATGCCAATCTTTAATCCAATCCAAAAAACAACCAGTCTTAAATTTGTAGGGTAACCCCAAACCAATCCAACCGGTCCTCTTCTCGTAAAGGAACCTTATCAAAAGAGGAAGGTACGAGAACACGAGGACTCCATCTGCCTAAGAGTAGCTAGATTTTGTTTGTCCAAAAATTATTCAGTGGAACAGGTTTACCATGTGGTAGTGGTGAATAGTTAGCCCATCCTATAATATAATGACATGTGGTAATTATATTTTAATAATATTTGACCATCGAACTTGTAGTCAGAGGAGATGTAACATTCATGGTTAGACGGGCGGTGTTGGAATCGAGCTACGGAGGAAGTGTGGGTGTGTAAAATTTGAGGGTAATGGACCCAAAAGGCACAACTTCATAAAAGTAAGAAAAGAGAATATCCAAGAAAATGAAACATAAGTGGTGATCAATATAGCGATTCCTTGTGATCCTAGAAAACGTCCGAAAAATCGGCTACGGAACTACGGAGGGGAGGCAAAATGACAATAAGTAGATATATAAGATCGAGTTTATTCATATTCATCAAACCAAAAAAAAAAAAAAAATAAGACAGTGAAAGATTGTCATTGTTTTTTCTTTTTAGGAATAGGTTAGGTGGACATCTGCTGCCATGCTTCCAAGATCAGGGAAGTAAGTAGTCAAAGGAAGAGTTGTTTAAGTAAGTAGTGAAATAAGGTTGACGATGGAAGACAGAATGCAACGAGAAGGGTTCAGTTCAATTGTTGCCCTTGTTGTGGCTAGTACGTGTAAGTTGATTCGAGTCTGAAATGTCTCCACCTGGCTGGTTGAGATTCAATAAAAGTGGACAATGATTTGAAACTAATCATGCTAAGGGCATGTTTGGTAAACCGTATTTGGAGGTGAAATTTGAATTTTTATGGATTTTGAGAGAAATCCATGGAATCCTATATTTGGTTGGAGATGGATTTGGATATGGAAAGTATGACAAAATCCAGAACTTGGATTTGGGAGGAAAATTTTCCTTATTTGTTAAAAATTAGTAAATTAAAAATTAGTTAATCTTTAATAATTTTGTTAAAATATTTATTCTTTAATAATTTTGTTAAAAATTAGTAAATTAAAAATAGTTATTCTTTAATAATTTTGTTAAAATATTTATTCTTTAATAATTTCGTTAAAAATTAGTTAATTAATAAGAAACTAACTAATAGTTAGTTATCATAATTATATTCTAAGTTAATAATTTTATTATTTAATAATTTATAGTAATCTTAATTAATAATTTATTACTCTATTAATCATAATTACAATTATATTAATCATAAACATAATCTTAATTAATAATTTATTAATTAATCTAAAATTATAATCATAATTAATAATCTATTAATATTGTTATAATATTAATTAATAATTTGTTAATAACTACTTTATTATAATCTTAATTAATAATATTTTAATCATGATTAGAATCATATTTGATGATAATTTAATTAATAATTTACTAATCATCACTATATTAATTTATAATTATTATTTTTAAAATATTTAATTTATAGTTAATTAAAAACTATAATTTATATTTAATTAATTATTTTTAAAATATTTATTTTATATTTAATTTATAGTTAACTTATAATCGTTATTTATTTAAAAATTATTAATCGTTAATTATTAAAAATTATTAATTGATAATTATTAATTACTAATCGTTAATTATAATTTTCAATTATTAATCATTAATAAAAAAATTATTAATCGTTAATTATTAATTATTAATCATTAATTATAATTATTAATTATTAATCGTTAATTATTAATCTTTATTTATAAATCGTTATTTATTTAAAATTAACTAATCGTTAATTATAATTTTATAATTACTAATCATTAATTATAATTTATAATTATTAATCATTAATTAAAAATTATTAATCTTTAATTATTTATTATTAATCGTTAATTATAATTTATAAATTATTATTAATCTTTAATTATAATTATTAATCGTTAATAAAAAAATTATCAATTGTTTATTATTAATTATTAATCTTTAATTATAATTTGTAGTTATTAATTATTAATTATTAATCGTTAATTATTAATTATTAATCTTTAATTATTAATCGTTATTTATTTAAAAATTAACCAATCATTAATTATTAATTTTATAATTAATAATAACTAATCATCAATTATTAATTACTAATCCTTAATTACTAATCGTTAATTATTAATTTATAAATAATAATAACTAAAATTATCTTAATTAATTAATAGCATAATTATTGATCATGACTATAATTTAATTATTAATCATAAATCTAAATCCTATGTTGGGTAAATGACAAAAAATCCCTCGTTAGATACCTGTCTTTTGCGTAGAAAGAACTTTTAGTCACATTTGGCAAATAAAGACCCCCGCAATCTATGACTTTCTCGGTCAGCCCCCTACCGTTAGTTTTGATCGTTAGTTAACCGTTAGTGATTTTTTTTACAAAAAAATTAAAAAAATATCTAAACTACCCCTCCCCTTCCCACCAGCACCCCCCTCTTCCCCATCAGCACCCCCTCCCCGCCCCAGCGAGCCCCCAGCCCTCCCCGTCCCGGCGAGTCCCCCCCCCCCCCCCCCCCTCCTCCGTCCCCGCCCCGGCGAGCTCCCCCCGTCCCCGCCCCAGCGAGCCCTCCCCCCCTCCACGCCCCGGGGAGCCCCCCCCCCCCCCTCCCCCTCTCCCTGCCCCGGCGAGCCCCCTCCCCTCTCCCCGCCCCGATGAGCTCCCCCCCCTCCATGCCTCGGCGAGCCTCCTTCCCCTCTCTCCGCCCCGACGAGCTCCCCCTCTCCCCTGCCCCGGCGAGCCACCCCCCCTCCCCGCTCCGGCAAGCCCCGTCCCCCTCCTCCTCCTCCTCCCCGCACCACCGAAGAGAGGGGGAGGGGGAGAGTAAAGGGGTAAAATGGTCATTGTACATGCCACTTAACTCCAGTTAACAAAAAATGGACTAAATGAGCATATTTCATACTTTTTGGTTTGTTAAGAGCATGGGGTCTTTTAGTGCAAAAATCGGGTATCTAACAAGGGGTTTTTAGCAATTTACCCTCCTATATTTGGTTGGTATTGGATTTGGAGTTAGATTTGGATCTTGAAATCTATGATTTGAATTTGGAGAATTTTCAAATCCAAATCGAAATAGTAAAATCCGATTACCAAACAAGCCCTAAAAAGGATAACCGCTACATCTGATGGAAGTATCGCAAATATTATTTTTTAACAAATATTTAATTTGTTTTGACTTTTTAATATTATCACATGCCATTTATACTATTTGATGCGCCCACCATTAGCTATTCCTACTTATAATTTCTTCCGTTCATCACCACCTCCGTAGCCATAGTAGAGCAAGTGCTCATTTCTACTTACTATATTCATTCTCTCCTTCCACTGCCAAACCCCTCTCTCTCCATCAATGGCCGCCGCTCCTTCCTCCGACTCCGTCATCCTCGCATGGTCAGCACTCATCCTCACATCCCACCGAAAGATATTTTCTATTCTCAAACGACACCCACCACCTTTTTGTGTTATTGTCTCTGTAGGGGCTCCGGCGAGGACGGCCAGCTCGGGATGGGCGACTGGGAAGAGAAGGACCGCGCGTCCGTAGTCAGGTCCCTGGAGCCCCGCGACGTCACCTCCGTCGTCGCCGGCAGCCGCAACTCCCTCGCCATTTGCCAAGATGGAAGCGTAACCAATCTCTCTCTCTCTCTCTCCTCTCTCTCTCTCTCTCTCTCGTGTGCTGTTTTTTCGTTGTTTTGAGTCTGATGTTAGGAGAAAGTTTGCAGCTTTTTACGTGGGGATGGAACCAGAGGGGCACCCTCGGCCACCCTCCCGAGAGGAAGACCGAGGCCGCTCCCAGCCCCGTCAAGTCCCTCGCCAATGTCAAGATAGTTCAGGTGCTCCCTCTCGTCGAGAAACTGCTGGGAAATCGTTATCAGTACTACTTTAATCCAGTCGAAATGACCAAAAATTTGATTTTAGGCGGCTATCGGTGGGTGGCATTGCCTTGCGGTGGACGATGAAGGCCGAGCATATGCTTGGGGTACTATACGGAAACCTCATGTTATGCCAATTGTGACAATCTTGATAAAAGATTATTTCTTTGTTTTATTTTTGGCCATAATTGGGATCTTTTATGTGGGCGTGGTTATAGGTGGGAACGAGTATGGGCAATGCGGAGAGGAGCCCGAGAAGAAAGAGGACGGGAGCAGAGCGCTCCGGAGGGACATTGCCATACCGCAGAGGTGTGCCATGAAGCTCTCTGTTCGTCAGGTATGGCGGATTCCTCTCATTTGGGATACACTCGAGGAACGTTCTTACTCTTTGTGCGACCGTGACATGAAATTCCATATTTCCTTCAGTGGTGGTCCGCTTCAGTGGTTCCTCCTTTTGCATCAGTGATTGTACATTTGTCTAGACGGTAGAGCATAGATGGCGTAAATACATATTAAAAGGTGCCAAAGTCATACAGCAGGGTGCTTATGGGGCTATACCTGGCTAACAGGATAATGCACTAATCAAAAGGGTACGAGGGCGTGATACTAAACTTTTTGCACCACCAAACGAAAACTTAGTTTGCTTACCACTTGCTGGAGTGCATTCTAATATTTTAATGGAATAACTGAAACACTAGCTTACCATAGAAATGTTGTTGATTCTGTTACGGGCCTTCTTTCTTTGCTGCATAGCTGGCTCTATCCTCATGTGACAAGGCTTGGGTGATGATGAATATGATGATAATAATAATGTGCTTACCATATAGGCTCGAAACAGATGTTTAAAACAAGAAAATCGAAGTAAACCGAATCAATTATACATTTAGATCAGTTTTGGCAAAATATTAGGAAGTCTTTCTGTTCAGTTCTAGCCTTTTTTCGGGAATTTTCGGTCGAGATAGGGTTAGTTTTAAAATAAAAGGATTTCGCCCGATATTTTTAATTTTTTTTTGGAGGGTTTTGCAAGTTCATCTCAGTTTTTGGACTGTTTTAGGGTATAATAAACTCAAAAGTTGACCTCGTAACTTTTCAACCTAATCAAGAGTATGAACTGATATATATTTTATTCTATAGTTTTACTTCAGTTCTAGCCGAGACAAACGATATAGCTGAACGGTCTCTCTGGTGTCTGCCAACGTTTTAAACCTTGATTCATCGGTTATTTAATTTTTCAGCCTAACTATTCCAAATAGATAGTTTCTACTGGCACAATCTGCAGCGTCTTTAAACATCTTAAGAAGATATAACATCCAAATTCTTTAATGCAAACAACTTTAGTAAATATCGTTATATTCTTAGCACTTTCAGCAACCAATAACAACTTAGTTTACTACACTAGTGGCCGTCCAAAGTAGTACCTACTTTTATTTTATTTTATTCGACTTAAATAATCTTCAAAGGACAACCCATTAACCCTTTAAGAACAAGAAGCGTACCAAACTACCGTATATATAGTTTCGTATACTGGTCATCCATCATAAGATATCATCTGAGATTTTGAGATGAGGTAGATATAGTAACTTTTTTTCTTTTTGTTTGTATATAACAACTATACCAAAGTGTAGGTATGTATATCAAGAAATAGCATTTTTTTTTTCTTTTTTCATAAAAGGGTGTCCAGTTCGAGTTACACATTATTACCTTAGATACAACCGTGGTTGCACCTGTGCCAAGTGGTGTTGGTGAATACTGTTGATGGTTCTGTAACTGCGGTGGTTGTCAGCTCTGCTTCTATGGCTTCTACCCGCTGCTGTTGTGGGTATCTTCTCTCTTTATGAGCAACATTTTTCACTTGGTTATGAGTTAGTGACCATCTTAAACATCTTATATGTTATGTTCATGTTGGTGGGTTCCTTCTTAGTAGCTTGACATAAATTAATATTCATAATTTATAATGATTTGTTTATAACGTGCAAAAATGCCATATGTATTTGGTTCTATTCATACATATTGCACAGTTAGTTGTATCTCATTGTCTGGAATGACTATATTACATTCGGAGAAGTTCTAGCTACCTACATGCTGTAGAGGTCCATCTAGGTGCCTAGGCTTTTAGAGAACTGTCTCGTTCCCTTGAAAATAATGGATGAGGATAGCAACAGACGATGAAAGGAAAATCAATTTTTTGTAATTCTCAACATTTTGGGGGAGAAACTACTAAATCTCAAAATACTTAAGAGTATGATAGAAGGGTAGGATCTAACATATTTTCTTGGTATATAACATATTTGTTTGGAAGCCTAATGGCAATAACATAATAGAAGGCATGATGATTGTGGGGATGGCATGAGGGTCATAATTTCAAAGGTTTAACTGGGTAAAGTGCATTTAAACTCTCCTTAGATTTGCCTCGTTAGCAAAATAAGACCTTTTAGAAAACTTAGCAGTCTGCACCTCCTTAGATTGCCCGCGTGAGCAAAAAGGCCCCTACCGTCTATTAGCCGTTAGAAATGGCCGTTAATGACGTTTTTTTTATTTAAAAAAAAAAAAACCTAAACTACGCTTCCCCCTTCCCTACCAGCTCCCCCCCTCCTCCCACACCAGCCCCCTCCCATTCCCATCGCCGGCCAGCCCCCCGCAGGCCAGCCCCCCCCCCCCCCCCTCCTCCCTCCGCCAGCCCGCCCCCGACCCGCCCCTCCCTCCTCCCTCCGCCGGCCAGCCCCCGCCCCCCTCCCTCCTCCCTCCGCCGGCCAGCCCTCGCCCCCCGACCCCCCCTCCCTCCTCTCTCCGCCGGCTAGCCCCTCCGCCGGCCAGTCCTCGCCTCCGACCCACCACCGGAGGAGGGGGGGGGGGGAGGGGAGAATCGTCTTTTTAGATGATTTTTAACGGTTGTTAATAGCGGAGGGCTGAATTGAACAAAAATATAAAAAGCATGGTTCCTTTCAAATTATGAGTCTTTAATTGCATTTTCGTCAAATCTGAGGAGGGTTTAAATGCACTTTACCCGTTTTAACTTATACATAATATAATAACTCAAATCAATTTATATTTAGGCATATACTGTACTAATTTGGTCTGTTACTTAAATTGAAAAGTAGTTTTTGCTATAACACTAAAAATTGTCCTATATATTTTTCCTTTGCTTCCTCAGTGTATAGGTAAAAATCAATAAATATGATATATATTCTCTGAAATTGATGAAAATCCACGGCTTTTCTTAAAGGGTGCCATAGATTCGCATATGAAGTAAGAAAAATGTAGGCCATCTCCAATCAAGACTATTGTGTATCTTACCTGATCTTTAGACCTGAGATATGGTTGGAGGAGCTTGGAGGAGGAAAACAGTCTCCATAGAAGACGATTTTCCTTTGTTTTCTCTATAAACTTAATGACTTGGACTTTGTTGCCTTCATCCAAGCATTTTTATCAAGGTGTTGTGTGCAGAACTCAACGTTGAGGATGCTCTATAAAAGGATTGAACAACTTTTTGGTACCAACTGTCAACTTGGTCATATATGAGTTTTCCAACGAAGCTAAGAGAAGAGATGAACTTGCTGTAAACCTCGACAATGCAGGGAGCATGGTCACTGCAAAGTTGAATCTGTTGATGTCGACACTCACACGCCAAATTACACTAGGACACCACAGAACTAGTGCTATTTCCATGCTTCCATGTCCATATGATGTTCGTGTCTGATCAATATAGCTGATGATAGTTGGCAGGTGTTAGTGCCGGGGCACAATTTTCGATGGAAAAACTTGAGAATATGAAACGATTGTAAAGACAATGTTTCAAATCAACACTTCAAAGAAGGTGATCCTGAATTACGATAATCTAAAAAGATTTCGTAATCAACAACAATCGATCGTAGAACTTCTAAAAAGAAGATACAATCAGAATTACTGGCAGCAATGAAGAAGATGACTGGCGAAAGATGGAATAACTCATGCTGGGGTGATTAATCACCGTTGCTCAAAGCTTTATTCGCCCTACACGAACAGCTTCCAGGAACCAGCAAGTTCGTCGGAAAACTTGGAACACTCCTGCTCTTCTGACTCCTCGGATGGACACGAACTCCCGTGCAAAAGCAATGCTGGTGCGGCGCCTTTCCTCTCTCTCGAAGGCTGCTGGAATTCGCAAGCAAATTCCGATCAAAACTGTGTTAAAGAACACTTCTGAATTCTCTTTTTACTTGTGTTAAAAAATACTTCGTAAACTTTCTGTGGTGGCTTCTGTTACTTGTATATATCTAGCCTTGTGAGGGAGAGAATGCCTTATATAGGCCCTGCAGCAACTGCTCGGTTGCCACAAAGTTAGGGACGTGGTAAAAACCACAGTGCGCCAACAAAACGCCACATTACGCCTCATGAGCCCGAGTCCGAGTCCGAGTCGCTAAGCCCCTACGGGGCTTAGCTCCCATAGAAATGAATTTCCCAAGAGCAAAAAGCATGAATGCTTTTATTGTTGATTTAGCCTTTTTTCCATTAGAAAAATAACCCCACATGGCACACCCATGTGCACCTCCACACCACATGTGCATCTCTAAAATAGGAAAGCTAATATATAGAGATACATTTGTTTTGGCCTAGCCGATGTGGGACTAAAGTTCTAAACAAAAGAGGCCAAAACCCAACAGCAGGTACATATAGCACCTTTTTTTTGTTCTTGTAGTTTAAGATGCAATCGAGGGGTAATCTCCTCTATAGCTTCCAACGTGCGCAATATATGCAATAGGGATTCCGCTCAAATTGAACTAAATCCAGAAAGTGTATTTTTAAAATCTTTTGTGCCCCAAGTTACGTGGTTCCATGCAAATTGCCAGACTATAATTAAATGGAAGGAAGGAATTGCCATGTGCCCAACAGGACACAGATTTGAGGTGGACAGGAAAAGATTCCTGTCCTACCACGTTAGGTGTTGAAGTACCTGTACCGGGTGGGGCATGGTGGAGATAGATGGGGTATTGGGTTTGCTTCATGGGAGTAAAGTTTGAGTAGGTATTGGGTTTGCTTCATGGGAGTAAAGTTTGAGTAATCAGGAGAAACAAAAATAGGAAGGGGAAAACAACTTTTGCTGCTCCTAGTTGCCTATCTTGCTAACCTGCAGTCGATGAGGTCCCATGTGTGGGGGAGGAGAGTGATCTAATCAAGAAAGGGGAAAGGTGGAAGTGAAGGGTTAAGGTTCTGTTGGTTATATTTTAATGCTATATCAACGTGATCCTGGCACGAATTTAAGTTACTAGTTGTATCAGGCATAATACAAATTGTTCATTGAATCCGACCTGATTTGAACTGTAACTTTTTTAAAAGGACAGGAACTGGCCCATTTTAGCATTACAGTACTCTATCATCATCCTCTCTTCTTTCATACAGATTCACTTCCCTTGGCATTCCTTGATGGTCTGAGTGGCCGAGCTGGGAGTGCCATCACTAGAAAGCAGCCTTAGAAAATGGCTGTGGCAGGTGCATAATTTATTTCCTGGGTGGTCATGGGACATTTTATATTACGATCATATAGTCCCACATCTGTTATATGGAGAACTCGATATGGGTTGATATAACCTTGGATTCACTCTTAACTAGCTTTTAGGATGAGTTCTTCCATGGTTCGTATCAAATGGTTATCAAAGTCCATACCATGTCTTCCGGTTGACGCGGATAGTGATGGCGGCATAGCAGTGTTCCCCGAAACTAGAAATCAAAGTCAGCTCGCATGGAAGCAGGGACTGCGAAGCCTGGTGGGATGTTACGATCCTATATTCCCTTGTTATATGGAAAACTCGATGTGGGTTGATATAATCTTGGTCTCTCTCCTCTTAGCGGCTAGCATTTAGAGTTCTCTCAAGGTTCATATTAAATGTTATCATGGCTACACTTTCTCTCCGTTGCAGTCGTACGATGCGGGTGGTCACGTCGGCATAACAGTATTTGCCCAAAACTAGAAATCTAGTGCAAAGCCAGTGTGCGTGAGCAGCAGGATTACGGAACTGGTGTAGTGTTACGATTCTAGACTCCCACATATGCTATACATCTGTTTCGATGCGGGGTGATATAACATTGGGCTCTCTTCCCTTAACAACTAGCTTTTAAGATGAGTTCTTCTAAGGTTTATATCAATTCCTCACTTGGTAATCATAACATAAGTCATTTAGTGTCCATCTTTCCAAATTCAGTTTCCATGTCCATATCTGCTGCATAATCTCCCTCTATTTTTGTCCATGCCCATGTTTATCCATGGCTGTACAACATAGAATACACTTAAGCCCCCACACCCATGCTGATTAGTTATGTTGTACCATTAGAATGTTGCCTTGCGTCCTTCTGTTGCCTAACTTATTTTCTCACGTAGTTTAACTGATCACTTATTTGTTATTTTAGAGAAATTGGTTGAAGAAACTCTTCCCCCGTTTCCAATAAATAGAATTTCAGCCTACAATAGGCCACATGCAACATATGCCAGAAACATAATACAACTTTAAAGATCAAAGCAGCAGCAAAGCTCACGATTGGACAGACTCATTTCGATGGTACAAGGTCCACGTCTTTTCTGTTCCCCACAATTTCAACAATGATACCATGATTGGACACAATCACACTTTCTTCATAATCTTTGTTTTAAATCGTTGGCTATCTATAAAAAATAAAAATAATAAAAATCACTGACTATCTATGTCTTTCTTACTTCTCAGGTTTTGTTTCTGCTACATGTTCTTCTTAATCATTTTGTCTGCAAATAACATATTATCAATTATTTGTGTAAAAGATGATTTTTCAGTGAACATAGTCTCTTCAAGTTTTTATTTGAGTGGCAAAGGTGCAGCTTCTGGTAGTCATTCTCAGTATTCATTTGCTTTATCAGGTAGCTGCTGGGGGCACACATTCCGTGGTGCTAACACAAGAAGGACATGTGTGGACTTGGGGCCAGCCATGGCCTCCTGGAGACATGTAGTTCTTTATCCTGTCCTTTTCTGTTTTTTTCTGAACCATATTTTTCTTTCGATAGAACTTACGGGCAGTTTCATTTCCACAGCAAACAGATATCTACTCCTGTGCGAGTTCAAGGCCTTGAGCGTGTGAGGTTGATTGCGGTTGGTGCATTTCATAATTTGGCACTTCTGGAAGAGGGGATGCTATGGGCATGGGGAAATAATGAATATGGCCAGCTTGGGACTGGGGACACTCAACCAAGATCACAACCTGTTCCAGTTCAGGGACTATCTGGTCTCAAATTGGTGTGCATTTCCTACTCAGTCTACAAAAGAAGTTTAGAAAGCATTGTTAAGTAGATTTCAATATATGTTTACCTAAACTAATTTCTTAGCAGTATTCTTGAACTGCAAGATATGAATGATTCAAGTTCCATTTCTTAACAATATTGTCGACCTGCAAGATATGATTGATTCAAGTTCCATTCTTGAGTAATTTAGTGATCCTTTTTAGAGAATCGGACTCCCCCTGTGTTTCACAAAAGAAATTTTAATAAAAGAACTCGTAGCTTATAGAAGGCCACCTATACTCATAAGTCATAACGAAAAAACAAAGAACAAAAAGACATGAAATTAATCTCCCCAAATATCAAAACCACCAGTCAAGTCTCCATATCATCTTGGACGTCCTCCACCTCTTGTCTTGGAATTGGACTCAGCATATGCGTTTGTCTTTTCTTGCCCCTCCCTGGTGTTATCCTTTGCCCAAGACTGAATGTTGCACAAAATAAGAGAAGATAGATGCTCGATGTTTTTGTATTTGTTATTGAAGAACATGTTATTCCTTTCTAGTCCTAACCCCCCCCCCCCCCCCCCCCCCCCCCCCCCCCCCCCCCCCCACCCCCCACCCCCCTCCGGCCCCCCACACCCACCCACCCACCCACCAAACATAATGCTGAAACCATAATATCTCACTTCCATCTATCCTTTGCTTAACTCTACGATCCCACAAAGTACCCCAGAGGGGCCTTATTGATCCATGATGTCCTCTGATCACCCACCCACCAAACATAATGCTGAAACCATAATATCTCACTGCCATCTATCCTTTGCTTAACTCTACTATCCCACAAAGTACCCCAGAGGGGCCTTATTGATCCATGATGTCCTCTGATGTGAAAGGGTTCTTTGCAAACCTCCCAAATGGGACATACCACCTTGCACTTGAGAAGAAGTTCAATTGCCGACTTCTTAGGGTTGTTCCTGATCCAATTAAGTATCAGGACCATTTCATTTTCTTTTAACTAAGTTGTTCCTGGTTAGGATCGCATTATTGTAGGTCAACCATAGGAACACTCCAACTTTCTTTGGAGCTTTGACCAACCAAATGTGCTTGGCGTACTCAGCAGTCAGACCACCATAATTGAGATTCCAATGGAGAGATTTAATAGAGAATCTAACATTGGAGTCCCATATCCAAGAGCATAAATCCTCCTTATCTTATTCTGATGGTCTCCATTGTTGTAGGAAATTTAGTAACCTCTATTTTGCTCTATGTTATAATCCATTAAGAATATGTCTAAATCGAGATCTCCATTGTCCTCCTCTTCACTGAAGGGATATTGGATCCTATCTGTTCCAAGCCTCCTAATATAAAGATGGAAAGTGGGGTTTTAAGGGGATCTCCCCGCACCACAAGTCATTTCAAAAGTAAATTCTATCCCCTGTGCCCAAAGTACATGTTTCCCTGTAAAGAAAATGTCTTTGACCTTGGAGGCTCCAACCTACATCCATGGTTTACTACCCTTATTTCGCCCGGCCTTTCTCCAGACCCCTTCCCTTCCTACATAGCTTGATTGAATGGCTCTGACAAGGTTACTATTTTTACTCGACCAACTCTTCCACCACTATTTTGCCAGCAAAGCCCAATTCATGTCCCTTAGGTTCATAACCCCTAAACCTTCTCACTGTTTTCTTTTACATACAACCCCCAATTTGACTAGGTGACATCACTTTCCCTGATCAACATTACCCTTCCAAAGAAATTGTCTCCGAATCTTGTCAATCTTTTCAATCACCGAGATTGACATCTCATAGTAACCTAGGTAGCTGGTCGGTATTGCTGAGAGGACTGAATTAACGAGATTGAGTCTGCCTCCCAGAGATAGTAGTTTCCCTTTCCATCTTGTCAATCTTTGAGTCTATGAGTAGAGAAGGGCAAGCTAATTTTAGTTACCCTTTATAACTAGTTCATTGGATAAGAAGCCTCTTGATGATCCATGACTGTAGCCTTTATCTGAGGGTGTTTATTCTGATTGTCTTAGAATTATATTCTTCTGCATTTTGTAGTTTGATCTCCATATTTTCCTTATATTGATGCTTGACCACCGTTTTCCTGTTTCCTTCCTGACAACCATATTAATGCATGAGGCCTTATCAGCCACTAGGCTCGCTCTTAGGGCAAGATGATATGAAAGGTTAGTTTGTGGAATGCATTCTTATATCTTCCTTTACACCACCCATTTTTACAGTTACTAAGAACAACCAGTTTAGGGCGTTAACTATCACTCTTAGGCTTAATTTTTTCCACACTATCTAGTTTGATTTCTAAAATTTCCTTGTATGCTTATATTGTTGCTTGACCACAATTCTGTTTCCTTCCTGACAAGTATGTTAGTGCATAAGGCCTTGACAAGCCACGTGGCAAGATGATACTAGAAGTTTTATAGTTTTGTGGAATGCATTCTCTTCTCTTAGTTTGCACTATAATTTTTTTGTTATTAAATATGACATTTTCTGTCCGTTTTCAGTAAACCTCTTATTAACAAGAACAGAGCCAATTTATCCCGTTTTAAGTTACTCATTTTATGGAGTTACGAATGCTCTCTGTGGCCCATGTCTGTTGGTGGGCTCGGGTCTGTGAATGTGAAAGATAAAGATGTTACATGCAGAACATGAAGAGTAAGCAGTTTAAGTCTCCAAATGTCAGAATTTTGTATGTAACATGCAAAAGATTTTTTTAATAAAAAATGAATCACATTTCACTGGCTACTGCTCTCTTAACATTTGTGAATTTCTATTTTTGCGGAACGATAGAGTGAATAGTGTTGCCTTGTGTCTGCAATAAAGAAGCCTTGCCCACTATACAGTTTCTTTTTATTGCTTAGTGCATGTGGATTAGTCCATTACCAACTGATGTATTGTATTTTATTTACTCACCAGATGTATAAGACTTGGCTTAGGTCATCATCCTATTTGCAACTCAGTTTGAACTTTAGTGGACCTGCTAACCGTTTTCCTTACAGCCTTTAAATTTCTCTTTTGTGCTTCACATGGAATTTGATAAACAATTTTGATAGTAGCCACTTAGAAGCAAGATAATTTTTGCTTTTCACTGACCTAATACATTCATATTAAATTTGAATAATTTGGCAATTGTCTGTAAACTACTTGGTTGATTTCTAACTTCCTTGAAACCTTTCTACTTGATTTCTGTCTTTCATGTTCTCATTTCCATGGATGTTAACATTATTTTGTGCAGATCGATATAGCTGCAGGAGGTTGGCATTCCACCGCACTGTCAGATGAAGGAGAAGTATGTCTTCTTTTTTTGTCAATAGCATTCACACTGATGCATGTTTTATTGTATATGTTGGTCTGAAATGGTCTGTGTGGCTCCCCTTATTTTCTTCTCTGATTTTCTTTTTGCATCCATCGGGTTTAATCTGAACATCTTTGCCGGGCAATCACAAGTAAGAACTGCTCATTGACTAGATTGGTCAGAATTGAAACTATGAGAAGATTTACCATGCTCTCGTCCATTCCCCGACTGAGAAGATATGAGCCTAATGCAATTGTCAGGAATTGTTTACCAAGAGAGCATACTCACCCGTAAAAATAATATCCCACCCTAGCACTCATGTATGTCTTGATTTCTATTCCAATTTGTAAATTTATGAACCTAAGCTATTTTTGAGTATATATAATGATCAGCTTGAAGAATCTTAAGCTAAAACATTAACTTGCACTTAAACATCATAAAGTATGATTGATGTGTACTCTATTTACCATGGTTCATCGTTCTACAGATGAGTACTTCTTGGCTCATATTTTTCCATAAAAATATCTTTGAACGTCGATATTCCAGCTCTTGACGAGAATGAACATAAGATTTTCAAGCTATGATTACTTGTTACTGGCATGACTTTTATCTGTCTTCTAGGTATATGGTTGGGGAAGAGGGGAGCATGGGAGACTCGGATTTGGAGATAATGACAAGAGTAGTAAAATGGTACCTCAGAAAGTCAACCTTCTCGTAGGGGAAGATATAGTCCAGGTAAAATCACATACTTTCGAAGTTCTTACATACCTATGCTGAATTCCAATATATCATACAATACGACTCTACCTGATGTCCATCGCTATTTATTCCTAGCTGTTACAGTTCTATATTTCTGGTCATATTCAGGTATCCTGTGGAGGCACCCATTCGGTTGCATGCACACGTGACGGGCGGATGTTTTCAGTAAGTTATTATTCATCGTGGACTAGATTTTCGATCTAAACATTGTTGTCATCAACATAAACTAGTACAGCTCTAGCTTTGGAAGTTTGCATAATACCTGTCATTTCTTCTATCGTTAGGCATGCACGTCGATGTAATTTACTGACGGTTTTAAATGGACAGTTTGGACGAGGAGACCATGGTCGACTCGGATACGCAAGGAAAGTAACTACGGGCCATCCGATGGAAGTGCCCATCAGTCTACCCCCACCTAAGGATCGCGGCAGCAGCGCCAGCGGGCACTGGAGTGCCAAATTTGTGGCCTGCGGTGGACGCCACACCCTAGCAATTGCCTCTTGGGTTGATGATGAACCAGAACAGCCAATTGACTCGAGTTTAGAATAATTAAAACTATGTTTATGTAACTGGTTGCAAATGATAGTTGATAGTTGTAACTCTCGTTTTCTCGGTAATATCAGTCTGGAAAAGGGGTGAATTCTTCTTGTTTTTCCAGGAAAAGGCACTTTATATAAATGGACTATATTATTCAGATTACACTTGTTTTCTCCTTCTGTCAAGTTAAATGGGAGGTGTTCCAAAATCATACGACATCTGATCTAGCCCACTGCTGCTGCTACTATTGATCATTACTTGTCTGGCACGTGCACTCCGATGTTGCAAGCGACGGTGGAGTACTTCTGACATTTGGTTGAAGAACTCAGCATCCCATCTGCTAATCAAGGAAGGATCCACTGCAAAACATATGTATATTGATGTCACTGCACTCTCCACAACCACTACTGCAAGCCCTACCTGTAACAATATTAACTTGTTAATACAAAGTAAACAAAAGCTAAGGGAAGAAGATCAATTGCATTTACTTCTGAAGTGGAGCAAGAAAGAGTAAATGAGTTGTGTATAACTGTACTCCCTCTTGGTTTCAAGCAGTTTATGTTTATTTTGCCAAAAAAAAAAAAACAGTAGAGTATCAGAAGATACTGATCAGTGATGTAACGAAGTTTGATAGTAATGGTAGAGACTGGATATGAGAGAAATTTCTAAATGTCTTAACTAGGTCATGGAGGTCTGTTAAACCTAGATCCAATGAAGTGAAATAAAGCCAGGTCTATCCTATTGAAGACTAACATTAGATTCAAGATAGCGGTGAACTCAATGGGGTCGGCTATAGTGATCCTACTAGATTGAAATCTGATGGGCTAGTGCCACTTTGGGGCATGTTGCGTCTGCTTTGCTCTTCTTTTTTCGGACACGTTTATCATGGTGCTAGTACCTTGTCCAGAGATGTTTTGCTGGTATTGATTGACATTTGGATGCTCAACTAGAATTTGGATCTCTTACTCATATTAAGACTCAAAAGACAGTGCAGACCTAGCAGACCCATTCTTATCAGACTCATCCCTCTGCTGCAGACTAGAAAAATTGGAATGGATCATATCAAGTATCAACACTAAATATTATCAAAGTCAACACAAATCTCTATCCATATGTAAACTATGCCAAATAGTACATCTACAAGCAACAACAAGACAATGAAGAGTAATAAAATCAACAATGGTAGAACTTAAAAACTTGGATTCCATATGCGATGTCTAAATACCATAAGCATTGCCGTGTGGTCTAGTTCTCCAAGGTACAACGTATTCTATCCATCCTCGGGGAAACAGGTGCTAGGTATACGTATTCTACCCGTCCTCAGGGGGAAAATCTATTTGACCATTATCTAATCCTTATATAAAATTGATTCTACCTCTCTTTTTTCCATAGCTTTTAGTAAAACCTATATTCTTTCATGACCCCAACATCATTTTTATTACATCTCTCCTTGAGTTGATCCATCCACGTACTTTTAAATTTCTTACTAGTGTTTTCATGTAATCCTTTTTGGAATGCATAAGCACTAGTAATTTTAATCATCACTTCTCCTAATACAAGCTTTATCAATAATATTCTACAAGCGTGACACCTTGTTTCTTTAATTTTCTTTTCTCTATGTACCTAAATTTATATCTTGCTAACAATTGTTAGGAATCAACATTTGACCAAAAGTTTCCAACACATAAGTTCATTAAGTATAATACAAGTTATAGATCAAAACTTAAAGTGTGGCTCCTCAATCTGAACTTGTGTACTTTTTCACTCTAAATTTTGCATCCTGATGACGAAGAGAACTTTTGATAACCTAAGTAGCTAACAGATAAATATTTCCGTGCTGGTAGTTCCAGGTTCATACATCATAATCATAAGTATAACTCACCAAGATCATACCCATCAGTGCAGCAGTTGAACCAATCATAATCACTTCATCCTTGCTTTTAAACCATGCCCAGATTCCTGTACAACATCCTGTAATAAGCCCACCGAAAATAATGCCCATCAAGAGAACAGCACCTGAACAATCATAGGCGACAAGTGCTTCTACTCCAGTTGACTGAAACAATTCCCAGGCATCTCTAGCTGATCGATTGAAGCCCTGGCCATTAACTGCAATCTGAATAAATTAAAACCATAAATCAAATTTTTAAACCACTAGTTAACAAATATTTGGTAGTACCTGTATATACTTATTATAACTCCAGAAAAAAGAGAAGCACGTTCAGTAATAGTACAAGCAGTTGAAAGAAAAGCAACCTCAAGTATCAAGTGGGAGAGAACGTTCTTGAAATGAGAATAATCATATAGTTCAAACGTCAAACAAGTTGTACTGGAGAGAGTAGGATCCAGGCATTAGAAATGAACATAGTAATGGCACATATTTTTCCTACTGGAAAATCACGTTCACACACATGAGCAGAGCAATAATAATTTAATATGTAACGATGGATGATTTAGATACAATGAAGGACATCGATCAAAGACAGGGAATCCATCAAAAGCGGGAATTGGCTGCAGGACTATATATCCACATACACCAAGGCAGAAAGCCCTGTAAGCCAGATTATATTGTTTTGTTTCCAGATAGCAATAAGGGTTATATGCATTAATTTTAAAATAACATTATCCACAGGTTAGAATTTGCATATAAAAAATTAGTACATAATTTTTTTACGTAATGTTTTGGAAATGAATATTGTATAGATATATTAGTTTATTTATTTTTCTTCCCAGAAACTTGCCAACTAGATTCTCTTCAACCTTGCTGTGGAAATCTGTGAATGGTCTAAACATATACCGAGATTTTTGTATTTTCAACTATTATCTAGACATCTTCTCTTATTAGACTCATAGTCTTTACTTGTAGAAAATGAAGTGAAATACTCTTATTTTCTGCAATGAGTGTCTAGCTATGTGCAGTTGCACAGATACAGATACGATATAGCAATAATGACGTGGAAACACTGATATGACACTGATTTTGACATGTACTACAGTATTTTGGAGTATCTTGGTTGTGTCTAATATGCATCCGACATTGCCATGATATGATACACAACCAATTTTGAGTTTGCGAGGAGGTGGCTGGGGACTAGTGGTGTTTGGGAACAGGTGTTTGGGAACAATAAGATAATCTGAGGGTAGTGTTTAGGAATTTTGAGAAACTAATTATAGCCAATTCAAACAGAACCTTTATAGTTTATACATAACTCTACCCCATGCAACAAAATTGCAGGTTTTGTACCAATATAAATATCAAATGAAAGAAATGTCAGCTGTAACAGCTCCAAATAGACGGGTATGACTATGAGTATGAGAAGACGAATACTTTAGCCAGATCAATCATTATAACATTTCCCTATGCAGGAAACCAACAGCATACAACAAAAAGTTTGCAGGATTTCTATGTCAATATAACACACATGCACACACGAAAAAAATAATTAAAAAAAATGTTGTAACATAACAGCTCTCGAGTCACCACTGAGGGGGTGGTCCAGGGCTAGCACTGGTAAGGGAGGGAAGGAGTAGGCACAGGTTTGAATCCCAGTCCAGGCAAAAATTTAATTAAATGGGAGGGGGTATTGGTGTGCTAGTAGCCCAGGATAGGGATGGCCTTATCTCAAAAGAAAAGAGAGAGAGAGAGAGAGAGAGAGAGAGGAAAACTGGAGAGCCTAGAAAGATGGAAAAAAAGATATGCAATTCATCATCTTAGATATGAGTAAGTCGTTAAAGGTAAAAGCTTGATGGCACACCTGAACATATGCATACTTATTGAAAAAGCGAACCAGAGTCTCAACAAGATGAAATAAAAAGTCAACACAGCAGAGCAAACACTCGTTGTTGCCTATCTTCGATCGAACTCCTCTGATCTGAAGAATTTGAAGAAAAGAAGCCAGGTTTCAAGATTGACAAACCGATTAGGACAAAGTGAAGTGCCTTTTTAGCAACTAAACAAAACAAGTGAAGCGACAAAGTTATATGTTAAATATATATACCTCCCATCGCAAAGTACGTATGGCAGCTGTAAAAAGGGACCCATAGCAAATGCTACCAAAAGAAGTTGTCACTGCATAACGCAGAGATTTCACTACTGGCTTTGGAGGCATTGAGGTTGATCCTCGACCACCATGGATGAGAACAAGGAACACCATGCCAGATACTATAACATGAACTGTATTACAAAGCACAGCGCCGGTCCAAAACAAACTTACTGAGAAGACCTGCAAATAAACAATTGCATGCCATCTGCAAGGCGCTCATCGATATAGAAAAAGTAGCATAAATGATTGGCAGACTAAAGAGAAAAAACTTGCCAGCTCACCACAAGAAGCCACCACCGTGCACCATCATCCCAATCTAAAGCAACAACCCCGGATACTCCAAATGACCATAATACCATCCAGCAAAGCATGATGCCCAGAAAGACATAGGCTACTCTCATCACCTCAGGAAGATCCCAGACCATCTTCACAGCCTTTTGCAAGAGTAGCATTGTAAAGGGAATCCTGGCATATACAGAATAAAACATGTCACTTACAAGTAAGAAACTTTGGTCTACTTTTAGTAAAAATTTGTATTTGTTAACCTTTTAGTGATGGATTATTTTAGATGAGTAATAAGACCAAAGAACGTACTTACATTAAAGGCTTCATGATTAATAAATGTAGTTTTCTAAGTAAGCCTTAGAAATTTATTACTTTGTGCACCTTTCATTTCTACTATTCTTTTCAAATAATAATAATAGTAATGATAATAATTATTATCTTTCTTTATCACTTCAATTTCACCTTTTTTGGATCTAAAATTAGCATACTGTAATCTCCATAGTCCAAACATATGACACTCTCAACAACAACAACAACAAGGCCTTTATCCCAAAATTTTGGGTCAAACCATATATGATAGCCTCCAAATCCTAGAAACATTGTACCACAAATGCTGCCTGAAGGCTTCAATCTGTTAAAATTATTGCATATGAACCATAACTGAGTTATGTTATTGTTACTAGATGATCTTAATATTTAGTATCAGTTCTCTGTTCTTTAAATAATGCATGTCTAGTTCGCTAAATTGAATGGATAACATTTAATTTTAAGTGCTCCTAATGGTTAGATAAGTAATGGGCATGACAATTGGTTTTTCAGGATAGAAGAAATCATCAAAATCATAGTAATACTGCTCATTGAAGGGCGGAGTACCCTTAACCAGATTAAGCGGCACATACGGAGATAACACAGCCACTGTCAGCTCTGCTTACAGGCCCCCTGTTTAAAGCTTAATCCAGTTTTGACAGTATTAATCAAACTCGTGGTTTCATCGACGATGTGGAATATGTTGTTTACGTACTCCAATCAGTAGGACAAATCCTAATCTTCACTCAGCAAAGTTAACTAGGGAGTAGCAAATGAAATGTTCTTTCATAAAATAAACGGAAACCTGTTGTTTATGCACTGTATAATACCACTATCCTCAACAAGTCAAATATTACAACAACCCGAACTTGCATAATCCTCGAAGCAGACCAAACTACGAGTTATTATAATGAGTGCCTTCTTATAAATAGGTCAAACAGAACGATTAAGTTTCACTAGTAATCATAAGGTTCAAACACCTTGTTGATTGCTCAAACAACCGAACATATCAATCATTGATAATATGAACGAAAACCTACTAATTTATATCTCATCAGAATCCACATCAACTTTTTATGTAGTGAGCCCTCCATCAGAGTAAAAATTTTATTGATGTGCTTCATTCCTCAACTAATTTGTTAATGACCCCTGTAAAATCCAAAAGTCAACCCAGGAAACTTTTGCTATATTCACCAGAATGTTAGGAACCTGAAACGTAACCACTTTCCTATAGTAATATAGGATCTCAATGTTTCAGATATTATGGTTCAATACTGCTTACAAGAAAAGTGAGCACAATGTTTTTCATGGATTTTAAAATTGGTTTGTTTGAAATTATGCAAATCCTTGGTTTCAGTCATCGAGTTTTCAAGCGAACTAGATGGTAGGAATTCATTTTCCTGACAAACTTCTTCTAGGATCTATAGGTTGACCCATCCAATTACTTTTCAGTTCCTTGTGCCTCTTTAAACCTGTTATAAGGCAAGGGGAAAAAAAAACAAAACCAGTTGTTATTCAGTGTCCCCTATACACCCCCCTACGTTCAGTTTCCCCTCAGATCGTGGCCTTTTTTTTGTTAACCTCTCTGTCTAGACTCTTTACAGTCTAGACAGTCTAGAGGAACTTAAAGTGTGCTCCTCGGCTGCATGAGCTTCAACTGCATAGCCAAAATGTAGGTAAATGTAGCTCTACCTACTTGCCAACTGATTGTCTAGGTTCTATGACATGGCCCTCTCATGTTATAGCTACCTGGCTAAGAATTTGGTACCAACATATAAGGTTGATGATGCAGGTGTGTACCTAGGGAGTAGGGACGTTCACGAGACCATTTATAAAAGAGGTAACTTTGACAGAACCTGACTTAGGTCAAGTTCCAATAAAAACTGTCATCAATCCAGAGAAGCTAAAATTCCAAAATATATGGTTGGAAAGATTCGAAAATCTAGTTTCCAATGCTTCGAACAATGCAGAAAATTGAAATTTCTAGGAGTAATAACCGTTTTATTGGTTGTATCTCTTGTTTCCATGAATTTCTTTATTTTCTAAGTCAAGGTTATGAATTCTTGTGTTCTTCCTTAGCCTAGAAACTTTATAGTATAAATTACCTACGTTTGAAGGGTTGTTCAAGCCTAAAAATACCCTTATGATTAAATGTAAAAATTATAAGAATTTGATTTGAGGGTAAGCATTACGCTTCCAGCTTCCTCCTTATCTACAATTCTTTGGTGGAGTGTGAGTGCTTTCTGTTTCTCTAAGGTGGGTCCTTAGTGATGACTATCTCTACAGTGCTCAGCTAATAGCAGTTATCTGCTGTTCATTCTAAGGTGGTGGTGATGTGTTATCGATGGATTGATCTATTTTTCTTCTTACTTAATTTATTTTTATGACTTGCCGGTATCTATAGGTATATGTATCGATTGTGAGTGCTTTTTGCATCTCTAAGGTGGGGACCTTAGAGTGGTGAATCATCGTTCATTTCTAGAGTGGTGATATTTATATTTATAGAATGTTCAACTAAATACCCCGATTTATACATTGCTCATTCTACAGTGGTGATATTTGTATACTTAGATTGATCATTTTTTATTCATCCATCTTGTATGTATACATTTATCCCCATCAAAATTTGTCATGTTCATCCGAGTCCCCCGACAACATATGTGCTAGTTGTGTCCAGCATTACACTAGGTAGTTGTGTCCAACACTACTTGTGTTCTCTATGAATCATACGAATTATGTGATGAAGAATATTATATCCCTACTTACTAAAATACATAAATACTAGAAGATCTCAGATTTTCAATACGTTATGCCCACTTTTGTACTTGTCACGTTATTTAATATCCAAACACAGCCCCACTGCCAGACAACAACCACCGATCAAAGGTTGGACACAGGGTCGTACGTACGAGGGGCCATGCCTCCCCTATTTTTGTGAAAATATATGTATAGGTTTTTTTTTGTGAAATACGACATGGCCGATGATTTTGGTGATTGTTGGTGTGTCCTGTTGTATCCAATGTGTGTCCAACATGACATGACAGTCATGACCCATGTTACCAATCACCCGAATAAAACTCGTATCATACGCGAATTTTTTTGTATCTTTCAGAAACGTATAATACTTACGTACTTTTGAAAGATTCAGATTAGTATGAGAATTTTAAGCATGTGAAGGTTTAAAACGTGTTCCGTGCGAAATATTGACAAATTTGGCACAAAAAAACGTGGTAGCATCCTGGTTAAGCATCCTGTTTAATTAACCAAATTTGACCACTTGTTTAAGTAATGCGAAGTTTCTAACCTCAATATTTTCGTTTGACAGAATATCGGCCGAAGTATTTTAGTTGCACTGTGCCGATTTATACTCGTACTTTTGCCTGCCTGAATTTTTTCCATTTTGCCGAATTGCTAACAAGGGTCATGACACGGACCGATACCAAAAGCTCTTCATTGTAATTAATTGTTGTTCATCCATCAAACAAAAGCAAAGAGAGTGATAACTAAGTGGTGTACCTATCAAGAACCGACATGACGTAGATGAACTGGAGGGCCGCGCCGACGGCGAATGCGACCCCCCAGAGGAAGTGCTCCCCCCAGAAGCAGAGCACGCTGATGACTGCCAAGTACGTGGTCAGTCCGTGCACAGAGACCCGCATCATCTGCGCGGCGCTGCTCCCCAGCAGCGCCAGCCACGCCAGCGCCAGCGCCGAGCCCACTCCCCCCGCCGCCCCGTAGAGCGGCCAGAGCGTCTCCGTCAGCTCCGTCCTCCCCGAGGACGCGCCGCCGGCGGTTATGTTTGTGAACCGGTCGATGCTCAGCCGGTCCGGCTGCTCGAGCCGGTTCAGCCCGAAGACGCAGAGGACGGCGCCGAGGGAGAGGAGGTGGAGGAGGAAGACGCAGAGCCAGAAGACGTCGCGCCACCGCCGATCCGGCGGCGGGGGCGGCTCCGCCGCGGCGTCCGGCGAGGAGGAGGCGGAGTCGGAGCTCATTTTTCGGGGGATTTGGAGGTCAATGTGAGAGGAGAGTAGAAGTTAATGTTGGTGGTGTCGTCGCAATGGGAGTTTGAAGGAGGAGAAGAAAGCGACGGGGAGAGGAATGACGGAATTTGCAATGGGAAAACCGTTGTACATTTCCCAGGAAAAAAAAAAAGAATGAGTAGCGACACGTTGTTGTTTTTTTAACGAAAATTTTCACTGAAAGCATAAAAAATTTATAAAATTACACGCAAAGCACAATATTTTCAATAATTTCATACGGAGCATAAGAACGCCCATCCGAAGGGCGTTTTCATTTAAATATGAATTAATTTTGACGTCCGTTAGCGAGATAACGAGCAGGAGAAATTAATAAAAAAAATTAAAATGAGGGAAACGCCCATCCGAAGGGCGTTTTCTGCTTACCTGTCACCCTCGGATGCCGCACCTGTCACCTCTCGACTGACACGTCTGTCAAAAAAAATTATTAAAAAAAAATAATAAAATCTGAGGGAAACGCTCATCCGAAGGGCGTTTCCTGCTTGTCACCTGTCACCCTGGCTCTGCCACGCCCGCTCTCTCACGCTCTCGCTCTATTTCCTCCACTCAAAAGTCTTCCTCTGACAAATACTATTAGGCTGTGTTTGATTGGGCTTTTTTTTCCATGAAAAATATTTCCACCACAAATTTTCCATCAATTGTAGTGTTTGATAGCTTATATTTTCCATGGAATTATTTTCCAAAAAACTACATTTTCCATATTTTCTTCTAAAATGGTGGAAAATGAAACTTGTCTAACCCATAGGGCGTTTTCGTCTGACATAGATTCTCCGTTACCTCTCGTCGTTAACACCGTCAATACATAAAAATAAAAAATAAAAAAAATACAAAACGCCCTTTCGATGGGCGTTCTGATGCCTCAAATGAAATTTCTTAAAAATTTGTGCTTTCTACGCAATATATAATAATATTAATGCTTTACATGAAAATTTCCGTTTTTTTAAAGCAAAACTTTGACTTTCTGTTTTTAATATAAATTTATACTTACATCCTGTTTTTTATTTTATTAGTTTATTTTTCATTTTTAAAAAAATTATTTTATCACAAAAAATATTTATTTTGTTAAAAAAATATTTTTTTATGACGAAAAATAAAACGTAAGTCCAATAAAATTAAAAGTGGAATGTAAGTACAAATTTATATTAATAAGTGAAATAAAAGTAACAAAAAATAGAGAAAAAAGTCATACGATATCTTTTGGAACTTGGAGAAATATTTTTCATTGGTCCACCGCTCGTGGTGGCTGCATTAATGTTTAGGCTACTTTAGGACACCACAATGTTATCAATTTTTATTTATTAATAATTTGCTACCAAAATTTATGTTTTTATAATTAAATATAATAAATATTTTTATAATTAAATATCAATAAATTATTGTTTATTTTGTGAACGGTTCTAGTAAAAGAGATTTTTTGTCCCTAACATCCTAACTAATTTGTTCTCTTTTTCTTTGTTCTTTTCTCTGGTTTATCTCTATCACACAGTTTACAAAATAGACCCCAATTTCTCGCAAGTATGAACTACTTCCTTCCATATAGCCTTTATTCATAAAACCCTGTTAATGATCTATAAAAAATCCAAAACTCAAATAAGAAATATAGTAGTTATGGAGCCTATCTAAATTAACAATCCATGGACTACTTGAATTATAGATCAAAGTAGTAGTCTAAATCTCCCTACGTTCCATATGATATATACATATGTACTCTACATTGTTCAATACATTCCTCTTGATGTCAAATAAATTAGGCATTATATATATATATATATATATATATATATATATATATATATATATATATATATATATATATATATATATATATATATATATATAATATGCCTAATTTATTTATATAAATTAGTAGTCCCAAGTGATTGAGCCAAGGATACAACCACATATCCGTCTTCTCACTATTCTTAAGCACGCGAGACATAACCCGCTTAATCGACCCCCTTTGTTTCGGAATGTGTTTGAAAGTAACCGACTCGTTATTATTGGAGGAATAATCCCAGAAATTTGACCCTTTCAAATATCACTCCCTCATCCAACATGCCCACAATTATGTCCCATGAATAAAACGTCATACCATCTTCATTTATGCCACTTTTCTCATCATCCTCAGCAATCAGAGGCCAACACCCCTTAAGCCCGGGGACGACATAAAGTATCCCAAGCCACTTCACGTATCCCACCTCTCCAAATAAAATCGGCACACAATTTCTCCATTCTGACTATAGTTTCTAATTGTAATATGATCGACTGCAGCCAAAAATCCTGGCTGCCATAATGACAGATCGAACTAATACGATCCTTCCTCCGAAGGACAACGACTAAGCCTGCCACCCTTCTAGTTTTCTTTGAGTGAACTTCACAACACTCTGACACTCCGCATGTCTAGCATAATTAACAAACAGTGGAATACCAAGATATTTGACCGGGAGATCACCTATGCAATCCAATCGTCACTGGTCGCTCCTCTTTTTTTGGACAACCTTGAGTAAAGTCAACCTTACTTTTATCCTTGTAAGTCGACGGCCTGATAAATGATCAAACTCCTCCATAACCACAGATACCACTGTAAGTCCTTCCAACGACATTATCCTAGTGGTAATGTGGCGAGCCGCCTTGGGAGTGCCTAAGGTTCGAATCCCCCCTACGTCGGCTAGCTCTTAGCCACAGGTTAATGTGGCAGGCCGCCTTGGGAGTGCCCAAGGTTCAAATTCCTCCTCTTTCGGTTGGGTGGCTCTTAGTTGTGGGTCGCCTTGGGAGTGCCCAAGGTTCGGATATCCCCTGCTCTTAGCCACGGTTTAATGTGATGGGCCGTCTTTGGAGTGCCCAAGGTTGGAATCCCCCTTCCCCAGCTGGGTGGCTCTTAGACACGGCCCCCCTTCCCCAGCTGGGTGGCTCTTAGACACGGGTGGGACATATATATATATATATATATATATATATAATATATATATATATATATATATATATATATATATATATATGTGTGTGTGTGTGTGTGTGTGTCCCTATAATGCGGTTTCGAAACGGTTCAAAAATGAGTCGTCTAAGCCGTATGCATATTATCAACTATTTAATTTTAAAAAAAATTACGAATATATATATATATATGTCCCTATAATGCGGCTTCGAAACGGTTCAAAAATGAGTCGTCTAAGCCGTATGCATATTATCAACTATTTAATTTTAAAAAAATTACGAAAAATTATAATTTTAAACTTTTCTTCCGCAATACCGAATACCCTCTTTTATATTTTTTTTTCCCCGCACAACCTAATAACCCCTTTATATATATATATATATATATATATATATATATATATATATATATATATATATATATATATATATATATATATATATATATAACAAATTATTTAAACTTAAATATTTAAATTATATTCTGATAATATTATAACGTCCAACGTACATGCTTTTAATAGTATATACAATTTCAGGGAAAAACATAATTACGTGGACTACGTTTACCGATATTGTACATATTTGAAATTTGATAGTTCTATGGGGACCAAAACAAATTAACTATTCCACTTGGGCTAACGATTTGAGCCGTCGATTCAAAGTTGTTATACGATGGTTCGCGAAATTAAAACCTTGAAAAAAAAGTGATTCTTTTTCTTTGTCTGGATACCAAAGAAAATGAGAAGGAAACGAATTTGATTTCCAAGAACAACAAAAATAGAGAGAAAAGTGGTTCCTCCCACCAATCCAAAGATTCATTTTCCTCCTCTAAATATTCACTTTTCCTCTCAATTTTTTTATTTTTTTAAACACCAAAAAAAATAATTAAAATTATAATTTTTTAATGGAAAAAAGTTATATCATAGAATCAATTTTTTCCCTTTCTTTTCCGCAAACCAAACCACGCGTTTAGGACTATTGATATATCAAATGTGGTAGATGAAAACATTTTTTTTTTCCCTCTTGTCAGTTGTCGCTCTTTTTTGTTTTTTTCTCTTTTGGCACATTGCTACGTAGGGGGAAAAAAAGATGACAAAGTTTTCTAACTAGATGTCCGTTGATTAATATTGGCCAAGTGTTTTTCTCTATGGTGGCACAATGTAGATATATAGTTTGATTCTCTTATTAAAAACTAAATCGAAAATAAAAGCACAACTTGTACTAAATATGCACATAAACTTCAATAGAATAAAGGTTCACGTTGAGGCTCTTCTCTCTTTTATAAATATTTAGTCGTGTTGGTCCCGAAGACAGATTTAAGAGTGGAGAGATTCAAAGAAAACGTAAAACTAATTTTGCAAGGCACGAAGTCTGCACTCTAGCCAACAACACGGAAGAGAGACGTAGAGTCTACTTGCAAGATGTCACGTCCCGCTTCCGTAGGAGCGATCGTCCTCACTAAGGCGTGATGCTGCACGAGTCTAGATTGCGCTCGTGCAAGACGGGTTCCATAACGACCGATTACAGCAGCTGCGATGGGGTCGTCGCACAGAAGTCCCAAGCGGAAACATTGATACAGCAGCGAAAATTTGAAACAAAACACAAGTCATACAAATTACTCTTTTATTGATATTAGAACAAAGATTACAATGTGGCACAAGGCCAAGATTACAATCACTCAAGCTCACTCCTCTCACATTACAAGTCACTCTGCTCTCTCTCATCTCTCAATACAATTTGAGTAGGCCAGCGGAAGCATTAGATAGGCGATGTTCATACATTATGTCCCGTATAAGTCCAGACTCCATGCGGCCGCACGTCAAGGAACTCCATGCCTCGACGCATCCAAGCGAGCTCTGCGCCAACGAGCTTCTACCTGTTCCTACACATGAAAACTGTGTGGGTGTCAGTACTCAACTGTACTGGTGGTGTGAGCTCCTTGTCCACCCATACAAAATCAATACGTTCATTTTACTTTGTGCAATATAACCATTTTTTATTGTCTTTCTACTCTTGCCTTAGGTTCAGTTTTAGGACAGACTCTCAGCCTATTTTGTGTCTCTAGACCATCTTTGTGCCTTGTACTAGCAACTTACTTATACCTTGCCTCTAAATCCTTCTCGTGTCAACAACGTCAACTTATCAAGTCGTGTTTGCCTTTCGGCCCATACTCAGAAACGCAACTACACGATAGTACCCAATTTCCATGTGACCGTGCTACAAGTCCATTATGCCGTCAACATGGTCGTATCATGAGACCTATTCGTGTGTCCATATTGAGGCCGTGCCTCGCAACTCAGTATGACTGAACCATATTGCCGCCTCACGGTCCTTGCTACTTTAATCACCAACTGACCAAATCAAGACTTGTGAACTTAGTGTCACCTAACCAACTTTGCCTTGCGGCGATTCCTGACTTAAACTCGCAACGACTCAAATCCAACTTGTGCAACTCTATTCCAACAACTTAAGAATCGACACCACATCCCGTGCCGAAGTACGGTGTCCACGTTGCAGCCAAATCTTAGGCCCAAACAATGTCTTCCAAAACGTACACACATTCAACTCGACACATTCCAAAGGCATACACGCGGATAGCCGCTATATGTCGACTCATCTATATGAAAGGTCACTAGCACCACAAGTTATCCTAGACTTATAGCTTTGTTATTCGGCGACCCTTTCAGCGCAAGTAGCGAGCCCCGCTGAAAGTTTCCCAATAACCAGAGCGGTACCGCCAGCTCGGCTATACCGTGTTTCCTCCCTAGGCCGAAATGGTCCCGTGGCCCCGGGTTGCCACTCGAAGAAACAATCGCCCTTGTCGACAAGTTGTCCATGACCACGCACCTACGACGGCTTCTTCTAGACTCACGTAAATGCATGGCCTAATCATCACAACTTAGTTCCTTTGCTTTACTTCTTCTACTTTTCGTACTTCTTTTGCAGAGCCCAAACCAGGGTTACCTCGGCGACTGACCTACAGTCCTGACATATTTTTCTCGGCGACTAACCATCACTCGAACTTAATTTGAACTCAGGGAACGGCTACTGCATAGCCTTCCTACTTAACTTGAACAAGACATATTTTTTAAGTGCCAATAGACCGTGGCTAACTTTTCTCTGAACCGACCGTGGCTCGTGCCTTAAACCGACTCGTGTTCTACGCGACGCTATCACCCAAGTCATACTTTATATGACGGGCCTTGAGATCGTGGGACTAAATAACTTGACAACCGCAAAAAAAGCGGGACAGTACTTGGAATGACTTAGGTCGACCGGCATAACTTTGCTTAACATAATCGAGCCTACAACTTAACCCAAGGGACGAACAAAGGCTATGCCAAGCCTTGCATCGTGGAAGCGTGCATGCTTTATTGAGCATTTGTGCAGACGATGTCTATGACTTAGGCTAATTCATAGTTTGTGTCGAAGACCAACTTTTCTTCTCCCAAGCCACGGGACGAAGGACCGAGTGTCGATTTTGAAAGCCATCGTGCATCGTTTCTAAGCCGACCATAGGACCTTTTCCATGTTCTAACTCAATCGACCCAACTTGGGATTATTCCCTTAGCTATATGGATTCATCTCTTTTATTATCAAGCCTACTTGTCCATTTGAAAACTTTCGTTTTATTAGTACGAAGGCCAAGCTGAGGCAAGTTCACCGAAGCCACCCACCTGAGCGAGGGGTCACCTCGACCGAGCGATGTCTTTGAGCAGCTGTTGCAAGGCTAAGTCCGAACGCCATTGGCGTTCCGATTCCTTCGATTGACTGAGCGGGACGGGGCACTACATCATACACCACTCAAAAAAAGTTTTGTCCTCGAAACTAACTGAGTACACTTATCGACTTACAACTTGATTCAATATCCTACGTTTCTCGCACACATTTCTCATATCATTTCTCAAATCCGAGCCACGCTCGTGCTACCCACAATCTTTTCTTCAAAACTCACGATCTCAAAATCCTCGACACTTTCCCGTTCTTCAAGTCTCACTTGATTCAACGTATCACTTAGTTGGATCGTGCACATATTCCAGGCATCTCCAAAATACATGTATTTCAGCCAAGCCTCGTGATAGAGAATCTGCCATCACCACTCGAGTCAGATCGTGCACATATTCAGACATCCCTGATATACATTCATGTCAACCGAGCCTCATGAGCGGTGCCTCCATAATTCCTATCTCTTCGTGCCGGGACGTCTGCCTAACCGCTTGGCTATGTCTTCAGGCTAAGGTCATTCATCAGTATTAGAACCATAGTTCCCAAATATCAATATCAACATCGATCCCATCCTAAGGTCTAACCAAGTTGATAGTACGGGGTTTTCTACCCAAGCTCGCATCACTCCGATTTCTAAACATCGAGCACATATTTTCTACTCACACACAGACATTCATCGTACGGGGTCCGAGTCATTCAGCAAAGCCATCCTATCGTAAGTTCGCTCAAACCAACATTTTGACATGTCAATTTCGTTCGTCTAACGACCCATTCCGCATACTCTATCTCCTCGAACACGTTCGATATAATTCACCTATCAATCCTTCTCAATCAAGCACGCTACGACACTAATTTATTGCTAAACCATAATTCACATTCCATTTTTTCTAAGTCGTTCATCACAATTTACGTATTCGATCATAAGGTCATCTAGCTTAACAATATATTTCGTCCCGATCTCACACGAGTCAGATTATCCACGGTGGGCATGAATCACCATGCACGCTACCGCGGGATAATCATCCTCATCGGGACCTAACTCTTATTTTGTGTCTAGACTAATTCATTCTCGATATGTAGATTGGATCTATTTAATCCTCAAGTTTACTCAATTATCAATCGCAAGTCCAAACATCCTCGAATTTTCCTTCGCATCAAACCAATAAGTCGAGACAATCAAAGTTGTCGCGTCCTGATTTTTCGAGTTTGATCATTCCCGCGACATGAATCACCATGTCAGTGCTCATGCGGAACGATCGTCCCAAATCCGGTGCGACGCATGTGCGAGACTAGAGTTGTGCTCGTGTAAGGCAAGAATGTCGACGTTGTGGTTATCCGTGTAACCATCAAGACACTTCTATTTTCATCCACATTTATTTCAATCAAAATCCTAAGTATAGCATCCTCAGAACAATAACACTTGCATGATCGTCATTCCTCGAATTAGAGTGCCCCCAAGTTATCGCATATCGATCTTTGATCCGCCTCAATACTATCGATGATATGCGTAACATGACGATCTTTCTTTGCAACGAATTTTGAGTCGTACAAATGATGCTATCGTCCGACTGGATAATCTCCTCGACATTCAAAATCAAGTTCGATCATTATCCCTCAAATCATTCACAACATCAATTTCCTCAAACCCAAATTCGCATATTGTTCATCCGTCTATCTTAAGTCATCGAGCAATATTTTTTTCAAATCATATCATTTCTTGCTAACTCAAATCATCTAGCAATATCCATCCCGATTCCTTAAAGTTATTCTTAAATATTTGAATCATTTCCATGCACGTTATCTTCCCATCGTGCTAACTTTTTCTATACGATCCACCTATCGATTTCCTTTATCATGTAAGCTGTTCGCTACACCTTAACTTTTCCTCGATTCGATTTCACCTACTCAAACATTTTACATTTCATACTCGTGCAATCACTATCCCGTGCGCGTCATCTCTAATTCGTTCAAATCAATTTCATGCTAGCTATCAAGTCATGACTAACTTTGAAACACTCTTTCTAAGGCTTTGCGTACTTGTCGCTTGCTGATAGACCCGTTGGCACCCCGCATCCTCAATCGACAAACATCTCCGAGGCTATCCCATACACCACTCAGGGATGAAGTCATTCGACAAATCCTTAAAACTATCATTCAATTTGAAATCGACTACTTCGAATCTCTATTCGAAATATTCCTTAAATTTTAAGCACGCTCATCTATATCGCATCGACGATAACACCGTCGGATGGCATCCCTATTGATAGTCATCCCACTTACTCATTCGAATCTAACTTGGTCTTGTCCGACGCAATTTTGGTGTATATGCACAGCCAGACTTAGTCAACCGTGCATATTAAATTTAACTTTTGTTCAACCAAATTTTCTTTCGTACGATTTTGCAAAATATATAGACTTAGTGTATGGACATACCGTGGGACATTTGAGAGAGAGCGCACCAACGATATCGATTTGCGGAAGCAACACAGAGTTAAAGAATTCAATCGAAAGTCCAAGAACGTAAAGCCGTGCTCTGATACTATTATGTTAGCCCCGCTCCCGTAGGAGCGATCGTCCTCGCTAAGGCGTGATGCCACACGAGCCTAGATTGCGATCGTACAAGGCGGGTTCCATAACGGCCGATTACAGCGGCTGCGACGGGGTCGTCGCACAGAAGTCTCAAGTGGAAACATTGATACAGCAACAAAAATTTGAAGCAAAACACGTGTCACGACCCGCACCCAAGAGTAAGGGGACGAGACGTGGGTACGTCCAGCCTACGCCGTAGTGTCGGCGGTAGAACGCTGTCCTAGGTCAAACATCTAACAATATAAAGGTACATGTACAGTATATACACTCCGAATGGAGGTGACGTAGCAAATACAGTCTCAATCACATCTAAGGTAGACCATGATAAAGATAGATAAAACATGAAATTCAAAAGAAATACAACAGATAGAAGTCTAAGTGTCTAAGATATACAAACCCAGAAATACATCTCAAAGCTCAAATACAGTAATCCATAAAGTGAATACAACTCAAGACAACTGAAATAACTATCTATACAACCTCTACTGTGTCTCCTCTAGGCTAGCAGGCAACCTCCAGGCTATCTGTAAAATTTATCAACAGGTCCAGTCAGGACAGGAGCGAGCACAATACATCTCAACAGTTCATAGCAGGTTAGAAAATATAATCATGCAGTAAAGTAAGATACAAGAACTGAAGAAAGTACAGAATGTAAATAGAGAGAGAACTGTAATAGAAATATCTACTATAAGTAGAGAACTAACAGTGGCTAGTGAGTCAGAGTACAATATAAACATGTGAATGGCATAGGAGATTCTGATGAGACACTACGGAGGTGATCAGATGAGATACTACTTGGATATTATTCACATGTCTACTTCTACTCTCCCATACCCCAATCAATACACAAGGATCCAGCCAGGTTATGTTATGATCCATGCAATGGCCCACAAGGGGTGATACATGATAGGCCCAAAAATGGGTGATTCTAGGAATGCCCATAAATGGGTGATTCAAGGAAGACTCTGTGATCATGAGAGTACATGTCACAAGTGATCAATTGTAGGTCCCCTTCCCAAAAATTTAGAAATACTTTCTTTAATTTATTAATTAAATATTATTGAGATTATTTAGCTTTATGGAGATTAATATATAGGTATATATATGAATATATGGGTACATATATTTAGTGTAAATATATATATATATATATATATATATATATATATATATATATATATATATATATATATATATATATATCTATATATATATATATATATATATATATAGTAGGAAGAGGAATATAACATTTTATTGATATATATATATGTATATACACATATAGAAAAATATGGGGACATATATTTTGTGTAGGTAAATATATAATTGGATGTATAATATTAATTTTTATAGGGGTGTGAATATATATATATATATATATATATATATATATATATATATATATATATATATATATATATATAGGAATTTATATATGTATACATAGACATATATGGGAAGGTACGTATATATAAATATATATACTATTTTTTTGTATAGGTGTACATATATATAAATATATATCAAATATATATGTACATGTGTAAATATATATATATATATATATATATATATATATATATATATATATATATATATATATATATATGAGGAAGGATAGGCATCCCCACACTTTTTGCATCCCCATGCATCCCCATGTTCACATCCGTTGGATGTGCTTTAAGTCATCTAATCTTAACCATTGGTAAATCAACGGTCAAGATTAGATGACTTAAAGCACCATCCAATGGTGTATATAGAGGGATGCTTGGGGATGCAAAAAGTGTAGGGATCTTGATCCTTCCTATATATATATATATATATATATATATATATATATATATATATATATATATATATATATATATATATGTATAGGAATTAATGTGTGTGTATATATATATATATATATATATATATATATATATATATATATATATATATATATATATATATATATATATAGAAATTTATGTGTGTACATATATATATACATATATACATACACAATAGAGAACAAACAATTTCAGCCAGACCGGCCAAGCCAAAGCCAGGCCAGTCCAGCCCAACACCCACTCCAGTAACAAACAGAGAAAACCCCCCTCAGCCCGAGCGGCTCTCCCCAACCGAACTGAACTCGGTTCAGTTTATTTCTGCGACTACGTATATAAGATCGAGCGAGAGAGGAAAACCTAAACCCTAAAACTCGACCTCGCCGACCCCTACACTGGGCGACCACTCCGGCACCTGTACGCCGGAGAACGACGACGGCGTTCGCCGGGAACCGCCGCCGACCAGCGCGCGTGCGGAAACAGGGACGCGACAGCAGCAGCGTCGGCCCAAGTTCTCGACGAGGATTCTCGTCACTCAGTGGATCGTTTGTCGATCCGATTAATCAGGTTTGTTCCCGATCTATACAACTTGCATTCCCTTCAAATACTTCTGATTCATACGAACTAGGTAGTCCGGTATCTCGATACAAAGTCGACAAAAAACATGTTTTTAAGTATCAAACAGGGCAGCCTCGACCCCATATTGGAAGGCCGATCTTGGTCGAACTGTTGAGAAATCTAGGAAACCAATTAACAACAGTCCTAGACAACCTATAGGGCACTGAAACCCAGTTTACGGAAATCGAAATCATCGACTGAACGTCGGGAAATCAGATTCCGAAGTTTTGGACAAACCTGTTTTGAATAATAGAAAAAATAGGAAAAACCCTTCGATAAAACGCGCGTTCCGCCAAATCGGGCGACGTGGTCGCGAACCGAAAGCATCGAAAGGTGCGTAACAGCTTCGTGGACGTGTGGGCTTTGACGAAATTCAAATTGGTCGCGTGTGCGCGACGAATTTGACGTGTATCCGTCGAAATTTACCGTATTGACCTCTGTGCAAGTTTCCCAATTACTTCGTGCACGCTCGTCAGATCGAGACGAAACTTGCGTCAACAGGACCATATCGTTTTTCTGGTCATGTATGCCAAGTTTGGTCCAATTCTGAGACAGTTGAATCGTACGTCGTTTTGCGGGCCCCACGGTCCCACTCAACGGGCGATTTTGTGTACGGCCTGCCGGAATCCAACTCTGGACATACGGTTGGGTTCGTATCGGAAAACCGAATCCGTAGACATGTAGTTTGATGACTTTAGAGATCGTAGACTTTGGCACACTTTTTCGGTGCAATGCGGGTCCAACGACGGACATCATTTTTGTCCGAAATTACCGTTTTGCCCCTGTATCCAGAATTGGACTTAAGAACAGACAATCCTAGCTAATTTGACTATTCTGAGAACGTTGGTACTATTTATTTCAGCATCTGGAGACTTCTGCATGTGTTGACTGATTGTGGCTCATTGAGTGGTATGATATTATTGGTTTCTCCAGCTAAGGACCTCAGGCAAGTGCACTTTCTGATTGCTTTCGATTCATAGTAGTTTTCTCATTTCATGTCTATACATATATCTTGCTGCTTGTTGACACGCTCGTCACACGGAGTAGTCGGGAGGGAAAATATCTTAGTAGACATGTGGACTACCCAGAACTATCCCCGTGTCTTTCGTGAATGCTAGCAGCTGCACACGACACGTGCAGTGAGCCTTATTTACCTCCTAGCTGTTCATATGTCAAAACGGATATTTCACACCACCTAGGTAGATGTCTTTTATTTTTCCTTTTCATCTCCACCGTGCCATGTCATCTGTACTTTTTAGTTTTTATATCTCATATGTTATTTTCATGTCTTGTTAATTCTATTGTGTTATCGTATTATCGTCGGTTTGTGTACTTGTTCCATTTCTAACTAGAAACCAACATTTTTCAGGTTTAGCCGCGATCACTGTTAGCATTGGGAAGGCTTGGGTATGTTGAAGTCAACCTAGAAATAGAAAATAATTGTATCAATTTCATTAATTGTAAAATCTTGTATTTTTTTAATTATAAATGTTGTAAATATTGTAATAAATGTAGAAATGTGAATGAGTAACAAATGTTATTTCTTGAGCATTTATTTCTTGCGGGCTTGACAGCGTTTCTACCGCCGACTCTGCGGCGTAGGCTGGCTTGGACACGTCTCGTATCCGAAAAAGCGGGTGCGGGTCGTGACAAGTTTTTGTGGTGGCCCATGCAGGTCAGTCTTCGCAAAAGATTGCGAACTCGTGATGGTACGTTAGTCGTACCATTGCGAGCCTACGCCCAAGAAATTCTCATTCATAATTAGGATTAAAATACTTTAGGAGAATAACTAGGACTAGGAGTCCCTTGTTCAAATTGACCGTTGGGTAGTTAAGGTTGTTAGATAGACCATGCAATTTAGAAGTATTAAATTCAGATAACTTGCTAGATCCCTATAGACACACTATTGCCTTCGATGTAATGATATGATCCAACGTGGGTATACTACTCACTTGATTAGTTAGGCTTTTCCATAATTAAGGCTATAATCTCGATAACCTGTTCAGTTTTCTTTTGCTCTATCTAGATATAAATTTCATATCATGAATTAGAATTGCCTGTTTTAAATCCTATTTTGCTGTAAGAAATTGGTTTATAATTCCTGATTCTGTTATTTCTGTATGAATCCCGAGTTAGATTTAATTCAAAGTTTTCCCTCAGCTATTTGAAATATATATGAGATAAGTATTAGGATGTTCTTATTTCCCTTGTCGTCAGTTATTTTTTCGGTCAACCTTTTACTTCAAGGATTGAGACTTACAGGCAGGTGTTTACGCTTCCTACCATAGTCAACTAAGTTGAATCCTTAGCAACTTTTTGACGTTCTTAGGAATATAGTAGGAGCAGTTTAACGACTGCGATGACTAGACAGCAACGCACTGTCGCCAATTACCTGAGAGCGGGGAGTGTGGGTTCACTGCAGCCAGCAGCGCACTGGCGAGGCACAACCTACAGAATTGAAATCATCCCGAGGAACCATAGTCTATGGAACATTGCTAAAGCTAGGTTCTCGATTGACCTTTTTTAGATCTTAGATACCCTTGTGCCAATATAGAGTAGAGTACCTGGTAGCATATCACCTCTGAATCACAGAACCAAGGGTTTGCCGTAGCCTGAGTATACAGGCGAGGCACAATTCTCGGTAAAATGATTTTAGACGGGATTACAAGTTTAGGATACCATAGAGGATAGGAAAATGCCCTGTAGGTACCCTAAGATCCAAAGCCAATACTAGTGGAAGCTCTGTAAGTTGAGTAGCATGTCTCCTAACCTAGCTATCCGTGGTCCTTGTGATCTATTGACAAAGTAGTTGACTGATATTAACAGGTTACCTAGAATATAGAATCTAGAGTCCATAATCCAATAGTCGACCAAGGTCTTATGAATAGAAGATAGTAGGATTGACTGTATAGGCAATAACACCAGGTAAGGTTTTGATTTTTCCAAAACTCAGACCACTTATTTCTTCTTTCCAAAAATCTCGCATATTTATATGTTGACGCTCTTGACCAATACTGCTATTACAGCCTACTTTTGCAAGCTTGCCATTTTGTCGAGCTTGATTCTAGACATATGTTTATTGGGGACGCCCGCTAACATATTATTTAATCAGAATCATTGTATTACGATCTGATCAACCATGATGCATTTGGTTCGCTCTTCATTTAATTACACTACGTGGAATGAGATATAGATGTATATAGGATCTCATCCGCGACTGCTTTGACAATCCCTCTTGAAATAATACCTTCGCCTTAGAATCACGTAATCGTACTCGGTGACCCCTCTCTTGAACTCCTTATTGGTTTTGTCTTTCACTGATTTAGAAAGACAAAAGCTCGTAATTGATAGGTAGATACAGAGTATTCCCATGGCTATGATGGTTATATACACAAGGGTAACTACCATCAGGCCAGCCAGGTGACTAGAACCTTGCCTAAAGTTACTCGTCCTCTCTGCGACCCTAAACCTACTATCATGGTCTTCTAGTCATTGGAGCCCGAGAATGATTAGGATCTTCCCTAGATCAAATGCCAACCTAGGAGACTACCTATTCTCAAGAGATCAAATGTTGTGAACCTCTAATTATTTGTTGAAGCTTGCTTTAACTAGAACCCTTGTGACAATAGCCTGATAGGTTCGACACCAATAGAAGTTCACGACCCATTCGTTAGAAACTTCTTGCCTTAGAGTTGGTTATCCCGTCGATAACTCTTGTATACTATAGATTGTTGGCCCAATAATTGTATCATGTTTTTGAATATGGTTAATATGTTAAGTTTAGCACTTCATTATCACTAATCTTCATACTATCGCTAAAAGCATTTCTACTTATACTTATACCTTTGGTGATATGTGCCTATTGGTTTACATATTAGTGATATGAGCTTATCTATCTTAAATTTAATCGGGTTGCCAAAATCAAAACTATGTTTTTGATTGTGGTCATTCAATTAAGTTTAATCATTATGATATCACTAATATTTATGCTATCGCCTTAGCACTTATACTTAAACTTCGTATAGTCCTAATGTGCTTTTATCTTATCATTCTTGCTACATGTATATTGCTTTGTTCGTCTAACATGTATTTGCAGAAAAGCAATAAGCAAGATCAATGTGGACATATGCAATGAAGAAATCATGGTGGACCAAAGACGACGGATCCCACAAGATTTCTCTGAACAACCCGACGACATTTTCGGAGCCACGCACTCGGGGGTTCCGCTGCCCGGTCAGCGGACGGGGGTCGAGGGGGCAGCGCCCCTCGTCGGGGGTTCGGGGGCGAAGCCCCCGAAAGGTATTCAGTTTTCGCAAACTGGATATCTTTGGACAGCTGCCGCCAAGGGAAAAAGCCAGCACCTATCAAAGGAAGAAGCCAAGCCATGCCATCATCATTTCAAGACTCTGAAGAAGCCTGCACCTGCCTAAGTATATCTGGAGTCTGTAATGAGTCTTAGGAATTATTGTAAACACAAGAAATGGATGGCAAAATCGAAAGCTAGGGCAGAAACTAGCCCAGGATCATTTTTGGCTGAAAAACCGGCATACCGACGGTATACCGGATCATACCGACGGTATACCGATTTTGTTCACAGAAAGTTTCTGTCCACAAAATCGGCATACCGACTGTATACCGGATCATACCGACGGTATACCGATTCAATAACGTTGAAATTCCAACGGTCGGATTTTCAGCATTAAATGATCCCAACGGCTATATTTCTAGCCGTTGTAATCCCAGACCGGTATACCGCCGGTATGCCGGTTCGTGACTGAAAAGTTGCCTTTGGCTTCTTTTCATGCTTTGGTTATAAATAGCCTTGAACCCCTTCATTCAAGGTTGATGCTTTGAGCCTAAAAATTTCTAAACTACCAAAGCCTATCCACAAACAACTCTACAAAGCTTTCATTTGCCATTCACAAATTGTGTTAGAGTTATTGAGTTGAAAAATGAGATCTTCATCCTATTGTATAAGGAGATCAAAACCTATTGTGAAAGGTTGAAGTTGGAGAGTCTTCGTATCCAAACTCTCGGTTGAGGTTGGGGAGTCTTCGTATCCAAACTCTCGGTTGAAGTCGGAGAGCCCTTCGGATTAAATCTCTTGTGTAAGAAGTTGGCGAGTTCTTCGGATCCAAACTCGTGTGTAACTATTTGCTCAAATAGTGGATTAAAGCCGGAGAGAGTTCCGAGACTGAACTGCCTCTTAGGAGGATACCAGGATACATCGGGTGTCGGTATTGTGTTTGCTTCTTCTCTTGCACTTATATTTTTAAATTGCCAATTAGCTTGTGCTAAGTGCTTGATTAGTTAGCTTGACCCTATTCACCCCCCCTCTAGGGTTCCTACATAGATGTGTATGTTCCTCTATTTTACCGACCATGTGCCATTGCACATACACTCGTTTTCCATTTATTGAGGAACGACCCTGACCTGACTTATATCTACCATACCCCGTTACGCTTGCCTTATTCTTTATTAAACAAGAGTCGAGGTACAATATCCGGACTTTGGGATCCTTCTAACCTCATTATTCCTAAAACCATATCCTAGCTTCTAAGGTGGATAGATTGTAGCCTCATAAAATTTAGGATATACCAGAATAACTGAGTGATTAGAATAATTTTCCATTAGGATGATTATTAGTGCCCTTGGACTCCCACTTTTCATTTAAATCATTTTGTGTTCCCGGCCGTGTCATTAATATTCGGAGCACGAGGCCAGTTGTTACCTTCCAACAAATTTCACATACAAGATCTAGACGAGTCCACCTTCACCTAGGTATATCATGTCCCGCTCAAACACGTCCCCTTGTACTCTATTTTTGTGCTACAACTTTCAAGTTAAAAGGACTAGCGATAATCCTTACCATAGCACCTACCCGTTATACTTTCCGACTTCCATTAGAGCCTTAACTTCGAATCAGTTCCTGCGACCCAATATATGGTTGTGGTCTACCCGACGCCCACTACGCACATGTCACTAGTATGCCATTCAATTGTGTCTTCTCGTGCTACTTAAACACAAAAGCCACTGAAGGCGCATTTCAGGCTTATGGACCTAGTTAACCAACCCGACTAGCAACTAGCTCAACCACTTGGAAGGAACCCTATTCTAGGTTACCCTAACCTAGTAGACATAACTTTACCTTGGGATCTTGTTCAGTCAATATAGATTGAAAGCCAAGGTTCATCCAACCAACGGTTGATGTCCAATTAGGGAACCCACATAGACCACAAATCTTGATTTCTCAAATTTTGTTCTAGTATGGAACCTTGTTTGGATTAATTTCGAGAACAGGACTTCTGTATTGCATGGATTGCAAGCCCCTCTAAGAAGCGAAGAGTTCTTCGATGTAGTGCGTGACTGAACTATAGTAGCCCAATCTAGCAAATAAGGCAATGGTTCGTAAACATTCTTCCTATCTGTACCATTGGATACCCTTTACCGTTCTGGGAGCTTCATATTCGCCTCGATTATTTTTTCCTTAGCTTCATGTCCTTCCTATTGTAGAATGACGAATGGGCATGCTTATTAAATTTATCAATATATATTTTAGCTATTTGTATAAATTTGTTGCTTGTAAAATTTTGGGTTGCTTAGGATTATAGATGCCATGTACAGTAGATATCTATTGGTAGAAATTTTAGCAGTTAGTTGGAAGATCATAAAGTTTAGCGACAAAAGATTTAATTGAGTAGTGTGACCAAAGGTGGGTAGAAGTCCTCCAGTATTCGGAATTACAAAATGGCTAGGAAGAGGTATAAATATTCTTGAGAAATTAAATGGTGGATTTATTCTTTTACCTTTATTTCTGATTTTAGGCACGATTATGAGTTAGAATTTCGAGGACGAAATTATTTTAAGGTGGGTAGATTTGTAGCTCCCCTTCCCGAAAATTTAGAAATACTTTCTTTAATTTATTAATTAAATATTATTGAGATTATTTAGCTTTATGGAGATTACTATATAGGTATATATATGAATATATGGGTACATATATTTAGTGTAAATATATATATATATATATATATATATATATATATATATATATAGTAAGAGGAATATAACATTTTATTGATATATATATATATATATATATATATATATATATATATATATATATATATATATATATATATATATATATATATGTATATGTATATACACATATAGGAAAATATAGTGACATATATTTTGTGTAGGTAAATATATAATTGGATGTATAATATTAATTGTTATAGGGGTGTGAATATATATATATATATATATATATATATATAATATATATATATATATATATATATATATATATATATATGTAGGAATTTATATATGTATACGTATATATAGATATATATGGGAATGTACGTATATATAAATATATATACTATTTTTGCGTATAGGTGTATATATATATATATATATATATATATATATATATATATATATATATATATATATATATATATATATATATATATAATATATAACACATATATATGTACATGTGTAAATATATATATATATATATATATATATATATATATATATATATATATATATATATATATATATATATATATATATATATGTATAGGAATTAATGTGTGTGTGTGTATATATATATATATATATATATATATATATATATATATATATATATATATATATATATATATATATATATATATATATATATAGGAATTTATGTGTGTACATATATATATATACATATATACATACACAATAAAGAACAAACAATTTCAGCCAGACCGGCCCAGCCAAAGCCAGGCCAGCCCAGCCCAACACCCACTCCAGTAACAAACAGAGAAAACCCCCCCTCAGCCCGAGCGGCTCTTCCCCAACCGAACTGAACTCGGTTCAGTTTATTTCCGCGACTACGTATATAAGATCGAGCGAGAGAGGAAAACCTAAACCCTAAAACTCGACCTCGCCGACCCCTACACTGGGCGACCACTCCGGCACCTGTACGCCGGGGAACGACGATGGCGTTCGCCGGGAACCGCCGCCGACCAGCGCGCGCACGAAAACAGGGACGCGACAGCAGCAACGTCGGCCCAAGTTCTCGACGAGGATTCTCGTCACTCAGTGGATCGTTTGTCGATCCCATCAATCAGGTTTGTTCCCAATCTATACAACTTGCATTCCCTTCAAATACTTATGATTCATACGAACTAGGTAGTCCGGTATCTCGACACAAAGTCGACAAAAAACATGTTTTTAAGTATCAAACAGGGCAGCCTCGACCCCGTATTGGAAGGCCGATCTTAGTCGAACCGTTGAGAAATCTAGGAAACCAATTAACAACAGTCCTAGACAACCTATAGGGCACTGAAACCCAATTTACGAAAATTAAAATCATCGACTGAACGTCGAGAAATCGGATTCTGAAGTTTTGGAAAAACCTGTTTTGAATAATAGAAAAAATAGGAAAAATCCTTCGATACGACGTGCGTCCCGCCAAACCGGGCGACGTGGTCACAAACCGAAAGCATCGAAAGATGCGTAACGGCTTCATGGACGTGTGTGCTTTGACGGAATTCAAATTGGTCGCGTGTGCGCGACGAATTTAACGCGTATCCGTCGAAATTCACCGTATCGGCCTCTGTGCAAGTTTCCCAATTACTTCGTGTACGCTCGTCAGATCGAGACAAAACTTGCGCCAGCAGGACCGTATCATTTTTCTGGTCCTGTATGCCAAGTTTGGTCCAGTTCTGAGACAGTTGAATCGTACGTCGTTTTGCGGGCCCCACGGTCCCACTCAACGGGCGATTTTGTGCACGGCCCGCCGGAATCTAACTCTGGATATATGGTTGGGTTCGTATCGGAAAACTGAATCCGTAGACATATAGTTTGATGACTTTAGAGATCGTAGACTTTGGCACGCTTTTCGGTGCAAAGCGGGTCCAACGGCGGACATCGTTTTTTCCCGAAATTATCGTTTTTTCTCTGTGTCCAGAATTGGACTTAAGAACAGGCAATCCCAGCTAATTTGACTATTCTGAGAACGTTGGTACTGTTTATTTCAGCATCTGGAGACTTCTGCATGTGTTGACTGATTGTGGCTCATTGAGTGGTGTAATATTATTGGTTTCTCTAGCTAAGGACCTCAGGCAAGTGCACTTTCTGATTGCTTTCGATTCATAGTAGTTTTTTCATTTCATGTATATACATATATCTTGCTGCTTGTTGACACGCTCGTCACACGGAGTAGTCGGGAGGAAAAATATCTTAGTAGACATGTGGACTACCCAGAACTATCCCCGTGTCTTTCGTGAATGCTAGCAGCTGCACACGACACGTGCAGTGAGCCTTATTTACCCCCAGCCGTTCACATGTCGAAACGGATATTTTACACCATCTAGGTAGATATCTTTTATTTTTTATTTTCATCTCCACCGTGCCATGTCATCTGTACTTTTCAGTTTTTATATCTCATATGTTATTTTTATGTCTTGTTAATTCCATTGTGTTTTCGTATTGTCGTCGGTTTGTGTACTTGTTCCATTCCTGACTGAAAACCAATATTTTTCAGGTTTAGCCGCGATCACTGTTAGCATTGGGAAGGCTTGGGTATGCTGAAGTCAACCTAGAAATAGAAAACAATTGTATCAATTTTATTAATTGTAAAATCTTGTATTTTCTTTAATTATAAATGTTGTAAATATTGTAATAAATGTAGAAATATGAATGAGCAACAAATGTTATTTCTTGAGCATTTATTTCTTACGAGCTTGACAGCGTTCTACCGCCGACTCTGCGGCGTAGACTGGCTTGGACACGTCTCGTATCCGAAAAAGCGGGTGCGGATCGTGACATCAATGAACGATGAAGCATAGTGATACACCATGTAAGTGAAACGCACAGAACATATAGTATCCGATGCTCCCTGAGGGGATAACATCTCAAGAAGGGATCCATATAGTACTAATCCGTGTGACTAACGTGACAGTATCAAGTAAAGTAATTTAAAGCAGGAGAATAATTCTAAACAGGATATGAAATGATCAGAGAATGTACTCGCCTGATAACCTGACCAGCTGATAGGTATAGGGGTCCAACTGAAGCCACAGAGTCCTATTTAAAGCAACACAGGTTACAAGGTGTTCAAGTTATAATAAATGAATCTCTACAAGCAATTTATATTATTCTAGGCTCTTCTAAGTCAAATCAACTCTAGGTCAACTCCGGTCAACAATGTAGTCAAACTAGGTTAAGTGTTGACTTACAGTTGACTTTTGGTCAACTGGTCAACTCTGGTCAAACATGGTCAATTCTAGTCTAATTATTAAAGATATAAAGTGTACTTCGTTATTCATACGTCGAAACTTACGACACGCAAATCGAGATAAGAAGATCCAACGGTAAGGTTAATAATCTTATTATAGTGATCCACGTGTCTGTCTTGTCAATTTCAGCGATGTGAGATCAATGGAATTGACTGATCTCAGTTTCGTTGTACTAATCCCGAAATACGAATATTATAAGAATTAATTATAATAAAAGGGTGATACATAGAGAAACTATCTACAAACATTGTCGGATGATGAAATAAACATCGCCAACGTGTCCAGAATAGTCAAATTAGCTAGGATAGCCTGCCCATCGGTCCAATTTGGACACAAGGGCAAAAAGGTAATTTTGGATCAAAACAGTATCCGTGTCGGAGCCGTTTTGCACCGAAAAGCGTGCAAGAAAATAAGTCTACAAAATATAATAAATTATATGTCCACGAAACCAGAATGACGATACGAACCCAACGGTATATCCAGAATTGGATTCCGTTGACCCGATCTCAATTTGGTCCGTTGACCAGAACTTAGAATTTCGATTTGTACGGAAATGCGTGCCGGAGCCAATGTTCTTAAAATTCAGCAAACTATATGTCAACGAGTCCAGAATGACGATACAAACTCAACGGTATATCCAAAATTGGATTCCGATGAGCCGATCTCAAAATGACCTGTTGACTCGGATATTGGTATCCGACTTGCACCGAAATACGTGTCGGAACCAATGTCTACTAAAACCTAGCAAATTATATGTCAATGGGTCCAGAATGACGATACGAACTCAACGGTATATCCGGAATTGGATTCTGATGAGCCGACGTCAAAAAGTCCAGTTGACCCGGACTATGGGACCCACTTTGTACCGAAATGCGTGCCAGGGTCCATGTCCTCCAAATCTAACAAATTTTATATGAAAATATGCCAGAACGACGCCACGAGTCTACTGGTGGTGTCAGAAATAAAATCTGGAGTCCCGTGTTCAGAAATAGAATTTTACAAGTTGGAAATTACGAATTCGGACGGCCAACTTTGGCGTCAAATTCAACCAATCAAACAAGCTCACAATGAAACGAAACTGAAGGAGTAGTAAGAGGGTTATACCAGCTTTGCACAGGAACTGGTAACACGCCAAATGGAGCTGCGGTGGAGGAGGTACAAGCTGACGAAGTTGGCTCCGCGAAACTGTCCAAAATTTATATAATTTAAACGGTCAACTTGGTGGCCGGTTTTGATGTATCAAACGATAAAATTAACGGACAAAAATTTACGAAAGTGAAGGTGGATATAACAAAATTGTGACGGAGCGAAGAAATCATCGATCCAACGGTCGAATTTTTCAGAAATTGTGCGTGAAGTTGCTGCGACGGAGCAGCATTTTAGCTTCGTTTTCGGGCTCGTCACGACCGGAACCCGTGCTAAACGCACGGATCGCCTCCGATACGCATTGGAAAGAGGAGCAAAGGCCGCGGGGCCTGTCTGGGGTGTGCGCCCGGCCAAGGGGGGCCAGCCACGGCGGCCACGGCGACCACGCCGGCGGCGGCAGCGCCCGTACGCGCATGGCTGCTCGGCCATTGTCGGCCGGCCATGGCAGCAGTTGCTGCTGTGGCAGCGCTGCACGGCGGCGCGTGGCCTATCCTGGCCCGACGACGGCGGGGGCGGTCAGGCGTGGCCACGGCGAAGCTACCGGACGACGGTGGGGCGGCGGTTAGATGTGGTGGTGGTTTAATATGGTGGTGGTGGTGATTCATTTGAAGAAGACGGAGGAGAAGAGGAGGAGGAAAGAATGATGGTGATGGGCTGAGCTCGGCCAGGGGGTGGCCGACGGCGCTCGGCCACGGTGGAGGTCGGGGGAGGTCCGACCAGGTTGGGCTCGGGCATGGGAAGAGCTCGAGGTGAGCTGCTGAGTGTGGGAAAATTTTAAGAAGGGAGAGAGAGAGAGAAGGAGGTGATTAGTTGTGAGTGTTAGAAAAATAGGAAGAGAGAGAGTGAGGAAAATATTCCTCATTGATTTTAGGGTCGGCCATGTGGGTGTTGGGGATGGGGAGTTTATCATTTATGAAGATTTAATGGATAGGATTTTATTAGGAGAATCAAAGGCTAGGATTAATTATAGGAAAATTAGGTTATTCCTATAGGGATTTAATAACGGAATTTTCCATCGAATATTAAAATAGGTAGACAGGGTATTCAATATTATTTTTGGCAAGAAAAGTGAGGGTGTCACGATGGAGGGTAGCACGAAGCTGGGCTGGACTTGGTGGAGCCGGATTGGGTCAAAATCAGATTTAATATCATAAATGAATTAATTTAGATATTTATGATCATGGGTAAATAAGTAGCATGTGGAGATTCCAATAAATGGGACACAAGTATCATGCGGGTAGTAGGTTCAAAGTGGGCCATGTCCATATTTGGGGCTGACATGTTTTGGTCGACAGGGTACCCACAAATCAAGTTGGAAAATGAATGTGACACCGTGGGGTGAAATAAAATCGGATCACGTGTCAGAAAAGTTGTGTGAACAAAATGGAGCACAAAATGGTGTGTCTAAGTGGGATACGAAGGTCATGGGTGAAGAGCGTCTCGAGTAGATCATGCATGAGAAGTTGGTTTCAAGAAAATGACTGGTCTGGTGCTCCCAAATCAAAAGTCACGGTAACGTGCATACGATGATCAAGGAAAGAGTGGGAAAATTAATTAATAATCAAATGGTCTAAATTGACCTAAAGTTCTGCGAAATAAAAAGAGTACAAGACAACAAGTTTGGATGGGACATTATATACCGTCATAAAGGTAATCATGTCCACTACAAAACTCATGAAGAAAGTTTCCAGAGGTGAACATCCCTGACACTCCAAATATCAAAGGCACGGAAAAGTACACTTAAAGATAAATAACAGAATAAATTATTTATTTAAACTAATTTAATCAGAAAAATTAAAAAAATTAACCTGAAATTCAGGGTGCTCACAACACAAGTCATGCAAATTACTCTTTTATTGATATTAGAACAAAGATTACAATGTGGCACAAGGCCAAGATTACAACCACTCAAGCTCACTCCTCTCACATTACAAGTCACTCTACTCTCTCTCATCTCTCAATACAATTTGAGTAGGCCAGTGGAAGCTTTAGATAGGCGATGTCCATACATTATGTCCTATATAAGTTCAGACTCCATGCGGCCGTGCGCCTCGAAATGCCAAGGAACTCCATGCCTCGACGCATCCAAGCGAGCTCCGTGCTAACGAGCTTCTACCTGTTCCTGCACATGAAAACTGTGTAGGTGTCAGTACTCAACTGTACTGGTGGTGTGAGCTCCTCGCCCACCCATAAAAAAACCAACACGTTCATTTTACTTTGTGCAATATAACCCTTTTGATTGTCTTTCTACTCTTGCCTTATGTTTGGTTTTAGGACATAGCTCTCAGCCTATTTTGTGTCTCTAGACCATCTTTGTGCCTTGCACTAGCAACTTACTTATACCTTTCCTCTAAACCCTTCTCGTGTCAACAACGTCAACTTATCAAGTCGTGTTTGTCTTTCGGCCCATACTCAGAGACGCAACTACACGATAGTACCCAATTTTTATGTGACCGTGCTACAAGTCCATTATGCCGTCAACGTAGTCGTATCATGAGACCTATTCGTGTGTCCATATTGAGGTCATGCCTCGCAACTCAGTATGACTGAACCATATTGCCGCCTCGCGGCCCTTGCTACTTTAATTATCAATTGACCAAATCAAGACTTGTGAACTTAGTGTCACCTAACCAACTTTGACTTGCGGTGATTCCTGACTTAAACTCGTAACGGCTCAAATCCATCTTGTGTAACTCTATTCCAACAACTTAAGACTCGACACCACATCCCGTACCAAAGCACGGTGTCCACGTTGCAGCCAAATCTTAGGCCCAAACATTATCTTCCAAAACGTACACACATTCAACTCGACACATTCCAAAGGCATACACGCGGATAGCCGCTATATGCCGACTCATCTATATGAAAGGTTACTAGTACCACAAGCTATCCTGGACTTATAGCTTTGTTATTCGGCATCCCTTTCAGCGCAAGTAGCGAGCCTCGCTGAAAGTTTACGAATAACCTGAGCGGTACCCCCAGCTCGGCTATACCGTGTTTTTTCTAGGCCGAAACGGTCCCGTGGCCCCGAGTTGCCGCTCGAAGAAACAATCGCCCTTCTCGACAAGTTGTCCATGACCACGCACCTATGACGGCTTCTTCTAGACTCACGTAAATGTATGGTCTAATCATCACAACTTAGTTCCTTTGCTTTACTTCTTCTACTTTTCATACTTCTTTTGCAGAGCCTAAACCAGGGTTGCCTCGGCGACTGACCTACAGTCCTGACATATTTTCTCTTGATGACTAACCATCGTTCGAACTTAACATTATTTGAACTCAGGGAATGACTACTGCATAGCCTTCCTACTTAACTTGAACAAGACATATTTCTTAAGTGCCAATAGACCGTGGCTAACTTTTCTCTGAACCGACCGTGGCTCGTGCCTTAAACTGACTCGTGTTCTACACGACGCTATCGTCTAAGTCATACTTTATATGACGGACCTTGAGATTGTAGGACTAAATAACTTGACAACCGCAGAAAGAGCGGGACAGTACTTGGAATGACTTAGGTCGACCGGCATAACTTTGCCTAACTTAATCGAGCCTACAGCTTAACCCAAGGGATGAGCAAAGGCTATGCCAAGCCTTTCATCGTGGAAGCGTGCATGCTTTATCGAGCATTTACGCGGGCGACACCTATGACTTAGGCTAATTCATAGTTTGTGTCGAAGACCAACTTTCCTTCTCCCAAGCCACGGGACGAAGGACCGAGTGTCGATTTTAAAAGCCATCGTGCATCGTTTCTAAGCCGACCGTGGGACCTTTTTCATGTTCTAACTCAATCGACCCAACTTGGGATTATTTCCTTAGCTATATGGATTCATCTCTTTTATTATCAAGCCTACTTGTGCATTTGAAAACTTTCATTTTATTAGTGAGAAGGTCAAGCTGAGGCAAGTTCACCGAAGCCACCCACCTGAACGAGGGGTCGTCTCGACCGAGCGATGTCTTCGAGCAGCCGTTGCAAGGCTAAGTCCGAACGCCGTTGGCGTTCCGATTCTTCTGATTGACTGAGCGTGACAGGACACTACACAAGACAAGAAGTCTGCACTCTAGCAACTCAAACGAAGCATTAAATGAATGTTACAAACTGACTTCAAGAAAATGAAAATACAACAACAAAGAGAAATAGTATTCTCTTTACGTTCGCAGATGCTATAATGAGAAGAACACAAAATACAAAAGAAAAACACAAAGGAAACCACCTTGCTGTGGTGAACAAGTCACCAGTGCTCAAAACAAGATTCATCCTATATGCGATCTGCCCCATAAACTAGCAAGTTCATGTATGTACCTCTGGAACGCTCTTCGTCGCCTTCAGAAAGACTTTATAACTCATTTCGGACAAGAAATGCTGCTGGCGAATGGACTTGGCAGCCGCTGTTGCTGTGGCGCATGGAGCTCCTAGAGTGGGATGTGGCTCTAACTTTCTCTCTACCAACCACTCAACTGGTGGAGCGGGTGTTCTATTTATAGAGCAGGCTGGCACCATGCACGCAGAGGAATGCTCATGCGTGCATGAGTGCAGGCCAACCGAATCTCACAAAATTAGGATCCGTGCACCGACACAGCAGTGTAAAGCATGCCGCGCTCTGACAGCGTCGTCCATGCCGCTCGCTGACAGCGGGATCTGCAACACACTCCCAATGCACATACGCCGCAGCCTGCCGCACGCTGACAGCAGAAACACCGCTGTGTGCTGACAGCACCGTACGTCGAAAGTGCCTGACCACATGACACATGATGCCAAATCGCATGGCGGCGTATGGCCACTATGGCGTAGGGCCTTTACGGTACATGACCACCAATGCACCTGGCCGCGAAAGCGCCATGCATGAAAAGAGCGCACGAGCGCCGACGCAAAGTGAAAAGTGCGCCATCAAAGCGCCACTTTGCTTCAGAGTAAGTCTCTATGGGACTTAGCTCCTATGGACTACCAAAGTGAGTGACAAAACAAAGGTTTGTTCTTTGTGATTTAAACTTAACTCTCTAGAAAGATCAACTCACATGAGCCACCTCACTCCATGTGCATACCTCCAACACAAGCATAGCTATATATTGAGATATACACCATGAAAAAAAAAAAGATATACACCATGGTGATTTTTCAATGTGGAACTAAAGTTCCCAAAGCAAAATAAAACACCAACATGTCAAAATTTAAATAAATAGTTTGTACTATAAATTAGCAACAAGCCACTGTGGTATAATCTTACCAAAAGGAAAGAGGTTAGGAGGAAAGGAACAGACAACCTATGACCTCCTTTAGTTCGAGAAACGGAATCAATTCCGCTTCTTCTTTTATAGGTTGTCTATTCCTTTTCTCGAACTAAACGAGGTCATAGGTTGTCCGTTCCTTTCCTCCTTTTTGAAGAAATAAATCGTTGAGGTAGGTGGAAGAAACCATTATTCTCTCTCTTTTTGAAATATTTTACTTTCGTACTCCTTTCTTTTGGCATCCAAACACAGAAAATAAAGGATTTTCTTCTCCAATGACCAAGGTCCTAATTTACCAACCAAACGTGGTCTACAGGGAGAAGGGAGAGGGCGGGAGATGGGAGGGAGGGATATTAAATTTGTCGACTTACAAAATTGTCTATTTTTTTTAAAAGTTATATATGAATATCTAATCGCATGCAAAAACTATTAGAAGTTATAGAACTTAGTTTTTATTTTCAAACTCCATATATTAATTTAGCTAAAAAAAAAGGATATTTGCGAGCCATAAACCTTACAAACAAGTGTTGCACATCATTTGTCTTAATTAGTCAACTTCTAGCAAATTTGTAGTAAACAAAAGAACCTGTAATTACTTGTATTGCAATGGCATTGGAACAACACCATCCTCTTGCTAAAAGATTAGTTTACTTGTGGACTTAGCTTTCATATAATAGTTGAATGAGTCGTGTGATTAGTTTGTTAGATTTTATATTCTCAACAATTGGAATTTGTATATTATTCTCTTTCAAAGCAAGAGTTTGTGAAAGGGGTTTATTTTCTATTGTTGACTACATACAAACAAAGAATAAATTAACTATTTATCATTATATTTTATATCGACATATTGCTTGTTTTGTGTTACCTTAACAAAGTCTTTTTCATTGTACATTATTGTGTTATAGACGTGTTAAGAAAAGTCTCAATTTCTTGGATATGATCTAGTAGTATGAACGAACATAGCGATTTAAGGAGAGAAGTCAACCTCAAATATAAAAAAGTCAAAAATAAAATTACATACTAAAAAAAATTAGGGTCAGCATATGTGTAACAACACAAAAAAAAATTCCACACCCCCCCCCCCCCCCCCCCCCCCCCCCCACCACACCCCACCCCACCCCACCCCAAATGGGATCGTAGGTCAAAAAATTTGACAGACTTTGCTAATGAAAAATCGTTTACTTTTTCTTACCATTTTGGAATAAATAATATTTATATGTAGGAGTGAGAAAATATATGCTTGTTGTCCAAGGATCTCTATCTACAACTTTTCCATTGAATATTACAAGTTTGACACAACAATATTTTGATGTGCTTGGTGGGGTCAAAGTCATTTATCATAATATCTACACCGCAGGGTGGTGTAGGCAGTGGGCCTAAATGTCATACAATACAATATGTACAAAATTTCGTACATTATGTCGGACATCTAAAAAAAAACTTATAATAACAATTTCATAGATAATAGATATTAGAATTGCTAAAAGACTTTGCTATGCTAGAACATTGTGAAAATTTTGATGATGTGATCCATGACAGTGTTATGGTTTCTCAAACAAGCGCTAAGGGTCACGCTTGTCACACAAAAGCAAGAGATATTGTTGATATATTCTTGCTTCTATTAGTACATTATTAGGTGGTCATCAAAATTGAATTGTTGCAGATCCTTGGAGATGTTTTGTGGAAAGTTTTCTGATTTAGTGAGAACAATTATTCTTATGGAAAATTATTACAGCATGATCACTATTGTTAGAAAATCAAGAAAAAGATATATAATGGTTAATATTTTCATTTTTTTTTGGGTAGAAAATTATACAGAGAGAAAACGAATTGGCTTTGAGGCCTATGAAGTGTGTTGATACTTTCTTTAGAAGTTGTTCGTCCCTATTTGAAAAGAGTTTGTTGATAGGTTCGAACGGATACTTTTTCAGGATATATCAAAGGATAGGATGAAGGAATACAAACAACGAACTTGAATTCCTTCTTCAGAAATTGTTAGTTTGTAGTAATATATATGGGTTGTTGATGGAAAAGACTTGGATATTATATAGGAAAGTCTCACGCATGTTCATGAACAAGTTTATGTTCAAATTCAAAATCCGTCATTGAATAGTTACAACTTCTCCAGCAGTCATAAACTTTCAGTTAAATCTGAACCATTGGATCAAAACGTCCAAAAATAAGCTCAAATCCTATAAAGTATAAACTGCGCGAGTGCGTGATAAGTGCGCCAATAAAATTTCTGTTCAAATTTAAAATCTTCCATTGAATAATTACAACTTCTCCCAACAGTCACTTCCAATTAAATAATTGGATCAAATTGTACAAAAATTTAAAATTGAGATCAAATCTTTATTGACCGGGCGAGTGAGTAAATAAAACGCCATATCGCGCCACGTGCGCCCACGCGCCACACATGCACACATGTGATCACTACCCAAAGCAGTCCAATGCCTAACACTTTATCTAAAGAAAAATACTAAACATCTCGTGGTCTGTGTCCGACGGCTGTGACCGAAGGCTGAGGTGTTGCAATCCAATTTATCCTCTCTATTCGCATGTGCTCCACTCGTCGGTGTCCTGCCAATTAAAAGCTGCCATGTGGACCGCAAGCCAAAATACTATTCATGTAGCGTTGTCGTTGTTTAAACTATTTAAGCAGACTTTCACTTATATATCAAAACTTTCTTCTCTCTAATCAATGTGGGACAAGTGAAATAGGAAAAGAGAGTAAGTCGAGAGATAGAGTTTATTTTTGTACAATTAAACTAAAATCCTTAAGTTTTTTTTTTTTTTTTTTTTTTTCTTTCCCTCAATCAAACAAAGTCTTGAGTTAAAAGTGAATCGCAAGAAAGAACAAATATACCTCCAATACGTTCGAGAAAATTAATTAATCATGTTTGATTCTTAGATGATCCCTAGTAAATTTATCGTAAAAATTTTCAAATGACAGTTACGACAATTACGAATCTGGGTATTGTTGTAGTACTATGTGATATTTCTTAGGATTATTTAGTACTAGAATCTCACATAATAGTGGATATTAGGATTTTGATCTCGAAATTGTCTAATGTTAAGATTTAGGTCTCGAAATCACTGTTCATTAGCATACGTGAACAGTAATTTCAAAATCCAACCCCTAATGATGGACAATTTCGAGACCAAACCCTAATATCCAATGGCGGAGCTATTGGTTGGCTCACCTGGGTTATAGCCCAGGTAAGAAAAACTTACCAAATAGTATGCCCACTTAGCCCACTTAGCATATCTGAACTAAAAGCCCATTCTTCTTCTTTAACTCTGCCATCTTATTTGTCCATTTTAGTCATCCCCAGATCGCCACTCCACTCCATCCCCACCCTCCATTCCGAACAAAATCCAACATCTCTCTCTCTCTCTCTCTCTCTCTTGTGGAAGAAGAAGAACCAGCTCGTCAAAGTACTATATAGCTCCAACTTCGAAACCATTATCACATCCTCCTCCAGTACCATATAGTTCCCCCACTCTTCATCGATCCCACCAATCATCATCCCAACCACCATCACCACCATCATCCATTCTCAAATATAATAGAAACCCTAGCCTTTTCCCAATGGACACCCGAAGGCGAAGAAAGGAGCCAGCGGCCGACACGATGGCGACCCGATCGAAGAAGCAGCCAGTATCCCGCTTCATCAAGGCCACCCTCTAGTTTCTATACGACGTATTGGTCGCAACCTCAAGAAGGGCTGCTACGCACAACGCATCAGCACTGGTGCCCCCGCCTACCTCGTCGCAGTCCTCGAGTATCTCATCACCGAGGTATGTCTTTATTTACCAAAAAAAAAAATCCAAACTTTATCATCTATTTTGCAAATTTAGTCCTCTAATGATTTTTGTGTATGTAATTTTAGGAATTTAGGTATTGGAGCTGACTGGGAATGCGACGAAGGACAACAAGAAGACGGGTATCATCCCGCGGAACGATGAGGAGCTCGAGAAGCTTCTGATCGGAGTGACAAGTATGCACGAGGGGTCCTGCAGAATATCAACCTTGTACTTCTTTCGAAGAATACCAATGAGCCCAAGTCGCCGACGGTTTTTCTAATGGTGTTGCGTACGTGTGTTTTAAGTTCAGTCTCGGATTAACTCAAATCCTGGCTCCGACCTTGCTATTATCCACTACTATTATGTGAAATCCTATTACTAAATATCCCTCTTTTATTATTGGCTAACTGTGCTATGAAAGCGGAGGATGACAATTGTATCTTCTATACTTAAATACGTATTCATGTGTACCCACATCACTTAACCACTTGTCACTAGAAGTCTGTCTAGTTTTTTGTTTGATTGAGATTTTACATTTTGATATGTAATGAGTGCTATGAATTCGCCTTCCTGTAAATTTTGTTGCTCTAATTTATGTATGCTCCTTTATCTATGTTGACTCATGACACGACAATAATGAAGAAAAATACTTTATGTACTTTCAAAATTTCATTATTTTATGTCTTTCTGTTATTGTGGTCCTCTCCTATTTGTTTATATTTTTTTTTACTTTTTTTTTTTTTATTTACTTCGGTCAATAAAGAAGTACTATGTGACGGAGGGAGGGACGTGGAGGGATGAAATTTGCATCGTCATCTCTTTGCTCACTACAAGACAAGAGGCTATATCATGTAGTCTCATTAAGCTAAAGTTATTGAAGTTTTCTGCTAATTTGTTGGCACAAGAGTTCAACGATGTGATGACTAATTTGTTCTGGTCAATGTTTCTTGTAAATATCTCAGTATTTCATGGGTTCTTAATTTGCATTGGAGTGGCGGAAATCCAATAACGATTAATTTATCGTGGTCAATGTTTCTCGTAAATATCTGAGCGTCTGGAATCAGATAATTGGCACGAGGGGATTCAGACACATTGAAAAGATAATAATAATAACAAAAAATCTTACTTCTATTTGTATAGATTTATCTTTATTAACAACGATAGAACCTTGAGAGTTTCAGCCACACGGTTTCTCCAAAGGAAAATGCTAAGTTTACTACCAAATTCTTATAACCTTCTTACAACTACTCTCTTCCACTCCTTACACATGGATCCCACCGGATCCCACCACCACTCTCACCTCCCCTGCTACATGGGCTCCACCCGGCCCCACCATTTCTTCCCCTCCTCCAATCGAAGTCCGACACGTGTCCGATTGTAGGAAGGTTGTAAATTTTGGTTGTAGGCATAGCAAAGCTCTTCTCCAAAGTTACTGATTGAGACATTTTTACTGTCCTCTAGGGGTGAGCATTATTCGGTTTTGAATCGAAAATCGAACCGAACCGAATAAGAGATTCAGTTCGATTTTAAAAAAAATTGGTTCGATTTCGGTTTTGAAAATACTAAATTTTCTTATTCGATTTCGGTTTCGATCCAAAACCGAAAACCGAATAAAAAAATTTAGTTTATATATATATATATATATATATATATATATATATATATATATATATAGAGAGAGAGAGAGAGAGAGAGAGAGAGAGAGAGAGAGGTATATGCTATAAGTATATAATAAATATATCTAGGTATATTTAGTTATTATATATATTAACAAAAAAATACAAATAAACCCAAAAACCGAATTAACCGAAAATCGAACCGATTTAATTCGGTTCAGTTCGATTATTGACCAATTCGGTTCGGTTTCGGTTTTGCTTATTCGGTTTCGGTCCAATTCGATTTTCGGTTATTCGGTTCGGTTGGAACCGAATAAACCAAATACTCACCCCTACTGTCCTCTTCTGCGCTGAAGTCTCTAATACAAAGTTTTAGTCACATAAAAATCAAATAGTAAAATGGTGTTAAGGACCTGTTTGGATTGCAATTTAAGAGGGTTAAGTGAGCAGAGGTTAAATGAGCAAAAAATAAAATTATATTTGGTTTAAAGGTGAGGGTTTAGAAAAAATAGTTATAGAGGATTAAGTGAGGGTTTGTTTAATCTATTTTTTTAACCTCCACCAAATCGGAGGGTTAACTAGGGAGATTGAGAGTTTTTTTTAAAAAAGACATAAATATCCTTTATTTGTCCTATACATTTTCATGATCATTTTTTTTTCCATTTTTTCTTACTTTCAATATGCTGCTCCGTAGTTTTCTCATTTATGAAGATATTTTGATAAGTTTTAATTAAAATTTTAATCAAATTTAATTTTATTACATACATAATAAATGTATTTTAGTAACTATTATATTTTTATTAGTGGCCTCCTCTCACTCAAAACTACCAATCCAAGTAAGAGTTATTGAACACACCCCACTTAACTCTTCCTCCAATTCAAACAATGTTATATATATTGACTCTACTCCCCTCACTTAACTCTGCTTATTTTTTCCCCTTCAATCCAAACAGACCCTAAAAGACAGGAGCGGTATTGTCAAAACCGGACCTGGGTGCTTGTTGGAACGGATCTGGCCGGATTATGTCAAAAAATGGGTCCAGTAAAACTTGAACTGGAGTTTTTTAAGAACCATGATTTTTTTTTCCAAAATCGAGGTTATCCAGTGAACCAGCTGAACTCATACACAATTGAACTGACCAATTCTTATTTAAAAAAAGCCTCAAAAAAGTTTATAATGTGCGATTTGGACCATTAGGTTCTTTATTTGGTTTTGAGAGACTTTATAGTTGCAAAACCAAACCAATCATACTAAGAACTAAACCAAACTAAACCAAGAAGTAAATGTTGATATCTTACCTACTTGAATTAAACCAAATCAAACCACTCCGATTGAACACCGGTCATACCTGTACCAAATTTTTTGGTTCAAACTTCGGTCCGATATATAAAATATTGGACATATTCTAATGGTACATCAACTATAGCATTCGAATATTTGGCAGGTTAATTCTTTATTGCTCGATTTTGATATCCAATTTTATAAATTGCTTATTTGAAACACATTTTCGTAATTTTTAAGTACATAGAGACAATTTTAAAAACATGTCTTGTAGCACATTATTTTTTCGGGTCAACCACGTACACGTGGAGAAAATGAATCATTGCATGAGTTGGGGGAAAATGATAATGTCGTTCAATACTGTCCGCGCTATACAAAACTGTTGCATATATTAAACTGTTCACGCATTGGCATGGTCATGGACAGCTTGTGCACAAGTTAATTTTCCTCGAATCGGTATCCGGGGCATCGGAATCGAATCGACCTAGGGGGAATGAATAATCGTGCTTCAGCACTGATGCATTGCGGGACCGTCAGTCAGGCTTGCAACCTAGACTAAACGGGCCGAAATGCCGTTGAGATAGTCTCACGTGATGTGTAACATCAATGACCCCGCATATAAGATAGTAGCATGCTCACCTATTGTCTTATGCAGGTAGTAAATATTATTTCTGTTTTTATGCAGGGACGAGCACGGCCGTGGTAAAAAATGCGATAAATCGCTATGTTTTACTGTATGCTTTATTATTCAAAGATGGCTATCGATATGAACTGAATTCATTTAGTTCTAAATAGAAAGACAACTCTAAAGCATGTCTATCTTAACAATCAGAGTCGATTTAGACGAGTGGGTTCGTCTCGTCCACTTAGCAAGTGTGCTAATCCCCTCCTCCAATTTCTCCAGGTGCCGCGGGCGCTCTAAACTAAACTGAAGCTGAAGTGCGGAGAGGAGTTTTGAAGCTCTTCCTATGCTGAAGTATTTTGAAGCCAATTCAATCGACAGCTTATATATAAATGGACGAATGTATGGAACGGAAAGCGTTAGTTCAGGCAACTTGTCGAGTGAATTTCTTTCTGTTTTCAATCAATGTAGCTGCAACGGCATCCAATGTAATTACGACTTGCACTTCGTTGCAAGCTATGAATGAAAAGCAAATTTCTATCTTCCTATACTACGTCTTATATTCTGATGTGATTTGTGAAGTTTCAACTTGGCGTATTAATATGAAAAGCAACGTAACATTCTTGCCTTGTACGAGTACAACTCGTACGGCATCATGCCTTAGCGAGGACGATCGAATCGGCAAAATAACACCGGGGACGAACGGTTTGTCGACTCGGGGCGTGACAAATTGGTATCAGAGCACAGTAATGTTTCTTCGGATTTGCGAAAGATGTTTCATTGTTGGAATGTCCGTTGCGATGGCTCGATTAATTGCTTGTCGACATGCTGCGTGAAATACAAGTTCCATACAAATAAGCCCGTAGATATTTTTTTAAAATACTAACGGGTTTACTCTGTTTTGTAGGAATGACTAAGAAAAAGAACAATACCGGTACAACAACCCAAACCGTAGATAGTACGTCGAGCACAAAGAGTGGCCCTAGCGAGACCACTATGGAGAAAATGCTACAGTTGATGGAACTGCAGCAGCAACAGCTTCAAATGCAATTCAAAGCCCAATTTGATGCGCAGCAGAAGCAGATAAATGCCCTGACTCAGATAGTGAGCAAGATGGAGGGCAATACCAAGACAATGGATGTGGTATCCGAGGAGAAGCAAGGTGATCAAGATGAAGACGAAGAAGAAGAAGCTCAACCACAAATAATAAATTCTTCTTCCTTGTTCAAGACAAAGGAGTTCCGCAAGATGAATCCACCAAAATTCAACGGCCGAGCAGAGCCTGATGTGATCGTGGGATGGCTCACGGAGATTGAGGACCTATTTAATCTGCTTATCATTGAAGGGTCCCAGAGGGTAACTTGTGCGACGTTACAGCTGCAACTGAGGGCTTACGACTGGTAGGTAGCTAAGAAGCAGGAAATCTACGAAGCCGATACAGACGCCACAATTTCTTAGAAAATAGTTATCACCCTCGGATTTTGTTATACGTATTTCGGTATATGTGTATGCATCTTAGACCTGTATTTTGACTTGTCCTGATTTGGCTAGCCTTGAGTTCTGCATTTGCATAAGTTAGTTAGCATTTCATGGTTCTGGCATGCATCGGGTTCGGTTGGGTTCGGCTTGGTTTGGCTCAGTTCGGGTTGATATGCAAATCCCTACCTACCATCATCCCTCATTTAATAACCCAACCACCATTCTCTCTCCTCATTCATTACTCATTTACTTCTCTTCTTCTTCTTCCTCATCTTCTCCACCGAACACCACAGTAGGCAAGTGCATCTTGCTTTCACTTGGGAACCCATTTTGATGGTTCCAATGGCTTCTTAGCATGCTTCTAAACTACATTAGAACTTGGAAATTTTTATTTTTATGCATAGGTTTTCGTAGATCTAGGTTTTAGCATTCTTTCATCTTTATGGTTTTGATCTGCTAAATTGGCTGGTTTTTGAGAACTAAGAGTTCTAGGTAGAAGACATTCTGATTTTACGCAAGTTTGGTTTTTGGAATGGTTGGATTTCACCAAGCCTTGACCGAGATAGAGTTTTCTGGAGTTCTTGAGCCTTTATGCCTGCTTGTCTTGGCCTTGGAGAGAAGATGAATCTTAACGCACACGTTCTTACGTGCTGGCGTAGTATTTAGCTTTTACGCACACGTTTTACGTGCCAGCGTATCATTTACCCCTTTACGCACACGTTCTCACGTGCCCGCGTAATCTGTTCTACGCCAAGTTCGTTCTAACTCTACGCAGGGGCTACTCCGCTCGTGTGGAGTGTTCGCTCGCGTAGAGCCCCGCTCGCGTAGAGTCTCGCTCGCATGCGGCTTGGCTAGCGTATAGTTTTGCCCGCGTGAAATCCTGCTCGCGTGCAGCCTTGCTCGCGTAGAGCGGCCTATCCTTGGGTCTTGCCTGCGTAGAGCTATTTTACGCGCGGGGCCTCTTTGACCTAGCGTAGTTTAGTTAGCGTGAAGATCTTGAGCCCTTAGCGTACTCCATTGCCCTTTTATATTTCTTACGCCTTTTGTCATGAACTTGATAATCACGAATTGAGCAATATATTTGGAATGATAATTGTATACAGCATAGTAATAACTAGCAGTGGTCCGTTGTGGCGCACTCTAGACAAGAGCATGACAAGTAACATAACATGATGGTGACCCGTTGTGGTGCACCCCTGACAAGTAATCCTGACAGATAACTCATGAATGCCGTTGCGACGGCTAGCTGGATGTGCTAGTAAACTCTCATCATAACACCGTGGGTGATTGTTTGAATGCGCTTGTACAAGTTACCAAGTCTTGTTTTGCATCATGTCTAGGACATGTATCCCTGGTTACCACGGTCAGGGATACATACTGAATCTGACTAGGATAATGAATAGATTGATCAAGTAGTTCATATAGAGAGGTATTCCGGCTGCAAGCAATCCCGTTATCTGGGCGCCTTCTCTGATTGACTTGTAGCCTGCCGACGAGTAGGGCACATTTCCAGCTCACTGTTATATGGGGCACTTCATGAAACGATTACTATGCACACTATCATGTGTTGCACTCAAGTCACCTAAATAGTCATGATAAATCTTAACATGAACCTTGCGTCTGGATAACCTGGATAGTCTACAGGGCTTATGGCCGTAGGAATATCTTATTGTATCTTGCTAGTAACTAGGCCTGTGATAACCCTAGCTAGTTAACTATCAAGCCGTACACTTGCTTAGCCGTGAAAGATTGAATGGAGTCCTATCTTGTCTAGTCTTGTCTAGACCCAGTACAGGGTTATCTCTGGACATGATTGTTTATGCTTTACTTTATCGATAATTGGTTGGAGGCTGAGTTCTGTTCAGGTGAAGGGTTACAACCCCAGTCCTTGTTTGGTTTACGGGTTGTAACTTGGTTACCGGAATAGTCCTTTAGCTCTCTTATCGTTTATCACCTGTTTACTTTAACTCATGTTTTATGGTATTTCATATATGACTTTATGTGCTGATATACTGGTTTTAGTTCTTAAGTGAAGGCTCCTTTGTGGCACTTCCTCTTCCTGGGGTCTGACCCAACTGGTTTTGTATGGCCAGATTTCGGAGCAGCTACCGAGGATCTTCCAGCCTTCCTGCCAGATGGTGACCACTAGACAGAATCCTGGCAACGAGTGCATTTTATTTTGCTCTCCCACTCTATTGTAAAATATTCTTTTGAGACGTTTAGCCGACAAGCACGTGTTAGCTCGATTGCACTTTACTTACTGTCTGCCTACGGGCTGTAGCATGATTAACAAATCCTAGGGTTGATCATGTATGACTGAAACTCTTGCTAGTCCTTGTATTTGTATGACTAGCTTCATGATCATCCAAATATGTAATGTATGGGACGCCTTACTATTGTATATTTGGTACTCTGACATCTTGTAACTGCTATTACTTGCTTGAGATTGAGACAATAGGCTTGTTCATGACCATAAGAGACTGATGGCTTGTAGCTAAACCCTCATGTATCTAGACAGTCGTGACCGTATAGCGAGGTGGGTTGCACTTCAATATACGTAGCTGGCTGTGTCTGCCTCTGCTCTCCAATATTCTGGTTCTGGGACGTGACACAGTTTAAGTGGTGGCCCATGCAGGTCTTGTAAATCAAGGTATGTGAGGGTTTACCGAATATATGTCTCAATCAGCACTCGCCCTTGATCTCTGTTCGTATCCTCTAAATTCCTGAAAATCTTGACTTGATCATGTGCTTGTATCTTAGATCTGTCCTGGTCCTTCCTTATTGTTCCCCTTTCATTTTCTTCAGCGGCATTGCTCCTGGCCCTGCCAATCAGCCGGAAGGAGCTCAATGAGTACCCCCGCAAGAAGAGGATCAAGCTCAGCACTCAGGACAGCTTTCCGAGTCATGCTTTTCGGAGATCCAGAACCCCCAGTACAACCAGCCCAGCCTGCAAGGCAGGATGATGAAGTCTTGGTTGGACTCATGAGGGAGTTGCTTGCATCACAGGATCGTCGAGGTGATGCATTGCACCAGACAGTATAAGATGCCTTGAGTAGAGGTGGTCATCAAGGTAATAGTACGGCCAGCGGCTTCAAGCGTTTGAACCTTCCCTTCTTCGACGGGAGTGAAGACGCTATTACCGCTGATGTGTAGCTCTAGGACATCGAGATTATCTTGGATGCAGCCAAGACTCCAGAAGGAGAGAAGGTAGTTGTAGTGCGCCTACAGTTATTAGACCTAGCCCGCACCTGGTGGGCGTTGATAGCAGTTGGGTTAGCGACGCCCGTTCCATGGGCGGTATTCAGTGACAAGTTTCAGATCAAGTACTTCGATGCTGTAGCTCGGCACGACCTACAGACGAGGTTCACCAATCTCAGGCAGATGAGCAGGACGATCGATGGATATGCGGCCGAGTTTTTAGGACTGAGTCGGTTTGCTCCCACCTTGGTGGCAACCGAGTTTGACCGAGCGCAGCAGTTCCAGCAGGGACTCCACCTGGAGATTATTCTAGCAGTAGAGCAGTTTAAACATCAGACTTTTGATGCTATTTTGTAAGCAGCTATGAGGTATGAGTATACCTCCCAGAGGATAGTGGACAAAACTGTAGGACGGAAGCGATCCCATGGTCAGAGGACCCAGTCCTCAGCCCCGGCAGCTAGGGCCTTGACCATTGGGGCTCTGAGGAGGGCAGCATCAGTTACGTCGGATCAGCATTCGACTCCGATATACCCTCAACAGCAGAAGCGGAGGCAGTCTTCCACAATGGGCTGCACTCATTGTGGGAAGCCAGGGCATGTAGTGTCAGAATGTCGTAGAGCACAAGGATTGTGTTTGGCTTGTAGGGCATCGGACCACATGATATGGTCCTGCCCATAGAGGGCCGGTTCATCTTCATCGGCCCAGACTAGTCCCTCGGTGAGGGGACCAGCACCAGTGCAGCAGCAGCAGCAGTATCAGCCTCCAAGGCCATTGTCGCCTCAGGCACAAGCATTCCAGCAGCAAAGACCGCAGCAGTATGCCCAGGCCCAGGCTCAGATTCAGAATCGCCATAGAGGTTTCTAGCAGAGGGGACCAGCACCCAGAGGGCAAGGTCAAGTGATGGCTTTGGCCGTAGAAGAGGAGTTGGCATCAGGTGAGGTGGTGACAGGTACCATTCTCGTCAACTCTTTTCCTGTATCAGTATTGTTTATTTCAGGTGCATCGCATTCATTTATGTCTGCACAATTCGCGACACGGATAGGGCTGGAGCCCGAGTCATTATCAGTAAGGCTCAATATACTCACTGGTAACGGACTTGTGGGAGTAGATAGAGTATTTTTCTCGTGTCGAATCGTAGTTAGTGACAGAGAGTTTTTCGCTAGGTTGATAGAATTCCTAATGGCCGATTATGATATGGTCCTAGGGATGGATTGGTTGAGAGACCAGTATTCTAGAATAGATTGTCATATCGGCAGGATTATTTTTAGTATTCCTGGTGAGCCAGAGTTTTTATTTCTCCGATGTGGAGTAGAACCTTCTTCCCCAGCATTGCGGATGGCGTAGCAGCAGCAGTTCAGTTTTTTAGAGTTGTAGGAGAGTTTTTCGATGTGTTTCCCGAAGAACTTCCAGGCATGCCCCCATAGAGAGAGATCGAGTTCACCATTGATTTGATTCCCGGATCAGCACCAGTGTCAGAGAGAGTATATAGGATGTCAACGACAGAATTGGAGATCTTGTATAAGATGATTTAAGAACTTAAAACCAAGGGATTCATCCGTGCTAGTGGATCACCTTGGGGAGTCCCGATGCTTCTTGTAAAAAGAAGGATGGTACGTCTAGATTATGTGTTGACTATCGTACCTTGAACTCAGTGACAATCAAGAACAGATATCCTCTACCAAGGATAGATGACTTATTTGATCAGCTCAGAGGAGCGGCAGTATTCTCGAAGATCGACTTGCGGTCAGGGTACCATCAGATCAGAGTCTGAGAGCAGGACATCCCGAAGACAGCATTCAGATCGAGGTATGGACATTGGGAGTTCCTTGTTATAACATTTGGAGCGACCAATGCGCCGGCCGTATTCATGGACCTCATGAATCGTATCTTCATGCCCTATTTGGACCAGTTCGTGATAGTATTTATAGACATCTTAGTCTATAGCAGGAGTGAGGCAGAGCATAAGCAGCATCTCCGTATGGTTCTTCAGATTCTCAGGGAGCACCAATTGTACGCGAAGTTCAGTAAGTGCGAGTTTTGGTTGGATCGAATCTCGTACTTGGGTCACATCATCACCAGAGGTGGAGTGGAAATGGACCTCCAGAAGATAATTGCCATAGAGACATGGCCAGTACCTAGCACTATCGCGAAAGTTCGGAGTTTCCTTGGATTGGCCGGCTATTACCGTCGGTTTGTGTCAGACTTTGCTCGGATTTCAGCGCCATTGACGCAATTGACCCGTAAGGATGTGCAGTTTGCTTGGACAGCAGAGTGTCAGAGTTCATTCGAGAAGTTGAAGTAGAGATTGATGACGGCCCCCATTCTCACTCTTTCCGATGGGACTGGAGAATTTTCAGTTTATTGTGATGCTTCAGGCAGAGGATTGGGATGCGTATTGATGCAGCATGGGAAGGTAATAGCTTATGCGTCATGTCAATTTCGTGATCATGAGAGAAATTATCCGACCCACGACTTAGAGCGGGCAGCAGTAGTATTTGCACTTAAGCTGTGGAGGCATTACTTGTATGAAGATAGGATGGAGATGTTCACTGATCACAAGAGTCTTAAGTAGGTGTTCACCCAGAAGGATCTTAATATGCGTCAGAGGAGATGGCTAGAGCTACTTGTGTATTATGACATCAACTTGTAGTATCATCCTGGGAAGGCCAACGTTGTTGCAGATGCGTTGAGCAGGAGAGCCGGAGTTTATTTTCTAACATCACAGCCAGAGTTGTTAGCAGATCTTCAGAAGATGGGTATTGAAGTTGTTCTTCCTACAGTGTGGCATTGATGGCCAGTATGCAAGTTCAGTCCAGTATAGAGGAGAGGATCAAGTTAGCTCAGTCCATGGATTCTAAGCTTCAGCGGCTTAGGGCAGAATATGTAGCGGAGAGAAGACCAGAGTTATGTATTCATGAAGATGGTATACTCCGACATGGGAGGCGTCTTTGTGTACCTAGTGGAGATATCAGACAGGAGATCATGGTAGAAGCTCACAGTTCTCAGTATTCGATTCACCCCAGTGGTACGAAGATGTATCATGATATTCGACAGCATTTTTGGTGGAATGGCATGAAGAGGAAGATAGCCCGGTTTGTCTCTTGTTGTTTGGTTTGTGTCACGACCCGCACCCGGATATACGGGTACGAATACGTGGGCCACGCCCAGCCTACGCCGCGGTATCGGCGGTAGAACGCTGTCAAGCATACTATACTAACTACAGCATCTAAGATCCATAACTATGAGATGTACTCACGTCACATCACGAAAACTAAGGAAGATAAGACAAGACATAATAACAATATCACTAGAACAACTAGAATCTATAATGATCATAAGACAGAAAAATAAAGAAGGAACAACAAGACTAACTAAGGATAACTACCAGGCAACTCACATAGAAGAATAGTGAGATCCACCTCAGCTAGCAACATCATGAAGTCCAATACTGAGGGCACAACTACTCCTAAAATTTTGTCAACATATCCAGTCAGGATGGAACGAGCACAAATCTCAAATAACAGTTCTAGTTAGACGATATTGAAAATGTAGCAGTAAATAGAGAGAATATACGAGGTAAATAATGTGTACATGAATCATGGTAAGGCATGTCAAGACTGTAACTGAATATAAGAACAAAAAAATAGTATATGTCATGTACAAGAATCTGGGACTATATCTATGTGAGTTTAGTATTAGTTTCAACATATGATCGGCTTAGAACTTGATACAATGTTTGGCCTGGCTAATCATACGTGAGTGTATGATTAACACTATACAATGATGATACAATATAATCTGTGGGGTATTGATCACATATCTACGATAACACCCCCATCCCTGACTAATATAGTGGATCCAGTCATGACACGTCATGACACATGATTCTCTGAGAAGGTAGCTAGCCTTCGCAGGAATCCTGTCTATACAATGCACAAGGAACTAGAAAGACTTGCACAAGGCATAACATATATAAGAGAAATAACATCTTATGACGGGATCCAGACAAATACCAATCCGTGTGAACAATGTGTCAAGAGAACAAGGATACCTACACTAAATACAAGAAACAAAGACGATATCGTAAAACAGAAATATTATCAGAGAATGTACTCGCCTGTGATCTGGTAGAATATGTCAACTGGTCCAAGAACAGTGCCTTGAGGACCTATAAGTGGAATACTGTATCAATATAAGGGTTTGGAAGTAAAATCAAGTCATACTAAGTCAAACTAGGTCAATCTAAGTCAAGGGTTGACTTTGGTCAACTGGTCAACTCTGGTCAACCCTAGGTCAACTCTGGGTCAAACTTGACTAACGTTGACTAACAGTTGACTTTGGGTCAACTGGTCAACTTCGGTCAAGTTCTGGTCAATTTTAGGCTACGGTTGACTTCCGGTTGACTTTTGGTCAAAATAGTCAACTGTGGTCAACCAAGGTCAAAACTAGTCTAACCTAGATCAAATGTTGACTCTACTTCGACGTTCAGTCAAAGTAGTCAACCATGGTCAAAGTGGGTCAAAGCTAGTCTCTATAAATATCTACAAGGTCAACTTATGAATTTCAGTGATTGTGAAATCACCGGAATCGAGGGAACTCAAAATACCACAAAAGGAGAAAGATTATAATAATATGATGAAAAACTACAGATGTTGTCGGATGGTGAAACAACCATTACCAACGTGTCCAGAATGGTCAAATAAGCTAGGATAGCCTGTCCATAAGTCCAATTTGGACACAGGAGCAAAATGGTAATTTCGGGTCAAAATGGTGTCCATGTCGGACCCACTTTGTATCGAAAAACGTGCCAAAATAAAAGTGCACAAAATCTAGCAAATTATATGTCCACGAATCCAGAATGACGATACGAACTCAGCGGTATTTCTGGAATTGGATTTCGATGACCCGATCTCAATTTGGTTCGTTGACCCGGACATTAAAAACCGATTTGCACGGAAAAGCGTGTCGGAGTCAATGTCCTCAAAACTCAGCAAATTATATGTCAACGAGTTCAGAATGACAATACGAACTCAACGGTATATCCGGAATTGGATTCCGATGAGCCGAACTCAAAATGACCCGTTGACTCAGAAAGTGGGACCCGCTTTGCACCGAAATGCGTGTCAGGGCCCAAGTTCTCCAAATCAAGCAAACTTTATATGAAAACATACCAGAACGATGCCACGAGTCTACTGGTGGTGTCAGAAATTGAATCCGGAGTCCCGGGTTTAAAAATAGAATTTTACAAGTGCTACACTAAGAATTTGAACGGCCAACTTTGGCGTCGAATTCGACCGACCTAACAAGCTCAAACTGAAATGAAATCTAAAGCGGACAAGAAGAGGGTTATACCAGTTGTGCATCGGAACCGGTAGCGTGCCAACCGGAGCTGCGACGGAGGAGATACGAGTCGACGAAGTCGCCTCCACAAAACTATCCAAAAATAACGCAATTTAAAGGGTCAACTTTGTGGCCGATTTTGATGTATCAAACGATAAAATTAACGGGTGAAATTTGAGAGGGATGAAGGGGTATATACCGAGATTGAGACGGAGCGAAGAAATCGCCGATCCAACGGTCGAATTTCCCAAAAAATGCACACGAAGTTGCTGTCCCGAAATACGAATTCTGAAATTCGTCCGCGCGCGCGTCGACGGAATTCCGTGCAAAACGCACGAATCGCCTATTTAACGCGTCGGGGAGGACGACGGCACACCCAGGGGGGTCGTCGGAGCTCGCCTGGGCTTGCGGTGGCCGACGACAGCGGTGGTTGGTCGCGGCGGTGCGCCAACCCGTGACGGCTCGCGCGCTTCTGCTGCCCGCGTTGTGGTGGCGCGCTGCTGCCACTGTTGTGGGCAGCTGCTGCTGCTGCGTGGCTCGACCAGGGGCGGTCGGCTATGGTGGTGCACGGCCTTACGTGGCAGAGGTCGGCCACGGCGGCAGTGGCGCAGCGTCGGGCACGGCGGGGGTGGTGGAGTGAACGATAATGGTGATGGAGATGAAGCGGGGTGGAGCTCGGAAAGCTTGGCCATGGGCGACGGAGCTCCGGCCAGGGAAGGAGGCCGAGGAGTTGGTGCTCGGAAGGAGGGGGAGATGGCCATGGTGATGGTGTTGGTGGTTTGATGGTGAGGGTGGTGTTGTGATAATATGAAGAAGAAGAAGAAGAAAATAAAGAAGAAGAAGGAAAGAAAATAATGATGAAGGAAGGGATGGGGTGTGCTCGTGTCACGCCCCAGAACCAAAATACTGGAGAGCGGGGGCGGACATAGCCAGCTACGTATAATGAAATGGAATCCATCTCACTATACGGTCATGGCTGTCTAAAAATATGAGGGTTTATCTACAAGCCATCAGTCTCTTAGGGTCAATAACAAGCCTACTGTCCCAATCTCAACAAGTAATGATAGTAACAAGATATCAGATCACCAAATATACAATTGTAAGGCATCCCAAACATCACATATCCAGATGATCATGAAGCTAGTCGTACAAAATATAAGGACTAGCAAGAGTTAAGTCATACATGATCAACCTCGAGTTGCCAATCATGTTTACAGCCTGTAGGCAGACAGAAAGTAAAATGCATCGAGCTAACAGGTGCTAGTCGGCTAAATGCCTCAAAAAAATAACGTACAATTACAGTGGGAGAACAAAAGAAACCCACTCGTTGCTAGGATTCCCTCTAGTGGTCACCATCTGGCTGGAAAGCAGGTAGATCCTTTGCTGCTGCTCCGGTATCTGGCCATATAAAACCAGCTGGGTCAGACCCCAGAAAGAGCAAGTGCCACAAAGGAGGCTTCACTTAGGAACCCAAAACCAGCAATTAGCACAATAATAATAAGGTAATAAAAATAGAAATTAAGGAAAAACATAACAGGTGATATACGATGAGATAACCATGGGACTATTCAGATAACCAGGTTACAACCCGTAAACTAAATAAGGACCGGGGTTGTAACCCTTCGTCTGAACGGAACTTAGATTCTTCCACCATTTATCGGCAAAATATAAGAAAATCGTGACAGGTAGCGATTCTTGTGCAGGAATCAAGACAAGACTAGACAGGTTATACCTCATTCAATCAATCACGGCCAAGCAATAAGTACGACTTGCTACTTTAACTAACTAGGGTTATCACAACCTAGTTACTAGCAAGATGCAATGAGAATTCCAAGTCCGGTTACCTGTTTGTTACTACCTGAGTGATCCCAGCAAAAAAAAGGAAAAGATAGCAGGATATAGCAGACACACTGTAGTAAGATACATGTGTCCTAAGGTACCACACTCGACGACGGGTTGGAAGTGCGCTCATCTCGACGGATAGCAACAAATCCCAAGTATATATATAAGGTCGGGACCAAAGGGGCAACGGATAACTGGGAAATTCTCCATGAACTATTTGATCAATCTAGTCATTAATCCTAGCCATATTCAGTATGAATCTCTGACCGTGGAAAACCAGGGATTCATGTCCTAGACATGATGCAAGACAAGACAGGTTCATTTGTACAAACACATTCACCCACGGTGTCCAGGCCATTTATTCTTGTCAAGTCGTGTTTAGCCGTCGTAACAGCATTAAGTTATCAAGTCATGTTACATGTTACAAGTTACAAGTCAAGTCAAGTCAAGTCAAGAGCCGCCACGGGCCACTATCAAGTTATCAAGTCACAAGGATTAATTACAAGTTACAAGTTAGGTGTGCACCCCACTGGGGCACTAGCAAGGAGATCAGAAAATACCAAAATCATAATCAACAGAAAATCCCGAGAACCGTACTAGTCATAAACAATCACTTGAAAACCGTGTTAGACCGTGTCGGGTCAAGATAGTCGTGCTGTGTTGAACAGATCTCAGGAAAACCCAATCCACAAAAGAGAAACCAAATCGAGAAATAAAACCAATACTCCAAGAGCCAATGGGTTAAGCAAGGGGTCAGGGTGCAGCGTACGCGTAAAAGCATGCACGCAGGGGAGCAGCGTACGCGTAAAAGTACGCACGCAGGAGGAAGCGTACGCGTAAAAGCACGCACGCAGGAGGAAGCGTACGCGTAAAAGCACGCACGCAGGAGGAAGCGTACGCTCAGGACATACGTACGCTCAAGTCAGGGCACGCTCAAGTCTGCGTACCAGGGCACGCTCAAGTCTGCGTACCAGGGCTCGCTCAAGTCTGCATACCAGGACACGCTCAAGTCTGCGTACCAGGGCACGCTCAAGTCTGCGTACCAGGGCACGCTCAAGTCTGTGTACGCAAGAGACACGCTTCCAACAGGAAGCGTACCCAAGTCTGCGTACGCACAAAAGCACGCACGTAGGGGAGCTGCGTACGCACAAAAGCACGCACGCAGGAGAGCTACGTACGCGTAAAAATACGCACGCAGGAGAGCTGCATACGCACAAGGGCACGCACGCAGGGCAAGCTGCGTACGCGCAAAAGCACGCACGCAGGGGAAGGGTCTTCTTCTCCATGGCTGAGAAGAAACTCTAATGGCTCCCAAAACTTCAAAGCATCACAACTTGGCCATCCGAACTCCAAATCCAGATTTCCAAAGTTCCAACCAAGGTGAAATTGAACTCTCTTCCACATGGAAACATCAAAACCCATAAAAATCAAACTTAAATAGATCAAAACCATGTAAAACCGAAAATAGGGAAAACTTAGATCTAGAACAAAGGAGACTCCAAATCACAAAATACCAAGTTGTAATGTTGATCACCATATCCTAATCTAGCAAATGGACAAATAAAAGAGGGTTCTCATGTGATGGCAAGGTGCACTTGCCTATGGGTGGTGTTGTGGAGAGGAAGGAGAAGAGTGTTGTGTAGAGGAAGGAGAAGAAGAAATTAATGGAGGTTTATGAGGAGAGAGAAAAGGTTGGTGGAGTTTTAAAGAGGGTGGGATGTGGTATGTTGAGGGTGGAGCATAGGCTAAGGTATTCCAATACACATTAAACCGAACCAAACCAACCCAAACCAATTAAAACCGAGCCATGACAAAACCCAAAATACGAAAAATACCAAAATTCCACCAGTTGAGAAAAATAAAAATACATGCCAAAATCCAGATACGAGTAAAAATACGAAATAGGGGAAATACGGGAAATGAGGGTGACAACTCTACCCACCTTAAAAGAATTCCGTCCTCGGAATTTAATCAAGAGGCTAGAGATGTCGGGACAGCTATACTATCGCAAGCAATCTATGCTGCCAATCAATCATACAATCATACATGCAAACAAGGAATCGAAGTGCAAGGCATAAGGAAGATATTACACCTCACAAGCCAAATCGATTGGAATAACGTGATCGGATATCATCCTCACACTCCCACGTTTGACTCTCCCAAGGAGCGATGAACTCAAGCAACACGAACTAAACTGATAGTCTTGCGCTTAAGGTCTCTCTCTTTGGTTAAACATGGACACGGGCCTATCCTCATACGAAAAGGTTGGTACCAATAATCGTTTTCGAATGATCTAGGACATGGCTCGGGCCAGGATATAACGTTGTAATTAGGATACATGAAACATGACATGTGTCCCGCATAACGACGGTGGAAAGCAAGACAATAGGACACAGATACCTCTCTGTCGATTCTGGATCTGGGCCTGGGCCAGGGCGAACTGTTATGGCCTCTGTTGCTGGAAGGCCTGGGCCTGAGACGACAATGGACCCGGAAATGGGAGCTGCTGTGGTTGGTGAACTGGAGCTGATTCCGGTGCTGGTGCTGGTCCCATAACCGAGGGACTAGTTACTGTCGACGATGATCTGTTTCTGAACGGACAAGATCCTATCATGTTGTCCGGCGAACCACAAACCAAGCACAATCCCTGTGCTCTGCGGCACTCAGTAACAACATGCCCCGGCTTCCCGCAATGAGAACAACCCGTTGCGAAAGGCCGCTTCTGCTTCTGCTGCTGGGGATAGGTCAGGGCAGAATGCTGTAAGGTGGTAACCGAATCTGTTCTCGTAGCTCCAATGGTCAGGGCCCTAGCTGTCGGGGCCGGTGCTGAGGATTGGTTCATCTGGTCGTGAGACCGTTTCCGACCTCCGGTCTTGTCCGCTATCCTTCGGAAAGTGTACTCATGCCTCCTCGCTGCTCGCAAGACGGCATCAAAAGTTCTGTGCTCGAACTGCTCTACTGCCAATATGATCTCCAAGTGGAGCCCCTGCTGAAATCGCTGTGCTCTGTCTAGCTCGGTTGCCACCAAGGTGGAAGCAAACCGACTCAACCTTGAAAACTCGACCGCATATCCGTCGACCGTCCTGTTCATCTGCCTGAGATTACTAAACCTGGTCTGTAGGTCATATCTAGCCACTGCATCAAAGTACTTGGTCTGAAACATATCACTGAATACCGCCCATATGACAGGCGTACCTAAACTCGCTGCTTGCATAGCCCACAAGCTGCGGGCTAGGTCTAGTAACTGCAGGCGCACCACTGCCACCTTCTCTGTTTCAGGGGTCCTGGCTGCCTCTAAGATAACTTCAATGTCCTGTAGCCAGGCATCTGCAGCAATAGCATCCTCGCTGCCATCGAAGAAGGGAGGGTTCAGGCGCTTGAAATTGTTGACCGTACTGTTCCCTCAAGGACCAATTCCGCTCATAGCATCCTGTACTGCTTGCTGCAAGGCATCACCTCGACGGTCCTGAGATGCAAGCAACTCACGGATGAGCCCTATCAAGACCCCATCCTCTGACCCTGCTGGCTGAACTGGCTGGACTGGGGGCATTGGTTCTCCAGAAGGCATGGCTCTGGAGGCGGCTGCGGATGACTGATCTTGATCTTCTTGTTGTTGCTGGTCTGCCGGCCGAACTTCTTCTGGATGATCAACATGAATGATGCCACTGAAGCAATGACGTCAGGAATATTAAGGAAGGACCAGGATAGAACAATAATGCAAGCATGTTATCAAGTCAGGGATCCAAGGAGATAAGAAGATATGAGTGGAGATCAAAGGCGAGTACAGATTGAGACATCTATCCGGTAAACCCTCATATTTCTTGATTGACAAGACCTGCATGGGCCACCACTTAAACCATGTCACGCCCCAGAACCAAAATACTGGAGAGCGGGGGCGACATAGCCAGCTACGTATAATGAAATGGAATCCATCTCACTATACGGTCACGGCTGTCTAGAAATATAAGGGTTTATCTACAAGCCATCAGTCTCTTAGGGTCAATAACAAGCCTACTGTCCCAATCTCAACAAGTAATGATAGTAACAAGATATCAGATCACCAAATATACAATTGTAAGACATCCCAAACATCACATATCCAGATGATCATAAAGCTAGTCGTACAAAAGGTAAGAACTAGCAAGAGTTAAGTCATACATGATCAACCTCGAGTTGCCAATCATGTTTACAGCCTGTAGGCAGACAGAAAGTAAAATGCATCGAGCTAACAGGTGCTCGTCGGCTAAATGCCTCAAAAGAATAACGTACAATTACAGTGGGAGAACAAAAGAAACCCACTCGTTGCCAGGATTTCCTCTAGTGGTCACCATCTGGCTGGAAAGCAGGTAGATCCTTTACTGCTGCTCTGGTATCTGGCCATACAAAACCAGCTGGGTCAGACCCCAGAAAGAGCAAGTGCCACAAAGAAGGCTTCACTTAGGAACCCAAAACCAGCAATTAGCACAATAATAATAAGGTAATAAAAATAGAAATTAAGGAAAAACATAACAGGTGATATACGATGAGATAACCATGGGACTATTCAGATAACCAGGTTACAACCCGTAAACCAAACAAGGACCGGGGTTGTAACCCTTCGTCTGAACGGAACTTGGATTCTCCTACCATTTATCGGCAAAATATAAGAAAATCGTGACAGGTAGCAATTCTTGTGCAGGAATCAAGACAAGACTAGACAGGTTATACATCATTCAATCAATCATGGCCAAGCAATAAGTACGGCTTGCTACTTTAACTAACTAGGGTTATCACAACCTAGTTACTAGCAAGATGCAATGAGAATTCCAAGTCTGGTTACCTGTTTGTTACTACCTGAGTGATCCCAGCAAGAAAAAGGAAAAGATAGCAGGATATAGCAGACACACTATAGTAAGATACATGTGTCCTAAGGTACCACACTCGACGGCGGGCTGGAAGTGCGCTCATCTCGACGGATAGCAACAAATCCCAAGTATATATATATATAAGGCCGCGACCAAAGGGGCAACGGGTAACTGGAAAATTCTCCATAAACTATTTGATCAATCTAGTCATTAATCCTAGCCATATTCTCATTGCATCTCATTGCATCTTGCATCTTGCTAGTAACTAGGTTATGATAACCCTAGTTAGTTAAAGTAGCAAGCCGTACTTATTGCTTGGCCGTGATTGATTGAATGAGGTATAACCTGTCTAGTCTTGTCTTGATTCCTGCACAAGAATTGCTACCTGTCATGATTTTCTTATATTTTGCCGATAAATGGTGGGAGAATCCAAGTTCCGTTCAGACGAAGGGTTACAACCCCGGTCCTTGTTTGGTTTACGGGTTGTAACCTGGTTATCTGAATAGTCCCATGGTTATCTCATCGTATATCACCTGTTATGTTTTTCCTTAATTCCTATTTTTATTACCTTATTATTATTGTGTTAATTGCTGGTTTTGGGTTCCTAAGTGAAGCCTCCTTTTGGCACTTGCTCTTTCTGGGGTCTGACCCAGCTGGTTTTGTATGGCCAGATACCGGAGCAGCAGCAAAGGATCTACCTGCTTTTCAGCCAGATGGTGACCACTAGAGGGAATCCTGGCAACAAGTGGGTTTTTTTTGTTCTCCCACTGTAATTGTACGTTATTCTTTTGAGGCATTTAGCCGACGAGCACCTGTTAGCTCGATGCATTTTACTTTCTGTCTGCCTACAGGCTGTAAACATGATTGGCAACTCGAGGTTGATCATGTATGACTTAACTCTTGCTAGTCCTTATATTTTGTACGACTAGCTTCATGATCATCTGGATATGTGATATTTGGGAGGCCTTACAATTGTATATTTGGTGATCTGATATCTTGTTACTATCATTACTTGTTGAGATTGGGACAGTAGGCTTGTTATTGACCCTAAGAGACTGATGGCTTGTAGATAAACCCTCATATTTTTAGACAGCCGTGACCGTATAGTGAGATGGATTCCATTTCATTATACGTAGCTGGCTATGTCCGTCCCCGCTCTCCAGTATTTTGGTTCTGGGGCGTGACATTAATATATAATTGAGTGTGTGTGATTTAAAAGGAAGGAGAGAGAGAAAGAATTAGAATAGAGAGATGGGAAGGGTGTTCGGCCACATGGGGGGTGAGCTGTGATGATAGGGGTGAGTTGTATGTGTGTAGGAGAGAGAATAGTGAGATATTTACATGTATATATATATACATATATATATATATATATATATATATATATATATATATTAGAAAAATATATATATATATATAAAATATATATATATATATATATATATATATATATATATATATATATATATATATATATATATATATATATATATATATATATATATTAGAATGAGAGAGAAAGAGTTATTTATTAAATAAAAGAGAAGGATATTTTAAAATAGAAAAAAAAGAAAAATTGTGTAGGGGTGTATGGATAGTCATGATAGGGATCACATAAAATCTAGTCGGGCATTGGGTCAGGTTCGGTCAAGTTTGGACAAGCTTGGGGCCAAGATTTAATTAAAATAATAATTTTAAACTATTAAAAATCATGGACGAAATGGGAGCACAAGGGAAATCAATTCGATGGCACGCAAGTGGCACGTGCACAGTAGACTCAAAACAGGCCAGGGTCATATATTGGGTCGACTGGATTGGACCGATGTCGGGCCCGAAAATTAAATTAGAAATTAAATCAGGTTTTACGGTAGATAATTAATTGGCCTAATTTGACCCGAAAGTTGTGCGAATGAAATGAAGCACAAAATGGAGTGTCTGAGTGGGACACGAAGGTCATGGGTGAAGAGCGTCTCGAGTAGATCATTTATAAGAAATTGGTTCCAAGGAAAAGACTAGTTTGGTGCTCCTAAATTAAAAGTCATGGTAACGTGCATATGATGATCAAGGAAAAGAGTGGGAATTCAATTAATAATTAAATGGTCTAAATTGACCCAAACTTGTGCGAAGCAAAAAGAGTACAAGGGAATAAGTTCGAGTGGGACACGATATATCAATATGAAGATAATCTCGTCTATTACAAACTTCAAGAAGGAAGTTTCCAGAGGCTGATATCCCTGATGCTCTAGAAATCCAAGTCACGGTAAAGAGCATTAAATCAAATAATAATATCTATTAAAACTAATTGAATTTTAAAATTAAAAAAATAAGCCCTAAATTCAGGGGCTTATAATCCTACCCACCTTATAAAAATTTCGTCCTCGAAATTAAAGGTTGGTAGTGGGGTTAAAACATGATAGAAGATTTAAAAAATATTTTAGGCACGATCCAAGAATGACGAGTTTTGCACGATCAAGATAATCGATTCGCAACTGTTCAGGCACGAAGAGGGATTTGGCACGATAGAATCATGATACGAACAAAATCATATGTGTATGATTTCAAAATAAATCAAGTTATTGGGGCACGATTTGAGGGTTAATATTATCAAGATCATGAAAATCAAAGTTGGATAGTCATGATCTAAAACAGGGCTAAGAGAAGCAAATGGAGAGAAAAATTTGAGAATAGCACGATTGAGAGATAGATTTGATATAAATCAGATTATAGGTCACATAAGCACGACCAAGATCCAAGTTCAGTTATAAAAGACGATAAAATCTTGAATTCGAAATCAAGGTCCTAAAAGCACAATTTAGGAAGGAACCCAAGTCACAAAGGAATTTGAAGTCATCTAGAGTCTAGTCAGCAACCAAGACTCTTTGGCACGATAAACAAGATGACCAAAATTGATTGGTCATAGACAGAAGGGAATCAAAATCTTAACAGTATCGAAATTTAAGAAACAATTGAGATATGAAAATTTCAAAATTTTTAGAGTTTTTAAGTGTAGATAACAGATGTAGATATGAGATAGGTGATTGGTGAAATCAAGACATAGCTAAACAAGTCAAAGAAAATGATGGCAAGATGAGAAAATCATCATACGATGAGAAAAGAAATGAATGATAAGTCAAAAAATAAGGGTATGAATTGTCCTCATCATTTGGTCAAAAAGAAGTGAATCAATTTAAGATACGACCTGATAAACATACACGTCTATCCGAAACCATGCTGCCAGAATTTACGCCACGCCAATAAGCATAGCTACAATAAACGATAGAGTCCATAACTAAGGTATACACCCTATAATCATGTCATCTAGATTCCTTACCATGCCAACCGGTATGGCTGCAAGAGAATCTAAATTCCATAACTAGGATAGTATATCCAAAATCAGGCTCCATGTCCCCATCAGGCTAGCTAATATGACTGCGATAAATTCCAAACTCCATAAGTAAAGTAGATATTTATCGTTCTCATCGTCTCCATCAAATATGTTTATCAGGATATCTTAACTCAATTCTTAAAAGAATTATCCAAAACAAAATCAAAGGTCAACAACGAATATTAAGATTTAAAATTCAACAACAAGTCAAGAGTAAGTTAATAGAAACAACGGAAACAACTTTCGAGATAGGGTTCAGAGGAAAATCTCAGGGAAAGTCCCGAGGACACTACCTAGGTCAAGATAGAAAGTGGTGGAATATAATCTAAAACAAACCTCGACCATGATACGAGGTTGGTAAATCATATTCTTTCCCCAACTTAGATGATATACAAGTCAAACTTATACCTTCCCTCTGGGGTCCATAACTCATCCCGAGAAGGAATAAAGTTTGATACGGACAGATATTTCAGAAATCAGGACGAATGGAAACAAGTGGGGAAAGATTTGAAAGCTTTCGAAATAAGATTCCCCAGGGGTCATCCCTGGAATCTACCAAGAGTTCTTAATATGTGACTGAGTACCAAATCCTAAAATATTCTATGACTCAACCTTAATCCTAGGGCAGGCTCGCAGTAGTACAGATAAGCTCAAGTACTACCACGACTTTGCATTAATTGCAAAGACTGACCTGCATGGGCCACCACTAAAACGTGTCACGACCCGCACCCGGATATACGGGTACGAATACGTAGGCCACGCCTAGCCTACGCTGCGGTATCGACGGTAGAACGCTGTCAAGCATACTATACTAACTACAACATCTAAGATCCATAACTATGAGATGTACTCACGTCACATCACAAAATCTAAGAAAGATAAGACAAGACATAATAACAATATCACTAGAACAACTAGAATCTATAATGATCATAAGACAGAAAAATAAAGAAGGAACAACAAGACTAACTAAGGATAACTACCAGGCAACTCACATAGAAGAATAGTGAGATCCACCTCAGCTAGCAACATCATGAAGTCCAATACTGAGGGTACAACTACTCCTAAAATTTTGCCAACATATCCAGTCAGGATGGAACGAGCACAAATCTCAAATAACAGTTCTAGTTAGACGATATTAAAAATGTAGCAGTAGATAGAGAGAATATACGAGGTAAATAATGTGTACATGAATCATGGTAAGGCATGTCAAGACTGTAACTGAATATAAGAACAAGAAAATAGTATATATTATGTACAAGAATCTGGAACTATATCTATGTGAGTTTAGTATTAGTTTCAACATATGAACGGCTTAGAACTTGATACAATGTTTGGCCTGGCTAATCATACGTGAGTATATGATTAACACTATACAATGATGATACAATATAATCTGTGGGGTATTGATCACATATCTATGCTAACACCCCCATCCCTGACTAATATAGTGGATCCAGTCATGACACGTCATGACATATGATTCTCTGAGAAGGTAGCTAGCCTTCGCAGGAATCCTGTCTATACAATGCACAAGAAACTAGGAAGACTTGCACAAGGCATACCATATATAAGAGGAATAACATCTTATGACGGGATCCAGACAAATACCAATCCATGTGAATAATGTGTCAAGAGAACAAGGATATCTACACTAAATACAAGAAACAAAGACGATATCGTAAAACAGAAATATTATCAGAGAATGTACTCGCCTGTGATCTGGTAGAATATGTCAACTGGTCCAAGAACAGTGCCTCGAGGACCTATAGGTGGAATACTGTATCAATATAAGGGTTTGGAAGTAAAATCAAGTCATACTAAGTCAAACTAGGCCAATCTAAGTCAAGGGTTGACTTACAGTTGACTTTGGTCAACTGGTCAACTCTGGTCAACCCTAGGTCAACTCAGGGTCAAACTTGACTAACGTTGACTAACAGTTGACTTTGGGTCAACTGGTCAACTTCGGTCAAGTTCTGGTCAATTTTAGGCTACGGTTGACTTCCGGTTGACTTTTGGTCAAAATAGTCAACTGTGGTCAACCAAGGTCAAAACTAGTCTAACCTAGGTCAAATGTTGACTCTACTTCGACGTTCAGTCAAAGTTGTCAACCATGGTCAAAGTGGGTCAAATCTAGTCTCTATAAATATCTACAAGGTCAACTTATGAATTTCAGTGATTGTGAAATCACCGGAATCGATGGAACTCAAAATACCACAAAAGGAGAAAGATTATAATAATAGGGTAAAAACCTACAGATATTGTCGGATGGTGAAATAACCATTACCAACGTGTCCAGAATGGTCAAATCAGCTAGGATAGCCTGTCCATAAGTCCAATTTGGACACAGGAACAAAAAGGTAATTTCGGGTCAAAATGGTATCCGTGTCGGACCCACTTTGCACCAAAAAATGTGCCAAAATAAAAGTTCATAAAACCTAACAAATTATATGTCCACGAATCCAGAATGATGATACGAACTCAACGGTATTTCCGGAATTGGATTTCGATGACCCGATCTCAATTTGGTTCGTTGACCCGGACGTTGAAAACCGATTTGCACGAAAAAGCGTGTCGGAGCCAATGTCCTCAAAACTTAGCAAATTATATGTCAACGAGTCCAGAATGACAATACGAACTCAACGGTATATCCGGAATTGGATTCCGATGAGCCGAACTCAAATTGACCCGTTGACTCAGAAAGTGGGACCCGCTTTGCACCGAAATGCGTGCCAGAGCCCAAGTTCTCCAAATCAAGCAAAATTTATATGAAAATATACCAGAACGACGCCACGAGTCTACTGGTGGTGTCAGAAACTGAATCCGGAGTTCCGGGTTCAAAAATGGAATTTTACAAGTGCTACACTAAGAATTCGAACGGCCAACTTTGACGTCGAATTCGACCGACCTAACAAGCTCAAACTGAAATGAAATCTAAAGGAGGCAAGAAGAGGGTTATACCAATTGTGCATCGGAACCGGTAGCGTGCCAACCGGAGCTGCGACGGAGGAGATACGAGTCGACGAAGTCGGCTCCACAAAACTGTCCAAAAATAACGCAATTTAAAGGGTCAACTTTGTGGCCGATTTTGATGTATCAAACGATAAAATTAATGGATGAAATTTGAGAGGTATGAAGGGTTATATACCGAGATTGAGATGGAGTGAAGAAATCGCCGATCCAACGGTCGAATTTCCCGAAACACGTGTGCGAAATTGGTGTCCCGAAACGTGAATTCTGAAATTCGTCCGCGCGCGCGTCGACGGAATTCCGTGCAAAATGCACGAATCGCCTATTTAACGCGTCGGGGAGGACGACGGCACACCCAGGGGGGTCACCGAAGCTCGCCTGGGCTTGCGGTGGCCGACGGCGACGGTGGTTGGTCGCGACGGTGTGCCAATCCGCGACGGCTTGTGCGCTTCTGCTGCCCGCGCTGTGGTGGCGCGCTGCTGCCACTGTTGTGGATAGCTGCTGCTGCTGCATGGCTCGGCCAGGGGCGGTCGGCCATGGTGGCGCACGGCCTTGCACGACAGAGGCCGGGCACGGCGGCTGTGGCGCAGCGCCGGGCACGGCGGGGGTGGTAGAGTGAACGATAATGGTGATGGAGATGAAGCGGGGTAGAGCTCGGAAAGCTTGGCCATGGGCGGCCGAGCTCCGGCCAGGAGAGGAGGCCGAGGAGTTGGTGCTCGGGAGAAGGGGGAGATGGCTATGGTGATGGTGTTGGTGGTTTGATGGTGATGGTGGTGGTGTGATAATATGAAGAAGAAGAAGAAGACGAAAATAAAGAAGGAGAAGGAAAGAAAATAATGATGAATGAGGGGATGGGGTGTGCTCGGCTGTGTACAGGGGAGGAGGGGGGAAGATGCTGAGTGTGATGGTGAGGGGAGTTGTGTGTGGGGCTAAGGAGGGAGAGAGAGATTAATATATAATTGAGTGTGTGTGATTTAAAAGGGAGGAAAGAGAGAGAGAATTAGAATAGAGAGATGGGGAGGATGTTCGGCCACATGGGGGGGTGAGCTGTGATGATAGGGATGAGATGTATGTGTGTAGGAGAGAGAATAGTGAGATATATATATATATATTAGAATGAGAGAGAAAGAGTTATTTATTAAATAAAAGAGAATGATATTTTAAAATAGAAAAAAGAGAGAAATTGTGTAGGGGTGTATGGATAGTCATGATAGGGATCACATAAAATCTGGTCGGGCGTTGGGTCAGGTTCGGTCAAGTTTGGACAAGCTTGGGGCCAAGATTTAATTAAAATAATAATTTTAAACTATTAAAAATCATGGACAAAATGTGAGCACAAGGGAAATCAATTCGATGGCACGCAAGTGGCACGTACACAGTAGACTCAAAACAGGCCAGGGCCATATATTGGGTCGACTGGATTGGACCGATGTCGGGCCCGAAAATTAAATTAGAAATTAAATCAGGTTTTACGGTAGATAATTAATTGGCCTAATTTGACCCGAAAGTTGTGCGAATGAAATGAAGCACAAAATTGAGTGTCTGAGTGGAACACGAAGGTCATGGGTGAAGAGCGTCTCGAGTAGATCATTTATGAGAAGTTGGTTCCAAGGAAAAGACTAGTCTGGTGCTCCTAAATTAAAAGTCATAGTAACGTGCATATGATGATCAAGGAAAAGAGTGTGAATTCAATTAATAATTAAATGGTCTAAATTGACCCAAACTTGCGCGAAGCAAAAAGAGTACAAGGGAACAAGTTCGAGTGGGACACGATATATCAATATGAAGATAATCTCGTCTACTACAAACTTCAAGAAGGAAGTTTCCAGAGGCTGATATCCCTGATGCTCTAGAAATCCAAGTCACGGTAAAGAGCATTAAATCAAATAATAATATCTATTAAAACTAATTGAATTTTAAAATTAAAAAAAATAAGCCATAAATTTAGGGGCTTACAGTTTGTCAGCAAGTTAAAGCCGAACATCAGATACCAGCTGGACTTCTTCAATCTTTACCAATCCTAAAATGGAAATGGGAGCACATTACCATAGATTTTGTGACTGGCTTACCTAAATCCCCAGCTGGAAGAGATATTATCTGGGTTATAGTCGACAGACTCACGAAGGTAGCTCGTTTTATCCCTTTCAGAATCGGTCAGTCGACGGATCAGCTTGCAGAGATGTACCTCAGGCAGATAGTCAGGCTGCATGGAATACCAGTCAGTATTATATCCGAAAAAGATTCCAGATTCACATCGCACTTTTGGCAGAGTCTTCAGGAGAGTTTGGGGACTCGTCTCAAGTTCAGTTCAGCCTACCATCCGCAGACAGATGGTCAGTCAGAACGTACGATCAAGACTCTTGAAGATATGTTGCGGTCATGTACACTCGACTTCGGTGGTTCATGGGAAGATCACATGCATCTCGTGGAGTTCTCCTACAACAACAGTTTCCAGGCTAGTATCCAGATGGCATCCTTTGAAGCCTTGTACAGCAGAAAGTGCAGATCTCCCTTGGCTTGGGATGATATCGGTGAGAGGCAAATACTTGGACTAGAGATGGTAACGCAGACTGTTGAGGTGGTGAGACAAGTCAGAGATCATCTTCGAGTTGTACAAGATCGCCAGTATCATTGGGCCGATTCCTATCGGCTTTCCCTTGAATTTTCTATCGGCGACCATATATTTCCTAGGATCTCGCCTACACGTGGCGTCATTCGTTTCGACGGACGAGAAAAACTTAGTCCTAGGTATATAGGGCCGTTTGATATTCTAGAACGAGTAGGTGATGTGTCATATCGTCTTGTACTTCCGCTGTCGTTACGTGAGGTACATGATGTCTTCCATGTATCCCAATTACGACGGTATATCTCAGATCCGAGTCATGTCCTTGATCATTCAGAATTGATTGTTGGTACCAACCTTTCGTATGAGAAGAGACCCGTATCCATATTGTACCGAAGAGAGAAGATACTCAAGAACAAGACTATTAAGTTAGTCCGTGTTGCTTGGGGTCATCACTCTTTAGGTGAGTTAACGTGGGAGCGTGAAGATGATATCCGATCGCGATATTCTGACCTGTTTGACTCGTAAGGTATAATATCTTTCTTATGCCTTATGCTTTAATTTTTTGCTTGCATGAATGATTGCTTGGTTGATTGCTTAGTTATAACTTGCCTATGACTAGTATTGTTTGCCCGACATCTCTAGCCTCTTGATTAAATTTTGAGGACAGAATTCTTTTAAGGTGGGTAGAGTTGTCACCCTCAGATTTTATTATACGTATTTTGGTATACATGTATGTATCTCGGACCTGTATTTCAACTTGTCCTGATTGGCTAGCCTTGAGTTCTATATTTACATGAGTTAGTTAGCATTTTATGGTTCTGGCATGCATCGGGTTCGGTTGGGTTCGGCTTGGTTTGGCTCGGTTCGGGTTGATATGCAAACCCCTACCTACCACCATCCCTCATTTAATAACCCAACCACCATTCTCTCTCCTCATTCATTACTCATTTACTTTTTTTCTTCTTCTTCCTCATCTTCTCCACCGAACCCCATAGTAGGCAATTGCATCTTGTTTTCACTTGGAAACCCATTTTGATGGTTCCAAAGGCTTCTTAGCATGCTTCTAAACTATATTAGAACTTGGAAATTTTCATTTTTATGCATAGGTTTTCGTAGATCTAGGTTTTAGCATTCTTTCGTCTTTATGGTTTTGATCTGCTAAACAGGCTTGTTTTCGAGAACTAAGAGTTCTAGGTAGAAGATATTCTGATTTTACACAAGTTTGGTTTTTGGAATGGTTAGATTTTACCAAGTCTTGACCGAGATGGAGTTTTCTGGAGTTCTTGAGCCTTTACGCCTGCTTGTCTTGGCCTTGGAGAGAAGATAAATCTTAACGCACACGTTCTTACGTGCTGGCATAGTATTTAGCTTTTACGCACATGTTTTACATGCCAGCATATCATTTACCCCTTTGCGTACACGTTCTCACGTGCCCGCATAATCCGTTCTACGCCAAGTTCGTTCGAACTCTACGCAGGGGCTACTCCGCTCGTGTGGAGTGTTCGCTCGCGTAGAGCTTCACTCGCGTAGAGCCCCGTTCGCGTAGAGTCTCACTCGCATGCGGCTTGGCTAGCGTAGAGTCTTGCCCGCGTGAAATCCTGCTCGCGTGCAGCCTTGCTCGCGTAGAGCTGCATATCCTTGGGTCTTGCCCGCGTAGAGCTATTTTACGCGCGGGGCCTCTTTGACCTAGCATAGTTTAGTTAGCGTGAAGATCTTGATCCCTTAGCGTACTCCATTGCCCTTTTATATTTCTTACGCCTTTTGTCATAAACTTGATAATCACGAATTGAGCAATATATTTGGAATGATAATTGTATACAGCATGGTAATAACTAGCAGTGGCCCGTTGTGGCGCACTCTAGACAAGAGCATGATAAGTAATATGACATGATGGTGACCCATTATGGTGCACCCCTGACAAGTAATCCTGACAGATAACTCATGAACGCTGTTGCGACGGCTAGCTGAACGTGCTAGTAAACTCTCATCATGACACCGTGGGTGATTGTTTGAATGCACTTGTATAAGCTACCAAGTCTTGTTTCGCATCATGTCTAGGACATGTATCCCTGGTCACCACGGTCAGGGATACATACTGAATCTGACTAGGATAATGACTATATTGATCAAGTAGTTCACATAGAGAGGTATTCCGGCTGCAAGCAATCCCGTTATCTGGACGCCTTCTCTGATGGACTTGTAGCCTGCCGACGAGTAGGGCACATTTCCAGCTCACTGTTATGTGGGACACTTCATGAAACGATTACTATGCACACTGTCATGTGTTGCACTCAAGTCACCTAACAAGTCATGATAACTCTTAACGTTAACCTTACGTCTGGATAACCTGGATAGTCTGCAGGGCTTGTGGCCGTAGGAATATCTTATTGCATCTTGCTAGTAACTAGGCCTGTGATAATCCTAGCTAGTTAACTATCAAGCCATACTCTTGCTTGGCCGTGAAAGATTGAATGGAGTCCCATCTTGTCTTGTCTTGTCTAGACCCAGTACAGGGCTATCTCTGGACATGATTGTTTATGCTTTACTTTATCGATAATTAGTTAGAGGCTAAGTTCTGTTCAGGTGAAGGGTTACAATCTCGGTCCTTGTTTGGTTTACGGGTTGTAACTTGGTTACCGGAATAGTCCTTTAGCTCCCTTATCGTTTATCACCTGTTTACTTTAACTCATGTCTTGTGGTATTTCATCTATGACTTTATGTGCTGATATGCTGGTTTTAGTTCTTAAGTGAAGCCTCCTTTGTGGCACTTGCTCTTTCTGGGGTCTGATCCAGCTGGTTTTGTATGGCCAGATTTCGGAGCAGCTACCGAGGATCTTCCAGCCTTCCTGCCAGATGGTGACCACTAGACGGAATCCTGGCAACGAGCGGGTTTTATTTTGCTCTCCCACTCTATTGTAAAATATTCTTTTGAGGCGTTTAGCCGACGAGCACGTGTTAGCTCGATTGCACTTTACTTACTGTCTGCCTACGGGCTGTAGCATGATTAACAAATCCTAGGGTTGATCATGTATGACTGAAACTCTTGCTAGTCCTCGTATTTGTATGACTAGCTTCATGATCATCCAAATATGTAATGTATGGGATGCCTTACTATTGTATATTTGGTGCTCTGACATCTTGTAACTGCTATTACTTGCTTGAGATTGAGACAATAGGCTTGTTCATGACCATTAGAGACTGATGGCTTGTAGCTAAACCCTCATGTATCTAGACAGCCGTGACCGTATAGCGAAGTGGGTTGCACTTTAATATACGTAGCTGGCTGTGTCTGCCCCCGCTTTCCAGTATTCTGGTTCTGGAGCATGACAATATTCAAGAAAGCTTTTCTCGAACAGTATGTTTCTCGTGCCGTCCGTCGTCAAAAATAAGATGAGTTAATGATGCTGCGACAGGGAAATATGTCTGTCGACGATTATGACTCGAGCTTCTCAAAGCTGGCAAAGTTTGTCGGCGCCTTCCTGTCCAACAAAGAAGCATGGTGTGAACGCTTCCAACAAGGCCTAAATGACGAACTGCGAAGGGACGTCATGAATCAAAGGTGCCGAGCATACCGTGAATCCTATAATATCGCTCTCGATAGTGAGCGTATCTTTAGCCGTATGTCGCATAGAGGCATCCGTAACCACTTCAACAAGCGTCCTAACGACGCCGGAGGATCGGGAGTATCAAAACGTCCGAACAGATTTGATGACCGAGGCCATGGCGGTCAACACTGCACCAGGTACAATAAGCGTGGGCACCGAAGCACCGATTGTGTCACGAGATCTTGCTACAAGTGTGGCAAGATAGGCCATATAGTTACATTCTATCCAAAAAATGTTCAGAATCAACCCAACCCACCAAGAAACGTTCCGAATCCGCATAAAGCGCCAATACTGCAAGGCGCAAATGCGGTGCCCGTCAACCCGCAGAATCAATGCCACGGAGCTCAAGGCCAATTTATGCCTTAACTCGGGACGAGGTGTTCGCGTCTGATACTATTGTAACAGGTATATTACTCTACAAAAATATACCTGCTCGAGTACTATTCGATTCGGGTGCGACGTATAGCTTTATATCTGCTGATTATGCGAAAGAAAATAAAATAACCATGCAATCACTAGATATGAATATTAGCGTTAGCACTCCATCGGAAGTCGATATGCCTGCGAACTTTATTTGTAGGGATGGCAACATTTCCATCGGAAGAAAAAATCTATCCTTGGATACCGTCGTACTAGACATCAAAGAGTACGACATAATTTTGGGCATGGATTGGTTGGGCGCTAGTCATGCAACGATCGAGTACGCAAAGAAGAGAGTGGTGTTTTGTCTTCCTGGCGAGACAGAGTTCTCATATTCGTGCGGTACGGTCTCGAAGACGGCAATGATGGTATCGGCAATCTCGGTAAGGCGTATGCTGCATTTCGGCTGCACGGGATACTTGGCATCAGTTCGAAACACGCGAAAGGATAATACAAACACAATACAGACTGATGTTGTGGCAAATTTTTCTAATGTTTTTCCTGACGAGATGGCCGGGATGCTGCCGGATCGAGAAATAGAATTCACCATCGATACCTTTTCGAATACGCGGCCGATATCAAAGACTCCTTACCGAATGGCTCCAGCAGAACTGAAGGAGCTGAAGGTGCAATTACAAGAGTTGCTAGACCGCGAATTTATTCGCCCTAGCGTCTCTCCGTGGAGAGCTCCCGTGCTGTTCATGAAGAAGAAGGATGGGTCGATGCGGCTATGCATCGACTATCGAAAACTCAACAAGGGGACTGTGCGTAACAAGTATCCTTTGCCACGAATCGATGACTTGTTTGACCAACTGCAAGGCACGACAATATTTTCAAAAATCGATCTTCGTTCAGGCTATCATCAGTTAAAGATCAAGTCCGACGACATATCGAAGTATGCCTTCCGTACTCGATATGGTCATTACGAATTCCTAGTCATGCCGTTCGGTTTGACGAATGCCCCAGCCGCTTTCATGGATTTGATGAACCGAGTCTTCTGACCCCAAATCGATAAATTTGTAGTCGTGTTCATCGACGATATCCTTATCTACTCAAGGGACCGAGAAAAGCATGCAGAGCACTTGAAGACGGTACTGCATATTCTGCGTGAAAACAAATTATATGCCAAGCAGAGTAAATACGAGTTCTGGATGAGTAGTGTGACATTCCTCGAACATGTAATCTCTGCCGAAGGTGTCGCGGTGGACCCAAAGAAGATTGAAGCGGTGGTAGATTGGAAACGACCTGCCTCGGCTAGCGACATTCGGAGTTTCCTGGGCTTAGCGGGCTACTACCGAAGATTCGTACGAAATTTTTCAAAACTATCGTCGCCTCTGACTCACCTCACCCAGAAGGGAGTAGTATTTGAATGGAGTGACGACTGTGAATCCAGCTTTCAAGAGTTGAAGCAACGGCTCGTCTCAGCTCCAATCCTTGCACTTTCAGACGGTCCAGAAGGCTTTCAGATATTCAGCGACGCATCAAAAACTGGCCTCGGGTGCGTACTCATACAGAGAGATAAAGTTATCTCCTACGCTTCACGGCAGTTGAATCAGCACGAGAAAAACTACCCGACACACGACCTAGAATTGGAGGCGATCGTGTTTGCGTTGAAACTTTGGCGGCACTATCTCTATGGTGTGGCTTGCAGAATCTACACAGATCATAAAAGCCTGAAATACTTGTTTACGCAACGAGAACTCAACCTACGGCAGCGACGTTGGCTCGAACTCATAAAAGATTACGAGCTAACGATCGAGTATACACCGGGCAAGGAAAACGTGGTAGCAGACGCGCTTAGCAGAATGTTTATGTGAACACTAGCCATAAATAAGGTGATACGGCGAGACCACGAAGCGATGGGTATCGAACTCGGAATTGAGTATCGACACATGCACCTAGCTCAGTTGAAGTTAGGATCGAGCCTGCTTAGCAAGATAAAGACCGCACAGAAGGACGAATCATTCCTGAAGAAGATGCACGAGCTGATTTCAACAGGAAGGATGACTGACTTTGCGGAAGACGGAGACAAGACGATGCGACTAAAGGGAAGGCTATTCATTTCTGAAACTACTAAACTCAGAAAAGAAATTCTGGCGGAGGCATACTATGCGAAGTATTCGTTACATCCTGGAAGCACCAAGATGTACAAGAACTTGCGCACAAACTTTTGGTGGCACGACGTGAAGAAAGACGTGGCTATATTCGTGTCGCAGTGCATGGCGTGTCAGCAAGTGAAGGCGGAACACCAAAGGCCAGGCGGAGAGCTGCAGAACCTCGTCGTTCTCGAGTGGAAGTGGGACAACATCTCGATGGATTTCATTGTAGGATTTTTGAAGACGCCGCGGGGGAATGATGCGATTTGGGTCATTGTTGATAGATTGACCAAGTCTTCTCACTTCATTGTAATTAAAGTAGGATGGAGCATCGATCGGTTAGCACAAATCTACATCGACGAGATTGTTCGACTGTACGGGGTACCGACCTCAATAATTTTGGACATAGACGGGCGATTCCTATCGCATTTCTGGACGAGCCTACAAGCGGTGATGGGGACCAAATTAAACTTTAGTTCTGCATACCATCTCCAAACAGACGGTCAGACTGAGAGGGTAAATTAAATCTTAGAAGATATGTTGCGTCTGTGTGCGATCGACCTAAAGACTAGTTGGGATACGTATTTGTCGCTTGCGGAGTTTGCGTATAACAACAGTTATCAGTCGAGCATTTAGATGGCTCCATATGAAGCGCTCTACGGAAGGAAGTGTCGTTCGCCAATATGCTGGGACGAAGTCGGAGAACGACAAGTGCTTGGACCGAAACTGGTGGAGCAGGCCCTCGAAAAGGTCCGCTTGATTCGAGATAGACTCCGTATCGCGTAAAGTCGACAAAAGAGCTACGCAGATCTTCATCGACGACCGCTAAAGTTCTTGGTCGGGGACCATGTGTTTCTAAAAGTAACGTCCATGCACGGTGTGATACGGTTCGGCATTAAAGGCATGTTGAGCCCGAGACTTGTAGGCCCCTTCAAGATTATCGAGCGATTTGCAACGGTTGCTTATCGGATCGCACTACCTCCTGCCTTGGCTGATGTGCACGACATTTTTTACGTTTCACAACTTCAAAAATATTGCACGATCCAAGTCATGTGGTCAGCTTCGATCAGTTGGAGCTACGTACTGACTTGTCTTACTCGGAGGAGCCTATTCAAATTTTGGACCGCAAGGAGAAGGTGCTACGAAGTCGGTCGATGTCTTTGGTCCGCGTGCTTTGGCGGAACCATTCAGTTGAAGAGTCGACGTGGGAGATGGATACGAAGATGAAAGAGAAATACCCTGCGTTGTTTATCTAAATTAAGGTCAGACCCTTGTTCTTAAGTTTCGGGACGAAACTTTTTTTTAGTGGTATATTATGTAGCGCCCCGCTTTCGATAGGCGACGGACTTCATAATATGCTTGCGCCGAGTCAGATCGGCCGGGAACTTAGATGGCCATCCGACTCGATCGCTAAGCTTGGTAAACGATAACACCTTGCGGTATCGATCAAATCGATTTGGACGGACGTTACGAGAATCGATCCAACTAATGGAACGACTTCTATTGGAATAAGTTCTCGATACAGCGGACTGCGTCTCGGCGAGTGAGCTCTATATAAGAGTTCCTTCGACTGGACCAGACCGTTGTATGATTTTCTTGGAGCTTTTGTCGCTGGGTTTTGATGAAGTGCTTTCGCGTCATTTTCCTAGATGCAATTTACAAATTTAGAAGCAAGGGGAAAAGAAGAAATTCTAACAAAGTGTTGGTGCCATTGCAGGAGCTCGCGTAACTAAAGCTTGACGTTGCGAAGTGCTTCGACGATCGGCACGAGCAAAGTAATCGATGGGTGATTCGGCCCCTTCTTTTCTACTATGTCCTGTAAACTAATTTTTTGCCTCGAATTCATTCAAATCGAACGATGCTTGCTTCCAATCCACTAAGGTCAAGAACTCGAAAAAAATGTATCGATTTAGAGTAATCTACTCTGAAAAATACAAGTTTATCACATAAACCAGAAAGCTTAAGGTTCTACTAAAAAGATAGACTATTTCACGTGCTGCAAAATAATATGAAACGTCGATCGTGGGTTATGATGCCTCGGACAATTTGGTGCCTACGGGACGCTAAATCGGGAGTACGGCTTTGGGGAAAATGAATCGTTGCATGAGTTGGGGGAAATGATAATGTCGTTCAATACTGTCCGCGCTATACAAAACTGTTGCATATATTAAACTGTTCACGTATTGGCATAGTCATGGACAGCTTGTGCACAAGTTGATTTTCCTCGAATCGGTATCCGGGGCATCGGAATCGAATCGACCGAGGGGGAATGAATAATCGTGCTTCGGCACTGATGCATTACGGGTCCGTCAGTCAGGCTTGCAACCTAGACTGAACGGGCCGAAATGCCATTGAGATAGTCCCACGTGATGTGTAACGTCAATGACCGTGCATATAAGATAGTAGCATGCTCACCTATTGTCTTATGCAGGTCGTAAATATTATTTCTGTTTTTATGCAGAGACGAGCACGGCCGTGGTAAGAAATACGATAAATTGCTATATTTTATTATATGCTTTATTATTCAAAGATGGCTATCGATATAAACTGAATTCATTTAGTTCTAAATAGAAAGACAACTCTAAAGCATGCCTATTTTAACAATCAGAGTCGATTTAGATGAGTGGGTTGCACCAAAAAGTGTGCCAGAGTCAATGGTCTCTAAAGTCATCAAACTATATGTCTATGAATTCTTTTTGATGATACGAACCCAACCGTATGTCCAAAGTTGGATTTTGGCGGGCCGTGCACAAAATTGTCCGTTGAATCGGACCGTAGGACCCACAAAACGGCGATCCAATCAACTATCTCAGAATCGGACCAAACTTGGCATACAGGACCAAAAAATTGATACGGTCCTGTTGGCGCAAGTTTCATCTCGATCTGACGAGCGTGCACAAAGTAATTAGAAAATTTGCACAGAGGTCGATACGATAAATTTCGACGGATATGCATCAAATTCGTCGCGCACACGCGACCAATTTGAATTTCGTCAAAGCCCACACGACCACGAAGCCGTTACGCACCTTTCGATGCTTTCGGTTCGCGTCCACGTCGCCCGGATTGGCAGAACGCACGTCGTATCGAAGAGTTTTTTTAATTATTTTTAATATTTTAAAACAGATTTTTTTCCTAATCTTTGGGGACTGTTTAATCGGCACACAATGAATGAATATAGAAACGAAAAGAAGGGTTTCTATCTCCTATATATTGTCCATAAGTGTCTTCAAATAGAATCTCGAAATCGTGCATGGATTGGGAGAAAACTGACCGTGAACTAGAGTCTTTGGACTAATTTTTCTGTCCTGTTTGGGACACATTTTTGCTAATTTTCAACTCAATTTCTCTCGAGTTTTGGGTCACTAGAATTTAAACTATTTAATAGGAATTAGAAAGGGTTATAACAAGATCATACCAGACTTTACGGAACTCAAAACGATCAAACGATCGTTGAGATATTGCGTCGCGAATTCGCTGCGACTGTTGTCGTTCGCTGCTGCCGCGCTCTGTTCTGGATCCGCATGCGGGCAGCCTTCCGGCGACTCTCCGGCGCTTTCGCGGTGCCACGCGACGACTGGTGGTGCGCTCCAGGGAAGGGGAAGGCTGGGGCGTAGTTAGGGACTTAGGGTTTTAGAGTTTGATCGATTTTTCTTCATCTTTCCTCGTATATACGCGGCTCTGTGTGTGTGTGTGTGTGTGTATATATATATATATGTATACATATATATATATATATATATATATATATATATATATATATATATATATATATATATATATATATATATATATATATAATTCTTCTCGGGTTGGGCTGAACGATGGAGTTGAGAACTTAGGCTCGGGTTTTATTCCCTCTCGGTCCTCATGGCCCCATTCGGGTGACTCGTTATAGCTGCTGCTGTTGTTTGTTAATAATTGTTTTTGTTTTCCCTTTTTTTTATTAATATACATATTTTTTTTAATTTTATTAATATACATATATACATGTATACATATTATTAATATACATATATACATATATATATATATATATATATATATATATATATATATATATATTTTTATATATATATATATATATATATATATATATTTATATATATATATATATATATATATATATATATATATATATATATACCTATATGTATATATTTATTTATTCATATATATATATATATATATATATATATATATATATATATATATATATATATATATATATATATATATAAATATATATATATATATATATATATATATATATATATATATATATATATATATATATATATACTAAAATAATACTCTCTATGAAATTTAAAATAAAATCCCAATATATTCTATTATAGGGCCTATTTATAAAAATACGAATATATATATATATATATATATATATATATATATATATATATATATATATATATATATATATATATATATATATATATATATATATATATATAACGTTTATTTGACAAATATAACATAACCAGTAACGATAATAATATTATATAATAATAACCTCAAAAATAAAATAATAATAATAATAACAATAATAATAACGGAACTCAATAACCTACAATGAGGTATACACCACTATACACAGTCAAAAATCCTAAAATTGTACAAGGACCTATTTTATGCAAATAATAATATTTGATAAACGAATATTTAGAAATATTCACTAACTCATTAAAACGGAATACAACACACTCATACCAAATTCCATCAACACGAATGTCATGGGACGTGCCGCATGACTACATGGGCTTGGGCTCAGCTCGGATCCAGTCCGAGCTAAAATGGTATAACCGATTTTCCTAAAACTCAATAATATAATTAATAGATAATTAAAACTTCGGTAAGGATTAAGTCGCAATTTGGCCTGGTTTTCCTAGTTAGGACTTCACTATGGCTCGGCCTTCCTTACCAGGACTAATACACTGGTCAAGGCACGCCATTGCACTATCCGTACCACGATTTCTAGTCACCGTGTACTCCAAAACTCCACCATGGATAAAGTCATCTATCGAAATAATTAATTAAGTAATTAATAATAAAAATTCTAAAATCATCATTTAATTCAAATATAAATAAATAAAATATATTATCAAAATTTCGGGAAGGGGGTTACAAATTTACCTATCTTAAAAATAATTTCGTCCTCGAAATTCTAATACTTAGCTATTCCTCAATTTTTTTAAAAAGGAAATCTACTATTACCTTAATCTCCTTAAATTTAATTCCTCAAAACAGTTTATATCCTCCTCCTAGCCATTTTGTAACTACGAAACTCCGAGGACTTCTACCTACCTTTGGTTACACTACTCCCTCAAATCTCATGTCACTAAAACTTTATAATCGTCCAACTACTTGCGAAAATTTCTACCAATAGCCATCTACTGCTTATGGCATCTATAATCCTCTCATATCTATCAAGCAACCATAAAATTTAACAGGCAACAAATTTGTACAAGCAACTAATAATTATGGATAAATTCTAGTAAGCATGACCATTCGTCGCTCTGAGATAGGGAGGACAGGAAGATAAGGAAAAATAACCGAGAGTGAATTTGAAGTTTCCAGAGTGGTAGAGAGTATCCAATGATGCAGATAGACAAAAAATTTATGAGCCATTGACCTATTTTTCTAGATTGAGCTACTCTAGTCCAGTCACTTGCTAAGTCAAAGAACCCTTCGCCTCTTGGAGTGGCTTGCAATCCGTGTAATACAGAATTTTCGTTCTCGAAATTCTGAACAAAGTTCCATAATAGAACGAAATTTGAGAAATCAAGATTGTGATCTTTTTAGTGGTTATTTAAACACACGGAAAAGAGATATAAATGCAATGCAAGATCGTATCGCAACTTTCAGGTAGATGGGATAAGGGTTACAAATGACTTTACTTTCTAAGAGGTGGGAACTACATAATAGGTATAGAGGCCTATTTCAAAAAGTTTGGTTTTATAGTCCAAGTGTGGTGGTATGCATGGATGGATTTTATTGGATCTTAATGGGTTCCCTAATTGGACATTAATCGTTAATTGGTTGAACCTCGAATTTTAGTCTCTATAGACTGGTCAAGATTCCAATGATAAAACTATTTCTACTAGGTTAGGGTAACTTAGAATAGGTTTCTACCCAAGTGGTTGAGCTAGTTGGGCAGTCGGATTGGTTAAATAGGTTCTATAAGCCCTGAAGATACGCCTTCCGTGACTTTTGTGTTTAAGTAGCACGAGAAGACACAATTGAATGGCACACTAGTGACATGTGCATAGTGGGATTCGAGTAGGTCATAACCATATATTGGTCGAAAGGTTCGAGTCGAGGTTGAGACTCTAGTGGAAGTCGGGAAGTATACCAGTATTATGGTAAGGGTTATAGCTAGTCCTTTCGTCCTGAAAGTCGTACCATAAAAATAGAGTACAAGGGGACGTGTTTGAGTGGAATATGATATACCAAGATGAAGGTGGACTTGTCTAGATCTTGCATATAAACTTTGTTGGACAGTAACAGCTGGTCTCGTGCTTCGATTATTAATGACACGGTCGGGAACACAAAATGATCTAAAGGGAAAGTGGGAGTTCATGGGGCACTAATTATCATCCTAATAGAAATTATTCTAATCAATCAGTATTTGTCGTATATTCCAAAAAAATTTAGAAGGCTTACAGTCTACCCTACTTAGAAGTTAGGACATGGTCTTAGGAATAATGAGGTTAGAAGCATTCTAAAGTCCAGATATTGTACCTCGACCCTTGGTAATGAAGAATAAGGTACGGCGTAACGGGATACGGTAGATATAAGTCAAGTCAAAGATTGTTTCTCAATAAATAGAAAATGAGTATGTACAATAACACATGGTCGATAAAATAGAATGACCTACTCGTCCACAGTATACAAGAGTTATCGACGGGGTAACCAACTCTAAGGCGCCTCATATGAAAAGATTTTTAACAACTGAGTCATGAATTTCTATTGGGGTCAAACCTGCCAGACTATTGTCATAAGGGTTCTAGTTAAAGCAAGCTTCAAGCAAATAATTAGAGGCTCACGCCATTTGGTTCCTTGAGAATAGATAGTCTCCTAGGTTGGCATTTTGACTAAGGGTAAAATCTTCATCATTCTCAAGTTCAGATGACTAGAAGGTCCCAATAGTAGTTTGAGGGTCGAGAGGAAACGAATAACTCAATCACATGGCTGGCCGATGGTAGCTACACTTGTGTATACAACTATCATAGCCATGGGAATTACTCTGTATCTCTCTGCCAATTACGAGCTTCCGTCTTTCCAAATCAGTGAAAGACAAAGACAATAAAGAGTTCAAGAAAGATGTCACCGAATACAATCACGTGATTCAAAGACGAATATATAATTCAAGAGGAATTGTCAACGCAGTTATAGATGAGATCCTAGATACATCTACATCTCAATCCTCGTAGGTTAATCAGAGGGAGAGCGAACCAAGTGCACTACGGTTGATCAGACCGTAATACATCGATTCTGAATAGACAATATGTTAGTGGGCATCCCCAATAAACATATGTCTTGAATCAAGCTCGATAAAAGAGTAAGCTTGCAAAACTAGGCTGTAATAGCAGTATTGGTCAAGATGGTCAAAATACAAGTATGCGAGATTTTTGAAAGGGGCACAAGTAGTTCAAGTTTTATGAGAATCAAAACCTTACCCAGTGTTCTTGCTTATACAGCCTTTCCACTATCTTCTTATCCATAAAGTCTTGATCGACTAATGGGTTATGGACCTCTAAATTATATATTCTAAGTAAACTTATTAGCGTCAGTCAATTACCTCGTCAATATATCACAAGGATCATAGAATGCTAGGTTGGGAGACATGTTACCCAACTTACAAAACTTCAACTAGTATTGGTTTTGGATCTTATGGGACCCACAGGGCATTTTCCTATCCTCTATAGTATCCTAAAATTGTAATCATGTCTGAAGTCATTTTACCGAGGATTATGCCTCGCCCGTATACTCCGGTTGTGGTAAACCCTTGGTTTTATAACTCAAATATGATACAAAATCGAACACTTCCTAACTCTTTCTAATATTGACCCAAGGGTAGCTACGATCAAAGAGGACCATTAGCCATAGTTTTAGCAATATCTATAACCTATACTTCTTAAACTAATTTCACTCTAGGGGCCGTGCCTCGCCAGTGCGCTGCTGGTTGCAGTGAATCCATAGTCTCCATAATTCAAATAAATGGTGACAGTGTGCTGCTGTCCTGCCATTATGAGTTAACTAGCATTCCTTTAACTATATCTGTAAAATATTCATGAGCTCCTAAAGAATCGAACAAGTTGACCCTGAAATAGAGCGTAAGCATTTGTCCTATCAGTCACAATCCTTAAGAAGGAAATAACTGAAGACAAGAAATACAAACATTCTAACTATTTCATGTGTACTCAAGCCTTTGAGAAAAAAAACTTGAATCGACAAGCTCGAGGTTCGTATATGGATAACATAATCAGAAATTATATAAAAATAATAATTCTTAGGCAAAATAGGAACTAAAATAGGCAATTCGGACTAAGATATGAGGATGATATCTAAATAGGTAAATAGAAGGAATTGAACAATTTATCAAGGTTAGACCATTAACTTTATGAAGTCCTGTCTCACCAAGCGAATACCCTATCCACATAGGATCATATAGTCATATCAAGAGGTAATAATGTACCTATGGGAATTTGACAAACTATCAAAATTAATAACCCTCATCTAAATTGCATAGCCTAGACTACCCATCGGTAAATTTTGTATAAGGGACTCCTAGTCCTAGTCATTCTTTTAAATTAAATTAATCCTAACTCGTGAATGAGCATTTCCTAGTTGCAGACTCGCAATAGTACGACTAACTTAAGTACTATCACGAGTTCGCATGATTTGTAAAAACAGACCTGCATGGGCCACCACAAAAACTTGTCACGACCTGCACCCGTATTTTTTTTAAAACGGATGCGAGCGCGTCCAAGCCAGCCTACGTCGCAGAGTCGGCGGTAGAACGCTGTATAGCCACAATGCTCAAAATCACAAGTAATGCTCATTCACAAAATAATTTAATTTATAATATTCGTAAGTTTTACATTTGCAGAAAATATAAACTCGTACAAATATTGGAATGACTACAACTCAGCTATCTAGCTAGTCTCTAGGCTTTTGTCTGCACGTACACCTGTAACTCCCACTCTAAGTGAATCCACGGCTAACCTAAAAAATATTAGTTTTCAGTCAGGAATGGAACGAGTACAATTCACTGAGTGCAGTTTCAATATATGAAAATGACTATATGACAGAGATTAGCCTTTAGACATATGATCCATAAAAACAAATGAAGAAAAACATAATAAACTAAATACCGAAAAGCAGTAAATGAAAAACAGAAAATACTCACCGACTGACAGACTGAAATACCTTTGATATGTGATCGGTCTCGGGACAATTATGCGACACGGTCTGCACAGTCTAAAGTTACACTGTCTACACTGTCTAAAGTTACACTGTCTACATTGTATAAAGTTATACTGTCTACATTGAATAATGCAATAAAGAAACACGGTCTACTTTACAATAATAAATAACTGTTTACACTGTCTACTTTGTAATAATAAATCACTGTTTACACTGTCTACTTTGCAATAATAAATCACTGTCTATACTGTCTACACTGTCTAAGGTCAGATCACACATAGTTGGTACTTCACCCTCTAGACACAATAAGGAACAAAATCAACATAAAACTAAATCTACTTTGTAATAATAAATCACTGTTTACACTGTCTACTTTGCAATAATAAATCACTGTCTATACTGTCTATACTGTCTAAGGTCAGATCACACATAGTTGGTACTTCACCCTCCAGACACAATAAGGAACAAAATCAACATAAAACTAAAATCACATATCTATCGACTAAACACTGATGCATAGTAAAGATCAATACTGAAAACAAATAATAAACTGTACTCGTCTGTGGTCCTTTGCTGGTGAACCCGATAATCCAAACCACTCAGTGTACCACAATAGTCCAACTCGTACAACAGTCTCCGGATGCTAAAATAAATATTACCAATATTCTCAAAATAGTCAAATTAGCTAGGATTGCCTATCCTTAAGTCCAATTCTGGACACAGGGGCAAAACGATAATTTTGGGTCAAAATGGTGTCCGTCGTTGGACCCGTTTTGCACCGAAAAGCGTACCAGAGTCAATGGTCTCTAAAGTCGTCAAACTACATGTCTACAAATTCGTTTTGATGATATAAATCCAACCGTATATCCAAAGTTGGATTCCGGCAGACCGTACATAAAATCGCCCGTTGAATCGGACCGTGGGGACCGTAAAACGGCGATCCAATCAACTGTCTCAGAATCGGACCAAACTTGGCATACAGGACTAGAAAAATGATACGGTCCTGTTGGAGCAAGTTTCATCTCGATCTGACGTACGTGCATAAAGTAATTGAAAATTTTGCACAGAGGTCGATACGGTGAATTTCGACGGATACGCATCAAATTCGTCGCGCACACGCGACCAATTTAAATTCTGTCAAAGTCCACATGACCACGAAGCCGTTACGCACCTTTTGATGCTTTCGGTTCGCGACCAAGTTGCCCGGATTGGCGGAACGTACGTCGTATCTGTAGGAGCGTAAAAAGTACTTCAAAGACCAAGTCAAAGAAGTTGAGAACTTTACGCAATTCAAACTGAGTCAAACTCAGACTCTACGCGAGCTACTCTCTACGCATGCTATTCTCTATGCGAGAAGCTTTTATGCGAGAGTTATCCTCCACTTTTACGTCGGGGACAGACTGTCAGCCGCATTTAATTCAAGTGATTTGATCTGACACAATAATTTTCTGACAGCAGGATTACACAGAAGCCGAGAAAATCTTTCCACCAAACCCAATACTCATCGTATAGTGTGCAAATGGGGCTATTTTACGCTCAATAAAACTGCTTCTTTTACGCACGATAGCTATTCGAGCTTTTACGCTCAAAGCTATTGTGGGCGTAAAGTCTATTTGGGCTACTTTTTACGCTCAAGGCTATTTTTTTAGCCACTTTACGCGGGAAGTTTATTTTGGGCTATTTTACGCTAGTTTGCCACTTTATGCTGGGAGCATATTTTGGATCATTTTTACGCTCGATCTTTCCTGGCTACTTGAGAACGTGGTTTGCCTACGTGGCTTTCATGCCACACTTATCGAGGAACGTGTGTACGTGCTCTCCCCACTTTGTTGAAGTAGTAGGACACGTGTCACCATGCGTAGAGATCAAAACTCTACATGGGACACGTGTCAACGTGCGTAGAGGATGATTTACATCGTGGATGACAGTTACTAGCGTAGAGACCCAATTTTGTTGCTTTTTACGCACAAAGGGTCAAGTCTATAAATAGACTTATTTTTACATAGACAGGATCAAGAGATCAACATAGAGACAGGAGAGGAAATTCTGAGAAAACTCATACTTCCATGGTGATATTCCCAGAAGCATTTCTTCAACTTTTTCTTAAGAACAGGGTGAAGCAAAGCAAGAAAGCATTCGACTGTACCATCAGTGCCATTGCTCGATACCTTTCCGGTGACTTAGTTCTTCCGATTGTTCGTCTTCTTCAAGCAGTTTTCTTCATCATCATCGTATGGTCCAAGAAACAAAGTGATCGCTCTCAGATCAGACTTCCATAGCAATACTTCCTAGAATAATTTGTACTTCTTGTATTTTTTCTCGTTTTCTTTCAAAAGCCAATTTTAGGCATTTTGTTAAGTGAAACAAAATGGCGACTCTACTGGGGATGACCTTCTCCTATGACGAGAAGGCAATTACTCAATATGATAATGTGACGGTCGAATCGACAAAGAAGACTCTGGCTTTGCACTTCGACCATACTGCCTACGAAGAAATGCTCCGAACTGGGGGTAGTACTTGCTGCTCCAATGTTCAGAAATCGTGGAAGGCGCAAAAAGTTTGGATTCCTAAGTCCAAAGCATCCTAGGATCTTCCTGCTGTCTCTGAAGGCAAAGGAATCCTTCCTACTCCTGTTGTGGAGGCTCCCGTCTGTGACGAGGCAGTCTCTACTTCGATGATACGCCCAGAGCGTAAAAATAAGTCTCCCGTCTGTGACATGGCAGACTCTCCAGTTTTACACTCTGTGCGTAAAAATCAATCTTTACGCTCTGTGCGTAAAACTCAAACTTTACGCCCTGAGCGTAAAAATCAATCTCCCGTCTGTGACGTGGCAGACTCTCAAATTTTACGCCCAGTGCGTAAAAATCAAACTTTACGCTCTATGCATAAGAATGTCTTCCGTCTGTGACGTGATAGACTCCAAAGCTTTACGCTCTGTGCGTAAAAATAAGTCTTCCGTCTGTGACGTGGTAGACATACAAAATTTACGCTCCACGCGTAAAGGAAAATCTCTCGTCTATGACGTGGCAGATACTCATGTTTTGCGCCCTACGTGTAAAGGTAAATCTCCTGTCTGTGACAGCGTAGATAAAGTTCACAATAATGCCTTTGCATCTAAAGTGAATTTACCTACACGCATGCAGCATAAAAATATTATTGATAAAACTTTGGTTCTCCACCAACAGCCTTCTTACACTGCTTTACGTAAGGTACCAAACCTACAAATTATGCGTAATACTGATGGAGTCCTTTGTGCACAAAAATCTTAAGATTTACGCACGCAACTCCAAGCGCATAAAAATGTACAGTTTGGTTCTGCTAATGCAGCCAGTAATCTTCTTTATACACAAGGGACTAAACGTTTCTCTACCCCAAATGTAATAAAGAAGACTACTCCCTCTACTTCTTCGGATTTACGCGAGTTGCTAGTACAAAAGCGTAAAAATAGACAATCTCATGTGACACTCCCCTAAGATAATCATTATTGTGAGTGTCACCAGATTGTAATCAAATGTTGCTGTTCGGCTTTGAAACGGTCAGTTTTTGATCGATTAAGCTATAATGTACCTCAGCAGCAAGCTGATGACCAAGAGCATGAGTTGTAATATGCGTCAGTCAATATGGCATCTCATACCAACAGAGGACGACGTCCAAGATGCAACTCATCCCAGACTCCTGGTCAATAACAGTTCAACAGACTTCTTGATTCCTTTGAAGGGGTATATCAACATACCCGGTCAAGAAGTCAAAGACAGTTGCAGCCCTCAGATTCAGAAGCTAGGGGCACCCAGTCTTTTGAGTCAGATACTGATAGTGTCGATTCATACCTCTATACCAATCCCTCTGTATATTCAAAGGAGGTTGAATCCTATGCTATTGGAGATGAACCGGAGACGTCATCTGTTAATACAGAACAACGTCTCTCTGCCGTTGAGCAATCACTGAACGACATGCTTACTATGATGCAAAGCATGCATCAAATAATAATGACTCAGCAAACTGCTCAGCCGGCAGTAGTAACTCCGGTGCAGGTAGTAGCATAAACTCAAGATAGTCAGGGGCTGATATACCTTTGAATAATCAAGTGCTTGCTGTCAATCAAAATTTTGCATCTCCAGATCCTATCATTCCGGAAGATGTACCACCTCCGGTGGGGGTGACGGTAGATCCAGCAACTATTCAATCGAATGTGCTTCCTCAAACTAGCGAAACTATTCAAGCAGTGCGTGAACTAAAAGCACAGTTTGAAGTTTTGAAGCACAAGGACCAGCTCCAGAGGTTAGGGATTAAGCAACCTTATCCTCCTTATTGGAATGACGTACCCTTTCCTCCGAAATTTAAGCCACAGTCAATGGTGTTATTTGATGGAAAGGCATCTCCTAGTCAGTATATCAATTACTTTGATATTATGACTGTGCATCTACAGAAGAATGATGCTCTTCTCACTCGAGTTTTCATCGGGTGTTTGACGGGTTCAGCCTACGACTGGTATCGTAGTCTACCCGACAATTGCATTTCGTCTTTTGACGAATTCAAAGCAATGTTTTTTCCCGTTTCTATGAGAAAGGCATGGACATGAACATGTCCCCCTTAATAGAAATCAAACAAAAGGAGAAGGAAGATATTCGGACGTTCATTGAACGTTTTCGACATGCAACTTTGAAGATGCCTCATGGTATGCCAGATTCAACATTGATTGATACATGCAAGATGAATCTGCGACCATCCATTACTGTCTTTACGGGCTCTCAATTCACAGATTGGGCCTCATTCATCATAGCAGCAGTTTCAGCCGAGACCAATGGTAGATTAGCTCGTGAACACGGGATAATTTTTGCCTCAGAAGACAAAGGAAAGAAAGGCTCTTTTGGTAATAATTCCGACAATCGTAATGGGAAAGGGAAGGAAACCCTAGTGATTAATCTTTCAAAACCCAAAACGACGCCGAATAATCAGGAATCTTCTAAGCCAAAAGAAGAATACTCTTTCGATGACAGTGATATCCCAGGGATATTCCAATGTCTGGTAAAGAGTGGCAAACTCTAGATTTCAGAACCGAAAAGACCTAATGAAGTGAATCTGACCGATAATCCCAAATATTGTATCTATCACAGATACATAAATTATCCTACCAAGGCTTGCTATGTCTTGAAGAAGAAAATCCAAGAGCTGATAAATGCCAATGCCATCGCTTTAACCAACGATGAGCATACTGTCACAACCAATATGATTTTTCTTCAATTTGGAGGTTTTCTCCACAGTAATTCCCAGTTGGAATTGTCCCAATTCTAAAGGCGATGATAATATTGTGAATATCCCGTCTACCAGAGAGCAAAATGAAGGACTTTTACCTCTTACACTGAAAAATGGTGAAATCATGTGGGTACATCCTGATTTAGTTCCTGAAATGGAGAATGAAGATAAACTTCAAAATCCAAGAAAGGTAAAAAAGTCAAAACATGCAACATGATTTCTCATGTTTTAACCCCAGACTATGATGATTTGGATCATTTGTGGGGTGGCATTCCTTTGGAGGATAGACTGAGGGGATTGAATATATGCCCTCCAAGTTTGACTCCTCCAACCAAACTCAAGCTTAATCATCGGCAGTGGTTAGCTATGAATAGTGTCCCTTTATACAGGGCACAACAAGTCTTTGCTGCTTATGAGAAAGCTCCTGTTGGAGTTTTTTCTCTTGTCCCAAATCCTCCTTCTCTTGTGGCTACAGAGGTTTCTATTCCTCTGTCCCCAGTGGCTACAGAGGTCTCTATTCCTCCTTCCTCTGTTAAACCATCTATTAAGAATCCACTGTCCATTCACTTGTACAGTCAACAATCAGTCAATCTCATAAAAATGATGGGCTACGACTTTCAAAAGGCAGAAGGTTTGAACTATGATAAAAGAATACGACTTCCTTTACAAATTCAAAGTCAAAAATCTACTGTTGGATTGGGTTTTGAGGTTCCTCATAAAAATTCTCGCAAGAAAAAGATTAAGGGAAAGAAGACTAAATCCTGCAATATGGTACTTCATGCTCCTGAGTCAGAAGAAGAAACCTTTGCTGGTACGAGATCTGGGAAAGAGTACCACAAAGATTATGAGGGATCTTCCAAAGAAGCAGAGGACGTAGTTGAAATATTACCAGCTCAACCATCTCATGTTCCTGCTAAACCATCTGTGGTTGAGAAAGGGAAACAGAAAACAGTACGCTTTGACGTCCCATTGAAATCTGCTTCAAATCAAGGGGTGGTGATGAAACCCTACAAGTTTGATATTCTAGCCCAGTTAGCTAATACTCCGGCTAGACTTTCGATCTTCGAGCTGCTTCGTCTTTCTAAAGAAAACAGAGAGACTCTGAGTGAAGCTTTGTTGCAAGCAGACTCATGCTTAGCTCAACTCAAGAGTCCTGACAATATACCAGTGTCTTGCCCACAATGTCATAGTGTGATGGAAGCAATTCCCAATATCACCTTCATACAAGAAGATATGATGTTGAAGCATAATAAGCACGACAGGCCTTTGTGCTACACTGGGTATATCGAATCCACTGAAATTGACAGGATTTACATTGATCCTGGGTCTTCTATTAGCATTATTCTTCAAAGTATGCTAAAACCTTTGAGGATTCCTACTAGTGATTTGACTTACACTAGTACCACAATAGTTGGTTTCAACTCTGGCAAGAGTAAACCACTGGGGAAGATTCGTCTGAAGATTCAAATTGATGATCTTCGAACTATGGCAACATGTTATGTTATCAACTCAGATGTATCTTACAACATCCTTCTCAGAAGACCGTGGATACATGAGCATAACATTGTGCATTTAACTCTTCACCAATGCTTCAAGTACGTGGATTCCCAAGGGGTTGTGAAAGACTAAATTTGCTGATATCAATCCTTTCAAGGGTATTAAAGCCTATTTTTCTGACTCAATACTCTACAAACAAGAGCATATGAAGGAGATATCAGATATGGCTGAAGATCAATCACCTATTAAAGATTAATCTGTCAATGAAGATCCTCCAAAAGAGCAACCTTTGAAGATTAAAGTCAAAGGTCGGATCCAACCCCAACCTGTCAATGACCAACCTCTGATAATCAAGGTCAAAGGAAGATCTCGAGCTTCGTTTGAGGAATCAGTGAATATTCCTGCCAAGAGCCAAGTTCAACCTCTCATGATCAAAGTCAAGGGACGTACTTCTCGTACGAATGATCCAGAACCACCACTGATCATCAACCTTGGCAAGTCTACGCAGAAGATGGATGATGGTCCGTTGATGATCAATCCGAAGCGTAGCAGTCAAATTATAAATGATATAAATATTGATCATTCTGTACTTTCTAATATAAATAAAGATTTCCTTTTGGAGTATATGGCTGTCAAATTTATTGGGAGAGTGACTTTATCTTCTGATGATCAAAGTCATCAATATAAAAATGACATAAATACAGAGGAAACCCTATATATTGATCATAAGGAGAATTCCTTTCCTCCTCATGTCGATGTTGGACCTTATGCTCAAAGGTTCCTAATATCTTCTTCCTACCTTCTTCCTGTAGCCACTTTATCACAAGCTTGCGTAACTTATAGACGTCACGAAGAATCTTACTTCGTGATTCCGTCTGATAAGAAAAATAAGTGCCAAATCGTGTTTGGCCTGGCTAGAAATATCCCTGTTATTCAGACAGATAATCTCAGAGATAAAGATAAAGGAAGAATCTGAATTGATAAATATAGTCAACAATCTCTAAAGATTATCCAGAACATGGGATATGATTTGAAGACTATGCAAGGTCTCAATCAAGGCAAAGGTAGACGATTACCATTATATGGTGATCCGTTTTACCAGAAAACTCGGCATGGGTTAGGGTACGATCCGTCTCACATGTTTAATGAGGATATACAAGAAGAATTTTCTTCCAGTTCTTCACAATCCTCAGATTCGGAAGAAATCTAATTCATCGAATTAGATACATCCCACATGTACAAAGAAAATATGGAAGAATGTTCTTCCAGTTTTTTATAATCCTCATATTCTGGAGAAGACTATTATGATAAATCTGAGTGCGTATTCTCAGTCAACATGGTTCAAACTGATGGTGAATCTGAGCCATTTGAGAATGATCCTTGGGCACAACAAATGGACACTCAATGGGAGGTTCGTTTTGAACAGCGACAGCCACCTACAGAGGATAAGATTGTCCAGATTGATGTTGGAGATGGAACTACGTCCAAGCCAATATTTATCAGTAAAAACCTCTCCGAAGATGAAAAGGAAGAGTTGATACAACTGATTAAAGAATATATTGATATCTTTGCATGGAGTTATGAGGATATGCCGGGTCTAGATCCTAAAGTTGCTACTCATAAACTCAATATTCTTCCTAATGCCAAACTTGTGAAACAGCAATAGCAGTGTTTTCGACCAGACATGATGGATACAATTGAAGCAGAAGTCAAAAAGTTGATTACATGTGGCTTTGTTCGTGAAGAACAACACCCAGACTGGGTTGCCAACATTGTTCCTGTTATGAAGAAGAACGGAAAAGTCCGAGTTTGCATAGATTTTCGGGATCTTAATGCAGCTTGTCCAAAGGACAAATTTTCACTTTCGATTACCGATGTCATGATAGACAATACATGTGGTTTTGAACGCATGTCTTTCATGGACAGATTTTCAGGATATAATCAAATTAAGATGCATCCGGGAGATGAAAAACATACTGCTTTTCGTACACCCCTTGGAGTCTACTGCTATACGGTTATGCCGTTTGGTCTGAAAAATGTCGGTGCCACGTATCAACGGGCTATGAGGAACATCTTTCAAGAACATCTACAAAAAACAGTTGAATGTTATATAGATGATATTGCTGTTAAAAGTCGATTAAAAGATGATCACATTCAAGACTTAAAGACGGTATTTGAGTTGATGCGTCATCATCAACTGAAGATGAACCCTACTAAGTCTTTCTTAGGGGTTTCCAGTGGCATGTTTTTGGGATTTGTCATAACTTCGCAAGGTATCCATGTTGATCATGATAAAGTTAAAGCAATTCTTGAAATGCGTCCTCTACGCAATTTAAAAGAACTCCGCGGCTTCCAAGGCCGCATTGCTTATATCAGGAGATTTATATCCAATCTTTCTGGGAGATGTCAACATTTCTCCCGTCTATTAAAGAAAGGAGTATCATTTGTTTGGGATAAAGTATGTCAGAAAGCCTTCAATGATATCAAGCAATACCTTACAAATCCACCTATTCTGGTACCTCCAGTGGTAGGAAGACCATTTTTGCTATATGTTCGAGCCTTGGATCATTCACTTGGTGCTCTTCTTGTACAGAAAAATGACAAAGGTCATGAACAGGCAATTTATTATCTTAGCCGAATGATGGTCGGAGCTGAACGCAGGTATACTCCTGTGGAAAAGGAATGTTTGGCCTTGGTTTTTGTTGTTCAAAAGACATGACATTATGTGTCAGGACAGACTATCCATGTCATCTCCAGAATAAATCCTATTCGGGTATTGATGAGAAAACCGAGTATTCTTAACTCCAGGTTAGCCACCTGGCCGATGATGCTTACTCCTTATAACATGGTCTATGTACCTCAAAAATCAGTGAAGGGCCAAGCATTAGCTGATTTCCTAGCAGCTCACCCTATACCTGAGACATCAAAACTATATGAGGACATTCCAGATAAAGTCGTGGATTGCAACATGACTTTGAAGGATGACATTTGGCAACTATATTTTGATGGAGCATCACGGGTCGGACCTAAAGGCAATATTGTCTCCGGAGTAGGGATCGTCCTGTTTTCTCCTGACAAAATGGTCATATACCGTGCTTATTCTCTCAATGAGCCATGCTCTAACAATGTGGCAGAATACAATGCTATGTTGATTGGTCTCCAAGTCGCAAAAGAATTGGACATTGAGTTCTTAGAAGCTTATGGAGATTCTCAACTGATTGTTAATCAGGTTAGAGGGACATATGAAGTCAGAAATCTTGACCTCATCCCTTATCATCAAATGGTAATCGAATTGGTCCTTTCATTCAAAGGATTTTTTATCAAATTCGTACCACGTTCTCAAAACTTGGAAGCTGATGCTCTTGCTAGTTTAGCTGCAGACTCAGCTGTTCCAATTAGAAGATAAAATACCATCACTTTGTTGGATCGAGACTTATTCTGTATAAAGAATAACTTGCGTATTGAACAGAGTTATACTACAGAATCAAGTTCTCAACAGAGGGATTGGAGAAGTCCATTCATTGATTATACGATTCATGGGATTTTACCTGAAGATCCAAAAGAAGATGCATCAATCAAGAGACGATCATTTCGATTCTATTATGATACTTCTTTACATTTGTTATATCATCGTTTATATGACGGACTTTTGCTACGCTGTCTCTCAGAGAGTGAAGCTAAGCAAACACTTCGTGAAGCTCATGATGGTGTCTGTGGTGCCCATCAACCGGGTCTAAAATTACAGGACCGTATTCGAAGAATGGGATATTATTGGCCTTCTATGATAGCAGATACTGTAGATTATGCCACACGGTGTAAAGCGTGTCAAATTCATGCTAATTTTATTCATCAACCATCTGAGTTCCTACATCCTACAGCAGCTTCTTGGCCTTTCGAAGCTTGGGGCATGGATATTATTGGTCCGGTTAACCCTTCTTCTGTCAAGGGACATCGGTTTATACTGGCTATAACCGATTACTTTTCTAAATGGGCAAAAACAGTTCCCCTTGCTGAAGTAAAAATATCTAATGTAGTTAGCTTCATCAAACATCATGTCATTTATCGTTTTGGGATCCCCCGAAGGATAATCCATGACAACGGACCACAATTTGCCAGTCAGGCATTTTATCGGTTCTGTGATAAGAATCGGATCCAAAATCTGGCTTCTACGGCTTATAATCCAGCTACTAATGGTTTGGCCGAAGCTTTCAATAAGACAATCATTAAACTTCTCAAAAAGTTCATCTCTTCTAATAAACGTGGTTGGAATGAGAAACTTGGAGAATGTTTATGGGCTTACCGAACGACAGTCCGAAGTCCGACTGGTTTTACACCATTTTTACTGGTTTATGGATGTGAGGCTGTTCTCCCACTGGAAATCCATATTCCATCTCTTAGAATAGCCATTGCTAATGAGCTAACTACAGAGAACAATGATCACTTACGACTCTAAGAACTTGAAGGATTGGACGAAAAGCGTCTTCAAGCACAACAACATATTGAGCTATACCAAGCCCGTATATCTCGAACTTTCAATCGTAAAGTGAAAGAGAGTATTTAAAGTCGGCAAGTTAGTTCTAGCTGTCCGAAGACCGATGGTGATGACTCATAAGAGCAAAGGAAAATTTCAAGCAAAATGGGAAGGTCCCTATGTCGTCGAGACAGTCTTCTCTAATGGTGCCTATAAGTTGTCTAAACCTAATGGAGATTTGCTCATGATGCCGATCAATAGCAAATTCTTGAAGAAATATTATGTTTGAATTTCTTCATTATTCTCCAGCTACCAATGTTTGGTTAAGCTGATTACTTGTCTCCTTGAAGTGAATTTTGATCTTCTGTCTTACCAGCTGATTAAAAAAAGAGATTTATTATTTATCATGTTCTTATGACCTCTGAATAAATATTAAGTCTACTTCTTTTCCTATCTATCATGTCCATTTGGCCTCTGAATAGATATTAATCTATTTTTTCTTTGAGTTGTTACGATCTGTCACGTTCATAATACCTCTGATAGTATCGTATACTCTAAACAGAAAATGAGATTCATTATCTATCATGTCCATATTACCTCTGGATAGATATAATTTATTGAGTTTAGAAGACTTGTCATGTCCATATTACCTCTGATAAGTGTTTTCTATCTCATACCTATTATTTAATTTCAAAACAAATGATAGGATCATAAAACAAATATTTTATTTATTTCTTGTAAATATTACAAAATGAAAAAAGATGGAAGATTACAAAAGCTCTTTATTTGCCTAAGGCGGAGCAGATAAGTCTTTTAGCAGTTTCTGCAGCTCTACTAGACGCTTTTTACGAGAGCTCAATACATTTTTAGTAGCTAAGGAGCGTCGGGCTTCAGGAGTGCAGATATGAGAAAGTTCAGCAAAAGTGACTATCATCTTATCTTTGGCTTCGTCAAGGGTTTTGATGGTAGATTCAGCTCCAAAGACTTGTTCTTCCAAAATCGAGCTCTGTGTAAGTTGCTGGTCTCGAGCTATGATCAGCTGATCCCTCTCCGCCTCCAAGCGAGCCAACTCAGCCTCAACTTCTCGAATTTTATCATTTTGTTGATGAATTCTCATATTCGAGGTTTCATAGGCTTCTCTCTGGCTATCCAGCTGGGGTTTTGCTCCTGCCAAAAAAGCTTTTTCTTTGGCGACCTTTATGCTGTACTCATGGAGGGCTTCATTGAAAGTCGTCTCCCGAACGAGGTATTCAGCTGATAAAACGTCATACTCCTCTTGGATGAGACTTTCAGTGGTTTCACTTGACAGCTTCAGATATTCTTTGTTGGGCTGTTCAAGTCCCTCTACGACTTTCTCCAATGCCGCTGCTCTCGCTGCATCATTAAACATGGCGACATTTCTGATCGTAAGAGAGATAGATGCCTTCAAACTTTCATAATTAAGGCCCTTATTCAGGACCATCTTGATCAAAGCTGCAAAAGTCTTGTAAAAAGTCTCAGTATGAATCTCAACTAAGAGATTCATTTCTGCACTCAAGCTCGGTGTTGCGGCGATGTCTATCAAATCTCTTCTTTGAAGACTAGGGACAGATGTTGCCTTAGTAGCAGGCTGAGATGAAGACATTGTTGTCACTGCTACCATGGCCAACTGATTCCCAGGAGCTTCAGGAATAGTATCTTCAGCATTTGTTACTCCAGCCGTTTCTGGAGCTGAAACTACTTGAGTTTCGATGGCGGTGATTAGTGTGGGTGGAATGGTAGTTGTGGCAGCTGACTCCGGTTCAGGCATTGTCTCTTCAGGAACTTGTACTGGATCAGTAGTAATAGCAGAGGATGCTATTACAACTTCCCCAGCTTCAGTTGATGACTTAAGTATGCCTTCATCACCTTCTTCAGCTGCTGGCTCTGCAGAATCTTCAAGTATTTCAGTTGTAGTGAGTCCTTCTACAACTGATTCTTCGTTGAAGTCTAATTCTTCTTCAGTAGCCTCTTCATCATCTACAGTAGGTTCTACTGCAGTTTGTTCGTTATTCTTGCTCTCAGCAGGAGGGGACACTTCTGGCTGAGCCTACATTTCTGGCTCTTGTTGTACCTCCATAGATGGAGGACATTCTTTCTGAGTCTCCACTTCGGGCTCTCGTGGTACTTCTTCTTGAGCATCTTCTTCTTCTGAAGAAGAAGCCTCCTTCTCAGACTCTGCATTTTCCTCATAAATATCTTCTTGAGGAGGAGGAGGAGCCACAAGCTTGGATGTAATGATGACACCTACAAAAAAAATTAAACAAAATAAGTTAATATACAAAAAATCATAATTTTGTATAGATTTTGTATAAATTATATTTACCTGGAGTAGGTGTAGGACGTGCCAAGTACGCGTCATAATCTCCAGTCCAATCCTCATCGTCAAAATTAATAGCTGGTTCATACGATGGGATGAGTTCTGAATCAACAGTATGTACTGGGGCGACAACTTGTGCCTTTTGTGGCAAAGTTAAATGAAGCGACGAGCTGAGGCGTCCGGGAGATAGGACTACCGCAGCTTCCATTGATGCTGCTGGTTGGGAGGCCGAAGACCCTTCTCCAGGATGAGATGAAGAAGATGCAACATGTTGTGGCTCCTCGATTGGAATATCAATCTCTGGGATAGCGGCCCTTGTTCTAGAAGGCCCTTTGGTGGTAGCCTTCTTCTTCTTTTCTGGGGTCTTCTCTGGAAGAGTAACAGCTGCACCTTGTTTCCGTTTTCGGGTCTTGCCAATGATGATAGGTTCTGCAGCTTTTTTCCCAACTTTCGTAGGGATAACCTCCAGATACTGATCTGGAACAGCTGTGTCGTCAGGTATGTCTGATGGTACCCTGACTGGCTCTTCAACATTCCCTTTCGTGGGCCATCTTAGGCTACCTCTCAGGTTATAGCCATGGGCGAAGGAGCGGATGGAAGCATAAAAGTGAGCATACGTATGAAGTATACGTAGCTCAGTGGTGCTGGTAGCAATTGATACTTTGAATTTGGCACCAGTACAGGCAGTGCTAAAATATCTCCAACCTCTTGCACCATCAATCAGCTTCCCATAATGACGAAAACTAGTAGAGGGATTACCAACATGAAGTTGGTCATATCCAAATTGGCTAGCGAACCTACTTGGTAGATATGGTTCGAACTCACAGCTGTCTTCATTTCTGTACATCAGGTGGGAGGGTCTGATGCACTGTAGCCATCTGAAAACTGGCACTGACAATAAAGTTCTTCCTTCAACTTCATCTTCAAATTGAACGCCGAAGCAGTCGGCTGGAACTTGTGGTCGGGTACAAAAAAGTTCCAACCATAAGAATAATTCAACACTGCTCGGGTATCTGCCACTGTCGTGGCAGTCCATGTACCTTTGCTGAACTTCTGGAGGAAGACCTCCGCATCATCTCTCGGGCCTGGTAGCAACAAATTGCAGTTGTGATGCAACAGCCAGCCCATCAAGTAAGTGTAGGGCATTTCTACCCTAGGGAATACGTTCCGATGATGAGCGTTGTTGATTAGCTCCTCAACAAAAGTCCTCAAACCTACGTTTACTCGGCACACCATTGCCGATAGCAGGTTAATTCTGATTTTAAACACCAAATGTACCGCTGGCCATAGCACGTTTCGGTGGATTCTATCAACTGTACCGGTCCCCGGTACAACCCATCTCTTCAACCATAGAGAAAGGAAGCCTGCCAGCAAGGCTTTCTTGGAGATTTTCTGGCTGCCATATATGAGGAAGCTCAAGGCTTCGGTTCCTGCAGAGAACTCCCCAGTCTTGGTGTACAAATATTTGTTCGGGAATTTGTAGCCAACCATCATATCCCGTATTTTATCAGCAGGGATTGTTGAACCAGTATTGATAGTTGGAGCCTTGTTCTCCTGAAATCTTTCTTTATCATCTTTGGATATCTTATCCTTATGAAAAAAGAGATATGTTGTCCACTTGTTGATATACGCCAAATGAGATCCACTTTCATGCATAGTAGTGCAAATCATGTAATGGCACATCAACTCTTCATATACCTCAACCAATTGAGGGTTTTTCTTCCTGATTTCAGCAAGTTCCCGGTTAGAGGGAACATATTCTTTATATGGGGCTTCCTCCATTGGCAGCTTCGAGATGAATTGCATCTCGTGGAGTGCGAGACCCATTTCACCTTTTAGGGTCACAAAAGTTCCTGTTAAACTGATATATATCTCCATCAGAGCCATGAACAAGTTGCTGTTCGGTGGTATACCCTGACTAGTGGAGGCCACTCTTCATACAGACCGATGGCTTCCAAATATGTCTTGAAGTTCTTCATGATCCAAACACTAATTTGGATCCAGTTCTGGTTAAATGGAGTCAACCATCCCGGTAGTCTAGGGTTTGTTTGGGGATATAATACCGGAGCCCTTATGAACTTATTGATGAACATCTGGGTCTGCACCGGTTGGATTAAAGCCGAATCTTCACTCGGAGTAAATCCTGGCAAGAGACCAGAGAAAGGGACGACATCGCCATTGGGAACACTGACGTAATACCCCATATCGTTGGCATTATCCCTCTTGAATATGATTCTACCCGGCCTTCCATAACTGCTGGGAGTCAGATTCCACAGCATCTGTCGGGGATGGGTGGCATGGATAAATGCAGACAGGGGATAATCTCTATCCATGTCAGGAAGATGCATTGCTCTATCTCCAGACTTGAATACCCAAGACTCCTTCTTGGGGTGTGTTTGTGACTTGAAGTCTATCGCATCCCCGAATAAGAAAGCTGGTTTTGCAAATTGTTGGCCATCCAGCGAGGTCAACAATTCTCCATTAATCATGGATAGCAGCATTCTATCCCCTTGGACAGCTATCAACTGTGCTCTCTCTACAGGGTATTCCAAATTCGATTGGGGAAACTCCACATGGGACAGGTTCTCCAAATAATTCGAGCCCACCATACCAGCTGATGAGCCAAATACTTCTGCAAGTGGGTGAATCTGCAAATCCACTGCCAAAAGAAAAAAAATTAAGTTAGTGAAAATCTAATTTAAAATTTTTACGCAGATAATTTGGTCTGAGTTTTTACGCATAAAGATTAAAGACTCTGACTATGCAAATTTTACGCTTATTTAAGTTCATAAAAACTTTTTTAAGTGTAAAAGTTCTTTGTTTTACACACAAAGTCTTTTACTGGTTAAATTTTACGCTGGCACATGTTGATGTGAGTGTAATTTAAATGTTACGCTGGCATGTGTTGACATAAGCGTATTTTAGATTTTACGCTGACACGTATAGACGTGAGCGTAATTTAAATTTTACGCTGGCATGTGTTGACATGAGCGTATTTTAGATTTTACGCTGACACGTATAGACGTGAGCGTAATTTGTATTTTAGGCTGGCATGTGTTGACATGAGCGTATTTTAATTTTTACGCTGGCATGTGTTGACATGAGCGTATTACGCTGTGATGTGAGCGTATTTTGAAATTTACGCTGGCACGTATAGACGTGGGCATATATTCTTAATTTACGCTGGCACGTATAAACGTGGGCGTATGTTCTTAATTTTACGCTGACACGTATAACGTGGGCGTATTTTGTTATTTCAGTTTCTATGCTGACACGTATGACGTGGGCGTGAAATTTGAAGGTTCGAGTTTTCTTCTTCTTCTCCGGCAAACTTGTAGTCGAGATAAAGTAGGGCTTTACCCTTCATTGCTAGAGCCACGGCGGGGTTGTTCTGTTGGGGCGTCGTTGATGATTGGACGGGGGTCTTCGCGCGGTCGGCCGATGATGAATCGGCGACGAGTTTCTTGCCCTTGCTGCCGACGACGGACTTCTTGGGAGCCATCGGATTGAAAGTAAGAGTATGAAAGAGGAAGAAGAGTAAGAGAGATCGAGATTACGAAAGACAAGTAAAGTTTTATCTCTCTTCGAAGAGCTCTATTTATAGAGAATTTTTGAATCGGTTCAAATTCTCGAATTTTACGCTGACCGTTGGATATCCCAACTTTTACACGGATGACCGTTGGATATCCCGAATTCTACGTTGACTGTGAAATCCCAAATTTTACGCTTCTGTTCAAAGTATTTCAAATTTTTTGAAAATAATTTGAAAACTTTGAAGGGGGTCTTGTAGGAGCGTAAGAAGTACTTCAACGACCAAGTCAAAGAAGTTGAGAACTTTACGCAATTCAAACTGAGTCAAACTCAGACTCTACGCGAGCTACTCTCTACGCATGCTATTCTCTACGCGAGAAGCTTTTACGCGAGAGTTATCCTCCACTTTTATGCCGGGGACAGACTTTCAGGCCGCATTTAATGTAAGTGATTTGATCTGACACAATAATTTTCTGACAGCAGGATTACACAGAAGCCGAGAAAATCTTTCCACCAAACCCAATACTCGTCGTATAGTGTGCAAATGGGGCTATTTTACGCTCAATAAAACTGCTTCTTTTATGCACGATAGCTATTCGAGCTTTTACGCTCAAAGCTATTGTGGGCGTAAAGTCTATTTGGGCTACTTTTTACGCTCAAGGCTATTTTTTTAGCCACTTTACGCGGGAAGTTTATTTTGGGCTATTTTACGCCAGTTTGCCACTTTACGCTGGGAGCATATTTTGGATCATTTTTACGCTCGATCTTTCCTGGCTACATGAGAACGTGGTTTGCCTACGTGGCTTTCATGCCACACTTATCGAGGAACGTGTGTACGTGCTCTTTCCACTTTGTTGAAGTAGTAGGACACGTGTTGTAGCGCCCCACTTTCGATAGGCGACGGAACTTCATAATATGCTAGCGCCGAGTCAGATCGGCCGGAAACTTAGATGGCCATCTGACTCGATCGCTAAGCTTGGTAAACGATAACGCTTTGCGGCATCGATTCAATTCGATTTGGACGGAAGATACGAGAATCGATCCAACTAATGGAACGACTTCTGTTGGAACAAGTCCTAGATGCAGCGGGCTGCGTCTCGGCGCACGAGCTCTCTATAAGAGTCCCTTCGACGGGACCGGACCGCTGTATGGTTTTCTTGGAGCTTTGCCGCTGGGCTTGATTGAAGTGCTTTCGCGTCATTTTCAAGGATGTAATTACAAATTTCGATGCAAGGGAAAGAGAAGGAAATCTAACAAAGTGTTGATGCATTGCAGGAGCTCGCGTAACTAAGGATTGACGTTGCGTAGCGCTTCGACGACCTGCACGAAGCCAAGTAATCGGTGGGTGATTCGGCCTTCTTTTCTATTCTGTCCCGCAAACTTATTCCTTGCTTCGAATCCATTCAAATCGAACGATGCCAAGTTAATTGCATGCCAATCCACTAAGTCAAGAACTCGGAAAAAACGTATCGATTTACAAATACAAGTTTTTCACATAAACCAAAAAGTTTAAGGTTTACAGAAAAAGATAGACTATTTCAAGTGCTGCAAAATATTATGAAACGTTGAACATGGGTTTTGATGCCTCGGACAATTTGGTGCCTACGGGACGCTAAATCGAGTGTATGGCTTCGGGGAAAATGAATCGATGCATAAGTTGCCATAAATGATAATGTCGTTGAATACTGTCCGCGCTATACAAAACGGTTTGCATGTATTAAACTGTTCACACATAGGCATGGTCATGGACAGCTTGTGCACAAGTTCGATTCCTCAAAACGGTATCCGGGACATCGGAACCGATTCGACCTAGGAGGAATAATTTATCGTGCTTCGGCGCGATGCATGCGGGACCTTCAGTAAGGCTTGCAACCTAGGCTGAAAGGGTAGCGTCGCATGCCAACTTCGATTTAGTCCCTCGTGGTGCGTAGCACCAATGATCGCATATAAGATAGTTTCATGCTCATCTATTGTCTTATGCAGGGTAAATATTATCTATGTTTTCATGCAGGGACGAGCACGGCCGTGGTAAGAAATATGAAAACTGCGATGTTATACTGTATGCTTTATTACTCAAAGACGGCTATCGAATATGAACTGAATTCATTTAGTTCTAATAGAAAGACAACTCTAAAGCATGCCTATCCTAACAAATCAGAGTCGATTTAGACGAGTTGGTTCGTCTCGTCCACTTAGCAAGTGTGCTAATCCCCTTCCCCAATTTCCCCAGGTACGGCGGGCGCTCCAACCTAAAACGAAGCTGAAGTGCGGAGAGGCGTTTTGAAGCTCTTCCTATGCTGAAGTATTTTGAAGCCAATTCAAATCGACGGCTTATATATAAAGGGGCGAATGTATGGGACGGCAAGCGTAGTTCAGGCAACTTGTCGAATGTATTTTCTTTCTGTTTTCAATCAATGTAGCCGCAACGGCATTCAATGTAAATTACGACTTGCACTTCGTTGCAAGCTATGAATGAAAAGCATTTCTATCTTCCTATACTGCGTCTTATATTCTGATGTGATTTGTGAAGTTTCGACTTGGCGTATTAATATCAAAATCAAAAGATAACCGTTTGAGAACTTGTCATCTTGCCTTGCACGAGCGCAACTCCAGGCTCGTGCGGCATCACGCCTTAGCGAGGACGATCGAATCGGCAAAATTAACATCGGGGACGAACGTTGCCGACTCGGGGCGTGATAAATTGGTATCAGAGCACAGTTATGTTTCCTCGGATTTTCGAAAGATGTTTCATTGTTGGAATGTCCGTTGTGATGGCTTGATTGAATGCTTGTCGGCATGCTGCATGAAATACAAGTTCCATATAGGTAAGCCCGGAGATATTTTTGAAAAATACTAACGGGTTTACGCTGTTTGTAGGAATGACTAAGCGAGATAAGAAAATCGCCGGCCCAACAACCCAAACTGTAGATAGTACGTCGAGCACAAAAAGCACCGAGCCTAGCGAGACGACTATGCAGAAGATGCTACAGTTGATGGAACTGCAGCAGCAGCAGCTTCAGACACAATTCAAAGCTCAATTTGAGGCACAACAAAGACAGATGAATGCCCTGACTCAGATAGTGAGCAGAATGGCGGGCAATAGCAAGACGACGGACGAAGAGCCCGAGGAAAAGCAAGGTGATCAAGAAGAAGACGAGGAGGAAGATGGCTCCCCGCAAATGATGAACTCTCCTTCCATGTTCAAAGTGAAGGAGTTTCGCAAAATGAACCCGCCAAAGTTCAACGGCCGAGCAGAGCCCGACGTGATAGTAGGATAGCTCGCAGAGATGGAGGACTTGTTCGATCTCCTCTGCATCGAAGGGTCCCAGAGGGTGGCCTGTGCGGCGCTGTAGTTACAATTACGAGCACATGACTGGTGGGCGGTGAAGAAACAAGGGATCTGTGAAGCCGATTCCAACAAAAAGATCTCTTGGGAAATGTTCAAGACAGCCTTCCTTGAGCAGTACATTCCTCGTGCCATCCGTCGACAGAAAGCGGATGAGTTCATGATGTTGAGGCAGGGGAATATGAGTGTTGAAGACTATGATGCAAGCTTCTCGAAACTTGCAAAATTTGTCGACGCCTTCCTGCCCAACAAAGAAGAATGGTGCGAGCGCTTTCAGCAAGGCCTCAACGATGAACTGCGTAGGGACGTCATGAACCAACGGTGCCAAACTTATCGTGAATCTTACGAAGCCGCACTTGATAGCGAGCGGATCTTTGGCCGTATGTCACAAAGGGTCGTGCCTGTCGTTCGCAACAACTTCAATAAGCGTCCTAACGACACCGGGGGATCGGGAGTATCAAAACGTCCAAACACAATTGATAACCGAGGCCATGGCGGACCACACTGCAGTAGATGCGGTAAGCACGGGCATCGAGATCCCGATTGTAATCAAGTGTGGCGAGCTAGGCCACGTAGCAACGTTTTGCTCGCAGAGAGTTCAGAATCAACATAACCCACCAAGGAACATTCCGAATCCGCATAAAGCACCGATACTGCATGGCGCAAATACGGTGCCCGTCAACCAACAGAACCAACGCCATGGGGCTCAAGGCCGAGTTTATGCATTAACTAGGGACGAGGCGTACGCGTCCGATACGGTTGTAACAGGTATATTACTCTACAAAGATATACCTGCTCGAGTATTATTCGATTCGGGTGCGACGCATAGCTTTATATCTACTGATTTTGCGAAAGAAAATAAAATCACCATGCAATCACTAGATATGAATATTAGCGTTAGCACTCCATCGGGAGTCGATATGCCTGCAAACTTTATTTGTAGGGATGGCCACATTTACGTCGGGGGAAGATATCTATCCTTGGATGCCGTAGTGCTAGACATAAAAGATTATGACATAATCCTGGGCATGGATTGCTTGGGCGCTTGTCGTGCAACGATCGAGTGCGCGGAGAAGAGAGTAGTGTTTCGTCTTCCTGGCGAGACGGAGTTCTCATATTCGTACGGTACGGCCTCGAAGACGCCGATGATGGTATCGGCAATCTCGGCAAGGCGTATGCTGCGTTCCGGCTGCGCGGGATACTTGGCATCAGTTCGAGACACGCGGACGGATAATACAAACACAATGCAAACTGATGTTGTGGCAAACTTTCCCGACGTTTTTCCTGACGAGATGCCCGGGATGCCGCCGAATCGAGAAATTGAATTCAGCATCGACACCTTTCCGGATACGCGGCCGATATCAAAGGCGCCTTACCGAATGGCTCCAGCAGAACAGAAGGAGCTGAAGGTGCAATTATAAGAGTTGCTAGACCACGAATTTATTTGCCCTAGCGTCTCTCCGTGGGGAGCTCCCGTATTGTTCGTGAAGAAGAAGGATGGGTCGTTGCGGCTATGCATCGACTATCGAGAACTCAACAAGGCGACCGTACGGAACAATTATCCTTTGCCGCGAATCGACGACTTGTTTGACCAACTGCAAGGCGCGGCAATATTTTCAAAAATTGATCTTCGTTCAGGCTATCATCAGTTGAAGATCAAGTCCGACGACATATCGAAGTCTGCCTTCCGCACTCGATATGGTCATTACGAATTCCTCGTCATGCCGTTCGGTTTGACGAATGCCCCTGCTGCTTTCATGGATCTGATGAACCGAGTCTTTCGACCTCAAATAGATAAATTTGTAGTCGTATTCATCGACGATATCCTTGTCTACTCAAAGAATCGGGAAGAGCACGCGGAACATTTGAAGACGGTACTGCAGATTCTGCGTGAAAACAAATTGTACGCCAAGCAGAGTAAGTACGAGTTCTGGATGAGTAGTGTGACATTCCTTGGGCACGTAATCTCTGCCGAAGGTGTCGCGGTGGACCCAAAGAAGATTGATGCGGTGGTGGATTGGAAACGACCTGCCTCGGCTAGCGACATTCGGAGCTTCCTGGGCTTAGCGGGCTACTATCGTAGATTCGTGCGAAGCTTCTCAAAACTAGCGTCGCCTCTGACTCGCCTCACCCAGAAGGGAGTAGTATTCGAATGGAGCGACGACTGTGAATCCAGCTTTCAAGAGTTGAAGCAACGGCTCGTCTCAGCTCCAATCCTTGCACTTCCAGACGGTCCCGAAGGCTTTCAGATATTCAGCGACGCGTCGGTAACTGGCCTCGGGTGCATACTCATACAGAGAGACAAAGTCATCTCCTACGCTTCACGGCAGTTGAAGCAGCACGAGAAAAATTACCCGACGTACGACTTAGAATTGGCGGCGATCGTCTTTGCATTGAAGTTATGGCGGCACTATCTCTATGGTGTAGCATGCAGAATCTACACAGATCATAAAAGCCTGAAGTACTTGTTCACGCAACGGGAACTCAACCTACGACAGCGACGATGGCTCGAACTCATAAAAGATTACGAGCTAACGATCGAGTACACGCCGGGCAAGGAAAACGTGGTGGCCGACGCACTCAGCAGAATGTTTATGGGAACACTGGCCATAAACAAGGAGATAAAGCGAGACCTTGAAGCAATGGGTATCGAACTCGGAATTGAGTATCAACACATGCACCTAGCTCAACTGAAGTTAGGATCGAGCCTGCTTAGCAAGATAAAGACCGCACAGGGGGATGACTCATTCCTGAAGAAAATGCGCGAGCTGATTTCAACGGAAAGGGCGACTGACTTTGCGGAAGACGGAGAGAGTCAACCAGATCTTAGAAGATATGTTGCGTCTGTGTGCGATCGACCTAAAGACTAGTTGGGATACGCATTTGTCGCTTGCGGAGTTTGCGTATAACAATAGTTATCAGTCGAACATTCAGATGGCTCCATACGAAGCGCTCTACGGGAGGAAGTGCCGTTCGTCGATATGCTGGGATGAAGTCGGAGAGCGACAAGTACTGGGACCGAAACTGGTGGAGCAGGCCGTCGAAAAGGTCCGCTTGATTCGAGATAGACTCCGTATCGCGCAAAGTCGACAAAAGAGCTACGTAGATCTTCGTCGACGACCGCTAGAGTTTTTGACCGGGGACCATGTGTTTCTGAAAGTAACGCCCATGCGCGGAGTGATACGGTTCGGCGTTAAAGGCAAATTGAGCCCGAGATTTGTAGGCCCCTTCGAGATCATTGAGCGAGTTGCGACGGTTGCTTATCGGATCGCGCTACCTCCTGCCTTAGCCGATGTGCACGATGTTTTCCACGTTTCACAACTTTGAAAATATGTGCACGATCCAAGTCATGTGGTTAGCTTCGATCAGTTGGAGCTACGTACTGACTTGTCTTACTCGGAGGAGCCTATTCAAATTTTGGACCGCAAGGAAAAAGTGCTACGAAATCGATCGATGTCCTTGGTCCGCGTGCTTTGGCGGAACCATACAGTCGAGGAGTCGACGTGGGAGATGGAGGCAGAAATGAAGGAGAAGTACCCTGCGTTGTTCGTCTAAATTAAGGTCCGACCCTTGTTCTTAAGTTTCGGGACGAAACTTTTTCTTAGTGGTATATTATGTAGCGTCCTGCTTTCGATAGGCGACGGAACTTCATAATATGATAGCGCCGAGTCAGACCGGCCGGGAACTTAGATGGCCATCTGACTCGATCGCTAAGCTTGGTAAACGATAACGCTTTGCGGCATCGATTCAATTCGATTTGGACGGAAGATACGAGAATCGATCCAACTAATGGAACGACTTCTGTTGGAACAAGTCCTAGATGCAGCGGGCTGCGTCTCGGCGCGCGAGCTCTCTATAAGAGTCCCTTCGACGGGACCGGACCGCTGTATGGTTTTCTTGGAGTTTTGCCGCTGGGCTTGATTGAAGTGCTTTCGCGTCGTTTTCAAGAATGCAATTACAAATTTTGATGCAAGGGGAAGAGAAGGAAATCTAACAAAGTGTTGATGCATTGCAGGAGCTCGCGTAACTAAGGATTGACGTTGCGTAGCGCTTCGACGACCTGCACGAAGCCAAGTAATCGGTGGGTAATTTGGCCTTCTTTTCTATTCTGTCCCGCAAACTTATTTCTTGCTTCGAATCCATTCAAATCGAACGATGCCAAGTTAATTGCATGCCAATCCACTAAGTCAAGAACTCGGGAAAAACGTATCGATTTACAAATACAAGTTTTTCACATAAACCAAAAAGTTTAAGGTTTACAGAAAAAGATAGACTATTTCAAGTGCTGCAAAATATTATGAAACGTTGAACATGGGTTTTGATGCCTCGGACAATTTGGTGCCTACGGGACGCTAAATCGAGTGTATGGCTTCGGGAAAAATGAATCGATGCATAAGTTGCCATAAATGATAATGTCGTTGAATACTGTCCGCGCTATACAAAACGGTTTGCATGCATTAAACTGTTCGCACATAGGCATGGTCATGGACAGCTTGTGCACAAGTTCGATTCCTCGAAACAGTATCCGGGGCATCGGAACCGATTCGACCTACGGGGAATAATTTATCGTGCTTCGGCGCGATGCATGCGGGACCTTCAGTAAGGCTTGCAACCTAGGCTGAAAGGGTAGCGTCGCATGCCAACTTCGATTTAGTCCCTCGTGGTGCGTGGCACCAATGATCGCATATAAGATAGTTTCATGCTCATCTATTGTCTTATGCAGGGTAAATATTATCTATGTTTTCATGCAGGGACGAGCACGGCCGTGGTAAGAAATATGAAAACTGCGATGTTATACTGTATGCTTTATTACTCAAAGACGGCTATCGAATATGAACTGAATTCATTTAGTTCTAATAGAAAGACAACTCTAAAGCATGCCTATCCTAACAAATCAGAGTCGGTTTAGACGAGTTGGTTCGTCTCGTCCACTTAGCAAGTGTGCTAATCCCCTTCCCCAATTTCTCCAGGTGCGGCGGTCGCTCCAACCTAAAACGAAGCTGAAGTGCGGAGAGGCGTTTTGAAGCTCTTCCTATGCTGAAGTATTTTGAAGCCAATTCAAATCGACGGCTTATATATAAAGGGGCGAATGTATGGGACGGCAAGCGTAGTTCAGGCAACTTGTCGAATGTATTTTCTTTCTGTTTTCAATCAATATAGCCGCAACGGCATCCAATGTAAATTACGACTTGCACTTCGTTGCAAGCTATGAATGAAAAGCATTTCTATCTTCTTATACTGCGTCTTATATTCTGATATGATTTGTGAAGTTTCGACTTGGTGTATTAATATCAAAATCAAAAGATAACCGTTTGAGAACTTGTCATCTTGCCTTGCACGAGCGCAACTCCAGGCTCGTGCGGCATCACGCCTTAGCGAGGACGATCGAATCGGCAAAATTAACATCGGGGACGAACATTGCCGACTCGGGGCGTGACACGTGTCACCATGCGTAGAGATCAAAACTCTACATGGGACACGTGTCAACGTGCGTAGAGGATGATTTACATCGTGGGTGACAGTTACTAGCGTAGAGACCCGATTTTGTTGCTTTTTACACACAAAGGGTCAAGTCTATAAATAGACTTATTTTTACATAGACAGGATCAAGAGATCAACATAGAGACAGGAGAGGAAATTCTGAGAAAACTCATACTTCCAGAGTGATATTCCCAGAAGCATTTCCTCAACTTTTTCTTAAGAACATGGTGAAGCAAAGCAAGAAAGCATTCGACTGTGCCATCAGTGCCGTTGCTCGATACCTTTCCGGTGACTTAGTTCTTCCGATTGTTCGTCTTCTTCAAGCAGTTTTCTTCATCATCATCGTATGGTCCAAGGAACAAAGTGATCGCTCTCAGATCAAACTTCCATAGACAATACTTTCCAGAATAATTTGTACTTTTTGTACTTTTTCTCGTTTTCTTTCAAAAGCCAATTTTAGGCATTTTGTTAAGTGAAACAGTATCGAAGAGTTTTTCAATTATTTTTAATATTTTAAAACAGATTTTTCCTAATCTTTGGGGACTGTTTAATCGGCACACAATGCATGAATATAGAAACGAAAAGATGGGTTTCTATCTTCTATATATTGTCCATAAGTGTCTTCAAATAGAATCTCGAAATTGTGCATGGATTGGGAGAAAACTGACCGTGAACTAGAGTCTTTGGACTGATTTTTCTGTCCTGTTTGGGACCGATTTTTGCTAATTTTCAACTCAATTTCTCTCGAGTTTCGGGTCACTAGAATTTAAACTATTTAATAGGTATCAGAGAGGGTTATAACAAGATCATACCAGAGTTTACGGAACTCAAAACGATCAAACGATCGTTGAGATATTGCGTCGCGAAGTCGTTGCGACTGTTGCCGTTCGCTGCTGCCGCACTCTGTTCTAGATCCGCGCACGGGCAGCCTTTCGGCGACTCTCCGGCGCTGCCACGGCGGTACGCGACGACTAGGGGTGCGCTCCAGGGAAGTGGAAGGCTGGGACGTAGTTGGGGACTTAGGGTTTTAGAGTTTGATCGATTTTCCTTCTCTTTTCCTCGTATATACACGGCTATGTATATATATATATATATATATATATATATATATATATATATATATATATATATATATATATATATATATATATATATATATATAATACTTCTCGGGTTGGGCTGAACGGTGGAGTTGAGAACTTAGGCTCGGGTTTTATTCCCTCTCGGTCCTCATGGCCCCATTCGGGTGACTCGTTATAGCTGCTGCTGTTGTTTGTTAATAATTATTTTTGTTTTCCCTTTTTTTTATTAATATACATATATATATATATATATATATATATATATATATATATATATATATATATATATATATATATATATATATATATATATATATATACTAATATAATACTCTCTATGAAATTTAAAATAAAATCCCAATATATTCTATTATAGGGCCTATTTATAAAAATACGAATATATATAACGTTTATTTGACAAATATAATATAACCAGTAACGATAATAATATTATATAATAATAACCTCAAAAATAAAATAATAATAATAACAATAATAATAACGGAATTCAATAACCCACAATGAGGTATACACCACTATACACAGTCAAAAATTCTAAAATTGTACAAGGACCTATTTTATACAAATAATAATATTTATAATATTTAATAAACGAATATTTAGAAATATTTACTAACTCATTAAAACGGAATACAACACACTCATACCAAATTCCATCAACACGAATGTCATGGGACGTGCCGCATGACTACATGGGCTTGGGCTCAGTTCGGGTCCAGTCCGGGCTAAAATGGTATAACCGATTTCCCTAAAACTCAATAATATAATTAATAGATAATTAAAACTTCGGTAAGGGTTAAGTCACAACTTGGCCTAGTTTTCCTAGTTAGGACTTCACTATGTCTCGGCCTTCCTTATCACGACTAATACACTAGTCGAGGCACGCCATTGCACTATCCGTGCCACAATTTCTAGTCACCGTGTACTCTAAAACTCCACCATGGTTAAAGTCATCTATCGAAATAATTAATTAAGTAATTAATAATAAAAATTCTAAAATTATCATTTAATTCAAATATAAATAAATAAAATATATTATCAAAATTTCGGGAAGAGGGGTTACAGAAGGGACTCTTATATAGGGCTCACTCGCCGAGACGCAGCCTGCTGCATCTAGGACTTATTCCAACATAAGTCGTTCCATTAGTTGGATCGATTCTCGTAACGTCCGTCCAAATCGATTTGATCGATGCCGCAAAGTGTTATCGTTTACCAAGCTTAGCGATCGAGTCGGATGTCCATCTAAGTTTCCGGCCGATCTGACTCGGCGCAAGCATATTATGAAGTTCGTCGCCTATCGAAAGCGGGGCGCTACAATTCGTACCTCCAAAATATCTCTCCAAACCATCCCTCCTTACGTGGCAGCTGACGTGACATCTGACATGTTAGCTGACATGACAAATTCTAACAAAAAAATTAGTTATCCAATTGTTTTTACGTTACTATTAATATTAATATTAATATTAATGTTAATATTAATATTAATATTGATATTAATGTTAATATTAATTTTAATTTTAATGTTAACGTTAATATCGATATTAATGTTAATATTAGTTTTAGGCTTAATTGCAACTCGATACCCTCAACTATGCCAGTTTTTCAACTTGATACCCTAAACTTTTTTTTTGTAACAACTTAATATCCTAAAAAAATTAGGACCAAAATATTCTTAGGTAAAACTTGAAACTATCACTCCTCTCCCAAAGTCCCGCCCCTACCCACCCCTTCCCACCCACCCACCTACCGCCACCGCCACCTCCACCCCCGGCTGCCTACACCGACCCCCTTGCTACCCCGCCCCCCACCTCCGGTTGCATCACCAACCCCCCCCCCCCCCCCCCTCTCTCTCTCTCTCTCTCTCTTTCTCTCCACGGTGCCGCCACTGCCGACTGCCTACGTCCGGAGAGAGAGAGGGGGGGTGGGAGAGGGGGCGGGACAACGGGGTGGGGGCAACCGGAGAGGAGAGGGCAGGACAGGGAGGGGAGCGAGGGGGGGGGGGGGGGGGGGGAGGGGGAGGAGGGGGGAGCGTAGGGGTTGGAAAGACAGGAATAATTTTGTCTTTTTTAAAATTTTGTGTATTAACTTGAAAATATTAAATAGTTGATGGTATCAAGTTGTCGAGTAAAACAGTTTAGTGTATAAAGTTAAAAAACTGGAATAGTTAAGGATATCAAGTTACAATTAAACCTTAATTTTAATTTAACATTTAATGTTAATATTAATATTAATTTTACTATTAGTAGTAATTTTAATTTTAATGTTAGTTTTTATTTTAAAAATTTTCCTTGTCAACTGCCGTAGGAGACCGTAAGTAAGTTGCCGTATAGGTAGAAATATTTTGAAAAAAATATTTTAGAGGAATAAATAGTAATTTTCAAACTCAAAATAGGGTTGAAGATGCTCTAAGCCTTCAATCCAAGAGGCAAACAACGGCCCAAAATAATCTACAGATTTCATTAGATAGAGATCAGGCCAATCAGAGCCCCTTGTTGATGCCACGTTTACAATAAACCCCCTCACTAGTACTAAAAAGAACAAGAGACTGGATAGAGAGCGGGTGGAGAGCAATTGAACGACAAGTAGAGGACGAAAGAGAGGGAGAGGATAATAGGGGCTACCAGCACCAGCACCACCAGCAGCAGCAGTAGTAAGAAAAGAAAAGAAAAGAAAAGAAAGAAAAAAATCTAGCCCTAAGCGACTCGGTCTGGTGTTGATGGCGGCGTTCGCGGGGGCGTCACCGGCTGCAGCCATACTGAGCGGAGCTCGCGTCGCTCCTCCTTCCTTGCTTCCTCCTCCTCCTCCCTCCTCCTCGATCCAACTCCCTCGCCGCCCTCTCTCCACCGGCCCCACCTCCCGTCAATTAATCTCAGGTCGAGCACTTAACCCTTCTTATCGCCTTCAGTGCAACGTAGCTAGCTAATTAGTAAGGACACGATGCTACGTTGTCCGCGAATTTGAACTGCAGTCCTGACCGGCGCCCGCAGGCCACGTGTCATCCAGCAGGGGGGCTGTGGGATGGTGACACGGGCGTGCGGACACGCGCACAGTCACTTCCGCGGTCCATTTATCATTTCCCAATTAGTAATTAATTCCATTTGGCTCTCGTCCGCGAACAGATGCGTGCAGGTTTCCGTCACTCCGAGTAAGGGCCTCCTCCTCGGAAGAGACACCCGGCGCCGTGCAGGTCGACGATCTCGTGTCAGATTTGAAGGAGAAGGTACAATCTATCTATCTGTAAACTCTACCGTTCTATAAAAAATTATTAAGGACAACACACAAAGCGTCGCGCCGAGCAAAACATTAAAGCTGATAAATTGGTAAGGGCAAAACACAATCTGTTAGCAGGCAACACAACTTCAAATACCCAAGTTCTTCCTCTCAAACAACTTTTTCTTCGTGTTCCACCTAGTGACTTTTTTTCCCCTTTAGAGTTGGTTTCGAACCTCCTTAATTGTGACATCCGGTTGCAGTCCTAAGACATAAAACTCTTCGTCTTAATAGTGACAAGCATTATGACAGTCCTAACTGTAAGCAGACAGTACTGTCACAATTTTGACAGTCCTATAACAGAAAGATATATATGAATATAACTGTTAAGATTCTGACAGTCCTGACTACATTTAGTACTGTCGAAATTCTTTCCCAACTCGACTGTCACTATTTTATAAAGCTTCAAAATTACTGTATTCCAATTTTCGGGGTTCTAAATCACCGAAAGAGTAAGAGATTGCAAGACGAGAATAAAAAATGCGTGAGAGTAAGATGAAGAGGATAATTTGGGTATTAAAAATGATCATATTTTTAAAAGATGTGATAACCTCTATCAATTTGTTTGTGGTGCCCCCTAAATTTCCTAAAAATATTTATTGAAGATCCTAAAAATAACAATATACAATGTATAACCCTTAGCCTACGATAACTTATGAACTTATGGTGTTTACTGGCACATAATTTTAACAATACAAAACATATGCTATGAACTTATGGTGTTAATTAGGTATGTTATTATTTAACGAGCTAATCAACATTCCAGTGGGATGCTATTGAGAACAAATCTACGGTTTTCCTCTACGGAGGAGGTGCAATTGTTGCAGTCTGGCTGTCTTCGACACTCGTAGGAGCCATCAATTCCGTCCCTCTGGTACGTACTACCACTACTATTAACCTTGCTAGAAGTTTCCTATTCTGGTCTGCTGTCATCTTTGTTGATTACATTTTTAATTTTCGATTACATTTTTAATTACTTAACCGATCGACGTTTTCCCTATATATTGTTTTTGCCAGCTTCCGAAGATTATGGAGCTTGTGGGGCTTGGATACACGGGATGGTTCGTGTACCGGTACCTACTGTTCAAGGTAATGTACGCTGAAGATCGACTAGGACTGAAACAAAGTTGATCAGTTTTCTTTGTTCATTTCTAATACGAGTTAATTAGCCAAATGGTATCTGAAGAATGTTGTGGTTGTCGTTTTGGTGATCTAACCTTTTTTGGGTTAATTTGGTACCTAAGCTTTACATTTTGGTTTAAAAAGTGCATGAACTAGATTTCATTGATATTTTTGGATGGAGATCGATAAAAATGGACATGTGATGGTGACGCGCTTTATTTTTCACAGTTATTTTGTCATGTTTTTGTTTTTCGAAAAAATTCTACAGAAACAAATAGCTTTTGTCAAGTGCAAAATGACGGCTCTACAATCAACAATAGCCGATGTATCGGCTGGTCATAACAAAAATAATCCTAAAAATAAGACACGTCACCATCACATGTTCATTTTTAACGACAATGAACCCTAGTTCAGACACTCTTTAAATCAAAATGTAAAGCTTAGGTATCAAATCAACCAAAAAAGGAAAGTTCGATCACCAAAATAACGATTATGACATTCTTTAGGCACCATTTGGACAATTAACTCTTCTAATAATGTTCTGATAAGAACAAACTCCATTTCCCAACAGTCGAGCAGGCAAGAGTTAGCTAGAGATATCGAGGATCTGAAGAAGAAGATTGCAGGAAGTGAATAAATGGACACCTAAGATGCCTACAGGTTCCATAAGTTGTGTAAATGTTGCTTTCGTCGTCGAGGAGAGTATCAGTATCTGTATTGTCATTGTACACTTGCATTTAGCATTTAAGTTTCTTTTTCTTTCGTTCTTTCAATGTATGCTCTGTTTCGCCATTGTTGATGATATTGTGATGATGTTGCAACAGAATGTTATTGCTACTCTATGGACAACCTCAAAATGCTTCGTTCCTATTCAATTGATGTAGATGCAATTTTCCTGTAGGAATGTGTAGACTACGCTAAATTGTGTTGGTAGGGTTTTTCCAAGTGACCATGCTCAACTATTTATGATTTTGGCTGTAGCATAAGAAGAAATTGTGACATGCAAATTGAAGCCATATGTTTGATATATTCTTGATGCTATAAAAACAAATTGAATGTTATTCTTGTCTATTGTTCTGTTTGTTGGTGTAGGGAAACCTCTTCTTCTCTTAAGGATAGACCTCAGCCATGTCATGACTCGGAAGTCTGATGACTATCAATCCATCGTTAGGGTTTATAATATCAAACACACATTAAAGAGTCTATGCTAACACAATATTTTGAAACTTGTTTTTGCATTTCGGAGAAGCTTGTCGTTTTAGCATTAGTTGCATTATCCTCCCCTCCATGGACATGCGTTGAGATCCTCAAGACGAACTACAAACTGCATTATCCTTCCTTCTATACAAATTGCATAGTGATATACAACACCAAGGCCGCCCGCGGGGGGGGGGGGGGGGGGGGGGGGGGGGGGGGGGGGGGGGTAGATTGTGTTGACTGAGCCGATGCTAATTTTGGTTGTCCCTTGACCTAGCATCTCGACCTCTTCCTCTTGCAGGTCACGTTGGACCTGCAAGGTTGTCCTAAGCAGAGGGAAGTTGTCGAGTCCGAAAGCCGGCACTCTTCAACACAAACCACAAATCATCTTGTGGACATATCCATCCATTGCAATAGGCATTGCAAGAAGCTACTTCAGGTTATTGAATGGATCTGATAGCGAAATAATAAAGGAAAAAAGCTATTTTGCCCGCAGACGGACTGGCCCGTCCGCTGCGTGGCCGCATCCCATTGGGGTCCTGTAAACACGAGTTCCATATCGGTTGATCTGTCAATGAGACCGTGACACGTGACGGACGGGCTGGCCTGCAGACGGCCAACGTATGAATAATAAGATTTGAAGAACAAAGTTTTGAAGCTACCAAATCATAACAATTGCTACAACCCTGTTCTTGAAACAACAAAAAAGAATGTCTGGAGAAAAAAAAATGGTTCAAGAGCAACACTATATCAACATACATACTCCTTCAGTCAGAAAAACCAAGAATCAAGCAAACCAGAAGCACAGCCACCACCAGAAGCACCAGCCAGTTCCTGGTCCAGTTCCTCCTCCTCCTCCTCTTCAAGGCCACGGCCTCCGCGAGCCGGCCAGTGCCGCCGCTTATAAACTCCTTCGCCTTCGCCACGTTCTCCTCGATGTCGTTCAGATGCTCCTCCTGCGCCTCCACCGCCACGGCCATGTCGAGGAACACCTGGTGCAGCCGCGTCAGGCTCCTCTTCAGCTCGCTCACCGCCCTCTCCCTCTCCTCCACCCCCTCGCCCACGGGCCCGTCGTAACACGTCGCCGCCGCGTCCCGCTCCATCTCCTCGTCGCTCGCCTCCTTCCCCGTCGCCGCGAAGTACCTCCGCTTCAGCCCCGCCTTGTGCTCCTCCAGTATCCGCTCCCGCAGCGAGTTCAGCCCGGTCATCGTGTCGCGCAGCTTGGACCGCAGCCCGTTGGTGACCGACGCCCGGGCGCGGTCGACCGGCGTGTCCTCGCCGAACCTCGTCCGGCTGGCGGCGTTGGAGGCGTCGAGGGCGGCCAGACGGGCCTTCACGACGTGGGCCTTGCGGAGGATGGCGGTGACGTCGGAGTCCATCCGGTCGTGGAGCCCGCGGAGGAGCTTCGGGGTGTGGGTGGACCTGGACTCCGCGTCGAGGCGGGCCAGGTCGGACAGGAGGCCCGAGATGGACTCCATCTCGGACTGGATGGGCTCGACCTCGGCGAAGAAGAGGGAGAGGTTCTCCTCCTCCGCGTGGGTGAATGCGGGTCCGGATTCGAGGTCCGGAGCGGGTCCGGACCCGGATTCGGAGTCTATGCGGGCCTGCTTCTTCAGCTCCACGTAGTTGAGGAAGGATCTTGTCATGAGATTGTTCATCTTTGGAACGGTTGTGTTGTAGAATGTTTCTAACCAGGAATCATTTTTGAAACTTTTTATGAGAAAATGGTTGAAATTCTAAAATAAATCAATTAGTGTTATAATAATTGATACAGAAACATTCAAACAATTATAAAAGCTGCTGCTTTTTCTTCCTTTTCTCACAACAATCTCACAAATAATATATGAGATATTAAAGGTGACAACTCAATATGCATAACAACTAAATATGTTACATATTACATTATAAAGGAATTTTTACTTTCGTTCTACTTAATAAGATGAATTTGTACTTACATCTTTTTTTGTGTTTATTAGGCTTATATCTCATCTTTTGTAACGAAAAACTTCCGTTTTGTAATAAAAAAACGTTCGTTTTCTCACCCAAAAAAAAAAAAATTTCCGTAACAAAAAATAGTATGTAAATCTAATAAACACAAAAAAAAATTGGATGTAAGTACAAATTCATATTAATAAGTGAGATAAAAGTAAAAAAAAAAACCAATAATAAAAATACCAAAAAGAAAAATGAAGATTTTAAAATGGTTTAATGGAACAAAATATGGTCATTAAGAAACAAGAAAATTTGATTATCAAGAAATCCAGGATTGTTTTCATAAAAATAAGGAAAATAATAGAGAAATATGTTGGTAAATATGTAACAAATTACATGTAGTAGAGGAACCCAATGAAAATTTGAAGTTAAAATAGTTTGAACAAATTGAAGGATATGGCAACAATGGGTATCTAGCAGTGGGATTTTTTTAAGGAATTAATAAACCCAAATCAAGAAAGTGGTTACTTGACTAAAATATCAAGAAACCACTAAACCCAAATCTGCAAATATTTTTCTTTCCTAGAAATTTTCGATAAAATACAACGAATACGTGTTCAGAAACTACATAGTAAATTGTATAGGAATACCTGAATCTCTTTAGAAATTGAAGAGAATGGAGATTTCCACAACTTTTTCTTCAGCGAGAGAACTGTGAATATTGATCAAAATAATTAAAGAAGGATTTCAAAAAATGATGACAATGTTTTTTTTGGTAATTAAAGGGTTTAATAGAAAAAGGAGTGATGAAAAAACTTACAATGGGGGCAGACAAATTATACGCTGAAGAGAAAAGAACAAGTAGTAAACCTGTGCATATTCCTGAGAGGAAATTTGAAATTTTCAGTTTTCCTTAAAAATAGCCGTTGGGTTTGATGAAACGGAAAAATCCTTGGATTCAAATTAGATTCTGATGTATCAGTTCTCAATTTTTGTTGGGCCTCGTCCCAGTGCATCCAAATTGAGACATTTAACTGATAATTTTTGAATAATTTTACTCAAGTAATGACAGTGACTTAATGGATCACTTTTTGAATTCAGGTCTTTGGAGCGAACTTCTTATGCAGCCTACCCAATGTGAAAATTATATATATATATATATATATATATATATATATATATATATATATATATATATATATATATATACCGGGAATCGATCTCCTGACCACTCGGGCCGCATGCATCTCCCTTAACCACTAGGCTAGAGATCATTTGCTATATATATATATATATATATATATTTTTTTTTTTTTTTTTTTTTGAAGCTAAGGGTACTTCAGATAAATAGCTGGGAAAAAGCCTCCCAGGGGCACATACATTTACAATGCACAGAACCTTATTTTCCCTGCAATCCTATTTAAGCACATACCATCTCATATGAAATAGATAAGATCACCTAGTTTAGATCTATTCACAGAAGCTGATTAAGAATCAATCTCCACCTGATATCACCCAGTGCACTCCACGTCATATTCTATATTGTGTAATAGACCCGATATAGAAGTGATCTTGTCTTCAAATATTCTTCTGTTACGTTCCTTCCAAACATGCCAGATGGTGCATAGAAGTCGAATTCTTGCTTTCCTGTAGATGTCTGCCCCTTTGACCTTTAACCCAGCTATCTCCTCAATTATACTCTCCAGCCCATCTCGACCTCTGTTTGTGATACCCAGTTCTCCTCTATAATAGAGCCATATCCTGCTAGAGAAATAGCATTGAAAAAATAAGTGGTCTCGAGATTCTATGCTTATATCATCACGGCAAAGAGTGCAACTGATTGAAGGAATAGAAAGCCCGAAATTGGTTAGCCTATCTCTTGTGAGTAACCTGTTACGAATAGCCTTGTACGCGCAAAGCTTGGTTTTAACTGCTGCACCTTTGGTCCATATGTGTAACACCCATATTCTGAATACGTATTTTGTCAAGCTTGCATGTATTTCGGACCTGTATTTTATTTTCTCGGATTTTGGCCTGTACTTGTAATTGACTTGACTTGCAGATTTTGGTTCTCGTAATTGGGTTTTACCTGGCTTGGTTTATTTTGTGGAGGAGAATTGGTTTGATTTGGTTTGGTTTCATTCAACATGCGTTTGGAACACCTTAGCCTATGCTCCACCCTCAACACAACACAACCCACCCTCTTTATTATCTCCACCTAACACTCTCTCTCCTCATTACTTCCCTCCATTAAATTCTTCTTCTTCTTCTTCCTTCCTCTACACAACACCATCACCTATAGGCAAGTGCACCTTGCCACCACATGAGAACCACATTTTATTTGTTCATTAGCTAGATTAGGCCATGGAGAGCAACTTTAGAACTTAGAATTTTATGATTTGGAGTCTCCATTGTTCTAGATCCAAGTTTTAACCATTTTCGGAAATACTTGGTTTTGATCTATTAAACTTAGATTTTTTGTTTGTTTTGATGCTTCCATGTGGAAGAGAATTCAATTTTACTCAAGTTAGAACTTTGAAAATCTAGATTTGGCTTTGATTTGACTAAGATGTGAAAGATTGAATTTTTGGGTGTTCCTGATGTTCCTCTCGGCCTGGAGAAGAAGATCTACAGTCTGCGCTCTTTAGCGCAGCACTAAACCGCGCAGCCTCCCCGCGTCGCGCTCTTTAGCGTTGGTCGCTGACTGCGCAGCCTGGCCGCTGCCCGATTGCGCAACCAATCCTGCGCCATCGGCTCTTGCGCACTTGACCCCTGCGCAACCTGCATCCTATGCCATCCATTGCCTGCGCAGTCTAAGCCTGCGCAGTCTGCATCCTGCGCCATCCATTGCCTGCGCAGTCTAAGCCTGCGTAGTCTGCATCCTGCGCCATCCATTGCCTGCGCAGTCTAAGTCTGCGCACTTCGCAGCCTGCGCCAACCATTCCTGCGCCACCCCAACCCTGCGCCCTGTGTCCCTGTGCACTCGGCGCCCTGCGCAGCTGACACCCTGCACAATCCAACACCCTGACCCCTTGCGCAATCCATTGGCTATTGGAGTTTTGGTTTTATTTCTTTAAGCTTGGCTCTTCTATAACCCTGTATATTGATATTTTATTAGATATTTTACGCCCATTTTATATCCTTACGCCTTTTGTCATGAACTTGCTTTTCCTTAATATGTTTGGAATAACTATTGTACATGTCATGGTATGACAAGGAACTAGCATAACACGACAGTGACCCGTAGTGGTGCACTCCTGACATGACCAACCTGACATGATCGTGGCCCGTCGTGGCGCACTCCTGACAAGTACCCTGACATGATTTATCTTGATGCTGTTGCAACGGCTAACTTGACTCGTATAATCAACTTGACACCGTGGGTGTTCCTGCTTGCTTGCTTGTGCAATCCACTTGTCTTGTCTTGCATCATGTCTAGGACGTGACTCCCTGGTTCCCACGGTCAGGAATTCATACTGAATATGGATTAGGCTAATAACTAGATCAAACTATAGTTCATGGAGAATTTCCAGTCACAGGCAATCTCGTTATCTGGGCGCTCTTAATTGGACTTGTAGCTTGCCGACGAGTAGAGCACATTTCCAGCGCACTGTCATGTGTTGAACCCTCTAAGTCACCTAAGGGTATATCGTCTCCGGGACGATGTACCCAACCATACTCTCAACCCGCGGAAGGATAACTGGATGGTCTCCAGGGCTTGAGACTGGGAAATTCTCATTGCATCTTGTTAGTAATTAGGCTTGTGATAACCCTAGTTAGTTAATGTAGTAAGCCGTAGTAATTGCTTGGCCGCTTGTGAATGAATGATGTCTAGCCCTGTCTAAGCCTTGTCTAGTTCCTGTATCTGGATCCCCTGAGCATGATTGTTTTACTTATCTTAACAATAAATGGGTGGAAACAGAGTGCTATTCAGGCGAAGGGTTACAACCCCGGTCCTTGTTTGGTTTAAGGGTTGTAATCTGGCTCCCGGAATGGTCCCACGTCACTAGTCGTTTATTGTCCTGTTGCACTCTTTATTTACTTGTACCTTCTTCCATTTCTTTTCTTATATTCTGGTATGCTGGTTTTTGTTATTATTTCGTGGCCTCCTTTGTGGCACTTGCTCTTTCTGGGGTTTGATCCAGCTGATTTTGTGTGGCCAGATTTCGGAGCAGCTCCCGAGGATCTTCCGAACCTCCAGCCCGATGGTGGCGACTAGAAGGAACCCGAGCTACGAGTAGGTTTTCTATTTTGTTTCGCTCACTCTATTGTAAAGTTATTCTTTTGAGGCGTTTAGCCGACGAGCACCTGTTAGCTCGATGCACTTTACTTACTGTCTGCCTACGGGCTGTAAACATGATTAACAAATCCTAGGGTTGATCATGTATGACTTAACTCTTGCTAGTCCTAGCATTTTGTACGACTAGCTTCATGATCAGCTGATATGTAATATTTGGGACGCCTTTTATTGTATATTTGGTGGTCAAACATCTTGTGATCATATTACTTGCTTGCGATTGAGACAATAGGCTTGACCATAAGAGACCGTTGGCTTGTAGTAAACCCTCATATCTAGACAGCCGTGACCGTATAGTTGAGATGTATTCTATTTTAATATACGTAGCTGGCTATGTACGCCCCCGCTCTCCAGTATTCTGGTCTCCGGGGCGTGACAATATGATGTCCGCCCATTCCACCTTGGGCCTGTGCTTCCGAACCTGATTGTAAACCACCGACGTATGAAATTGCCCATCCGGACCGTTCTCCCATACCCATCTGTCATGGGTCCCCACATTATCGATCACAATAGCCTGGATATCCTCTGCATACCATCTCCCTTCTCTTCGAGTATTAATCTCCCATGCGCCGTCTCGAATCAGAACCTCCACCCGATCAAGACTGCCTATAAGTTCATATGTCGGCCACCCAAGCAAATCAACTAGGCTTTGGTGTCTGATCCATGGAACCATCCATAGACTAGTGTCTCTACCATCAGCTATTACCCGATTAAGATTCATTTTCAGCTCTGTCCGTCTCCGAAGAATCATCTTGAACACCCCTGAGTAATTGTTGTCGATAGGGAGTACCCAGAAATTGTTATCTCGAACATACCTACTGTTTATCCATTGAGCCCAGAGGGAATTACCTTCCAGGAGCTTCCAGGCAAGCTTCAGAACCGCTACTTCACGGAGGACTCGTAATGAGCGTATACCCGTTCCCCCCTCGTCCTTTTCCATACAAAGCTCTTCCCATGAGATGGCGTGAAGACCACCTTTCCAAACAAAATTAGCACATAGCCTCTCCACTTGGTTAATAGTATGCATTGGAAGAATTAACGCTTGCATCCAGTACGACGTAATCGTCCATATTACTGAGCGGACGAGCTCCAGTCTTCCTCCAAAGGATAGGATTTGCGCTTGCCATCCCTCCAGTCTTTTTTGAACGTGTTGAATCAGCTCGGTACAGTCATCCGCCTTAGCTTGATTAATATAGAGTGGCAATCCGAGGTACTTTACCGGAAGTTGCCCCTGATCAATTTGAAGTATCTCCACCCAGCGGCCTTTATCAGGTAAGTCTCTACTGAAATATGCACGGCTCTTGTCTAGATGTTGTATAGATGGTAATGTATATGTTAGTATATATATCAAAATCTAACATATCATCCAGTACTATATCATAACTCCTATCTATAGGTTTCCCTATACTCACCGTGAGGTGGCACCATGTCAAACCCCCCAATGCACTTTGGTGCATGATGATAGCATAAGGAGGTGACATGTAGCCACCCTCCATAGGGTGGCACCTCACCTCCTTCATATATATATATATATATATATATATATATATATATATATAGAGAGAGAGAGAGAGAGAGAGAGAGAGAGAGAGAGAGAGAATAATGGAGGTGAGGTGCCACCTTATTAGGAGGTGGCTATGTGTCATATATATATCGTGGCATGAAAACGACCCAAAAGTGATAAGGGTGGGGCTATCTGCACCTCACCACCTTCTAAACACATCCCACAAAAATTAAAAATAAAATAAAATTCCTAGTCTACCCCTTCCTCCGCCTGCTCCCCTCCTGACTCCCCTCCTCGTCCTCCTCCCGCCAACCCTCCTCCTCCTTCCGACCCCCTGCTCCCCTCCCGCCGACCCTCCTCCTTCTCTTCCTTCTCCCTCCTTCCTTCTCCTCCTCTCGACCACCTGCTCCCCTCCCGACCCCTCCTCCTCCTTCCGCCAACCCTCCTCCTCCCGTCGACCCTCCTCCTCCTCTTCCTGCTCCCTCCTTCCTCCTCCTCCCGACCCCTGCTCCCTCCTCCTCCTCCTCTTCCTCCTCCTCCTCCTCCCGACCACCTGCTCCCTGTTGGGAACGAAGCGCGAAAACCGTTCTCCCAAACCAGAAAGTCCTGCAAGAGAACCGAGCAGAGTGGTATCAGAGCTTTGGGTTCAAAGAAGTATCAGGAGTTGACAGTCAAACCAGGAAGCAGAGATAGACGCGAAGCCGGTGCGCATGGTGAACATGAACGGTACCAACTATCATTATTGACGGAGCAAGAAGAAGGATCGATTGTTCGTCAAGAAGCTGCATCTTCCAGTATTGCATCCGATAAGCCCAGTGACAAATCCGATAAGGACTGGAACTTCGAGCATATACAGGTGTATGGGTACATGCGGCAGTTCGTTGACAAGAACGTGTACAACCACGTTGCCAATATTGAGCATGCGAAGACGTTGTGGGAGAAGCTGGAATCTTTGTACGCAAAAAAGATCGGGGTAAACAAACTGTTCCTGATCCGGATGATGATGGATCTGCGGTACAAAGATGGTGAATCCATTACAGATCACTTGAGTGAGTTCTAGGACGTAGTGGGCCAGCTATCCTCGATGGGAGTCAAGTTCGACGACGAGGTTCAACGACTATGGCTGCTGTGCACATTGCCAGACTCGTGGGAGACCGTACGAGTATCTATGATTGCTTCTGCTCCAGAGGGCGTGGTCAGTCTGGAGTTTGTCAAGAGCGGGGTGCTGAATGAAGAGATGCAGGGATGTTCTCAGGGCACTTCATCCACATCCCACCACTCAGAGGCACTAGTTTTAGAGAGCCGCGGAAGGGACAAAAGTAGGGGTCCAGCTGGTGGCAGAAACAAGAGCAAAGAGAAGTCCAAGGGTCGGTACGAGGACTCGGAGTGTTACCATTGTGGCACAGTAGGTGGAATTGCAGGGGACGGGGCGGTAGGAGGCGGAAGTGGAGGGGTCGTAGAGGGGGCTCTGCTGGGCGTAGCAGCTAACGCAGGGCCTGCCCTGGACCTAGGTGAGGTGCTGCCGGTGTCGACGATGACCGCCATCTTCGTCGGCCCGAGCCCGACGGTCACGACGTAGTTCATTGTTTGGAGCGCGACGCCGGATGTCAGTGGAATTTCGGCGGCCCCTTCTTGTTGCTGCTGCTGCTTGTACGCGTGTTTGATTCGGGACTGGAGGGAGGAGGTTCGAGCATCGTCGGAGTGCAGGAGTAGCTCCTCATGTTCATGGGACGACGAGGAAGAAGGACTGAGGTGTTTCATTTCCAGTACTGATGCACTCTTCGCTCTTCTTCCTGCAGTCGACCAAAATTTACAAAGTTACGTTACATGCTTACATGCATGATTACTGTATCTATACGTACAAGAAATTGTATATAGCCCATGATTATTGTATCTATAGGGGACACTGTCTTAGATAGTGGAATAATAACTTTCATGCGCACTACAACATAGATCATGCAAATGAAGTACTCCATAATTATAGTGAATAAATATGACAAATGTGGATCGCCATGCCTCAAGCCTCGCCTCGAGTACTATGCAGAAAGCCATAAGGTTCCCCTTTAATTATAAAAATAGAGAAAGTCAACATATTGATACACTCCCGTATCCGATCCACCCACCACCTATCAAATCCCATAGCCATCATAAGTTCATATACAAACTTCGTATCCACCGTGTCATAAGCTTTATATAAGTCCAACTTCGTACACGCTTTCATGCTACATTTCTGTTTGAAGTCTTGAAGTAATTCATGTATCAATTGATTGTTTTCTGCAATCGATCTGTCTTTTATAAAAGCAGCTTGATTTGATGAGATCAACTCTTGCATAATTGTCTCCATACGTGGACACATATGTGGGAGATCAATTTATATAGAAAATTGCAACATGCAATAAGTTTAAAATCATTAAGAAATCGCTCTTTCTTCAGTATAAGAGTCAGAAAAGTATGATTCAGCTCGCATGACAATCTCTCATTGATGAAATTTTTTTCAACAACTTCGAATATTAACCCTTTCATATCTTCCTAATGAGTCTTAGAAAATTTACTGACAAATCCATCAAGCCCCGACGCCTTATTAGGATTTGCATTTTTAATAATTACCTATATCTCCTAAATACTAACAAGAGACTTAAGGAGTTCATATATTTGTTGGCAAATGATAAGGATACTACAGAAATTGATAAGGGCACTACAGAAATTAATAATTACCTCTATCTCCTGAATATGCATAGGATTGCCAAAATTTATGTATTGCCCTTATCATTTACCTATTTTGCTCAATGCACTACTTAAATTTAACTATTTGAAAACCATGATGTCCCTTAACAATTTATGTAGAATCCGTATCATTTATCTATGTTGCATAATGTACTACTTAAAGTTTAACTAAGAGTTATATTTGATATACTGTTAATATAGTCCAAATATTATGGAATTCATTTTCATATGTCACACAGGATGCATAGAATTTTCTATTTTTAATACTTTTTTCAATTTAGAATAGAGCCATAGATTGAAATTACTATTGAAATATATTTTTATTAAAGAATGTGTTCTATTATAAAGGTTTTTAAAGTGCTCCCATTAAAGAAGGAAATTACTAGGGACAACACACAAAGTGGCATGGGCTATCATATCTTTTAAAAGATAATGGTCATTTTTGTATCCAAATTATACTTAAAAAAATGTTAGGCGACATCATACAATTTCAAACTCCCAAACTTCTATTCATACTCCACTCACAAATTTCTCTTCCACTTGCAACATGTTTCTCTTTCGAACACAATTATTAGTGATTTCGAACTCCATATAGGAATTTGGAAGCTTTAAAAATCATGGCAGCCGGATTGGGGATGACTGTTATTATTATAGCAGTTCTGACTATTGCTAAGACTATCCGACATAAGATAAAGTGTTTTCTGTTTTAGGAACGCTAGAATACAGTTAGAACAACCAAAATTCTGACAGTCTTTCATCGTCTCGAACCCGATTATTATGATTTATAAAGCTTCCCAACCCCTATAATGGGGTTTGAAATCACTAAATGATGTTCGAAAGAGGAAGATGTTGCAAGAGAAACAAAAAGAAGTGTGAGACAAAAAATAAATTGGGTGTTTGAAATGATATGTTACCCCTAACAAATTGTGTGTTGCTCTCTAACATTTTTATAACTTAAGAGTGATGTCCCTATCATGCGATAGTTCCTATTAGTTTTGATGGTGCCCTTAGTAATTTATTTAAAAGAAGGTTTAGTCGCGAGTGCATGACATGCTAAGAGCATCTCCAACCCTATTGTCTTGTTATGTGTTGTGATTTTTAGGTGGCATGAGACATAAGATAATGTCTTTAATAGGTAGCAAGATTATATTCGCAAAAAGAATGAGCTAGAAAAGTCTTCTCCAATACAAAAATATTGAGAAGACAATAAAAATTACTTCTTCTTTTTTTCCAATTTCCAAGACAACTTCTCATCTTCTTCCTTTTTCTTTTATAAATATTTTAATTAATAATTGATGACGTCAAAGTAAAATTATTGACAAGTGTATTGTGTAGAACTAGACAACCAATTTCACAATATTTTTGTTATGTCATATCATGTTACCTTCATAATTTATTTGACATTTGCATTAAAAAAAAGACTTTTTAAATAAATTTTTTTTTATCATTTTCTCACATTATGGGTGATGTTCAAGATGGCACCTATCAAGAGTCGAACATTTACAAACCCCAAAGGTTCTTCTAGGAGTAAAATTTCAAACAAACCAAAACCCTCTCAAAACCCCCATCATCCATGAACCCACCCCGATCCCAATGCCACCATGCCTCCGCCTCCTCCTCTCCTCCACCTCCACCAACCTCCCCTCCCTCCGCTGCGCCCACGCCCTCCTCCTCACCACTGGCTCCTCCGCCGACCGCTTCCTCTGCAACTCTCTCCTCTCTCTCTACTCCCGACACAACTCCCTCCTCTCCGCGCTCCAACTGTTCTACGCAATGCCCCATCCAGACTCCGTCTCCTACAACTCCCTCCTCTCCGCATTCGCCCACCACAACCACCCCCTCGATGCATTCAGTCTCTTCCGCCGCATGCGTCTCTCCGACCTCCCCCTCACCCGTCTCACCTTCGCTCCTCTCTTTAAACTCTGCTCCGGTTCCCGTTCCCTCCTCCCCGTCTCCTGTTCCCTCCATTCTCTTTCCATCAAGCTCGGCCTCGACTCGGACTCTCTGCTGTCTAGCTCCCTCGTCGCTCTCTACGCCAAGTTCGGTCTCTTGCTCGAAGCTCACTCTCTCTTCGATCAGATGACCGACAGAGATGTCATCTTGTGGAATGTGATGATCAAGGGATATGCCCAGGTGGATTTACTTGGCGATGCATTTCTTATGTTCTCGCAGCTCCATAGGAGCGTTCCGCTCCAGCCCAATGGTATTAGTGTTCACTGGGTCGTTATGGCACGGGGATCGGGTATAGAGCTTGACCAAGTTCGGGCTTACGGAATTAAATCCTGCTTACTCGATGACGTTCCGGATTCGATAGCTTGGAACAAGATTATGTCGGAGAACGTTAAGGATGGGGATTGCAAAGCCGCTCTGGATTGCTTTATGGAGATGAAGAGGTCAGATGTGGGAGTCGATAATGTGACCTTTGTTATTCTACTGAGTGCAGTTTCTGGCGAAGAGTGGTTTGAGTTGGGGAAACAAGTTCATGGAATGGGCATGAAGGCAGGATTTTGTTCGGATGTTTCGGTCTCGAACAGTCTTGTAAACATGTACGCGAAGATGGGCAGTTACAATTGCGCCAGGAGAGTCTTTGATGACATAGATGAGTTGGATTTGGTTTCGTGGAACTCGTTGATTTCCGCCAGCGTTCAGAATGGTTTGGAGGAAGAATCAGTTTCTCTTTTCTTGGACATGTTGAAGTATGGCGAGGTTCCTGATCAGTTCACATTGGCTAGCATTCTACGGGCATGCTCGGCATTGTTTGTGTGCTTGGAAGGACAAGTTTGCTCATCCTTGCATCAACTGGTTCACTGTTTTGCCATAAAAATGGGGCTGCTACGTGATAGCTTTGTGTTGACGGCATTAATCGATGTTTATGCCAAGAAGACGAGCATGAAGGAAGCTGAATCCCTTTTTGAGGCCATGGATTGGTTTGATCTGGTTTCTTTCAACGCGTTGGTTACTGGTTATGTCACAAATGGTAATGCCCAAAAGGCATTGGATCTCTTTACATCATTACATAGAAGCGGCGAGGAAGGCAACCATTTCACTCTCGCGACTATCCTCAAGGCTTGCAGTGGCTTGGTGGCCTCTCACTTCGGGAAGCAAATCCACGGGTACACGTTGAAACTTGGATTTGATTCGGATTTGTGTGTGAGCAGTGGGTTACTAGACATGTACATCAAATGTGGGAATATAAAAGATGCATCTGCAGCTTTTGGTGACATCCATGAACCTGACGATGTCGCTTGGACTGCCATGATCTCGGGGTGTGTCGAGAATGGCGACGAGGATCGTGCTTTGAGCCTCTACAATCGGATGAGGCGATCGGGGGCCTTGCCTGATGAGTTTACTCTGGCATCCCTCATCAAGGCTTGCTCTTGCTTGGCTGCATTGGGGCAAGGCAGGCAAATTCACGCAGACGCCATTAAGTTGGACTGTGCGTCTGACAATTTCGTGGCGACTTCAATCATGGATATGTATGCAAAGTGTGGGAGCATACAAGACTCTGGCAAGCTCTTCAAGAGGATGGGTGTAAGAAGTGTAGCTTCTTGGAATGTCATGCTATTGGGTTTCGCCCAACATGGAAATGGAAAGGAAGTTCTGAGTCTCTTCAAGGAGATGACCTTACAGGGATTACGACCCGACAAGATCACTTTCGTCGGTGTCCTCTCAGCATGCAGCCATTCGGGTTTGGTCTCCGAAGCCTACGAATATTTCGACTCTATGAGGAAAGATTACGAGATCGAGCCAGAGACAGAGCACTATTCTTGCTTAGTTGATGTTCTTGGTCGTGCTGGTCTCCTTAGCAGAGCAGAGGAGGTCATCGAGACAATGCCGTTTGATCCTTCACCGTCTATGTGCAGGGCATTGCTCGGCGCTTGCAGAATTCAGGGTGACATGGAAGTTGGACAGCGGGTGGCAAAGAGGTTACTTGCTTTGGAGCCGCTCGATCCATCTGCTTATGTTCTTCTCTCGAACATATACGCAGCTGCCAACCGATGGGATGGCGTAGCCGATGCAAGGAGTAGAATGAAGAGCCAAAATGTCAGGAAAGATCCTGGTTATAGCTGGATCGAAGTGAAGAACAAGGTGCATTTGTTTGTAGTGGATGATAGATCTCATCCGGAGGCGGAAGCTCTCTACGATGATCTGGAGGATCTAATAAGAAGGATTAAAGAGGAGGGATATGTTCCAGATACAGATTTTGTGCTTTTAGACGTCGCAGAAGAGGAGAAAGAGCGCTCTCTTTACTATCACAGCGAGAAGCTTGCCATTGCTTATGGCCTTCTAAGTACGCGGGCGCCGCAAATAATTCGAGTCATAAAAAATCTTCGTGTCTGCGGGGATTGCCACAATGCGATCAAGTACATCTCCAAGGTCGCTAGCCGGGAGATTCTATTGCGGGATGCGAGTCGATTTCATTTCTTCCAAGATGGTACGTGTTCTTGTGGCGATTACTGGTAATGTGAACTATTCATCGCATCATTTTTTTTAAAAAACTTGAACTGTGTACTTTTAGTTCCAAAGTTGAGCATAATTTGATAGTTCATAGAAGATGTTATTTATGTTTTGCACAATTCTTATAGCCCTTTGTGATTTCTCTGCTTATCACAACATCGAGACCCCTTATGTAATTTATCCTGGAAATTCGTTGACGAAAGTTAGTTTCAAATCGATTAGGAACTTCTCTTCAATTGAAACCTTCTCGTTAGTGAAGATTACAACCAATCTAGCAATGAAGATATGAGCTCACCTTAGTGCCTTGACCATGAGATTGATTAAACCGGCTACACAGATTTTACATTTGTGGGGAGTTAACATTTTAGAGAGAGTTTGAGGGAAGAAAAATGTGAAAAAGGATTTTGAATATAGTTTGCAGTATCGGCCGACATCGATCCGATACAACTGATACCGATACTATTTGGATACCGATACTTGACCGATACCGACATTGGGGATATTGGAGATCTCTTTTCAGTCAATTCGACAAAGAAAATTGAACGGAAAAAAAATCCAATTAGCAATGGTGTAAAATTATAGTAAGGTTGTAAAAACATGTAAATCGCAGGTAAACCAATTGGCAATGTTGACTACTATTTCATTCAATTTCAAAACTACTAAGAAATAACACAAGAAATACTTAAAATTATATCTAAATGTATAAAATATTTTTTCTAACATTTTAATAATTTATTAATAATAATTTGTTTTCCGATATGAAAAAAATTCGATCTGAAACCATCGATGTTGCCGATACCACATATACCGATACTCATAGGAAGGGTCCGATACCGATAATGTGAACCTTGGTTCTGATACAATTATCTTTAGAAAATTTTGTTTGTGGGTATTAGTATAGTTGGTCTTGTTACAATAAGTTGAAATATAGGTAGGAGTGCACCGTAGCTGAAAACAGCTAATCCTTCTCATATATATTCAAATTCAAACTGAAGGCAACACATTCCAAGAGTGTCATACATTCTATTCCTTTGCTTGTTTCATCTTGATTTCTTTCGGTTTTTTTCTTCTTTTTTTTCTAATTTTTTTTTCCAGCGCGTGCGGGCTCAGTTAAATCGTGTCTCCCCGCACACGATTTTTAGCCGGTCGTTATATCATTTCGGACTCTTCGTGCGGATCATGTCCGCACTGGCTTTGTCATCATTGCCCCCTTGATGTTCTAGCCATTTTCAGCTTGATTTCTTTCCATATGTTCTAGCCATTTTCAGCAGTTTGACTTCTTCAGTTTGTACTTCAATTCTCTGTACAAATCTTACGTTCACTTTGCTATCACCAACTATTCTTTGTGCAGTTTACTACCCTACGGGAATTTGACTTTTATGCTCCTATCTCTTTCCTTCACCTCCTTCTTGTGCCACTCCTCCACCAACCTACATGACATTTATGCTTTTGGCTTTCCATTGCTGAAATTCCTGATGCTTGATAAATAAGAATTAATAAATGCAACAAATTGTGGTTAGGTGTTCTAGAAACAAAATCCCGTTATCGCCCTTCAAAGGTCCCAACATAAGGCAAATGTTAAGAGCATTAAAAAAGTTGCTAAATGCAACACACTTTTGGCAAGTGCATATCCACGACTGTGAAATTATTATTACTATTATTATTATTTTTTGCAATCCTTGTTATTTTAGGATTGTACATGAATCTTTCACGTCTTGCCTATCTTGTATATTCCTAAAATCAAAATACAACACAAGATGTATAGAGCATTAAAATTCCTTCCAAAAAAAAAAAAAAAAAAAAAAAAAAAAAAAAAAAAAAACACTCTAGAGCTATAGTAGAATTTTATGATTATATAGTTATATTCTAACACATTCATACCACCATAGCGCAACTCTAGAGTTAGACTGATGGTTTAGAATTATATATCAATGCTCTAAAAGTACACAAAAAGGATTCCCAACTATGAAGAGGTACAAAACTGTCTCCTTTAAGTCCACATCCATTGTACTAATTCCTTTAGTCTGAGAAAATATTTGCATCTATTTGACGAGATTGGAATGCCTTCTGAAACCACACATAATTTGTTAGGTTGTGTGGAGTCTATCGGCTGGACCCTCCCCCTCCTTATCGCTTTTAAGTGACTGGATTATTATTTTTCCGAAGTTATGTTCGGTATTTCATTTGTAATTAAATCGTTTTAATATCATTTATCTATAAAAGGAGTATTATGGTGCAGTTTATAAATTATCTTCAGAATATAGTTAAAAAAATTGTCTGCAAAGATCTTGGACGTAGGTCACGTAGCTTCTCGATTCGAGAAGTGAAACAAACACTTGTTTTTTTTCTTCCTCTTTCCTATTGGTTCCTATGTCTCCCCCACTAAATGCAGTGAAACAAGTTTTTTTCCTCTTTCCTATTGGTTCCTATGTCTCCCCACTAAATGCATCTTGGTGGCGTGGTCGACACCGCGTTCGGATCATCACATCAGAAGCCCTTTCTAATCTTCCTACCATCTACATTACTACTTCTGGTAGCATGCATTACAATTTCCTCGAGTTTTCTCAACACTTGCACTGAGTGAGTATCTCATCTGTTCTATATATACAAAAAAGGAAACTTAACGGAGCCGCCACGTTTAGCTTCCTATCCTCCGGCTTTCTTCCTCTTCTCCTCCTCTCAATGGCCGGAGCACCGGTCATCGCCGGGGCGGGAGCCCACCCCCGCTATATCCCGAAGCGGGGTGAAGTTCTGAGGAACATCCTCAAGCTGCTATTCTCCTGCGCCCTGTGCGGTCCGTCCACGGAGAAGAAGAGAACTGTGATCAAGTGAGAGGTGCCCAATCTTGCGAGATGTCGTAGTGCAGATCATTTCAGCTATGTTCTTTCTGTTTCCACTAAAGATTATGCTGTTGTTTGTGTTAACTGTTTGCTTTATACGCATTTCTAATTATACTCCTTAGATAAATACTTCTCAATCTTGAATATATTGCAAAAGTCCCGGACGACTTCTATTTATTTATACAGAAAAATTGCTTGTAGAGGAAAGAAGTTTTGCTGAAATTACCAGCACAGAGTGTTAGTCCCGGGGGCTTGATCGAAGATGAAAACTAATGCAATCGAGATCTGAGATGTCACACAAAACTTTGTGATGATCAAACTCAAGATCTACGAATAAAACTAAAAAGCCAAATTACAATATGAAGGAAAAAAAATAGCAAAAAGAAGATCTCTTGTTCTTCCTTGCAAACGTGTTGCAATTGGGACAGAACAAGTTACAATAATCTAGAGAGATGAGAAGAAGAACAATGCTGGGGTGTCAAAACACCGTTGCTTAAAGCAAGATTCGTCCCACACGATCTGCTTCCAGGAACCAGCAAGTTGAAGAATTTGTGTAACGCTCGAAGTCACCTCTGTTCAGACTCCTCGGATGGACTTGCAATGGCGGCAGCAACCCTCTCTCTCTTTCTCCTTTTCTAACTTGTAATTTTCGTAGTACCCACAAAGGAGGCCAGAAGAGAGTATATATAGAGAGAGGGTGGAAACCCTAGCCGCCTCTTCAGTTATGGAAAGATTGAATTAAATCACAAAAAGATAGCAACGAATTAATTCTAATCCCACAAAGATAGGAACTGAATTAATTCAAATCCCACAAATATAGTAACGAAATTAATTCAAATCCCACAAAGATAGGATCTGAATTAATCGCATTGATTCACCGCATAAAGACCGCATGACTACTGACGTGCTAAGTGCAAAGTGCGCCAACAAAACGCCACATTACGCCTCATGAGCCCATGAGCCCGAGTCCGAGTCCGAGTCCGAGTCCGAGTCGCTAAGCTCCTTTGGGGCTTAGCTCCAAGTGGAATTAATCCAAGAGAATGACAAAAGCATTAATGCTTAATCCTTGGAGCCTTATTCTTACCTCCTAGTAAAATCACCCACATGGTTCCCTCCTTAGGGTCACCACCCCATGTGCATCTCTCAACAACACACCCAAGTATATATGTTGAGATAACTCATGGTGCTTTTCCAATGTGGGACTAAAATTTTACAAGGCATGTTGAGAGCAAGCTCTCTCCATGTAAATAAAGCACCAACAATCTCCCACATATCACAACATATATATATGTGTCCAGGGTTGAGCGTTCCCCACAGTAACTGTCCATTTTGCATTAGGATAGATGTCGCTGACGACTTGAATCTTCCCGCATGGGTTAAATAACAATGTGATTCAAGAATGGACTACGCCTTGAATTCTGCACCACAATTGTAATTCTTTCCACTCACAAAGTGTAGTTACGTGTGCTTCTGGCTGCACATTAAAGGCCCTGTGCCAGCCTGGTTTCAGTGTATAATTTTGGGCGTCTACAAGTTTACCCTCAAGAGACGGCCTGATATCTCTTTTCATACACTATAGGTGAGTTCTTTATTAAAGAGATATGGCATGAAGCCTTGCGCTTCCTTGCGATGCTACGCCGCTATGACATGGCCTGAAGCCGAGGCATTACCCCTACCTGGGAACCTCATCGTAGTGTCATACTACTGTAGCATGAGGTCACAAGCCTCTTTGTAGTGCCAAACTACCCAGCATGAAGCCTAAGGCTTCCTTGCGGTGTTACGCCGCAACGACATGGCTTGCAATGCCGAGGCTTTACCCCTACCTGGGTACCTCATCGTGGTGTCGTGCCACTGTAACATGGGGCCATCCTCCCCTTTGTAGTGCTGTCTACAACTCTTTAATTACGTCATACAGCATTAGGCTACCTGCCTATTTGCGGTGCTACGCCGCTGTGACTTGGCTTGCAAAGCCGAGGCATTACCCCTACCTGGGAACCTCATGGTGGAGTCACCCCACTGTAGCATGGAGATTCACTCCTTGTAGTGCTGCTCTACCGTGCTTCCTGTAAAGCACACCAGACATTCACTCTGCCTGAGAACTCATTAAGGCGTTTAAGCCAACCTTCCACAGGATCTATTTTTCCGTAGAAAAATACATAGTAGACAACAGTGGTTATGGGTCCGTATCCCTTCCATGTTCCAGAGAACAAGTACCCACTGTTACCTGATAGTTTCCCAGTCAGTGATCCTCCTTTGAACCAAAAGTTAGATGCCTAGTAGATTTCTCTTTGAACTAATAGTATAAAATTTTATGGTAGGATTACAAAGACACACTATCAGAATGCCTTCAAGCCCATTTTACAAGCTGTGTCATCGACCAACTGGCGCTTGAGGCCCTTTGTGAACGGATCTGCCAGGTTCTCCTGACTCCGAACATCAACCACTGCAATTACACCTCTTTTGATAAGATCGTGTACTGCCCTGTGCTTCAACCGCACAGTCCTCTTCTTCCCGTTGAAGAGGTCATTTGATGCCACCGCCGCAGTCGCCTGGTTGTCACAGTATATCGGTATCGCCGGTATCTGAGCCCCAACCACTGGAAGATCATACATGAGCTCCCGAAGCCATTCTGCTTCATCTGCTGCAGTTTCAAGTGCATAGAATTCAGATTCCATGGAGGAATGAGAGAGTACAGTCTGCTTCTTCAACTTCCACGATATAGCAGCTCCACCCAAGGAAAAGACATATCCACCTGTGGATCTCTCGCTTTCCACCTCTGAACACCAGCTAGCATCACTGAAGCCTTCCACTACTGTCGGATACCCGTTGTAGTGTAGTGCATATGTCTGAGTCTTCTTGAGATATCTCATTACTCGCTTCACAGCTTTCCAGTGTTCAACCCCTGGGTTGCTTGTGAACCGACTCAGCATTCCCACGGCGAAAGCTATGTCAGGCCTTGTGGCAGTAGTTGCGTACATCAAACTTCCGATAACGCTAGAATACTCCAGCTGCCTGACGCTTTCCCTCGAGTTTGGCTTCAGCTTCTGATCACATCTGAATGGCGTATCGATCCCTGGAAGATCCTTATACCCATAGCGTGTGAGCATCTTCTCAATGTAGTGAGATTGTGACAGCGCTACTCCAGTGTCTGTCCGGATGATCTTTATGCCCAAGATGACATCTGCATCCCCCAAGTCCTTCATACTGAACTTGGTTGAGAGGAACTTCTTTGTCTCTGTGACACAGCCTATATCCGTACCTAGGATTAGCATGTCGTCCACGTACAGACAAACGATGACTCCTCTTCCATCAGCGAACTTTGTGTAAACACATTTGTCCGTCTCGCTGACTCTGTAGCCGTTTGACCTAATAACTTTGTCAAACTTCTCATGCCACATCTTGGGAGCTTGCTTCAAACCATATAATGATTTCACCAACTTGCAGACTTTGTCTTCAAGACCTTTGACGACAAATCCATCTGGCTGTTGCATGTAAATCTCTTCGGTCAGCTCCCCATTCAGGAACGCTGTCTTTACATCCATCTGATGTATCACCAACTTATGTATAGCTGCTAGAGCGATTAACATCCTGATGGTGGTCATCCGAGCTACTGGAGCGTACGTGTCGAAGTAGTCTATCCCCTGTTTCTGAGAAAATCCCTTGGCGACCAGCCTGGCCTTGAACTTGTCAATAGTTCCATCTGCCTTCATCTTCTTCTTGAAGATCCATTTACATCCAATAGGCTTTTCTCCTTCAGGTAGATCTACCAACACCCATGTGTTATTGGAGGTGATAGAGTCAAACTCGTCATTCACTGCCTCCTTCCAGAAGATAGCATCTCTGGTCTTCATCGCCTCATCATAGGTAAGCGGATCTGCTTCCACATGATAGGTGACAAAGTCATCTCCGAAATCTTTCGGTCTCCTCGCTCGCTTAGCTGACGGCTCGGCGAGTTCTGGTGCAAGAGTTGTTCCATCAACAACAGCTTCTTCTTGGACTACTGGCTCGTATGAAATTTCAGTCTCATTAGTACCTACATCATTTTCCGGAATGTCCGAAAGAATAATGTTTTTGTCTTTTGCGAACTTGTCTTCAAAGTATTCAGCATCGCGAGATTCGATAATATGATTTGATTCAATATCAAAAAATCTCCGAGCATCACTCTTCTCGGCATACCCCAAGAAGATAGCCTTCGTAGTCCTTGTCCCCAGCTTCTGAATCTTCAGATCTGGAAGCTTCACATACGCCAGACACCCCCACACTCGAATGACATTCAAGTTGGGTCTGACTTTGAACCAGAGTTCATGAGGAGTTACGTCCGAAGTTGCATATGGCACTCTATTCAGAATGAAAGTGGCCGTTAATGCAGCTTCTCCCCAGTAGCATTTTGGAAGACCTGCAGTGAGCAGCATGGAATTCATCATTTCTGTTAATGTCCGGTTCTTCCTCTCTGCTACTTCGTTGGATTGAGGAGAATATGGAGCAGTAGTCTCGCATATGATTCCATGTTCTTTGCAGAACGATGCGAATTCATGAGACCTGTACTCCCCACCTCGATCACTTCTCAGCCTCTTGAGTTGTTGTCCAGTCTGCCGTTCAGCCTCGGCCCTGAACTCTCTGAACTTCTCGAAAGTTTCGTCTTTGGACTTGAGCAAGTAGACGAACGCGTATTTTGAGAAGTCGTCGATGAAGGTTATGAAATACTTCATCCCGGCCTTCATGGAGAAATGTTTGAAGTCACAGATATCGGAGTGCACCAACTCCAGAAGATCTGTGCTTCTATTGACCCGATGAAAGGGTTTCCTTGTGATCTTCGTCTGAGCACACACCTCACACTTCTCCACCTTACCCCCACATTTGGAGATAAGTCCTAGACTAGACATTTTGTTAATTCTCTTACAATGAACATGTCCTAGTCTATTATGCCACAACTCAAGAGAATAATCAGAAAATGCAACTGCATTAATGTCTTCAAACTGGTTAACAAGCTGAATTTTAAACATGCCTTCGGTTTGATAAGCCTTCCCGAAGTATGTTCCTTTCTTGGACATCACCATTTGACCAGCATTGATGCCCATCCTCAAGCCTGCGTTGCAGAGCAGGCTCCCAGAGATCAGGTTCTTGGCAATCGCCGGAACATGCTTCACACCTTGAAGCGTCAGAGTGTTCCCAGAAGTGAGTTTCAGTTCCACGGTCCCGATCCCCAGAACTTCAGCTTGGGCCTGGTTTGCCATGACAACCTTCTCAGATATCGGCTGGTACGTGACGAACCATTCCTTGCCTGAACAGACATGGCAAGTCGCACCAGTGTCTATCCACCAGTCAGAGTCAACCCCCACAGTTGTGACCTGTCCGATCATAGCAACAACGTTAGAAACCAATGAAACCTTATTAGGCTCACCTTTCTCTGATTGTTTAGGCTTAGATCTGCATTCACTCTTGTAGTGGCCTTTCTTGCCACAATTATAACAAGTCACGTGGGACTTAGTCTTCTGTTGCTTGAAAGAAGGACCCTTCACTTTCAGATTAGTGAAGTCCTTCTTCTTGGGATGAGAAGCCGCCTGCTTCCCCTTGGGATCCCTCGTTTGCACCAGATTGGCTTTAGCCAACTGTTTGGACAGAGTGTCCACCTTCTGTTGAGAACGCATCTCGTCCTCAACATGGATCTCTTGAAGTAGATCTCCCAAGCTAATGTCTAGCTTCTTTCTGTGCATCCTTGCATAGAAGGTACTCCATCCAGCAGGAAGTTTTGAGACGATCCCTCCGACGACAAACTTGTCGGGAAGGGGCATCTCTTCGTCTTCCAATTTCTGACGCAGCTTCAGAAATTCCTTCACCTGTGGCAGCATGGACTTTTCGTCCTCAAAGAGCAATTTGTGATATTTTTCAACCACAAACATTTTGCTCCTGTTCTTGTCTTCTTCATACAGATTTTCCACAGACTCCCATATGTTTCTGGCAAGTTCCTTCTTCGAGTAGATTCTGCCAGAGAGTCCTCCATAGCATTCAGGATGACAAGCCTGCAGATGCTATTTTTCCTTCTCCATTTGGCCTGGAGTTTGGTAGCCGCGTTGATGGCGGCAGTAGATCCAGTGTCTGGACAGAGGGTTCTTCCTCCAACAGAACATGATCAACATCTTTCAGTTGAAGAGTTAGGTACACCTTTCTCTTCCAGACTTGATAGTGCTCTCCATCGAACTTTTCCAACTTGCAGAAGTCCGATTGGAGGAGCGAAGCATTAATGTTTTCCATCTATACGGATCTTGCTTTGAGATTGTTAGTCCCGGGGGCTTGATCGAAGATGAAAACTAATGCAATCGAGATCTGAGATGTCACACACAACTTTGTGATGATCAAACTCAAGATCTACGAATAAAACTAAAAAGCCAAATTACAATATGAAGGAGAAAAAATAGCAAAGAGAAGATCTCTTGTTCTTCCTTGCAAACGTGTTGCAATTGGGACAGAACAAGTTACAATAATCTAGAGAGATGAGAAGAAGAACAATGCTGGGGTGTCAAAACACCGTTGCTCAAAGCAAGATTCGCCCCACACGATCTGCTTCCAGGAACCAGCAAGTTGAAGAACTTGTGGAACGCTCGAAGTCACCTCTGTTCAGACTCCTCGGATGGACTTGCAATGGCGGCAGCAACCCTCTCTCTCTTTCTCCTTTTCTAACTTGTAATTTTCGTAGTACCCACAAAGGAGGCCAGAAGAGAGTATATATAGAGAGAGGGTGGAAACCCTAGCCGCCTCTTCAGTTATGGAAAGATTGAATCAAATCACAAAAAGATAGCAACGAATTAATTCTAATCCCACAAAGATAGGAACTGAATTAATTCAAATCCCACAAATATAGTAACGAAATTAATTCAAATCCCACAAAGATAGGATCTGAATTAATCGCATTGATTCACCCTTTCCATAACCGATTTGAAATCTGCACAGTCAGCGTAGCTCTCCATGCGGCAGCAGCAGCAGCAGCCTGGCCGCATGGACCGCTTGGGCCGCATGGACCGCATGGACCGCATGTGCCGCATGGACCGCACGAGCCGCATGGACCGCACGAGCCGCATGGACCGCATGAGCCGCATGAGCCGCATGACTGCTGACGTGCTAAGTGCAAAGTGCGCCAACAAAACGCCACATTACGCCTCATGAGCCCGAGTCCTAGTCCGAGTCCGAGTCCGAGTCGCGCTTAGCTCCAAGTGGAATTAATCCAAGAGAATGACAAAAGCATTAATGCTTAATCCTTGGAGCCTTATTCTTACCTCCTAGTAAAATCACCCACATGGTTTCCTCCTTAGGGTCACCACCCCATGTGCATCTCTCAACAACACACCCAAGTATATATGTTGAGATAACTCATGGTGCTTTTCCAATGTGGGACTAAAATTTTACAAGGCATGTTGAGAGCAAGCTCTCTCCATGTAAATAAAGCACCAACACAGAGCTGGGTGAAATTAAAATAAGGGACTGTTTGGTTGCACGAAAGTGCAAAAGTTAAAAAAGAAAAATTGTCGTACGCATAAATTGAGATTTTTCAAAAGTTGTTTGGTTGATGGAAATTTAAAAAAAAATGAAAGTGAAAAAAGAGGGGAAAAAAATAAAAGTGAAAAAAAAATGAAAGTAAAAAAAATGAAAGTGAAAAAAAAAAAATGAAAGTGAAAAAAATTTACCAGCACCATCACATCGGCCATTCTTCCCACTTTCAACTTTTGAGCCAAACCCACGAACTTCCATAAGTTTCGGCCACTTTCCAATTTTAGTTCACTTTCAAGCCACTTGTTTGCAACCAAACAGTCCCCTAAGGCCTCGTTTGGTTCGCGGAATCTTCATGGTGGGAAAGGAAAGTGATTACTTTCCAATGTTTGTGTGTCAAAGGAATTGAGGAGGAAAGGAAAGCGATTTCCAATGGAAGAGAAATTAGGGGAGAAAGTGATTCCACCCATCCAAGCAAGGAATTACTTTCCCACATTCAAGTATTCACTTTCCTTTCCAAATTCCTTGGCATTCCCAAACATCGGAAAGGAAAATCAATAGAAATCTTAATTTCCCAAAGGAAAGAAAATGTCAAGGAATTGATTTCCTTTCCCTTCCATTCCGCGAACCAATCGAGGCATAAGAGGCTGTTTGGTTTCCAGGAGGTCCCTTGCAAGTGAGCAGCCACCTCACTTTTTGTTGCAACTTAACGGCTACCTTTCCGACTTCTTCCGTTTGGTTCACTGGAGAAAGTGTTGGAAAGTGAGGTATCTCTGACACCAAATAGTGTTTAGTCCCCTCCAAACTCCTCTTCCCACCTACATCAAGAAAGTGAAGTAATTGCATGGGAGGTCTCCGATTTTCCTTCCCCAAAAAGTGGAGTTACTCTACAGTGAAGGCAGCAAGATTTTTTTTTTTTTTTTTCTTTCCTAGCTCCGGTCACCTTCTTGCTTCCGCCATCTGCAGGTATAAAGGGAGAAAAAAAATTAGAAGAACAAGAGTCCAGAGCATGAGTGTGTGAGAGAGAGAAAAAAAAAATAGAAGAGAGAGAGAGAGAGAGAGAGAGAGGAAGAAGAAGAGTCCAGCGGACAAGTGAGAGAGAGATAGAGATTAGAAGAAGAAGAAGAGTAGTGAGAGAAAAAAAAAATTAGAATAGAAGAAGAGTGCTGAGGACGAGCTGGTTTATTATTGAGAGTTTGAAAGAGAGTTAAATCAGGATAGATTTAATTATTTTATAATAATAATTAGTGGATAAATTCGTGTATAAAAATAATTGGTTTGTTTGCAGGTGTTAAATTAGGATAGGTTTAATTGTTTTATAATAATAATTAGTGGAGAAAATATCCGGTTTGTTGGTAGGTGTTAAATTAGCATAATATAATTATAATGGAATTATTTTATAATAAAAATTGTTTTGTAATAATAATAATAATAATAATAATAATTAGTGTAGTCCATAAAATAAAAAAATAAAAAGTAAAAAGAGGGGGTAAGCATACGATTTTTTATTTGTTGGTGAGTATCACTTGAGGGTCCAAACATTGAAAGTCAACATTTTAGTTCCCACCTATACTTTCAAGTGATATCCAAACACAATATATTGAAACTTTTCACTTACGAGGGACAAAATCTTACATATCCAAATACGTTTTGAAAAGTGAAATATATTGTAAGTGTCTTGTATTACATCATATGAAAAGTGTCACTTGCACACTTTCGATGACCTTCCGTGATCCAAACATGTCCTAAGAATAAGAAAACGTCTTTTGAAATGACGTTTTCTATTTATTTACTTAAAAACGCCATTTTGAATGACGTTTTCTTGGTAAATGATACGTATTAATTATATTAATTATAAACATAATTCAACCTCCCTTTATATAACCGGCCTTCATTAAACACTTTCAACCCATATATGAGCCTTTTTTTTGTACACAAAACGTCCATCCAAAGGACATTTTATTTATATATTATTCTCGAAGTCCAAAATTAATTAATATGTTATTAATATGTCGATCAGAAGAGCATTTTTTGTGCTATAGATGTCCTTTCAATGAGCATTTTTATCCCTTTTTTTTTTACATTCTGCTGTCATTAATTACGCCGCATCCGAAAGTATTGGTTCTCTAAATGCATTTGTATTTCAGCAAATTCTTTGTTCTCAAAACCATCCAGCCGTCCAAGGAAAAATTCGAACCCGAGACCTGCACTAGGTTAGTACCTTAGGGATACTAAATGTAAATGCTATGTTTGATTCATAGTAAAGAGAGGAACATGGCAAAAGTGAAAGGTGAAGTTATTTAAAAAAAGCAAATTAGCCTAATATCAGTCCAAATAATTTCACCAAATTAACTACTTAGTCAGATCGAGTCAGAACTCAGAACCCAGTCCATATTGAACCATTATCGTAATAATAAAATATGATAAACCTGCGTAAGCATATCAAAAGTAGATCTACTTTTTTTATTATTTCAAAATTAGATATTTCGTTAAATATAGGATTCCTCTTTTACGGTTATATAGCATATGCGACATAATGAGTAATGATTTACAACAATATTAACCCTATCTCTATAATTATATTATGATAAATTTCTCTAACATTAAATTGAAATATAAAGATAACTTTATAATATTGTGAAAGTCTACTTAATATAATAAATTTATTGGAATTCCAAAATTAGTAATGATCATCATGATAAATATTACATTGAGTAGTCTATATATAGCATAGATATAGACAAGGAGCCTTGCTCTTGCTTCCTCTCTTTCTCGACATTGCCCATGGCTATTGGAGCGGACAGAATCAGCAAGCTCCATGACGACCTCCTCCTCCACATCCTCTCCTTCCTTCCCTACACCACCGACATGGCGAGGACGAGCACCCTCTCCAAGAGATGGAGACACCTGTGGACGTACCATCCCGACATCCGCATTGACATAACCCCTTCCAACGCGTCGACCTCCGACTCCCGCGCCAGACAGCTGCGCGCTATCGACGGCTGCTTCGGACGTCTGAACGTCGCGTCCCTCCGAACCCTCGACGTCTCCGTCCGCCGCTCCTCGCGTTGGGTTAGCCCTCTCGAGGAAGCACGGAGCGGGGCGGCGATCGCCGACAGGTGGATCCGCCTCGCCGCTCTGCGGTCGGTCCGCGTACTCCGGCTAAGTATCCACTGCGCCGTCCTCCGTGATCGGACGGCGGGAGACCTCGTCGATCTCGTCTTCTGCCACTGCCGGACGATAACCGAGCTCAAGCTGCTGGGTCCGTGGGACATCGGGGGCCTACCTCCTAATTTTCGAGGCTTCCCCTTTCTCAGGGAGCTAGGGTTGCAACGCTGCTTGATTGCCGATGGCGTCCTCGAGTCGCTTATATCGAGATGTCCTGTTCTTGAGAGGCTCTCTTATACATCTATTCGGAGCTACGATAGTACACCATCATCAGAACTCGTGGTGTCATCAGAAACTCTCAGACATGTAGCAATGGGCGCATATGCCTCGCCGGCCGTGAGGTTGACAGTGGCAGCTCCTTCCCTCCTATCGATTAGTATTTCGGGTCGAGTTCGGCGTCTCCTCTTAAAGGACACGCCGAGCCCGTGTCATGTGGACGTTCGGGGGCTAGTCGTGGTCGCCGGCGAGGCTGATACTCTGCCGATGCAGGCGGACGGGGTCTGGAGCTCGGTGGAGAAGCTGCAAGCAGACCATGGTTTCTTCCGTCAGGTATAATATATGTGATTTTTTTTCTTTTCTTTTCGTACTTTAACAGAGTAATTTCAGTTTTATGCACACCGATTATACATATAACTCTCTTTTTTTTTGTCTACACAGTGTTTTCTCCAGAAAAGGCCGTCGTTCAGGAATCTCAAGGAATTGGTCTATGTTAATAAATGGAAAACCGACCCTCCGTTTCATCCACTCATCTCCATCCTCGGATATTGCCCTACATTGGAGAATCTACATGTTGATGTAAGTTTATATATATATATATATATATATATATATATATATATATATATATATATATATATATATATACTGAAAATTGCTGAGAAACCCAATTTCGGGGTGGTCTTTTATGAAATGCCCACCCGTTGGATAAGTTTTATAAAATACCCAGAATTAAGTATTTTCACGTTAAATATTCCAAGATTCCCTTTTAGATGCCACCCGCTAGAAACTGCTATTTTTATAATACCGAAACTACCCCTCCGCGCGAATTGGTCATCTATATGTATTTGAATTCAAAAAACTCAGATCTGGATTGCGATTTTCGTCTTCTTCTTCTTCACGGAAAATCTGAATTCCATTGCTCTCATATTCAGCAGAGATCGCAAAGATCGTTCGTAGTTCGGTGTGTTTTTCTTCAGTCGAACTCAGATCATCGCTCGTCATCATCATCACCATCATCATCATCTTCATCGTGGAGACATTTGAACTCAGATCTTCAATTGTGGAGAGAAGATCTTTCTTCTTCTTTTCCATAAGAATTATCATCGCTTTGAAAGAAGAACGAAACTCTTTATTCCTGAAAAAACTAAATTACACGTTTTAACACTGGAAATGACCATTCTCCGTCTTAATTAGGACGGAGAATGGCATTCTCCGTCTTAATTAGGACGGAGAATGCCATTCTCCGTCCTAATTAGGACGGAGAATGACATTCTCCGTTTCCGTCTTAATTAGGACCGAGAATGTCATTCTCCGTCTTAATTAGGACGGAGAATGGCATTCTCCGTTTTATTTAAGACGGAGAATGGCATTCTCCGTCCTAATTAACACGGAGAATGGCATTCTCCGTGTTTCTAACACGCGATGAAAGTTTTTTTAGCGGTGGGTTTTACATAAAACTTTTTTAGTTTTTGGGCATTTCATAAATCTTCCCATATATATATATATATATATATATATATATTTAGAACCGGATAAATTGTTTCTGGAATCGTTCCCACTGGAATTCGAACTCCTGATCACTCGGACCACATGCATCTCTCTTAAACACTAGACTAGAGGTCATCTGCTTTATATATATATATATATATATATATATATATATATATATATATATATATGTGTGTGTGTGTGTGTGTGCGCGCGCTATTAAGTATCGTGAATGTTTTCCTCCATTTGATGCTAAATAGCAGAGTTAGATTTATATATTGAAAATGGATATTTTAACAAATGTCTCCCTTCAAAATATAAAAACTAGTATATGGTCCAAAAACTAGTATATGGTACTAGTATATGGTCCGGAACTATACGGTCCAAAAACTAAATAAATCCAACGGTTGTTTTTGTGAAAACATTCGTTAGTTAATTGTCGCCACATACGAGAAGAGGTCTCCAATTTTATTATTGTATTTTTGTTCAGATTAGATCTTTAAACTACATAATTTCTTATAAGACTTTGATCTAATCTGAAACGTCAAAAAATACTATTTCGAAAAAAAAATATGCGATGGTGATTAAGGGCGGAGCTCCTATTCGTGTGTGTGTGTATATATATATTTTATCATATTATATCTGACACAATTTGTGTGCACTTTCAGCTCAATGGACATAAACGTTCGATTGCTGTGAGGAGCATAATTGGCAAGTCAGGAAACAGAGCAATGTTGTCAAAGCTTGCAGAAGATTACTGTGAAGGCCCCGCAGAGGAGGAAGAAGAAGAGTATGCGAACTTTCGGGATTCGTCTCCTCATCGGTTGAAGGTTGTCCGCATAAACGGGATTCTGGGTACGAGAAATGAAATGAGGCTGGTGGATTACCTCTTGGAGAAGGGCGAGGCTATGCGGGCATCGACTGGGATTGGTATCCTAAGGCAGCACGAAAGAGGGACTACCTACTGTATGCGTTTCTTCCTGCTCTATCCATTTAAATTGGTATTGAGTAGTGCTCCTGAAGAAGAAGAATAAGGAGAAGAAGAAGCAAACTCTTTTTCTTTTTTGGAGACATATTTGGAGATTTTCTTGTAACATTGTCAGGAAACAGTTCATTTGATATATCTCTTCTTAAAATATGTCGAAAATTTTGAACCTTTTCTTATTACATAGAGTTGCTATTGTTTTTCAAAAACTGTAATGGAAGCAGCTTTTGGCGACATATACAAAATTGTGGTAAAAAATTACCTCAAAATTAAATATTTTAAATTTTTTTTTTGATAAGCTATTGTTATCAAAATAATCTTGGCCTTTTTTAGGGGGAATAAAAGGTATAAGCAGACTCCAAGAAACAAATCCAAATTCCAAGTTGAAATTTTATTTCTTGTTTCTTCTGAGAATCTGGAATAACTTTGTTTTGGAGAGGGCAGAGAGAGCCTTACGGAAATAAATTTCTATTTTTTTTACAGATAAACATATAGAGAAGGTTACAGAGGATTAATGAAAAAAAAAAAAAATCATGCTTGGTTTGAGTGTGTGGATTTATGAGCGAAGGTTACAGAGGATTAAGTGAGGGTTTATTTAACCTTTTTTTGTCTATTTTTTTCATCTCGTCAAATCGGAGGGTTAGCGAGTAGGATTGAGATGTTTGTTTAAAAAGTCACAAATACCCGTCCTATAAATTATCATGACTTCTTCTTCTTTTTTCCACTTTCAACATGTTGCTCCGTAATTTTCTCATTTTTGAATATATTTTGACAAAGTTGTAATTAAAATTACAATCAAATTTAATTTTATGACATATATAATAAGGATATTTTTGTAACTGTTGTATTTTTATGAATCCTGCTCTCACTCAAAATCTCAAATCCAAACTAGTTATTAAACACACTCCACTTAACTCTCCCTCCAATACAATGAAGATTATATGTATTGACTCTACTCCCCTTACTTAACATCCCTTCACTTAACACCATTTCGCTATGCTTATTTTTTCCCCCTCAATCCAAGCATAGTTATGATAACAATTAATTGATTATAACAGTATGTGGATTCTCAAAACTCAAATCATGCCTTTTTCACTAATGCACTACTCTCAAATCTATACACCAATACCCATCAAACTAACCCTTAAATTCAAATCCATATCATTTGGATTATGAAATCCACCTTAACTAAGGACCTGACCAAGACTTACTTTTGGAATCTGAATTTTGAAAACCTAATTTTGTTAAAGAGAGTTTTGACAAGCCGAAACAGCATAAATGAATTTTTCTATAAATTAAAAGTTAAGCTAATTTATATTTTATTTAGTTTATATAATATTTCTTATCTTTAAAGGAAATAAAAATATGGATCAAAGGAAAAGTATAAAAAAAGTGGATGTCCAAATATATTAGTTTGCCGAAATATGTATGAGTACGAAAATGTATGACAAAGTACAAAAAGCTTTTTTTTTTCTCAAGAATCTGAGTTGGGTGGTTGCAAAACCGTCGAAGGGATCCTCGATTCATTAATCACAGGATGTCTGTGTGCTTGAAGAACTCATCCATGATAGTAGCATCTAATTCGAGTTACCCTTGTGATTATCGGATAAAGATATATCTTTTTGGATGTCTTTCCTACGGATAGGAGACCAATTTCTTAGAGAAGATTCGAATCCGCATCTTATGTGTCCGATCCCGTTGCAACAGCAGGCTACAATCTCATGGAAAGAGAGATAAGATTCTGGCTTTGTGGCAAAAGACAATACAAGAAATCAGGGTGTCTTACGACGGTCGAAAACCGTTACAAAAATAATATAATCCGTTGCATAATTATTTTGTTGGGTTTTGGTCTTTTTCAAAAAGATTTTTAGTCCCACATCGGCTAGACCAAAAGACTTGTATCTCTATATACTAGCTTTACTAGTTTAGAGATGCATATGTGGAGTGGAGGTTCACATGGGTGTGTCATGTGGGATTATTTTTCTAATGAAAAAAAGGCTAAATCAACAATTGAAAGCATTCATGCTTTTTGCTCTTGGAAAATTTATTTCCATGGGAGCTAAGCCCCGTAGCGACTCGGACTCGGACTCGAGCTCATGAGGCGTAATGTGGCATTTTGTTGGCGCACGTCAGCATCGTGCGCCACGCGAGTGGCGCAGGTCGCGCAGGTTGCGCAGTGGCGCAAGTGGCTCAGTGCGCGGAGTGCAAGGAGCGCAGGGTGCGCGCAGTTGGCGCAACTTGCAGCAGAACGTGCGTTTGCATGTTCTGGGTGGTTGCTACATGTTCGGGGTGGTTTTTACCACGTCCCTAACTTTGTGGCAACCGAACAGTTGCTGCAGGGCCTATATAAGGCATCCTCTCTCTCTCAAGGCTAAAAAAATACAAAGAATAGAAGAGTTCTGATCTTCCAGTAGCCTTCGAGAGAGAGGAAAGGCGCCGCACCAGCGTTGCTTTTGCACGGGAGTTCGTGTCCATCCGAGGAGTCAGAAGAGCAGGAGTGTTCCAAGTTCTCCGACGAACTTGCTGGTTCCTGGAAGCTGTTCGTGTAGGGCGAATAAAGCATTGAGCAACGGTAATAATTCACCCCAGCAGGAGTTCTTCCATCTTTCGCCAGTCACCTTCTTCATCTTTCGGAAGCTGGCTTCGGCGGAGGAGTCGCTGGCTTGCGGGGACAGCCAAGCGTTGCTTCGATGGAATCGACGGTAGGCGCGGACGTCGTCGGCAGATTCGGTCGGTTGGTCAGGTTAGGGCCCTTTCTATTCTTCTCTGGTGGTGGTGACGATTTTGGGTGCTAGCGGTGGTGGAACAGCGGGGGTTGGGGATTTCCGGCGTGTGGCCGCGCGGCGGTGGTGGTTTTGGTGATGTTTTGTTGGTGGTGATGATGTTGGTGGTCGACGGGGAAGATGGCGGGGGTGACGGTTGGTGAAGATGGTCGGAGGTTTTTGGGATGGTTGGTGGCGGTGAACTGATTGTGGTGACGGGATGGAAGAGTAGCAGTGGTGGAGGCGACGACCACGGCGGGGTGTGGTTGTCGTGGAGGGTGGTGGACAGGAGCCGAGCCTAGGCTAGGATTAGGACGGGGACGGAATTGAGAATTGTATCGTCGTGTCCGGACTTGTCGGATACGACAGAAAATTTGTTGATTATGTGTCCTACGTGACACGAGGAGGACTGTGTCCGAAATGTGGACACGAAGAAGGGGATAATGTAACTGTATATAGAGGAATTAGTGGAGAAGATTGTGACACGGACACGATGCACGGTACTTGGGTGGAAGAATTTTGTGGACTAATTAAAATTTATGGAGGAGTACCTGCCTATTTATAGGATGTGGAAATTTCCAGTTGGATAAGAATTGGGATTTTTAAAACCCAAATAGATAATTCAATTATTAAATTTAAAATCAATGAAATCAATCTAAATCCAAATTTAATTCCAATTTAAATCTAGGTAATCCAAACTCAATTCAAATATATAATTTCTTTCTTTAATTTAAACTATTTAAATCTAATCCAATAAATCTAACCACAATTTAGAGTTTAATAATTAAACTAAAATATCTTTTTATAATTAATTAAAAATAATTTTGAAAATAAATAAATATTCTTAAATATCTTTTTGAATAATAAAATATTAATATTAATAAATTTTGAAAAATGGGATTATATATAAATTCAAATTAATGTACCTCATATGCAAGGAATATTTGCATAAAATAGTTTCCTAAATTACCACTATTAAAATAAGATAGTATTTTATAAATAATTAAAAATAATAATTTTGCCAATCTCGATAGATACTTTTCACAACTTTTTAATAAAAATATTTATTATACATATTATTTTGAAACCATCATCGATTGATAAAATCAAAACATTTTTCTAAAAATATGAACCTCGCCCATATTCGCACTCGACGAGTAAATACGAAAACGTAAATTCCCGTACGACGTACAATACAACTTTGCGACGTATAAATAAAAAAATATAGTAAAAATTTAGGGGTTTTACATCCTACCCAACTTACAAGAATTTTGTCCTCGAAATTAAGAATAAGTAGGGGGGTGAGAAGATACAAGGGTACGATCAAATTGTTGGACGAGGCAAGAAAACAACATTTAACACAAATATGCATTAGGGAATCGTGATTTAGATAAATACGAAAATAATACACGGATATGGTAATGGATGAGGGTCGCTAGCTAATGCAAGATAGAGAAGGATTTAAGGGTTAGGTAATGAAGGTAAAGTAATTAGAGAGCAAGGGTACATGGTTCCTTAGAGTGAAGTTACGCGTCTAGGTTTAGGGGTGGTTAAGGAAATAATTTTAGTCATTTCTAAATTTTAAATGATTAGAGATCACGATCAAGAGTCGAAGGATAGGGCGAATAACTCGCGGCGAAGTTGTAAATACGTGGCTTGGTTGATGGCCACTATAACTATTATGGTCATAGGGGAACACTTGGTGTCTATCTATCAAGTTCGAGTGTTTTGTCTTTCCAATTTAAGTGAAAGACAAAACGAATAAGAGTTCGAAGGAGATGTTTATTGAATACGAACACGTGGTTCAAAGACGACTGAATAAATTCAAAAGAGAATTGCCAAGACAGACGTGGATGAGATTCTAGAGAGCAAGCTTAACTATATCTCCACCCACGTATAACAATAAATAAAAGCGAACCAAAGTGCACTCGGTTGATCAGATCATCATGCACCGGTTCTGACTAGACAATATGTTAGTGAGCGCGCGCTCAATAGCATGTGTCTTGAACAAGTTTGATAACGGTTAAACTTGCAAAACTAGGCTATAGTAGCAACATTTAGTCAAGATGGTAAAATATAGACACGTGAGATTATTATTGAAAGAGACTAGAATTAGTTCGAACTACTTAAGAATCTAAGTCTCGTTTGGTGCCTATACAGTCGACCTATGGTCTCCTTGTCTAAGGCTTTGGTCGACCAATAAGGTATGGTCCTAAAAAAATTTATAGTCTAGGCAATCCACTTAGTCTCTACTATAGTGAGTCATAAGGACGAAGTCTTAAGCTAGGTCATGAGGCATTCTATCCAACTTACAAGAGCTAAACTAGTAGGGTGATAGAACAACGGGTCATGTCCACCTAGTATGGGTTACCCTATTAATCTCTATCAAGCACGAAAGAAGGGCACGAATCACGATAGAAGGGATCAAGCAAGATGCAACTTGAGGAGAAGGCGGTCAAGTATGTGGATGAGATCCTAGACTCTAATCCTATACACAGGCTTGCTTGGTACGGTAAAGTAACCAAACAATTTATCTTGACCTGCATGGACCACCACAAAAATATGTAACGTTTCAGTCCCAAAATATGTAGGACTAGGAACGTAGACATGCCAGCTGTATTCATACGAAGTACATAGGCCTCGTATGGATACATAAGCTGTAAAATGTAGTAATCCAAGACAAACTAAATCTCATCCACAATGAAAAGAATAATAATATAAAAATCAACTTGAATATTTATGATAAAATCGTTGGGCGGAGACAAATCCACTACCAACAAGTAAGGAAAGAAATACATAGAAAAGAAATGAGTTTGACGAGCGAAGTGAAGACGATCCAAATGCAATCATCCTCGAAGAAATAGCGACGATCACGGCTAGAGCTAGAATACCTGCGAAAGACAAGAGCACACACCTGGCGAGATAACCAGGTCCTCAGAGGGACGTAACAAGACACATAATATCATGCCAATAACTGAATAAATAAAGCTCAACAGAAAAGTACATGTGACTACACAAATAAAGGTCCTTAACCATTCTATGTGAAGATGCGATTTGAAGACAACGTTCCACACAAGGGCTCTCGAGACTAGAAACACGGCACGTTAGCGTTTCAACCAAGGCACTAGTGGCGTCTAGAGAAAAGTAAATGCACGGCCCATTAGCACTCGAATGAGAGCTAAGGGGCATCTAGAGAAAAATAAATGCACGGCCACTAGCTCTTAGGTGAGTCACTAACGGCAGCTAGACGAAAGTAAATGCATGACACATTTGTGTTTCAACCGAGGCACTAGTAGCATCTAGAGAAAAGTAAATAAATGCACGACCACTAGCTCTTGACTGAGTCACAAATGGCAGCCAGAGAAAAGTAAAGGTGTGAAAGCCCCTGCGCCTAATAACTGTCTTCACCCTCCCCATGCACTACTCGTGCTGAATCCACATAACGACATTTCCTAATAACTGCTAAGTCTTCTGGACAACCATAACTATTTAGAAGTTATTGCCTATCGTACGGCATGTGCGCACCGATGGCCAGTCGATGCGTACGTCCGAGATCTATATGAGACTCGTGACTCGTGATACACAAGTGTCGGGCCAATGAATGCGGCACAAACAAAGGTGGTCCCTTAACTCTAGGCCAAATGCATAAAGTATAATAATTTGTAACTACATATGGTTTTGAAAGAATAACTTATAAGAAATAAAACATGCATGATATTGAGCAAGAAATTAAACAGTAAAGGCAAGGTGTCTTGCCTGATGTGTCGCCTGGTGGTACGATGTTCTGTCATGTGCCAATAGTCCAATAGCCACGATCGAGGCGTAGGGGTCTGAAATCGGAAAGGAAGTAAGGGTACGATTAGTCATGATCAGCTAAGAAAGTTGAAGAGAATTTGTGGAAATAATTATATGTAGTAATTTTTGAAAACTATTTTCATAATAAATTTATGTAATTTAAAAAGTACCTTATTCCTTATATTTACAATTTTTGGAAAAATACATTTTTATTAGCCAAATACATGTCCGTATAATACTTGAAGAACCGAAAATAATTTTAGGCTACAATCATTCTAAGTTCGTAAAGATTTTTGTAGGAATCTATATTAGATAAATATTTAAAAATACCATAAGATAGTATATAATCAAGAAGATACACTTTAAGGATCAATATATTTAAAATCGAGAGATATTTATAATATGATTAAAATTGTATTTTTACTAATCAAGATATTCTTCTTAGAAAAATAATATAAAAATAATTTATATCCTATGCATATAATAAATAATATTTTAGGTTTTAAAACTGGACTTTGCAAATTTAGATTTTGATATTGGTAAAAATATTTCAACAGTGTTAAGCTTAATTATAATAGCAGTAATCCCAAATAATAATAATAATAATAACAATAATAATAATAATAATAATAATAATAATAATAATGATAATAATAATAATAATAATTTAAATAACAACAATATATAACAGTATTATATAATAATAACACTATTAATAATTATAATAATAATAATACTATACTAATAACTCTGAAAGAAAACCCATACACTCATCCCCCAATTTCGACATGATATAGAGAGGAAGAGGAAGTGCGAAAATGGGAAAAAGGGGGTTTTCCAGCTGGAGGCTTTGGCGCCGGCGGCCGTCGACTCTGGGCGCGGCGGTGGATGTCGGAGGGGGTCGTGTGGCGGCGGATCGGTCAGGCTAGTGTGGCGGCGCCGTGGTTTGGACGGTGCGCTCCGGGCGGAGGCCGGCGTAGTAGGGAAGGATGGAGGCGGCGGTGTAGGGATCGGAGGCGGAGGCGCTGTGATGCTCAGGCGGCGGTGGTGAGGTCGCGGGGCCGGAGGAAATCGATGGTCCGGCGGGGTTACAACTCCTACGGCGTGCGGCGTTCGCGGTGGAGACGCGCCGGCGGTTTAGCGGCCGGTCGGAGCTAGGGTTTGGGGGACCCGAAGAGGAGGAGGCGGAGGAGACTCGGTGAGGGGAGATGGCAGTGGCGTTGACGGTGGACAATGGGGGTGGCTGTGGATGGAGCGGGTGATGGGGGCGGAGGAGGAGAGTGGTGAAGATGGATCTCGGGATGGCGGTCGAGAGGGAGTTGGCCGGAGGAGGATAAGGAAAGCTCCAGCTCGGAGAGGCCGACAGAGGAGGGAGGAGCGGGGGTCTGGGATTTTCACCAGTGGGGCGGCTTCGGCGGAGGAGTCGCTGGCTTGCGGGGACAGCCCAACGTTGCTTCAATGGAATCGACGGTAGGCGCGAACGTCGTCGGCAGATTCGGCCGGTTGGTCAGGTTAGGGCCCTTTCTATTCTTCTCTGGTGGTGGTGACGATTTTGGGTGCTAGCGGTGGTGGAACAGCGGGGGTTGGGGATTTTCGGCGTGTGGCCGCGCGGTGGTGGTGGTTTTGGTGATGTTTTGTTGGTGGTGGTGATGTTGGTGGTCGACGGGAAAGATGGCGGGGGTGACGGTTGGTGAAGATGGTCGGAGGTTTTCGGGATGGTTGGTGGCAGTGAACTGGTTGTGGTGAAGGGATGGAAGAGTAGCAGTGGTGGAGGTGACGACCACGGCGGGGTGTGGTTGTCGTGGAGGGTGGTGGACAGGAGCCGAGCCTAGGTTAGGATTAGGACGGGGACGAAGTTGAGAATTGTATCGTCGTGTCCGGACTTGTCGGATACGACATAAAATATGTTGATTATGTGTCCTACGTGACACGAGGAGGACTGTGTCCGAAATGTGGACACGAAGAAGGGGATAATGTAACTTTATATAGAGGAATTAGTGGAGGAGATGGAGACACGGACACGATGCACGGTACTTGGGTGGAGGAATTTTGTGGACTAATTAAAATTTATGGAGGAGTACCTGCCTATTTATAGGATGTGAAAATTTCCAGTTGGATAAGGATTGAGATTTTTAAAACCCAAATAGATAATTCAATTATTAAATTTAAAATCAATGAAATCAATCTAAATCCAAATTTTATTCCAATTTAAATCTAGGTAATCTAAACTCAATTCAAATATATAATTTCTTTCTTTAATTTAAACTATTTAAATCTAATCCAATAAATCTAACCACAATTTAAAGTTTAATAATTAAACTAAAATATCTTTTTATAATTAATTAAAAATAATTTTGAAAATAAATAAATATTCTTAAATATCTTTTTGAATAATAAAATATTAATATTAATAAATTTTGAAAAATAGGATTATATATAAATTTAAATTAATGTACCTCATATGCAATGAATATTTGCATAAAATAGTTTCCTAAATTACCACTATTAAAATAAGATAGTATTTTATAAATAATTAAAAATTATAATTTTGCCAACCTCAATAGATACTTTTCACAACTTTTTAATAAAAATATTTATTATACATATTATTTTGAAACCATCACCGATTGATAAAATCAAAACTATTTTTCTAAAAATATGAACCTCGCCCATATTCGCACTCGACGAGTAAATACGAAAACGTAAATTTTCGTGCGACGTAGAATACAACTTTGCGACGTATAAATAAAAATAATATAGTAAAAATTTAGGGGTTTTACATAGAGAAATGTGAAGTTTGTGCTCAAACAAAGATCCAAAGGAAACCCTTTCCTCGGGTTAATCGAAGTACAGATCTTCTGGAGTTGGTACACTCCGATATCTGTGACTTCAAACAGTTCTCTACAAAGGTCGGGATGAAGTATTTCATAACCTTCATCGACGACTTCTCAAAGTATGCATTCGTCTACTTGCTGAAGGTTAAAGACGAAGCATTCGAGAAGTTCAAGGAGTTCAGAGCCGAAGCTGAGCGGCAGACTGGACAACAACTAAAAAGAATAAGAAGTGATCGAGGTGGGGAATACAGGTCTCATAAATTCGCATCGTTCTGCAAAGAACATGGAATTGTCAATGAGACTATGGCTCCGTACTCTCCTCAATCAAACGGAGTAGCAGAGAGGAAGAACAGAACATTAACAGAAATGATTAACTCAATGCTGTTGACTGCGGGTCTTCCTAAGTGCTACTGGGGAGAAGCTCTACTGACGACCACTTTTATTTTGAATATGGTGCCTCATGCAACTTCTGACATTACTCCTCATGAACTCTGGTTCAAAGTCAGACCTAACTTGAATGTCATTCGAGTGTGGGGATGTCTGGCATATGTCAAGCTTCCAGATCTGAAGATTCAGAAGCTTGGGACAAGGACTACTAAGACGATCTTCTTGGGGTATGCCGAGAAGAGTGATGCTCGGAGATTTCTTGATATTGAGTCAAATCATATTATTGAATCTCGCGACGCAGAATATTTTGAAGAAAAATTTGCAAGGCACAAGAATATTATTCTTGCAGATGTTCCGAAGAATAATGAGGGTGCGCAGGTCTTTAATGAAGATGTGGTCCAAGAAGATATTGTTGTTGAAACAACGGTTGAACCAGATCTCGCTGAGCCGTCAACGAAACGAGTGAGGAGGCCGAAGGACTTCGGAAGTGACTTTGTCACCTATCATGTGGAAGCAGATCCGCTTACCTATGATGAGGCGATGAAGGCCAGAGACGCAGTTTTATGAAAAGAGGCGATTGACGATGAATTTGATTCCATCACCTCAAATAACACTTGGGTGTTGGTTGATCTTCCTGAAGGAGCGAAACCCATCGGATGCAAATGGATCTTCAAGAAGAAGATGAAAGCAGACGGAACTATTGACAAGTTCAAGGCTAGGTTGGTAGCCAAGGGGTTTTCTCAGAAGCAGGGGTTTGACTACTTTGACACGTATGCTCCAGTAGCCCGGATGACTACCATCAGAATGTTGATTGCTCTCGCAGCGATACATAAGATGGTGATACATCAGATGGATGTGAAAACGGCTTTCCTAAATGGCGAGCTGACCGAAGAGATTTATATGCAACATCCCGAGGGATTTGTCGTCAAGGGTCTTGAAACAAAGTCTGCAAGTTGGTAAAATCCTTGTACGGTCTTAAATAGGCTCCCAAGATGTGGTATGAGAAATTTGACAAAGTTATAAGGTCAAATGGCTACATGGTCAGCGAGACGGACAAGTATGTTTACACGAAGTTCGCTGATGGAAGAGGTGTGATCGTTTGTCTGTACGTGGACGACATGCTTATCCTAGGTACGGATATGAGCTGTGTCACGGAGACAAAGAAATTTATCTCGAGCAAGTTCAGTATGAAGGACTTGGGAGAAGCTGATGTGATCTTAGAGATCAAGATCATCCAGACAGACATTGGACTAGCGCTGTCACAGTCTCATTATATTGAGAAAATGATCACTCGTTATGGGTATCGGGATCTTCCAGGGATCGATACGCAGTACAGGTGTGATCTGAAGCTGAAGCCTAATTCAGGGGAAAGCGTCAGGCAGCTGGAGTATGCAAGCGTAATCGGGAGTTTGATGTATGCTACTACTGCCACAAGGCCAGACATAGCTTTTGCCGTGGGAATGCTGAGTCGTTTCACGAGCAACCCAGGAGTTGAACGCTGGAAAGCTGTGAAACGGGTTATGAGATATCTCAAGAAGACTCAGACATATGCACTGTACTACAGCGAAGATCCGCCGGTAGTGGAAGGCTTCAGTGATGCCAGCTGGTACTCAGAGGTGGAGAGGGAGAGGTCCACAGGTGGATTCATTTTTACAATGGGTGGAGCTGCTATATCATGGAAGTCGAAGAAGCAGACTATGCTCTCGCGGTCATCCATAGAATCTGAGTTCTTTGCACTTGATAGCGCAGTCGAGGAAGCAGAATGGCTTCGGGAGCTCATGTATGATCTTCCAGTGGTTGGGGCACAAATACCGACAATACCGATATACTACGACAACCAGGCGACTGCGGCGGTGGCATCAAATGACCTCTTCAACGGGAAGAAGAGGACTGTGCGGTCGAAGCACAGGGCAGTACACGATCTTATCAAGAGAGGTGTTATTGCAGTGATTGATGTTCGGAGTCAGGAGAACCTGGCGGATCCGTTCACCAAGGGCCTCAAGCGCCAGCTGGTCGATGACACAGCTTGTAAAATGGGCTTGAAGGCATTCTGATATTGTATTATTGTATTCCTACCATAAAGTTTTATGCTAATAGTTCAAAGAGAAGTCTAGCTTTTGGTTCAAGGAAGGACCACTAATCGGAAGAATATCAGGAACGATGGATACATGTTCTATTGGGCATGGAGAGGTTACGAACCTATAACCACTGTTGTCTACTGTTATTTTCTGCAAAAAATGGTTCATATGGGAAGGTTGGCTTAATTGCCTTAATGAGTTCTCAGGCAGAGTGAATGCCTGGTGTGCTTTATAGGAAGCACGGTAGAGCATCACTACAATGAGTGAAACTCCATGCTACAGTAGGGTGACTCCACAATGAGGTTCCTATATGTGGGGTGCTGCCCAGGAATAGGATAAAGCCTCAGCTTTGCAGACCAAGTCACAGCGACGTAGCACCGCAAATAGGCAGTTAGCCTAATGCTGTATGTTAAAATAAAGAGGGGTGTAGTCAGCACTACAAAGAGGAGGAGTTCCTCATGTTACAGTGGCACGACACCACGATGAGGTACCTAGTTAGGGATAAAGCCTCGGCCTTGCAAGCCATGTCGTTGCGGCGTAACACCGCAAGGGAGCCTAAGGCTTCATGCTGGGTAGTTTGGCACTACAAAGAGGCGGTTGCCTCATGCTACAGTAGTATGACCCCACGATGAGGTTTCCGGTACGGGATAAGGCCTCGACTTTAAGCCATGTCATAGTGGCGTAGCACCGCAAGGGAAGCACAAAGCGCTTCATGCCATGTCTCTTTATAATGAACTCACCTATAGTGTATGGACAAAGAGATATCAGGCCGTCTCTTGAGGGTAAACTTGTAGACGCCCAAAATTATACACTGAAACCAGGCTGGCACAGGGCCTTTAATGTGTAGCCAGAAGCATATGTAACTACATTATGTGAGTGGGAAGAATTTCAGCTATGATACAAAATTCAAGGCTTAGTCCATTCTTGTATTATAGTCTGTTGTTTGAACCATGCGGGAAGATTCAAGTCGTCAGCGACATCTCTCCTGATGCATGATGGACAGTTACTGTAGGGAACACTTATACTCATATATAGAGATATATGGGGGATTGTTGGGTTTTGGTCTTTTTCAAAGAGATTTTTAGTCCCACATCGGCTAGACCAAAAGACTTGTATCTCTATATATTAGCTTTACTAGTTTAGAGATGCATATGTGGTGTGGAGGTGCACATGGGTGTGCCATAGGAGGTAAGTCCCGTAGGGGCTTAGCGACTCGGACTCGGGCTCATGAGGCATAATGTGGTATTTTATTTGCGCACTTTGCACTTAGCACGTCAGCATCGTCGCTAGGCGCATAGTGCGCTTTAGTTGCGCTCATTGCACGAGCCACTTGCGCGGCCACGTTGCACGAGCCACTTGTGCGGCCACGTTGTGCGCCACAGTTTGTGCGACCAGGGTGCGCGCCAGGGTGCGTGCCAGGTTGCGCGCCAGGTTGTACACAGGTTGCGCACAGGTTGCGCCAGTTGTGCATGTTGCGTACGTTGCGCAAGTTGCGCGCGTGGCACACGTTGCACGAGTGGCGCAAGGTGGCGCAGGTCGCACAGGTTGTGCAGTGGCGGAGTGCACGCAGTGGCGCAGGTTGGCGCAAGTGGCTCAGTTCGCGGAGTGCAAGGAGCGCAGGGTGCGCGCAGTTGGCGCAACTTGCAGCAGAACATGCGTTTGCATGTTCTGGGCGGTTGCTACATGTTCGGGGTAGTTTTTACCACGTTCCTAACTTTGTGGCAACCGAACAGTTGCTGCAGGGCCTATATAAGGCATCCTCTCTCTCTCTCTCTCAAGGCTAAAAAAAAATACAAAGAATAGAAGCCACCACAGAAAGTTTACGAAGTATTTTTTAACACAAGTAAACAGAGAATTCAGAAGTGTTCTTTAACACAGTTCTGATCTTCCAGTAGCCTTCGAGAGAGAGGAAAGGTGCCGCACCAGCATTGCTTTTGCACGGGAGTTCGTGTCCATCCGAGGAGTCAGAAGAACATGAGTGTTCCAAGTTCTCCGACGAACTTGCTGGTTCCTGGAAGCTGTTCGTGTAGGGCGAATAAAGATTTGAGCAACGGTGATAATTCACCCCAGCAGGAGTTCTTCCATCTTTCGCCAGTCACCTTCTTCATTGCTGTCAGTAATTCTGATTGTATCTTCTTTTTAGAAGTACTACGATCGATTGCTGGTGATTACGAAATCTTTTTAGATTCTCGTAATACTAAAACGAGATCTTTTTAGATCTTCGTTATACTTGCGCAACCTTCCTAGAAGTGTTGGTTGGAATATTATTTTTACAATCGTTTCATCTTCTCAGTTTTCCATCAAAAAATTGTGTCCCGGCACTAACATATTTTGCAACAGTTATTGGAACCGTTGTAAATTCACGCAACGAATCTCAGGTCAATGCGTAACGGTTGATATATTTGGCAACGATTAACAAACCATTGTAAATATTAAGTAAAGCATGATGAATGATAACTGTTGCCTAAAATATTTCATGCAATAGTTAAAAATTGTTGTAGATAATAGGCAACAGTCAATATCAAGTACTTTTTTTTTTACCTCCAATGGGGCTCGAACTCCCAACCTCCTGGATCGCATGACTCCTCTATACCACTAGGCTACAGGCTTATTGTATGTATATATATATATATATATATATATATATATACATATATATATATATATATATATATATATATATATATATATATAAAATATATATATATATATATATATATATATATATATATATATATATATATATATATATATATATATATATATATCATTTTCATCAATTGAAACTTTTGGATCGATGTTAAATATTAAGTGTCTAATATTTTTTGTTAGGGAACAAGGACCCAATTAATACGAGTAATTTTAATGCTTAAATCCCTATTATGCATAAAAAAAATTCAAATTGGATATTGAATTTGCAACGATTATAAACAAACTGTTGCGAGATCAGTATTTTTGTAATAGTTGTTTATTCTTTTGGCAATAGTTATCATAATGTAGTTATTAAAAAAAAAAAAATTGTAACTAATAACATAAATTATTGCACAAACATTACAAATAATAAGTCCACTCATTAAATTGCATAAGAATTTGTGTATGCACTCATCGCAATGACATTCAATAACATGAAAAGGTGTACAGTGAGTCACGCTCATTCAATAATTTCTCCAAAAATGGACATTTCTGGCTAGGAAATATGACCCAATTATCAAGGGTAAAAATGTCTTGAAGAAAAAAAAAAGGGTGTTCAAACTTAACCTGTGTCTCCATCCATTCTCGAGATCACTATCTTAACATAGCAAGTATTGTCATGAGAAGTTAGAAACCAAGCTAGTTTACCAAAAGAACTTTACATCCGTTCACTCAAAATGTAACTATGTCAAGATCTTTTTATTTGAAGATACGATATGTTCTTTTATTCCGACAAGGTGCAATAAATGACGTCACAACAAAAATATGATTGCCCAAAAACGTAAGGGGACGTTTAGTTCAAGTTTTTGTGGCTTAAAAATGGGTTTTGAATTTTTTATCCATGTTTGATATGTTCAGGATTGAGAATGAGGAGGAAATAGGAGGGGCTTAGAGGGGAAAGTTATTCCTATTGACTTGGAAAATCTATTCCCAAGTCCCCCTGGGAATATATTTGCTTTCCTACGAATGATGTTTGGCTATTTTTGTTTGGACGGTTATACCCTCTTTTATTTTCAAATTTTTAACTTCTATCCCGAACATGTAAATCATCATGAAATTAATGAAAGGGTATTAAAGGAAAACTAAATAAATTAATATTTCTATTCCTTTATAAACTAAATATGGAGATGAAATTTTTAAAATTTTTGAACTACCTATTCCCAACCTAACCAAACATGGGTATGGAAATGTTGAATTCCTTTCCCATGAAAAAGGAATTGAAAACCTATTCCTATAAATATAAAAATTTGATCCAAACGAGCCCTAAGAATTCATTATATTCTTCCAACTGCGTTGTAAATTCTATGATGCACTTTAGGTTACGTTTGGTTTCCATAATCAAGATAATTACTCTAGGTCATATTTGGTTCACAGATATATTTGGATGTCAAAGAAAACGAGAAGAAATAAAAAGGCTATAGTAAACAAAAAATATACGAGGAACATGGCCAGCTCTGAGTTTATGGAGGTACGAGATGAACTTTCAAAGTGGACCATACGTAATTTAAAAATATTAAAACACTAAACTAAAACTAAAACAAATGTTACCACTAAGAATTGAACTAAGAACATTTAGTATGCAAGTGTTATTGCCGGGAACGCCGGGGCACGCTATTCGATGGAAAATACAGAAACTGAAACAGTTGTAAAGACAACGTTTCAAATGCAATTCCTTAAAGAAGGTTTTGCAACAGAGATCCAGAAGGATTCTGCAAATTACGAGATCTAAAAAGATATCGTAATACACGAATAATGTAAAGAGATTTTCGTGATCGTAGCAAACTGGCAGTAGTGCCTTCTAAAAAGAAGATACTGACAGAACTGCTAAAGGCAACAGAAGGATGACAGGCGAGAGATGGAAATGCTGGGGTGAATTATCACCGTTGCTCAAAGCTTTATTCGTCCTCTACGAACAGCTTCCAGGAACCAGCAAGGTTGACGGAAAACCTTGGAACACTCCTGCTCTTTTGACTCCTCGGAAGACGACGAACTCCTCTGGCAATGGCTCTACTCTTCTCTCTCTGTTTGAAGTAACAGAACCCACACGTACAAAAAAGTACTAGTGTTTGTGTTAAAGAACACGCTCACTACTCTGTTGTGTTAAAGAACACTTAGAGTTTTTCTCCCTGGAATTCTAATTACTACTACCCTCAGAGAGAGGAGAGAACCTGCATATATAGCCTACGGGGCGGTTGCCAAGCAGTTGCCTGAACTTCAGGGTAGTGGCAGAACCACTCCTGAACGTGCAGCAACTGCTGCAACCGTTCCCGCTCTAATATGCAGCCAGCCACACGCACATACGCAGACATGCGGGTACACGGGTTCGCGGGTTCGCTACATACGCTGCCATATGCTACCATACGCTACCGTATGCAGCCGTATGCAACCGTATGCTGCGTATACGCGTATTAGCGTTACTTATGCGTACTTTGCGACGAAGCTGACATGCTAAGTGCAAAGTGCGCCAACAAAATGCCACATTACGCCTCATGAGCCCGAGCCCGAGTCCGAGTCCGAGCCCGAGTCCGAGCCCGAGTCGCTAAGCTCCTACGGAGCTTAGCTCCATGGAAATAAATTTCCAAGAGCAAAAAGCTTACAGCTTCTTAATTGTTGATTAAGCCTTTATACCATTAATAATTAATCCCACATGGCACATACCCATGTGCACTACATGTGCATCTCCATAAAGAGAAAAGACTCATATATGTGGAGATACACATTCCTTTCTAGCCGATGTGGGACTAAAAACCAAAACAAAAGGCTACAAACCCAACAATCTCCCACATATCTCTATATATATGAGTACGAGTGTTCCCCACAGTAACTGTCCATTATGCTTTTAGTATAGATGCCACTTAAGACTTGAATCTTCCCACGTGAGTCAAACAACAGACTACAAATACAAGAATGGACTAAACCTTGAATTCTGCATCATAGCTGAAATTCTCCCCACTCACATAATGTAGTTACATGTGCCTCTGGCTACACATTAAAGGCCCTGTGCCAGCCTGGTTTCAGTATATAATTTTGGGTGTCTACAAGTTTACCCTCAAGAGACGGCCTGATATCTCTGTCATACACTATATGTGAGTTCATTATAAAGAGACATGGCATGAAGCGCTTTGCGCTTCCCTTGCGGTGCTACGCCGCTATGACATGGCTTAAAGCCGAGGCCTTACCCCGTACCGGGAACCTCATCGTAGTGTCATACTACAGTAGCATGAGGCAACCGCCTCTTTGTAGTACCAAACTACCCAGCATGAAGCCTTAGGCTCCTTTGCGGTGTTACGCCGCAACGACATGGCTTGCAAGACCGAGGCTTTATCCCTAACCGGGTACCTCATGGTGGTGTCGTGCCACTGTAACATGAGGAACTCCTCCTCTTTGTAGTGCTGACTACACCCCTCTTTATATTTAATATACAGCATTAGGCTAACTGCCTATTTGCGATGCTACGCCGCTGTGACTTGGCCTGCAAAGCCGAGGCTTTATCCTATTCCTGGGCAGCACCCCACATATAGGAACCTCATTGTGGAGTCACCCCACTGTAGCATGGAGTTTCACTCCTTGTAGTGCTGCTCTACCGTGCTTCCTGTAAAGCACTCCAGGCATTCACTCTGCCTGAGAACTTATTAAGGCAATTAAGCCAACCTTCCAACAGGAACCGTTTTCCGCAGAAAACAATAGTAGACAACAGTGGTTATAGGTCCGTAACCTCTCCATGCCCAATAGAACATGTACCCACCGTTCCTGATATTCTTCCGATTAGTGGTCCTCCCTTGAACCAAAAGCTAGATGCCTAGTAGATAAATCTTTGAACTATTAGCATAAAACTTTATGGTAGGAATACAAAAATCCAATATCAGAATGCCTTCAAGCCTATTTTACAAGCTGTGTCATTGACCAGCTGGCGCTTGAGGCCCTTGGTGAACGGATCCGCCAGGTTCTCCTGACTCTGAACATCAATCACTGCAATAACACCTCTCTTGATAAGATCGTATACTGCCATGTGCTTCAACCGCACAGTCCTCTTCTTCCCGTTGAAGAGGTTATTTGATGCCACCGCCGCAGTCGCCTGGTTGTCGCAGTATATCGGTATCGCCGGTATTTGTGCTCCAACCAATGGAAGATCATACATGAGCTCCTGAAGCCATTCTGCTTCCTCGGCTGCGGTATCTAGTGCAAAGAACTCAGATTCCATGGATGACCGCGAGAGCATAGTCTGCTTCTTCGACTTCCACGATATAGCAGCTCCATCCATTGTGAAAATGTATCCACCTGTGGACCTCTCGCTCTCCACCTCTGAGCACCAACTGGCATCACTGAAGCCTTCCACTACCGACGGATCTTCGCTGTAGTACAGTACATATGTCTGAGTCTTCTTGAGATATCTCATAACCCGTTTCACAACTTTCCAGTGTTCAGCACCTGGGTTGCTCGTGAAACGACTCAGCATTCCCACGGCGAAAGCTATGTCAGGCCTTGTGGCAGTAGTAGCATACATCAAACTTTCCATTACGCTTGCATACTCCAGCTGCCTGATGCTTTCCCCTGAATTAGGCTTCAGCTTCAGATCACACCTGTACGGCGTATCGATCCCTGGAAGATCCCGATACCCATAACGAGTGATCATTTTCTCAATATAATGAGACTGTGACAGCGCTAGTCCAGTGTCTGTCCGGATGATCTTGATCTCTAAGATCACATCAGCTTCCCCCAAGTCCTTCATACTGAACTTGCTTGAGATAAATTACTTTGTCTCCGTGACACAGCTAATATCCGTACCTAGGATAAGCATGTCGTCCACGTACAGACAAACGATTATACCTCTTCCATCAGCGAACTTCGTGTAAACACACTTATCCGTATCGCTGACCATGTAGCCATTTGACCTTATAATTTTGTCAAATTTCTCATGCCACATCTTGGGAGCCTGTTTAAGACCGTACAAAGATTTTACCAACTTGCAGACTTTGTCTTCAAGACCCCTGATGACAAATCCCTCTGGCTGTTGCATGTAAATCTCTTCGGTCAGCTCGCCATTTAGGAAAGCCGTATTCACATCCATCTGATGTATCACCATTTTATGTATTGCTGCAAGAGAAATCAACATTCTGATGGTGGTCATCCGGGCTACTGGAGCATACGTGTCAAAATAGTCAATCCCCTGCTTCTGAGAAAACCCCTTGGCTACCAACCTAGCCTTAAACTTGTCAATAGTTCCATCTGCTTTCATCTTCTTCTTGAAGATCCATTTGCATCCGATGGGTTTCGATCCTTCAGGAAGATCAACCAACACCCAAGTGTTATTTGAGGTGATGGAATCAATCTCATTGTCAATCGCCTCCTTCCAGAAAATTGCGTCTCTGGTCTTCATCGCCTCATCATAGGTAAGCGGATCTGCTTTCACATGATAGGTAACAAAGTCACTTCCGAAGTCCTTCGGCCTCCTCACACGCTTAGCTGACGGCTCAGCTTGTTCTGGTTCAACCGTTGTATCAACAACAACAACTTCTTGGACCACATCTTCATTGAAGACTTCGGTCTCTTGTGCACCCTCATTATTCTCCGGAACATCCGGAAGAACAATATTCTTGTGCCTTGCAAACTTGTCTTCAAAATATTCTGCATCGCGAGATTCAATGATATGATTTGACTCAATATCAAGAAATCTCCGAGCATCACTCTTCTCGGCATACCCCAAGAAGATCGTCTTTGTAGTCCTTGTCCCAAGCTTCTGAATCTTTAGATCTGGAAGCTTGACATACGCCAGACACCCCCACACTCGAATGACATTCAAGTTAGGTCTAACCTTGAACCAGAGTTCATGAGAAGTAACGTCTGAAGTTGCATGTGGCACTCTATTTAGAATAAAAGTGGCCGTCAATGCAGCTTCTCCCCAGTAGCACTTAGGAAGGCCAGCAGTCAATAACATTGAATTTATCATTTCTGTCAACGTCCTGTTCTTTCTCTCAGCTACTCTGTTTGATTGAGGAGAGTACGGAGCCGTAGTCTCATTGATAATTCCATGTTCCTTACAGAACGATGCGAATTCATGAGACCTGTACTTCCCACCTCGATCACTTCTTATCCTTTTGAGTTGTTGTCCAGTCTGCCGCTCAGCTTCGGCTCTGAACTCCTTGAACTTCTCGAATGTTTCGTCTTTACCCTTCAGCAAGTAGACGAACGCATACTTTGAGAAGTCATCGATGAAGGTTACGAAATACTTCATCCCGACCTTTGTAGAGAACTGTTTGAAGTCACAGATATCGAAGTGAACCAACTCCAGAAGATCTGTACTTCGATTAACCCGAGGAAAGGGTTTCCTTGTGATCTTCGTTTGAGCACAAACTTCACATTTCTCTACCTTACCCTCACATTTGGAGATAAGTCCTAGACTAGACATTCTGTTTATTCGTTTACAATGAACATGTCCTAGCCTATTATGCCACAACTCAAGAGTATAAGCAGAATGAGTGACTTCATTAATTACATTAATTACGTTGGACTGATTTACAAGCTGAATCTTGAACATTCCTTCGGTATAAAAAGTTTTTTTCGAAATATGTTCCCTTGATAGACATCACCATCTGGCCAGCATTGATGTCCATCCTGAGGCCTGCATTGCAGAGTAGGCCTCCCGAGACCAGGTTCTTGGCGATAGCAGGTATGTGCTTTACGCCTTGAAGCGTCAGAGACTTCCCCGAAGTCAGCTTCAACACCACCGTCCCGATCCCGAGCACTTCAGCTTGTGCTTGGTTCGCCATCATAACCACTTCAGAAGTAGGTGTATAGGTGGTGAACCACTCCTTACTGGAGCAGACATGGCAGGAGGCTCCAGTGTCTACCCACCAGTCAGAGTCAGTCCTTACTGCATCAACCTGTGCAATCATAGCAATTACGTCAGTGATCATAGATACCTTACTAGGCTCTCCTTGCTCTGATTGCTTGGTCTTTGCTTTACACTCATTCTTAAAGTGGCCCTTCTTGCCACACTTGAAGCAAGGCATTTCTGACTTTGGCTTCTTTTTCTTGATAGAAGTTCCCTTGACTTTTAGATTATCAGGGTTCTTCTTCTTGCTGTGGAAAGCTGCCTGCTTTCCCTTTGGTTCTGTCACACCCCAGAACCAGAATACTGGAGAGCGGGGGAATGAGTCAGCCAGCTATGTATTACGGGTAGATGAATACCGTATAATACGATCAATGCTGTCTAACCAGACGAGGGGGTGCATACTACATGAAAGTCTTTCAAAGGTCACTTCACATCTATTGTCTCAATCATTCAAACAAGAAATAGAAATAGAGAACATGTAAGATAAAGCAGTAAGGCGTCCCAAACGCTCAGTCAAATGTTCTAGAGATCTGGCTTTTCAAAACATAGCCAGATGGTATAGTGACGTATACACAATTGTTATCAGCTGCAGTCTGACTTAGTTACAATTATGCAAAAGTAAGTACAAGACGATCCGACTAACATGTCGGCGCCAAACGGCTAAGTATAAAGTAAATGACAAAACGAGCGATGAAGTAAGGAAATCCACTCGAGTCCTCCTGCGATCATCCCTCTAGTATTGACCATCTTGGAGGTAGAAGTAAGCTGGATCCTCAGGGACCGGCTCTAAATCTGGCCATGCAAAACCAGAGAGGTTAGACCTCTAATAGCAAGTACCACAAGGAAGGACGATATGAAGGACTAAACCATTAAGTAAGAGAATATAATAATAGATCTCTGCTTCCCACTAGGATTCACATAACGTCACGACACTTCGAACCAACCTCCCAACCAAACAAGGACAGAAGTTGGCCCGTCATGTCCTGACATTCTGATCATCTCAGTTAGGTAACAGAGTAGATACAGTACACAAACAAATCATCTTGAACGGCCAATCAATTCCTACGGCTTGTTATTGTGAGTCCCAAGTTTATCCTGGAATTATGCAAAAATAGGGATTCCTCAGTTCTTACTATGTGCGAGCAAGGCTAGTCTATCCAGTCAATCAATTGCGCCAATCATGTAGTTAGACGAGTCCCAGCGGGACGCCCACCGTTATAGCATGTACAATAATATAAGCAGATACCGTTTCCTGCCCGTGTGACAGGTTTACAGTATCTGTGGGAACCAGCCGGCCTGTCGGGCACTTAATAGTCCCAAGAGGGCTGCCATGTAAGAACTCAGAAATCCATTCTCTCCATACCATCATTATTTTATTTGACTTAATGGTCTCTACGTTGAGTGAAGTTCCATGTCGTGGATCATGGTCATTCAATGAGTACTTTCATACGGGGTACGATATGCGTAACTCTACAACGATACCCGTACGGCTAGGTTGTAGGTCTTACATAGCATGATGCAACAATCAAATCTGACCACGGGGTAATCATGCCTTGACCATAAAGTACACATGCTGTTTTTGTAAGATAAATAAATAAATAAATAATTTGAAGCCTGCATGTGCCTGTATGCCAATATTCGGGATCGGCTAATCGAGTACAATAGTTCATTGTATGAACGTGTCTCATTCATTCAATTCAATAAGACGACTAGCCAGTCTCTTAGTTCCAACTAGGAACGCATGATCAATATTTAGTCCATGTCACAATCATTATCAATGGTGACAAGGCATGAAAGTCATTTAATATTACATGGGTCGAGTCTACAACTCTCAAGGTCAAGTTCTAGTCATACTGGGTATCCATGGATCAATCAGGACACAAGGCACATTCTACATAACAATCCATTTTAACAAATTTAACATATCATAATTTATCAAGAAATCCACGCAAAAGGCGTAAGGATATAATGCCATCATTATGAATTATTATAGGACAAATAAAACACCCAGATCAAGAAGTCACGCCAAGTCTAGCTGGAGTGAGCATGGAAAAATGGGCGTGAAAAGTTATACACGCTGGCAAGCGTGAGCGTGAAAAGTCACGCAAGCAAGCACAGCGTGAACGTGAAGGAAAAATCCACGCACGCACAAGTGAGCGTAAAAAATGATAAAAATTCACGCGCACTCCAGGACGTGTGCGTGACTAAAAATACACGCAGACTCGTGGATGTGTGCGTGACTGAAAATACACGCACGCTCATGAGAACGTGAGCGTGACTGAAAATACACGCACGCTCATGAGAACGTGAGCGTGACTGAAAATACACGCACGCTCATGAGAACGTGAGCGTGACTGAAAATACACGCTAACATGTAAGAACATGAGCGTGTCTCAAAATCTACGCAGACACGTAGAGACGTGTGCGTGACTCAGCCTTCGTCCCAAGCCAGAAGATGGAGTTCCCAGCCAGAAAACACGCTAAGTTGGGAGATCAAAACCCATGAACAGCCGAAAATGTAACAACTTAGATCTAGAGAAAACCATCCATAGAAATCAAAAATGCTAAGAACTAATCTCTCTTGGAATCACAAGAAGAAGACAAATGAACCATAAAAACATGGTTCTCAAGTAGAAGCAAGTTTGCACTTGCCTCCTGCTGCTGCTGGTAGGTGGAGAGTGATAAGAGGAAGAAGAAGAAGTAATGGTGAGAATGAGTAATAAAGAGAGAGAATGAAGAGGGGAGCTAATGGGCCGGGTTTGTGGGGTTCGGCCAAGGCCAACCCGAAAGTGAGACTAAAGCAGGAAATAAAATACAGGCAACAAAATTGCAGGAAATGAAATTGCAGGAAATAAAATACAGACAATTAAAATTGCAGGAAAATTAATTAACATGAAATTAAAGAGCAGATAATTAACATGAACTTATAGGAATTTAAATACAGAATAATACATGATAAATATTAAATAAATCTACATGAGTTGCACATGTGTAAAAATACGTATTCTGGGAACGGGGAGTGACAGGTTCCTTGGTCTGAACCAGATTGGCGTTAGCCAATTGCTTGGACAGTGTGTCCACCTTCAGTTGAGCCCGCATCTGGTCCTCAACATAGATTTTCTGTAGGAGATCTTCAAGGGTGATCTCCAACCTCTTCCTATGCATGTTTGCATAGAACTTGCTCCACCCAGCGGGGAGCTTTGAGACAATCCCTCCAACAATAAACTTGTCGGGGAGGGGCATCGCCTCGTCTTCCAGCTTCTGTCGCAGTTTCATGAACTCCTTTACCTGCGGCAGCATAGACTTTTCGTCCTCAAAGAACCACTTGTGTTATTTTTCAACCACAAATATTTTACTGCGGTTCTTGTCTTCTTCGTAGAGTTTTTCTAGAGACTCCCATATGTCTCTAGCGATATTCTTCTTAGAATAGGATTCTGCTAGGGAATCCTCCATAGCATTCAGGATAAGCAACCTGCAAATGCTATTCTCCCTTCTCCACTTGGCCTGAAGTTTAGTAGCCGCAGAGATTGCGGCAGCAGACACAGTATCTGGAACGGTAGGTTCCTCTTCAAGAAGCACGTGATCCACGTCTCTGAGTTGAAGAGTGAGATAAACCTTCCTCTTTCAGACTTGATAATGCTCTCCATCAAACTTCTCTAACTTACAGAAGTCAGTGTTTAGGAGTGAAGCATTAATGTTTTCCATCGTAGGAATAAAACTTTGAGATTGTTATTGCCGAAAACGCCGGGGCACGCTATTCGATGGAAAATACAGAAACTGAAACAGTTGTAAAGACAACGTTTCAAATGCAATTCCTTAAAGAAGGTTTTGCAACAGAGATCCAGAAGGATTCTGTAAATTACGAGATCTAAAAAAATATCGTAATACACGAATAATCTAAAGAGATTTTTGTGATCGTAGCAAACTGGCAGTAGTGCCTTCTAAAAAGAAGATACTGACAGAACTGCTAAAGGCAACAGAAGGATGACAGACGAGAGATGGAAATGCTGGGGTGAATTATCACCGTTGCTCAAATCTTTATTCGTCATCTGCGAACAGCTTCTAGGAACCAGCAAGGTTGACGAAAAACCTTGGAACACTCCTGCTCTTTTGACTCCTCGGAAGACGGCGAACTCCTCTGGCAATGGCTCTACTCTTCTCTCTCTGTTTGAAGTAACAGAACCCACGCGTACTAAAAAGTACTAGTATTTGTGTTAAAGAACACGCTCACTACTCTGTTGTGTTAAAGAACACTTAGAGTTTTTCTTCCTGGAATTCTGATTACTACTACCCTCAGAGAGAGGAGAGAACCTGCATATATAGCCCACGGGGTGGTTGCCAAGCAGTTGCCTGAACTTCAGGGTAGTGGCAGAACTACTCCTGAACGTGCAGCAACTGCTGCAACCGTTCCCGCTCTAATATGCAGCTAGCCATACGCACATACGCGGACACGCGGGTATACGGGTTTGCGGGTTCGCTGCGTACGCTGCCATATGCTACCATACGCTGCCTTACGCTGCCTTACGCTGCCGTATGCTTCGTATACGCGTATTAGCGTATACGCGTATTAGCGTTACTTATGCGTACTTTGCGACGAAGCTGACATGCTAAGTGCAAAGTGCGCCAACAAAAGGCCACATTACGCCTCATGAGTCCGAGCCCGAGTCCGAGCCCGAGTCGCTAAGCTCCTACGGAGCTTAGCTCCATGGAAATAAATTTCCAAGAGCAAAAAACTTACAGCTTCTTAATTGTTGATTAAGCCTTTATACCATTAATAATTAATCCCACATGGCACACACCCATGTGCACTACATGTGCATCTCCATAAAGAGAAAAGACTCATATATGTGGAGATACACATTCCTTTCTAGCCGATGTGGGACTAAAAACCAAAACAAAAGGCTACAAACCCAACAGCAAGTCCAACATAATAACCACTACATCAAAATCATTTTGTGTTAAGGGGGCCCTCATGGTACGTACTAGTTCTAGTTTAGATACAAAATTGTTAATATATTATTTTTTAATCAAGACGATTTATTATTATTATTTAATACAAGAATAATAGCAAGAAGGGAATAACGATAAAATCTATTTTGCTTATCTGTTTAAAAGAAGGAACCATTTTGAAATCCAGAGTTAAAATATCAAATCCAAGGTAAAGTCTAGCAAAATTATCGATTTATTGTATTAAGAAGAAATTCATAGAAGAAGTTACACAAAGGTTTATAAAATAGCTAAAGTTACTCCTAAGCTAAATAATGAGAAGCAAAACAAAACAAAACAATTAATAATTCCCTTTTTTTTTGAAGGACTGAAACAAAGTAGAGAAAACATGTTCGAAAATATTTAAGGTACAATCTGATAATCATATGCGTCTATCCAAAATTATGGTACTCTAAATTCTCGTCATACTAGTAAGCAAGGCTACGATAGTCACAGAGCCCTTGACTTATGCACATATCTCTAGAATCATGGTATTTAACATTTTCGCGGTGCCGCTAGCTTGGCTGCGAAAACCTTAAATTTCCATACCCGAGAAATATATCCAGATTCAGACTATGTGTCCTCACCATGCTGGCTAATGTGACTATAGAAGACTAGATTCCATAACATAGATGACCTAGCCCATATAATTTTATCTTGCCAAAAATTAAATAAAATCAACAATGAATACCCAAAAATCAAATCAAATTTATCAACGAACATCAAACTCAAAAATGAACAAAATCCTTCAATCATATAAATACAAACTCGGATGCTACAGCTAATCGTCAAGATTCATAATTCAACAATCTTCCATCAAAATCAATAAATACAAACCCAACTTCAACAATAACCCATCAAAATCAATAAATACAAACCCAAATTCAACAATAACCCATCAAAATCAAATTCAACAACAGAAAATAAAGATAAAACAATCAAGGAAAAAGAGAGTTTTCAAATCGAAGTTAAAATAAGATTCTCAAGGGTCGTTCCAGGAATCTCTCAAGGGTTCCTAACTATGATTGAGTACCTTCAAAATATATCATAATCCTACTGCAGGCTGTAGTGGTACTCAAGTTTGAATACCACTACATAAACTCGACCTGCATAGGCCACCACTAAAAACGTGTCACGACCCGCACCCACTGTTTGGGTATGAGAACGTAACAACGCCCAGCCTACGTCGCAGTGTCGGCGGTAGAACGCTGTCCTAGGTCACAACATCTAACAATATAATGCTAAGCAGTTATACTCCCTGTCATGACCCGCACCCTAGAGTTAGGGCTGAAATTAAAAACGTGGATAAAAATCATGACGGATTTAGATAGTTTGAGCCAAAAGAATACACAATATATATCCTAATTATCCACAACAATAATAGCAATAATAATATGAGGAACCACACTCAAAAACTTGATTATATAATCATCATGAACCATTTATTACATATATAAATATAGATACACTCTCACTACAATATATATATATATATATATATATATATATATATATATATATATATATATATATATATATATATAAATCTATATATGTAACATGAACACATCCACAACACAAAGGACACTCCTATGACCTCCAAATGGACACAAAATGGACACAAATGGAGATACAACCATGGGGGTCATTCCTATGGGTTCAAAATAGACCTATATGCATGAGGAAATGAAAAGGAGAAGGGATTTATACCTCCCGGTAGATCGAATCGAAGAAAAATCTTCCCGGAGCGACACTGACACGTAGAGATTCCAAAAGGACACGAACGAGCTCCGAATCCTCCCAAACTTGGGTAGCTTCCTCCTTGGCTAGAATGGAGAAGGAAAGAAGAAGATTTGGTGGTGAAATGGAAGGATTTGGTGGAGAAATTGCTAGGGATTGCTCTCTAGGAATTTGGGGAAGAACAAGAGAGAGAAAAATAGATGGATAATGACAAATGGGAGGCTCAACCCTATCCTTATTGTGGCTGGCCATAAAGGTGGTTTTGTCCTATTAGGAAAAGTCCAAAAGCCCCTACTAACCTATTCTATGAGTATTAGGAAAGGGCTAATTGGTTGTGGCTAAATTAGTCATTCTAAAGTCTCTAATCACACTAACCTTATCCATAATAATTAGTCTAACCTCTAACTAAAATATTTCTATCATGTGAACTAAAATTAATATCATGTGGGCCATGCCTAACTAGTGTGTGGGTCCCACTAGAGTCAAACTACCCCCGGGTCCCCGTTTCAAGTCGGATTGAGTTGAAATTCGAACCCGACTCAAATAACCCCAAAATAATATCATAAATAATAAAATAATATCAAAATAATTCAAAGAGGTCAAATGCAAAAATATCCTTAGGCCAAAAATGATATTAAAATATTATAATCACATGGTTAGGCTCTAGGTCAAACAGTCTCTAGGGTTTCACTAGCAAAACGTCAAAACCACAAGTCATTGATTTAAATAATGTTAAAATGATTTAAAATCACCAAAAATCATATCATGAATTAAATATCATTATTAAAATAATTATAAATACGAAATTTCAAAATTACCCTCAATCAGAAAATTAAAATAAAATAAAAAAATCAACCCAAAATTTAGGGTGCTCACATCCTACCCACCTTATAAAAATTTCGTCCTCGAAATTAAAATGTTCGTAATACTTCTAGGTCAAACCCCCACAATCAAATCCCAGAACTTAAATAAATCATACCATCAAAAGGACGACATACAGGGTCATGGCATACGATGGTAGTGAAAGTCTCATCTAGGTATTCTAGTCATGCTAAACCAAAACGGTCATAGGGTATCAAAACACACAAGCAATCTAGGGTGCTAAACAAAAGTTACAAAAACAACAAACCATCAAAACTGTAAGGCAGTCTACCATCCTATATGAAAACTGATACTTATCATAAAAATAAAGAAAAGTAACTACCCATTATCTTTAAAGGGTTCAGAAAAAAAAATCAAAATCAAAGTTAAGGAATGAAAGCCAATTCCATGGAAATTTTCCAATCACAATACGTATTAAGAATATTTAGTCTTGATACGATCTAAGTTGATCAAATTGGAGGAAATCAAGATTTAGGCAATATGGAGGACAGGTTCAACAAAGTCTGAGATCGAGCATACAAGGATAGAGATTCAGGTCACAATCAAATTTAATTCAATTAAGTACAACCCAAGATATAAATATGATAAGAAAAGATAATCGAAGTCGATTTGGTCGGATTAAGGAAACTAGGATTCAATGATATTGAAAAACCCCTTTTAGAGAAAACAGGAAAAGATTTCATACGAAGTCAGCAAATCATCCCTCTCTAATACTATCAGTTTATCATTTGCTAAACCATATTCTTTTTTTTCTCACAAGTCCCAATATGAAAATCAACCTCTATATAACTATCATCGAAATTTTATAACCTTCAGTCATCTAAACCTTTACCACAATCACCATAGACAAAATCTTTAAGTTCCAAAACATTTTCCACGAAACATACCCCTCTTTTTAGGAGTCAACACTTATTCATTTAATCAAAATTTCAAATTCCGTCACCTCGTTTTAAATTAGATCCGAAACCTCTAAATCCAGTTTATGGAATCCTTGGACTTGTTTAAATCGAGTCTCGTATTCACTAAACTCCAATACCACTATGTCACACAAAATATATTCTTTTTTATAAATTAACCTTCATATTTTCTTCAACATTCACCTTCAAATATTTTTTTTGAATTCTACAATTTTCTTCCAATCATCTAAAATAATTTCTATAACGTAAAATCCTTGTGTTCTCTCTGTCTCTAGTCACCATCTTACAATATCTAGTTCAATTTTGCATAATCATTTTATTCGATTAAATTCTCCTTTCCATCTCTAAATTTCTACATAGCCTTGTAATAGTTCCCAAGAATCAATAACAAAGATTTTTAAGTTCTCAAAACTAGGTTGACCTTAAACATCCTCATTAGTTTTGAAATACATCCATGAATTATTCATAACCCACTTTCTGTGATTATTTCTAAATTGATAACATTTATCCCTCGATTTCATTTTAAACCTTTACCACATCTCCATTTCAAATTTTTCATATTTGACATCCAACATTCTGATTCCTACAAAATCATCATATGATAACCAATTACATCATTTCCGAACTAGATGATTTATATCACTTCCTCAACATTTTTCAGATAAAAATGATATAAAGATTCAAGAGTTTTCAAGGTATAGCTGACAAAATTATATATGAGACAGGGAATTGATATAATCAGGACAGGTATATAAGATAAAGAATGATGGTAGTAAAAATATTGGCAGGAAAAGAATGATAATAGAATCTGTTCTGCTTATCTATTTAAAAGAGGGACCCATTTTTTTTGAAACAAGAATTATAATACCAAATCCAAAATAAGGCCTAGCAAAATCATTGGTTTATTGTATTAAGAAGAAATAAATTTTTGTAAGAAGTTACACAAGGTTTATAAAAATAGCTAAAGCTACATCCTAAGTAAACAATGAGAAACAAAATAAAACAAAACAACAATAATTCCTTCTCTTTTTTTTTGAATGACTGAAACAAAAGTAGCAAAAGCATGTTCGAAAACATTTAAGGTACAATCTGATAATCATATGCGTCTATCCAAAATCATGGTACTCTAAATCCTCGTCATACTAGTGAGCAAGTCTACGATAATCACAGAGTCCTTGACTTATGCACATACATCTAGAATCATGGTATTTAACATTTTCGCGATGCCGCTAGCTTGGCTGCGAAAACCTTAAATTTCCACACCCGAGAAATATATCCAAAATCAGGCTATATGTCCTCACCATGCTGGCTAATGTGACTATAGAAGACAAGATTTTCATAACTTAGATGACCTAGCCCATATAATTTCATCTTGCCAAAAATTAAATTAAATCAACAATGAATACCAAAAAAAAAAATCAAATTTATCAACGAACATCAAAATTCAGAAATGAACAAAATCCTTCAAATCATATAACTACAAACTCGGATGCTATAGCTAACATCAAGATTCAAATTTCAACAATCTTCATCAAAATCAATAAATACAAACTCAAATTCAATAATAATCCATCAAAATCAAATTCAATAGCAGAAAGTAAAGATAAATCAAATCAAGAAAAAAGAAAAGAGTTTTCAGATCGGAGTTAAACAAGATTCTCAAGGGTCATCCCAGGAATCTCTCAAGGGTTCCTATTTGTGATTGAGTACCTTCAAAATATATCCTAATCCTACTGCAGGCTGTAGTGGTACTCTAGTTCGAATACCACTACACAAACTCGACCTGCATAGGCCACCACTAAAAACGTGTCACGACCCGCACCCTAGAGTTAGGGCTGAAATTAAAAACGTGGATAAAAATCATGACGGATTTAGATAGTTTAAGCCAAAAGAATACACAATATATATATCCTAATTATCCACAACAATAATAGCAATAATAATATGAGGAACCACACTCAAGAACTTGATTATATAATCATCATGAACCATTTATTACATATATAAATATAGATACACTCTCATTACAATATATATATATATATATATATATATATATATATATATATATATATATGTAACATGAACACATCCACAACACAAAGGACACTCCTATGACCTCCAAATGGACACAAAATGGACACAAATGGAGATACAACCATGGAGGTCATTCCTATGGGTTCAAAATAGACCTATATGCATGAGGAAATAAAAAGGAGAAGGGATTTATACCTCCCCGTAGATCGAATCGAAGAAAAATCTTCCCGGAGCGACACCGACACGTAGAGATTCCAAAAGGACACGAACGAGCTCCTAATCCTCCCAAACTTGGGTAGCTTCCTCCTTGGCTTGAATGGAGAAGGAAAGAAGAAGATTTGGTGGTGAAATGGAAGGATTTGGTGGAGAAATTGCTAGGGATTGCTCTCTAAGAATTTGGGGAAGAACAAGAGAGAGAAAAATAGATGGATAATGACAAATGGGAGGCTCAACCCTATCCTTATTGTGGCTGACCATAAAGGTGGTTTTGTCCTATTAGGAAAAGTCCAAAAGCCCCTACTAACCTATTCTATGAGTATTAGGAAAGGGCTAATTGGTTGGGGCTAAATTAGTCATTCTAAAGTCTCTAATCACACTAACCTTATCCATAATAATTAGTCTAATCTCTAACTAAAATATTTCTATCATGTGGACTAAAATTAATATCTTGTGGGCCATGTCTAACTAGTGTGTGGGTCCCACTAGAGTCAAACTACCCCCAGGTCCCCGTTTCAAGTCGGATTGAGTTGAAATTCGAACCCGACTCAAATAACCCCAAAACAATATCATAAATAATAAAATAATATCAAAATAATTCAAAGAGGTCAAATGCAAAAATATCCTTAGGCCAAAAATGATATTAAAATATCATAATCACATGGTTAGGCTCTAGGTCAAACAGTCTCTAGGGTTTCACTAGCAAAACGTCAAAACCACAAGTCATTGATTTAAATAATGTTAAAATGATTTAAAATTACCAAAAATTATATCATAAATTAAATATCATTATTAAAATAATTATAAACATGAAATTTCAAAATTACCCTCAATCAAAAAATTAAAATAAAATGAAAAAAATTAACCCAAAATTTAGGGTGCTCACACTCCCCGAATGGGGTGACATAGCAGATACAGTCTCAATCACATCTAAGGCAGAGCATGATAATGATAGATAAAACATGAAATCCAAAAGAGATACAGGAGATAGAAGTCTAAGTGTCTAAGATACATAAACCCAGGAATACATCTCAAAACTCAAATACAGTAATCCACAAATCAAGTACAACTCCAGACAAATGAAATAACTATCTAAACATCCTCTAATGTGTCTCCTCTAGGCTAGCAGGCACCTCCAGGCTATCTGTAAAATTTATCAACAGGTCCAGTCAGGACTGGAGCGAGTACAATACATCTCAACAGATCATAGCAGGTTAGAAAATATAATCATGCAGTAAAGTAAGATACAGGTACTGAAGGAAAATAGTATGTAAACAGAAAGAGAACTGTAATAGAAATATCTACTATACATAGAGAACTAGCAGTGACTAGTGAGTCAGAGTACAATATGAACATGTAAATGGCCTGGGATGATTCTGTGAAGACACTACGGAATAATTCAAAGAAGATACTACTGGTGTATTATTCACATGTCCACTTCTACTCCCCCGTACCCCCAATCAATACACAAGGATCCAGCCAGGTTATGTTATATGATTCCATGCACGGCCCCCGAAGGGTGATACATGGATGTCCCATAAATAGGAATTCTGGGAGTTACCCAACAGTGTAAGATTCAAGAGACTCTGTGATCATGAGGGTACATGTCACAAGTAATCAAATGAACCAAAAAAGCATAGTGATACACCATGTAAGTGAAATGCACAGAACATAGAGTACCCGATGCTCCCTAAGGATAACATCTCAAGAAAGGATCCATATAGTACCAATCCGTGTGACCATCGTGACAGTATAAGTAAAGTAATCTACTGCAGGAAATAATTCTAAGCAGGATATGAAATGATCAGAAAATGTACTCGCCTGATATCTGAATGTCCAAGGTAAAGATACTGTCCGAGAAGAGGTGTCTGGCTCCTAATTAGAACAGCGCAGGTCACAACATGTCCAAAAGGGCAATATAAAGCACTACAATGCATTCTATATGAATCTAGGTCAAACTAGGCCAAAGTCAACCCTTGGTCAACTCTGGTCAACTGCACTAGTCAAACTAGGTCAAACTAGGTCATGTCCTAACCCAGCAAGTCTTACTAGGCCTAGCCAAGACTATCCTAGCAAGCACACATCAATACAAGGCTATACAAGCCAATATACACCCAACTCTATATAGCATGCAATTATTCAATACTCAAATTGGCAAGAATTCACATTGGATATACACTAGGTAATCTATTACTTTAAGCTATATATGTCTACACATATATACACATGCATATATTGGTATTCAACATTAGGTCTATAATCATGGCATTTCAAATGGTTATATAAACTTATATATTACAACACAATATGCTAACATATATATAATATACATACATAGCTAAGTTAACTGTATTCATAAATACTTATTTAAGAGGCTATGTGTGTGTATATGAACATGACAAAGGGATAAGTGAGGGTTAAATGGGCATACAGAGTGTATACATATCAAAGAGTGTCAAAGTGTAAGTGAACAAAGTGTCAAGTGTGATAGTGTCAACATAATATAAGGGGTACATGAGGTAATATAGGATTTCTGTTAACATAGAACATTACATCTCATTAACTTGTATATTGCATACATTATATCTATTATTACATTACATTCATGCTTGCATTCATTCATCATTTATTTATTCTCCTGTACTACTATATGCACCATACATTACATACTATAGAACCTACATATTCATTACAAGCCATACTTATACATGCTTACATTAGATAGGATACTTACACCTCATACATCATTTATTTAACCATTTAATTATGCTTGCATTCTCTATTTAATTACATAATGTATATACATTAACATGGGTTAAAATCAAATAGAACATTATATTACACACAAGGGTACACAAAATGTATATGCCGAATAGTAACTCCTACTAATAATCAATACTATACCATCTCAGCATGAATTAATATCTAAGATTAAAGGATGTTATAGATCTATGTGTTAGCTTTCCGAAATTTCAAACGGATCACATTTTCGTTTTCGGAAACTCCCGGAATCGCGAAAACACCGAGAACGCGTTTGTCTTTCGTACAGCTGACACTCAAATAATTTTCCAGAAAGTTACATAAAGAATTAGGCCTATTAATATATGTTTTTGGAAAGCTAACTTCAATACACTTCTTTTAAAAAAAGGGAGATTAAACCGAGCTTTGAGCTAGAAGTTATGACATTTCTAAGTTATGGCTGAAATTAAAAACGTGGATAAAAATCATGACGGATTTGGGTAGTTTGAGACAAAAGAACACAAATATATAACATAATATATCAAGAAATCACTCTCTACACTAATATATATATATGAGACACTATAGAACACATCTCCAATACAAAAATATGAGATTAAACATGTAATAATTCATTCATACATAACAACAACACATAGTGTGTCCAAATTTGGGATTTTCCCACATGGACACAACCACAACACAAAGGACACTCCTATGACCTCCAAATGGACACGAAATAGACACAAATGGAGATACAACCATGGGAGTCATTCCTATGGGTTCAAAATAGACCTATATGCATTAGGAAATGAAAAGGAGAAGAGATTTATACCTCCCGGTAGATCGAATCGAAGAAAAGCCTTTCCGGAGCGACACCGACACGTAGAGATTCCAAAAGGACACGAACGAGCACGAAATCCTTCCAAACTTGGGTAGCTTCCTCCTTGGCTAGAATGGAGAAGGAAAGAAGAAGATTTGGTGACAAAATAGAAGGATTTGGTGGAGAAATTGCTAGGGATTGCTCTCTAGGAATTTGGGGAAGAACAAGAGAGAGAGTGTGGATGAGAATAATGAAATGAACTTGAGACTATCCTCTCACAAAGTGGCTGGCCATATGGGACTATTTGTCCTATTATGGTAAGGTCCAAAATGCCCCCACTAACCTATTCTATGAGTATTAGGAAAGGGCAAATTGGTTGGGGCTAAATTAGTCATTCTAAAGTCTCTAATCACACTAACCTTATCCATAATAATTAGTCTAACCTCTAACTAAAATATTTCTATCATGTGGACTAAAATTAATATCATGTGGGCCATGCCTAACTAGTGTGTGGGTCCCACTAGAGTCAAACTACCCCCGGGTCCCCGTTTCAAGTCGGATTGAGTTGAAATTCGAACCCGACTCAAATAACCCCAAAACAATATCATAAATAATAAAATAATATCAAAATAATTCAAAGAGATCAAATGCAAAAATATCCTTAGGCCAAAAATGATATTAAAATATCATAATCACATGGTTAGGCTCTAGGTCAAACAGTCTATAGGGTTTCACTAGCAAAACGTCAAAACCACAAGTCATTGATTTAAATAATTTTAAAATAATTTAAAATCACCAAAAATTATATCATAAATTAAATATTATTATTAAAATAATTATGAACACAAAATTTTAAAATTACCCTCATTTGGAAAACTGGGTGCTACAACTCTACCCACCTTAGAAAAATTTTGTCCTCGAAATTTAAGATCGATAGTACTCCTTCTAGAGCCTCTAACCTACCCAATATCTAAGGTAACACTTCCTAACACTGGAATAATAAACGGACATCTAAAAAGTGTCAATCTAGAAATACCTCCAATACTGCTCTGCTGTACGGCGATAATGGAACTTCAATAAAATATGGACTGGAACCTATATCCAAGGGACTGGACCTATTTTAAAGTGGTCTTAACTAAGGATGAAAAGGAACTGATCATAGGCTATAGGTATGCTCAAACTATTAGCTTCCTATTAACCATCTATTAATACATTCTATTACCAAAGGAACGATGCATTACTAAGACATACAGGCCCCTATCTCTCATAACACATTTATACTCACCAAAAGACTAGTACATCCTATCAAGGCTGATACTATAATCTCTCATAAATCTCATAAGCTATATGTTTATAGACACACATCCCCACATCCAGGACTAACCTATATATATCTACAACTGATACTAATGGGATGACGTCCCTATTTTTCAACAATCAAGGTCAATTTTTTTTTCTAAATCATGCAATTTGAAGGAATAGTATACAAGGTCAGGGCATACCGTAGCAGTTGGAAGTCTCACCTAGGTGCACTGGTCATTCTAGGTCAAAACAGTACTATGGTATCAACACACAAACAATCTAGGGTGTCTTAATTGGGAAGGTAAGGGAACAACAATCATCAAGGTTGTAGGGCTGTCTACCATCATATATAAAAATTGGTTATTATCAAAATAAAATAAAGGCAACTATCAATTATCTAAAAAAAGGTACAGAAAATCAAATTCAAAAATTAAGGAATTGAAAATCACTTGCATTGAAATCCAATCACAATATATATATATAGAGAGAGCGTTAGAGAGAAAAAAGCTAGCATTGAGTGTATGGGGACGTGTTCATATGGTTAGATAGTAGGCGTGTGTGTACGTGAATATACATGAAAGTGTATATGAGGATTTGGATTTCAAACAATAACTATCAAGTTACACTAATCATGGCATATGGGTTAACAATCTACATTATACAATCTATTTAATCACAACTTGCATGGCTAACCATATATATATATATAAAAAGGTAGAGACTTAGTTATGTATTTATATATTATAATATGTATGCCTAAGCTCTATATATATCTATCTAGATATATAATCATAACATAGAGGGGAAAAAGGGTTAGGTTACATGACAGTGTATACTAAGTTAGGGTGTGTGTGTCCTTGTACAGGGTTATTGCTTAGTATTGAAAGGTTAAACCCAGTTTTAGTTCAGCATTTACATACAAAATCTGAAAAGATGCTAACATTTAAACCAGTGCAATATTAACATAACACAGTTTCAGATTTTAGGGTTTTGAACATCGCAACCAATCTCAATGGTCCCAATACATCCTAACATGATAGAAATAAAACCCTAACATACTATCCATACATTTATCTACGCATACAGTTCAATATTACATATTAAATCTGAAATTGAACATTTGAAATCAATGTGAAAATGTTAACATATATTCAGTTTTCATGATTTTGGAGAAATTTGAACATCAAAACCAACTCAATGTTTATCACAACCTATCATGTAAGAATATGAAACCTAACATTATATCCCTACAACAACAATGTACACAGCTCTAAATATTACATTTAAAACAACAATTTGAACTAACATTTAAAATCCAGTATTAAGGGTTAATATGCACACAGTCTCAGATTTGACAAATTTAAACACAAAACTCAACAAATTTTTTTTTAAAAAAAATGAAACTCTAGGTATGACATACATGTGCAGTGATGTAAACATAACTAATAACATGAAATTTATATTTAACTTACGAATTTAAACTGAAAAAGCAGAAAACCAAAAATATTGGGGTTTTGAAAATTTAACATCAACGACATATTAATATTTATTTAGATAGGTGGAAATCAAGTGTAGCATGCATAAGTGTCAGAAAAGTATCCACTATATATATTCATATATATATTCTCATGTCCCAATATAAAAATCAGATTCTATACCAAGACCAACATTAGATTCCTACCAATATTGCAAAACAGGTGATTGGTGTAATCAAGACGATTTATTATTATTTAATACAAGAATAATAGCAAGAAGGAAATAACGATAAAATCTATTTTGCTTATCTGTTTAAAAGAAGGAACCATTTTGAAATCCAGAGTTAAAATATCAAATCCAAGGTAAAGTCTAGCAAAATCATCGATTCATTGTATTAAGAAGAAATTCATAGAAGAAGTTACACAAAGGTTTATAAAATAGCTAAAGTTACTCCTAAGCTAAATAATGAGAAGCAAAACAAAACAAAACAATTAATAATTCCCTTTTTTTTGAAGGACTGAAACAAAGTAGAGAAAACATGTTCGAAAATATTTAAGGTACAATCTGATAATCATATGCGTCTATCCAAAATCATGGTACACTAAATTCTCGTCATACTAGTAAGCAAGGCTACGATAGTCACAGAGCCCTTGACTTATGCACATATCTCTAGAATCATGGTATTTAACATTTTTGCGGTGCCGCTAGCTTGGCTGCGAAAACCTTAAATTTCTACACCCGAGAAATATATCCAGATTCAGACTATGTGTCCTCACCATGCTGGCTAATATGACTATAGAAGACTAGATTCCATAACATAGATGACCTAGCCCATATAATTTTATCTTGCCAAAAATTAAATTAAATCAACAATGAATACCCAAAAATCAAATCAAATTTATCAACGAACATCAAACTCAAAAATGAACAAAATCTTTCAATCATATAAATACAAACTCGGATGCTACAGCTAATCGTCAAGATTCATAATTCAACAATCTTCCATCAAAATCAATAAATACAAACCCAACTTCAACAATAATCCATCAAAATCAATAAATACAAACCCAAATTCAACAATAATCCATCAAAATCAAATTCAACAACAGAAAATAAAGATAAAACAATCAAGGAAAAAGAGAGTTTTCAAATCGAAGTTAAAATAAGATTCTCAAGGGTCGTCCCAGGAATCTCTCAAGGGTTCCTAACTGTGATTTAGTACCTTCAAAATATATCATAATCCTACTGCAAGCTGTAGTGGTACTCAAGTTTGAATACCACTACATAAACTCGACCTGCATGGGCCACCACTAAAAACGTGTCACGACCCGCACCCACTGTTTGGGTATGAGAACGTAACAACGCCCAGCCTACGCCGCAGTGTCGGCGGTAGAACGCTGTCCTAGGTCACAACATCTAACAATATAATGCTAAGCAGTTATACTTCCCGAATGGGGTGACATAGCAGATACAGTCTCAATCACATCTAAGGCAGAGCATGATAATGATAGATAAAACATGAAATCCAAAAGAGATACAGGAGATAGAAGTCTAAGTGTCTAAGATACATAAACCCAGGAATACATCTCAAAACTCAAATACAGTAATCCATAAATCAAGTACAACTCCAGACAAATGAAATAACTATCTAAACATCCACTAATGTGTCTCCTCTAGGCTAGCAGGCACCTCCAGGCTATCTGTAAAATTTATCAACAGGTCCAGTCAGGACTGGAGCGAGTACAGTACATCTCAACAGATCATAGCAGGTTAGAAAATATAATCATGCAGTAAAGTAAGATACAGGTACTGAAGGAAAACAATATGTAAACAGAGAGAGAACTGTAATAGAAATATCTACTATACATAGAGAACTAGCAGTGACTAGTGAGTCAGAGTACAATATGAACATGTAAATAGCCTGGAATGATTCTGTGAAGACACTACGGAATGATTCAAAGAAGATACTACTGGTGTATTATTCACATGTCCACTTCTACTCCCCCGTACCCCCAATCAATACACAAGGATCCAGCCAGGTTATGTTATATGATTCCATGCACGGCCCCCGAAGGGTGATACATGGATATCCTATAAATGGGGATTCTGGGGGTTACCCAACAGTGTAAGATTCAAGAGACTCTATGATCATGAGGGTACATGTCATAAGTAATCAAATGAACCAAGAAGCATAGTGATACGTCATGTAAGTGAAACGTACAGAACATAGAGTACCCGATGCTCCCTAAGGATAACATCTCAAGAAAGGATCCATATAGTACCAATCCGTGTGACCATCGTGACAGTACCAGTAAAGTAATCTACTACAGGAAATAATTCTAAGCAGGATATGAAATGATCAGAGAATGTACTCCCTTGATATCTGAATGTCCAAGGTAAAGATACTGTCCGAGGAGAGGTGTCTGGCTCCTAATTAGAACAGCACAGGTCACAACATGTCCAGAAGGATAATATAAAGCACTACAATGCATTCTACATGAATCTAGGTCAAACTAGGCCAAAGTTAACCCTTGGTCAACTCTGGTCAACTGTACTAGTCAAACTAGGTCATGTCCTAACCCAGCAAGTCTTATTAGGCCTAACTAAGACTATCCTAGCAAGCACACATCAATACAAGGCTATACAAGCCAATATACACCCAACTCTATATAGCATGCAATTATTCAATACTCAAATAGGCAAGAATTCACATTGGATATACACTAGGTAATCTATTACTTTAAGCTATATATGTCTACACATATATATACATGCATATATTGGTATTCAACATTAGGTCTATAATCATAGCATTTCAAATGGTTATATAAACTTATATATTACAACACAATATGCTAACATATATATAATATACATACATAGCTAAGTTAACTGTATTCATAAATACTTATTTAAGAGGCTATGTGTGTATATGTGAACATGGCAAAGGTCAAGTGAGGATTAAATAGACATACATAGCGTATACATATCAAAGAGTGTCAAAGTGTAAGTGAACAAAGTGTCAAGTGTGATAGTGTCAATATAGTATAAGGGGTACATGAGGTAATATAGGATTTGTGTTAACATAGAACATTACATCTCATTAACTTGTATATTGCATACATTACATCTATTATTACATTATATTCATGCTTGCATTCATTCATCATTCATTTATTCTCTTGCACTACTATATGCACCATATATTACATACTATGGAACCTACATATTCATTACAAGCCATACTTATACATGCTTACATTAGATAGGATACTTACACCTCATACATCATTTATTTAACCATTTACTCATGCTTGCATTCTCTATTTAATTACATAATATATATATATTAATATGGGTTAAAATCAAATAGAATATTATATTACACACAAGGGTACACAAAATGCATATGCCGAATAGTAACTCCTACTAATAATCAATACTGTACCATCTCAGCATGAATTAAAATCTAGGATTAAAGTATGTTATAGATCTATGTGTTAGCTTTACGAAACTTCAAACGGATCGCGTTTTCGTTTCCGAAAACTCCCGGAATCGCAAAAACACCGAAAACGCGTTTGTCTTTCGTACAGCTGACACTCAAATAATTCTCCAGAAAGTTACAGAAAGCATTAGGCCTATTAATATATGTTTTTGGAAAGCTAACTTCAATACGCTTCATTTTAAAAAAACGAAAGATTAAACCGAGCTTTGAGCTAGAAGTTATGACATTTCTAATTAGGGCTGAAATTAAAAACGTGGATAAAAATCATGACGGATTTGGGTAGTTTGAGACAAAAGAACACAAATATATAACATAATATATCACGAACTCACTCTCTACACTAATATATATATATGAGACACTATAGAACACATCTTCAATACAAAAATATGAGATTAAACATGTAATAATTTATTCATACATAACAACAACACATAGTGTGTCCAAATTTGGGATTTTCCCACATGGACACAACCACAACACAAAAGACACTCCTATGACCTCCAAATGGACACAAAATGGACACAAATGGAGATACAACCATGGGGGTCATTCCTATGGGTTCAAAATAGACCTATATGCATGAGAAAATGGAAAGGAGAAGAGATTTATACCTCCCGGTAGATCGCATCGAAGAAAAGCCTTTCCAGAGCGACACCGACACGTAGAGATTCCAAAAGGACACGAACGAGCTACGAATCCTCCTAAACTTGGGTAGCTTCCTCCTTGGCTAGAATGGAGAAGGAAAGAAGAAGATTTGGTGGCAAAATTGAAGGATTTGGTGGAGAAATTGCTAGGAATTGCTCTCTAGGAATTTGGAAAAGAACAAGAGAGAGAGAGTGTGGATGAGAATAATAAAATAAACTTGAGCCTATCCTCTCCCAAAGTGGCTGGCCATATGGGACTATTTGTCCTATTATGGTAAGGTTCAAAATGCCCCCACTAACCTATTCTATGAGTATTAGGAAAGGGCTAATTGGTTGGGGCTAAATTAGTCATTCTAAAGTCTCTAATCACACTAACCTTATCCATAATAATTAGTCTAACCTCTAACTAAAATATTTCTATCTTGTGGACTAAAATTAATATCATGTGGGCTATGCCTAACTAGTGTGTGGGTTCCACTAGAGTCAAACTACCCCCGGGTCCCCGTTTCAAGTCGGATTGAGTTGAAATTTGAACCCGACTCAAATAACCCGAAAACAATATCATAAATAATAAAATAATATCAAAATAATTCAAAGAGGTCAAATGCAAAAATATCCTTAGACCAAAAATGACATTAAAATATCATAATCACATGATTAGGCTCTAGGTCAAACAGTCTCTAGGGTTTCACTAGCAAAACGTCAAAACCACAAGTCATTGATTTAAATAATTTTAAAATGATTTAAAATCACCAAAAATCATATCATGAATTAAATATTATTATTAAAATAATTATAAATACGAAATTTCAAAATTATCCTCATTTGGGAAACTGGGTGCTACAGTGTGTACAATTGTTTCAGTTTCAGAATTTTCTATCGAAAATTGTGCCTCAGCACTAACAATCTCAAAGCTTTATTGAGAAGATGGATAATTCTCGTGCTTCGCTCATCGATACCGGCTTTAACAAGTTAGAGAAATTCGATGGCGAACACTTCCAGATATGGAGACGAAAGGTCACTTTAAATCTTCAACTCGTGAATGTTGATCACGTGCTGTCAGAAGAAGAACCGATCGTTCCAACCACTGGATCTGCTGTGGCTGTGGCCGCTGCTACGACCAAGCAAGCGCAGTGGAAGATAGAAAATAGTATATGCAAACTACTGATACTCAATTCCATGGAAGACTCTCTGGCAGAGTCCTACTCCAAGAAGACATCTGCCAAAGAGATATGGGACTCATTGGAAAAGCTCTATGAAGATGACGAGAATCGGTCCAAGATCTTCATGGTAGAAAAATACCACAAGTGGACCTTCGAAGACGAGAAGGCGATGCTGCCCCAAGTGAAGGAGTTTCTGAAGTTGCATCAGAAACTAGAAGACGAGAACATGCCCCTCGTCGACAAGTTTGTCGTTGGAGGGATCGTCGCGAAACTTCCTGCAGGATGGAGCAACTTCTATGCAAGGATGCATCGAAAGAAGATGGAAATTAGCTTGGAAGATTTCTTGCAAGAGATCCATGTTGAGGACGAGATGCGCTCTCAACAGAAGATGGATACTCTATCCAAACAACTGGCGAAGGCAAATCTAGTCCAAACCAGAGAGTACCAGGGAAAGCAGGCTGCTTCTTATCGCAAAAAGGACTTTACGAATCTGAAAGTGAAGGGTCCTGCTTTCAAGCAGCAGAAGTCCAAGTCCCATGTGACTTGCTTCAATTGTGGCAAGAAGGGCCACTACAAATCCGAATGCAAGTCCAAGCCCAAAGAACAAGGTGAGCCTAGTAAGGTTTCTATGATTACTAATCTAGTTGCCATGATAGCACATGTTGCAACTATGGGGGCTGACTTGGACTGGTAGATAGACACTGGTGCGACCTGCCATGTCTGTTCAGACAAAGACTGGTTTGTCTCTTATGAGCCAACTTCAGAGAAGGTCATAATGGCAAACCAGGCACAAGCTGAAGTACTGGGGATCGGGACGGTGGAGCTGAAACTCACATTGGAGAATACTCTGACACTTCAAGGTGTGAAGCATGTTCCAGTAATTGCTAAGAACCTGATCTCTGGAAGTCTGCCCTGCAACACAGGCTTGAGGATGGACATCAATGCTGGCCAGTTGGTGATGTCAAGAAGGGTACATTCTTCGGAAAAGCTTTCCAAACTGAAGGAATGTACAAGATTCAGCTTGTTGTAACCCAGCATGATAATATAAATGCAATCACTTTTTCTGATTATTCTCTTGAGTTGTGGCATAATAGGCTAGGACATGTTCATTGTAAAAGGATTAACAGAATGTCTAGTCTAGGACTTATCTCCAAGTAAGGGGGTAAGGTAGAGAAATACGAAGTATGTGCTCAGACGAAGATCACAAAGAAACCCTTTCACAGGGTCCATCGAAGCACAGATCTTCTGGAGTTGGTTCACTCAGATATCTGTGACTTCAAACAATTCTCTACAAAGGCCGGGATGAAGTATTTCTTTACTTTCATCGATGACTTCTCAAAGTATGCTTTCATCTACTTCCTCAAGTCTAAAGACGAAGCATTCGAGAAGTTCAAGGAGTTCAGGGCCGAGGCTGAGCGGCAAACTGGACAACAACTCAAGAGGTTAAGGAGTGATCGAGGCGGGGAGTATCGGTCTCATGAATTCTTATCATTCTGCAAAGAACATGGAATCATCAATGAGACAACGGCTTCGTACTCTCCTCAATCCAACGGAGTAGCAAAAAGGAAGAACAGAACGTTGACAGAGATGATGAACTCCATGCTGTTGACTGCGGGTCTTCCAAAGTGCTACTGGGGAGAAGCTGCACTAACGGCAACGTTCATTCTGAACAGAGTGCCATATGCAACTTTCGACATAACTCCTCATGAACTCTGGTTCAAAGTCAGACCTAACTTGAATGTCATTCGAGTGTGGGGGTGTCTGGCTTATGTGAAGCTCCCGGATCTGAAGATTCAGAAGCTGGGGACAAGGACTATGAAGGCGATCTTCTTGGGGTATGTCGAGAAGAGTGATGCTCGGAGATTCCTTGATATCGAGTCAAACCATATCATCAAATCTTGCGATGCTGAATACTTTGAAGACAAGTTTGCAAAACACAAGAATATTGTTCTCGCGGATCTTCCGGAGAATGATGAGGGTACAAAGCAGACAGAAGTCTTTAATGAACCAGTAGTCCAAGATGAAGCTGTCGTCAAGGAGACACCAGCAGAACCAGAACTCGCTGAGCCGTCAACTAAGCGAACGAGGAGGCCGAAAGACTTCGGAGATGACTTCGTCACCTATCATGTGGAAGCAGATCCGCTTACCTATGATGAGACGATAAAGACCAGAGATGCTGTATTCTGGAAGGAGGCGATAGATAACGAGATTGACTCAATCACCTTTAACAACACATAGGTATTGGTTGACCTGCCAGAAGGAGCAAGACCCATCGGATGCAAATGGATCTTCAAGAAGACGATGAAAGCAGATGGAACCATTGACAAGTTCAAGGCCAGGCTAGTGGCCAAGGGGTTTGCTCAGAAGCAGGAGATCGACTATTTTGACACTTATGCTCTAATAGCTCGGATGATAACCATCAGATTGTTAATTGCTCTAGCAGCAATACACAAGCTGGTGATACATCAGATGGATGTGAAAACGACATTCCTTAATGGCGAGCTGACCGAAGAGATCTACATGCAACAACCAGAAGGTTTTGTCATCAGATGTCTGGAAGACAAAGTCTACAAGTTGATAAAGTCTCTGTATGGTTTGAAACAAGCTCCCAAAATGTGGCATAAGAAGTTTGACAAGGTGATAAGGTCAAATGGCTATAGGGTCAGTGAAACAGACAAGTGTGTCTATACGAAGTTTGCTGACGGAAGAGGAGTAATCGTATGTCTTTACGTGGATGACATGCTAATCCTAGGTACGGATTTAAGCTGCGTCACAGAGACAAAGAAATTCCTCTCGACCAAGTTCAGTATGAAGGACTTGGAGGATGCCGACGTAATCTTGGGACTCAAGATCATCCGGACATGCACTAGAATAGCGCTATCACAATCTCATTATATTGAGAAGATGCTCACTCGCTACGGGTATCAAGATCTTCCTTTTATTGATACACCGTACCGGAGTGATCAGAAGTTGGAGCCAAATTTGAGGGAAAGCGTCAGACAGTTGGAGTACGCTAGCGTCATCGGAAGCTTGTTGTACGCTACTATTGCCACAAGGCCTGACATAGCTTTTGCAGAGGGAATGCTGAGTCAGTTCACTAGCAATCCAGGCGTTGAGCACTGGAAAGCTGTGAAACGTGTTATGAGATATCTCAAGAAAACTCAGACATATGCACTTTTCTACAGCAGAGATCCGTCAGTAGTGGAAGGCTTCAGTGATGCTAGCTGGTGTTCAGATATGGAGAGCGAGTATTCCACTGGTGGATTCGTATTCGCCATGGACGGAGCTGCTATATCGTGGAAGTCGAAGAAGCAGACTATGTTATCTCGCTCCTCCAAGGAATCTGAATTCTTTGCATTGGATGCTGCTGCAGATGAAGCAGAGTGGCTTCGGGAGCTCATGTATGATCTTCCGGTGGTTGGGGCTCAGATACCGGCAATACCGATGTACTGTGATAACCAGGCGACAGCAGCGGTGGCATCAAATGACCTCTTCAATGGGAAGAAGAGGACTGTGCGGTTGAAGCACAGGACAGTATACGATCTTATCAAAAGAGGTGTAATTGCAGTGATTGATGTTCGAAGTCAGGAGAACCTGGCAGATCCGTTCACGAAAGGCCTCAAGCGCCAGTTGGTCGATGACACAGCTTGTAAAATAGGCTTGAAGGCATTCTGATAGTATGTCTTTGTAATCCTACCATAAAATTTTATGCTATTAGTTCAAAGAGAAATCTACTAGGCATCTAACTTTTGGTTCAAAGGAGGATCACTGACTGGGAAACTATCAGATAGCAGTGGGTACTTGTTCTCTGGAACATGGAAGGGATACGGATCCATAGCTACTATTGTCTACTATGTATTTTTTCTGCGGAAAAAACTGATCCTGTGGAAGGTGGGCTTAAACGCCTTAATGAGTTCTCAGGCAGAGTGAATGCCTGGTGTACTTTACAGGAAGCACGGTAGAGCAGTACTACAAGGAGTGAAACTCCATGCTACAGTGGGGTGACTCCACCATGAGGTTCCCAGGTAGGGGTAATGCCTCGGCTTTGCAAGCCAAGTCACAGCGGCGTAGCACCGCAAATAGGCAGGTAGCCTAATGCTGTATGACGTAATTAAAGAGTTGTAGACAGCACTACAAAGGGGAGGATGGCCCCATGTTATAGTGGTACGACACCACGATGAGGTACCCAGGTATGGGTAAAGCCTCGGCATTGCAAGCCATGTCGTTGCGGCGTAACACCGCAAGGAAGCCTTAGGCTTCATGCTGGGTAGTTTGGCACTACAAAGAGGCTTGTGACCACATGCTACAGTAGTATGACACTATGATGAGGTTTCCAGGTAGGGGTAATGCCTCGGCATCAGGCCATGTCATAGCGGCGTAGACCGCAAGGAAGCGCAAGGCTTCATGCCATATCTTTTTAATAAAGAACTCACCTATAGTGTATGGAAAGAGATATCAGGTCGTCTCTTGAGGGTAAACTTGTAGATGCCCAAAATTATACACTAAACCAGGCTGGCATAGGGCCTTCAATATGCAGCCAGAAGCACAGTTGATGTCATTATGTGAGTAGAAAAAATTGCAGTTATGGTGCAGAATTTAAGGCTTAGTCCATTCTTGTATCATGCTATTATTTAACCTATGCGAAAAGATTCAAGTCACAGCGACATCTCTCATAATGCATGATGGGCAGTCACTGTGGGGAACGCTCAACCCATATATTGAGATATGTGGGGGATTGTTGGTGTTTTTGCCTTTGGACTAGAAAAGATAGTCCCACATCGGCTACACCAAATGGTGAGTATCTCAATATAATGTATTGCTTGTGTTGAGGTGTGCACATGAGGTGTAGTGGGGCACAAGTTTGTGCCACGTGGAAGTATTTTCCTAGAAGGAAAAAGGATTAAATCCAACAAGGATGCAAGTTAATTTTTGTTGTGCGGACTCGGACTCGGACACGGACTCCAGGATGTCTCGTGCATGCACGGGAGTGTTCGGGGGATAGGCGTGGACTGGCACACTTCTATGCTGATTGTGGGATGATCTAAAATATCAAACTCTATTTTTGAGTATTGGTATTTTAGTCCCACATCGGATATGAGAAGAGGTGAAGTCTCAACTCCACTCTATAAATAGAGCCTCTTGGCCTCCTTTGAAAGAGGCACCAAGAAGAGAGTTGAGGGAGTCTGTTAAGTCCAGGAAGCCCGTTCAAGTCTCAAATATTGACTTACGAGCGTTCCAGAAGTTCTTCGTGAACTTGCTGGTTCCTGGAAGCTGTTCGTGCTCGTGTGGGGCGAATAAAGCTTTGAGCAACGGTGGTTCATTCACCCCAGCATCTCATTCTCGCCTGTCATCGCTGCTGTTGTCTTTTACAGTAACTTCTTTTTAGAAGCTCTACTGCTGATAGTTGCTTGCACAAAGTCTCTTTAGATTTTTTGTGTATTACGTAGAATCTTTTTAGATCCTCGTAATTCAGGATCCTCCAGGATCTCTGTTGCACATCTTCTTTAAGGTGCTACATTTGAAACGTTGTGTGTACAATTGTTTCAGTTTCAGAATTTTCCATCGAAAATTGTGCCTCAGCACTAACACAAATTAGTATACAAATCTTAAGCATGTGAAATTTTAAACATGTCCCATATGAATTATTAAAACAATTGGCCAAATGAAAGGTGATAAAAATGTTTGATTAAGGCAAATTATAAGGGCACAGCTCTTTTTACTCGGGGCTGTCCAAGTGACTGTTTTCCATTATTTACAAGTTTGCCACTGAAAAAATTACTCAGGGCTATCCAAGTTATAGGTATAAAAGTTAACTCTTATTTTTTTTCCTTTTCTTCCTCACTCTCCATTCTCTCTCCCTCTTTCTTCTCCAAATCCTAGGTCTGGTCCCCACACATTTTTTAACCCCACATTTCTCCAAACCCTAGAAAAATCTCCAAGGAAGATTCCTAGAATATTCGGTACGATGACGTCCGCTAAACGACAAAATTTCTGAGGTTTTTTTTTTAAAGTAATCTTATATTTTGTCCCAATGTAGAAATTATGGAAGAAAGTGGATCACGTCTATCAATCGAGGAACCCGGATCTTCCGAACAACACGACAAAACACTCGAAGAACTCTCGATAAATTTTCGACCGACTGCTACGCATTCGACTGTACAAGAGGACTGCCAGACTTTCTGGCAGTCCATAGAACAGAAAGGACTGCCGTATTACGCGGCAGTCTATTTGTACAACTAGTGTAAAATTGGACTGCCGTAAAATATGGCAGTCGAAGAAGTATCGAGGACTGCCAGATTATGCGGCAGTCTATATGTAGAAATACTGTATAGTTGGACTGCCAGACATTCCGACAGTCCATAAAACATGTAGGACTGCCACATAACTCAGCAGTCAATGTGTAGAACTAGTGTTAAGTAGGACTGCCAGACTTGTTGGCAGTCTTTTAAATACGTAGGACTGCCACAAAAATTGGCAGTCTTTGTTAAGAAGTAGTATAAAACATGACTGCCAGACTTTCTGGCAGTCTGTAAAACACGATGGACTGCCAGAATGTCTGGCAGTCCTGTAGTACAGTCCTGAAGGAAGGGCAATTTTCCTTATAATTTTGGTTGTAATTGTGATTGGCAATTTTTTTTGAAATTAAATATAGGGCCCACCACCTCTTATTTCCGTTGACTTGAGTAATATATTCTTAACGGATGTCGTATTTGAATCTTATGAAGAAGCATTAGAATGGTGCAGATAAGTTGGAAGGCAAGTAAACACAGTCCTTGTCATTTTACGGTCATTACGAGGCCCGTCGTGTCGTAAAACTGCTAATCTTGGATGCGAAAGAGGTGGGACATTTAGGCTTCATCGAAAGAAAGAAGAATGTGGCCGAAAAAAAGTCCCGGAGAAGGCGGTCGGGTCCAGAAAGTGCGGTTGTCCTTTCAAGATTGTGCTTGTCTCAAGAAAGGATGGAAAGTGGACAGTTGATGTCAGAAATGGGATGCACAATCATGCGGTGGCGGAGACACTTACCGGTCATCCCTATGCCGAAAGGTTGAACGAACAGGAGAAGAAGTTAGTTGAAGAAATGTCCCACTTATCGTTCTGTCGAAGAGAAGTAACAACACTTTCTTCCCAATGACCGCTCCTCCGGCAGACTACACTATGTACACTTTCTTTCCCCCCCAATCCAGTCTGGTATAAACATGCTCCGGAAGAATCGAGCGCTTGGACGACGCTGTACGCCGATGCGATCAATGCCTACAAGGTGAAAACAAACTACGTGGAACCTAAGCCAATGCCGGAAGACCACTACGATGTATTGATTGACTGATAGTGGGGAGCATCACCGATAGTTTTGTCACATTTTGTAATTAAAAAGAAGGATAAATATTTACGTCTATACCGATATAGTCTTGTCACATTTTGTAACTAGAAACTTGCATGTTGCCAAAAGGAATGTAAATATTTGGTTGTCACATTTTTATATATGTGAATGTGGGTGTCAAAAGAAATGTAATGAAGAAGAAGGAAGTTTATTTTGCTAAGACATTTGAGTATCAATTTCACAGTTGAGTATCACATTAACAAGGACTGTCCAAAACTCTGGCAGTCCATCGTGAGTGAAAGACTGCCAGAGAACTGGGCAGTCCAATTTGGAACTTGCTGTGTACTAGGACTGCCCAGTTTCCTGGGCAGTCCTTGTTCACAGCAAGTTCCAAATTGGACTGTCCAGTTTTCTGGCAGTCCAACGTGAATGAACGACTGCCAGGATACTGGGCAGTCCAATTTGGAACTTGCTGTGTACTAGGACTGCCCAGTTTTCTGGCAGTCCTAGTTCACAGCAAGTTCCAAATTGGACTGCCCCATTCCCTGGCAGTCGTTCATTCACGATGGACTGCCAGAAAACTGGGCAGTCCAATTTGGAACTTGCTGTGAACAAGGACTGCCCAGGAAACTGGGCAGTCCTAGTACACAGCAAGTTCCAAATTGGACTGCCCAGTTCACTAGCAGTCTTTCACTCACGATGGACTGCCAGAGTTCTGGGCAGTCCTTGTTAATGTGATACTCAACTGTGAAATTGATAGTCAAATGTCTTAGCAAAATAAACTTCCTTCTTCTTCATTATATTTCTTTTGACACCTTGGACTCCCTGTAGGTGATCGACATTTCGTATTAAAAAACTATTACATCAAAAGCATATTACAACAAAATGATACTGGAGTTCGACAAGAAGTATTCAAAACCTATTACAAAGAAAACACAATACCACAAAATGATACCGGAGTTTGACGTTAAGTCTTCAAAAAATATTACAACCAAGAGTCAACAAGTATTCGAAACACAGTTCAACAAAAGGAGCACACAAATTGTTCAAACAAGTACACACAAGTCATTTCTTCTCATGACGCATCTTAGTCCGTCGCTCTTGATCGAGAAACAGATAGTCCGATGCGATGTTCTGCATCTGGTTAGCCACGTCGACGTAGTTCTCTCCCTTGCACAGCAGTAGACTTTTTCCCAAGTTTCTTACTTTCGAAGCCTGAAGGAAAAATTAAGGGTCCAAATTAGCCAGGTTACTATACTGGTAAACATTAATTCAAAAAAATACTACTTGTCATCTTTTGCATTGCGTCAAGCAGGCCTGCCCCGTTTGGTAGAGGAGCAGCTACCGGCACTTCATTCCCTCGCGTATCTGGATTCAACATCATACCATGTCCGACCTCTACATAATAATTTTTATATTCATTAGTACAATCCCACATCTACTCCACCGGACGTCGTAAAGTTTCACAAACTATATGACGTTGCCATTCAGTGAAGAAGTAAGAGCCCCAACGGTAGTCCGGCGGGACATAGGTTGATGCTTTGTTCCCTTTTGATGAAGTCCTCAAATTCAAAGTGTCCGGTACAGTTTGCACGTAGCCAAACTGTCGAAGCACTCTGTCTGGCATATGAGGCTCTTCAATTTCTTGACAGGATATCAGACCTTGAAATAGTGAAACTCCTTGCAGCGGACGAAAACTATTTCGAAGATCCTTATAAGGATGCCAAATAATCTACATCATAGTATATGTAATCAAGACCAAAGAAGTTACTATTTTACACTATAATGAAATCCTAAGTAAATAAAAATTTAAGTTAGCATTGTCTCACCTCCTTTTCGTTCATATCTTCAAGTACGATACGCAGGGAAGCTAAAGTATGCGGATGTCTGCTATCCATCTTAACTGGATTCCACTTGCACATCCTAGGTAGCTGCTCATCATAGTCTTTGTTAACAGTGGCCCTCTTTAGCGTCGGGAAATGTTCGTATATCCATGCCTGTACATGAAATATAGATGACACACATATTAATCGACCTAACTTTATTTAAACTATAAACAAAGTACGATTTACTTGACTCACATGGAGCAGAGTTTGACAACCAGCTATAGTCTTCGATCCGACTCTAGATGCAGCGCCAAGTTCGCGGTAGAGATAAGCTAGTATACCGCTTCCAAATGATATTTGATCCACAGTGCCTAAGTTCATAAAATTGTTAACATATTTGGCGTGAATCGAGGTTCCGGACTTGTCCGGAATGCAGACGGCTCCCAAGATGAAATACATGTATGCCCGGGCCACTGCATCGTCGTTGGCGTCGTCCTCATTGTCATTTTCATTGTCTTCATCATCATCATCATCAATGTGTGCATTCCTAAGAAAACTCAAAGGAACTCCGTACAACTTCTTAAACTCGGAGAGCCTAACAAAATTCCCTGCCTCAATACCGAGTGCATTGGAGACCAATTCCACCATCTCGTCATACATCTCAAAGTCACCCGTATCATAATTCATGAGCATTGGACCACCATCAACTCTAAGTCCCAAAATGTGGTGGACGTCGTCGAGGGTGATCGTCAACTCCCCGAAAGAGAAATGGAAACTGTTTGTTTCGGGATGCCACCGCTCCACAAACGCAGAGATCAGTGCGTGATCCAAGATCTTGTACGAGTATTTCGTAATATGCTGCAACCCAGTGGGGATGATTTTGGCCTTCACACCTTCTTTCAAATTGTCAAAATTCTATGTACTGCACATCTTAGCATGGTTAATGACCCGCAAGATACGCGAACTTTTCTGAAAATAAAACAATATAAAGAAACTATAAATATAAAATGTAACTACTATTTTACAAAAAAATGTAAATATCTAAGGTAGTGAACTTGCCGGATCCTTCCAAATTTGGTAAGATATGTGGTTAGGTAGGGACGTCAATAGTGAGCAACCGATTGGCCTCACTTTCGGATCAGCTCTATCAGAAGCGGCGTTCGCGTCAGAAGGTCCAGAACCATCGTCCCCCCCCTCTATGAACAATGGGAACAATGGGCAAATCCTCATCGGAGGAGGGGAAATCAGGACGAGTCTTCTGTTGCTTCGATTTACTTGCAACATGTTTGGTTCGACGTGGTGCAGTCTGAGAGGGTGCCGCCGGTTCACTTATCGTTATTGGTTTTTCGCGAACCCGCTCAGCTTCACGTGCCTTCCGCTCCGATGCGGTAGGTCGTTTTCTTCCACCCTCGACGTCAACGTCCTTCGACTTCGGAGTCGGGTCGTGACTACGAATATTTAATATCAATCGATTAATACTTAGCAAACATCAAACAAGACTACCAATTCAGGACTGCCGCTCTTTCTGGCAGTCCTATGTCCTCTTAGGACTGCCAAAAATAGGGGCAGTCCACTTGTACAGCAAGTATAACACAGGACTGCCGCACATTGTGGCAGTCCTATACGCATAAAGGACTGCCACAAAGTACGGCAGTCCTGTGTAATATTTGCTGTACACGTGGACTGTCTCTATTTCTGGCAGTCCTATGTAATGTTAGGACTGCCAGAGAGAGGGGCAGTCAACTTGTACATCAAGTATTACAAAGGACTGCCGCACTTTGTGGCAGTCCTTTATGCGTATAGGACTGCCACAATGTGCGGCAGTCCTTTATAATACTTGCTGTACAAGTCGACTGCCCCTCTCTCTGGCAGTCTTAACAGTACATAGGACTGCCAGAAACGTGGACAGTCGTCGTCGAGTCGAGAGGAACTGACTTGGGTTGTTCGAACTAAATTAATAGGATTTTGGGGGAGAATTGACAACGTATTAGGTTTCTTACCTTGATTGAGAGGAACGTTTGCGTGCCATCGTAGGGAGAGATGTTGGAAAATGGTAAAGACGAAGGAAATAGCGGAGATGAGGATCGAAATCCTAACCGTGACAATTGCGTAAAAGAAATGGAGAGAGAGGAGTGGGAAATCGTGGAGAAGAAGAAGAAGAGGAGGAGGGAAAATAGGGTTTGTGAAGAGAGAGAGGGAAAATTTCAAATGATACAGATTTTCGGGTTTGGGGGGGGCTGTGGGGTTTGGACAGCCCCCTGAGTGAAAACTTTGGACAGCCCGAGTAAAAGTTTCTCAAAGCCTGGCTAGCCCTAATCCTGGATAGCCCCGAGTAAAAAAGGCTGTGTCCTTATAATTTGTCTTGATTAACCAAATTTGATAGCCTGTTTAAGCATGTAAAATTTCTAACTTTAATATGTCCATTTGAGGAATATTTGACCCATTTTTTAACGTATTTTACTTGTACTATAATGATTTATAATTGTACTTTTACCGTCCTGAATTTGTTTGGTTTGCCGAATTGCTAACGAGGGTCTTGACTTGGATACATTGATTAGATTTATATATATTTTTTTAGAGTTTGCATCTTGTGTAGATTTCTTTTGCATTTTTTTTAGTAAATTGTTTTGTTTCTTAATCACCGTTAACAGAAAAATGGATAACTTTGGGGAAAAATTCTACTATCATGGGGAAAAAAATTCGGAGTTGGGCCCCGTTTGGTTCACCGGGTTGGACAATGTAATGTAATCGACATTACGTCGTAATCCCAATTAAGATGTTTGGTTGGACAATTTTTCTCTAGATGTAATGTAATAGCAATTACAAACTTGATTACATTACATCTATTCCTATTCAAATCAATTACATCCTAAAACCTAAGTAATCTTAATTACATTACATCCTCAAATCATAAATTACAATTTTACCCTTTAAGAAATTTTCGATCTCTTAAAATCCCGATCGGTGGAGGAGAGAGAAATTTAAACTAGATCTAAAAATTCCTTCACTCCTCCTCCTCCCCCTCCGCCGCCTCCACAGCCCGCCCCCTCCTCCGGCCGCCCCCTCCGGTGCCTCCTCCTCCTCCTCCTCCGCTGCACCCATCCGGTGCCGCCGCCTCCTCCTCCGTTGCCTCCACCTCCCCCTCCTCCACCACCGCCTCAGCCTCCGCCTCCTCCTCCGCCTGCCGGAGCTCGAAAATTTTAAGGTATTATTCCTAGATCTAAAAATTTTGGGTTCTACTTGCTAGAAGTTTTTTTAATGAAAATTTGGGTTTAATTTTATTTGAATGTTAGATAAAAATTTATTTGAATGTTAGGGATGAATCTCCAAGTACTGCTTTATATATTTGAATGTTAGATGAAAATTTATTTGAATGTTAGATGAAAATCCCAAGTTTGTATATCATCCCAAGTTAGGGATGAATCTCCAAGTACTGCTTTATATATTTGAATGTTAGATGAAAATTTATTTGAATGTTAGATGAAAATTTATTTGAATGTCTCATCTTCATTCAAGTGAGAAATACTATGAATTTGTTTTCTGATTATATGGAAGTATTCATGCAGTAATGGCTCGTCTTCATTCAAGTGAAAGAAAGAAGTTGATTGCCATATGTACTCACTGGTTGCACATTTCCAATTTACTAAACTGGTTTTTTCAAGCTGTTGCTTCTACATCTATGATGTATGCTAGAAGAAAGTCTTTAGAGAGACATAAATATGCACTTAACTTCTTCAGAAATAGGGAGATAGTAAACGAGTTGGTTTATAGGAGTGAAACTCATTATGTTGAACAATTAAGGATGAGTAGGCGTGCTTTTCATGTTCTGTGTGAAAAAGTTGAAAGAGATTGGCGGTTTAAAGGCATCAAAGAACCTATTGGTGGATGAGCAAGTGGCAATATTTTTGCATATCATAGGACATGATATGAAGAATCGGAATTATTAAATTTCATTTTAAGAGATCGGGTGAGACAGTTAGCAAGTATTTCAACAATGTTTTGAATTCTATCATACGCCTGCAAGAAGACTTGTTGAAAAAACCAGAACCAATTCCAGAAAACTGCAATGATGAGAGATGGAAATATTTTAAGGTATGAAGTATAACCTTGTAACATAATATGTAGCATCTTCTTAGAAAAATTGTATTTAACTACGCTGATTATCTTTTCTCTAAATATATAGGGATGTTTAGGGGCACTAGATGGGACACATGTTAGTATGAGAGTTCCTTTAGAAGATCAAGCTAAGTTTCAGAATCGGAGTGGAAAAGTTACAACAAATGTTTTGGGAGTTTGTTCTCAAGATTTGCAGTTTATTTATGTCTTGGCCGGTTGGGAAGGTTCTGCTGCGGATGGTAGGGTGCTCCGTGATGCTATTAGTAGGAGAAATGGTTTAAAAGTTCCACATGGTAATTTACTTTTAAATTGTGAAGTACTTTTTTCCCCCTTTTTCTAAAAAAGATTTTTAAAAATTATTATCTTATGTAGGTCACTATTACCTTGTGGATGCTGGATATGCAAATTGTGAGGGATTTTTAGCTCCGTACCGAGGAACACGTTATCACCTTAATGAGTGGAGAGAAGGCCACCAACCCAATACTCCTAGAGAGTTTTTCAACATGAAGCATTCAAGAGCTAGGAATGTGATCGAGAGATGTTTTGGTGTACTTAAGAGTCGATGGGCAATTCTTAGGAGTCCTTCGTTCTACCCCGTCAAGACTCAAATTCGAATCATAATGGCATGTTGCTTATTACACAACTTTGTTAGGAGAGAGTTGCAAAATGATATGCAACTAGATCCAATAGAAACGGGTATCTTTGAAGATGTGGAACACAATATCCCTTTTGTCGGTGATTCTATAACTACCATCGAAACTTCAAATGAATGGACTACATGGAGAACAAATTTGGCACAAGAAATGTACAATGATTGGATGGCAATAGACAACCCGCATGAAAGACTCAATTTAGAATGTCATGAGTTTTTTTTTTCCTTGTAATGAGATTTATTATTATCTCTGTGAACTTTGAATGGAAACTTTGAATGTCATTAGTTTTATGTTATCCTTTTGAATGGAAACTTGTAATGAGATTTATTATTTCTGTGTTATCCTTTTTGAATGGAAACACAAATAGTTTCTGTATGTATTGCATCCATGTGCTTGATTTCTTATGAACTATCACTGGCATGTGTAAACTGTCATATATCAATTAATATGAACTATCATGATTCTGATACATTATAAACTGTATGTATTCTGATACATACAGTTGCAAATATCAATTAATAGTTTCTGTATGTATTATCCATTCCAAGTCTGTATGTATTCTGATACATCCTGGAGCATATTTGTTACCTGGAGCAAAATCATTTTTTAGTTCTGATACCAGGAAACACACAGCATGTTGGATCTCCAGGTTTTTTTGTAGGAGAAATGGTTTGATATGGTTGGATCTCCAGGTTGTTATGGTTGGATCTCCAGGTTGTTCAGGTTGTTCAGGTTTTTTTGTTTGTTATGTGTCAAGTAGAATATAATTTCTGTTATTGAATGCATGAGTTACATATATATGATTTCTGTTATTGTCTATATGATTTGAGCTATGATTTCTGTTATTGTCTCCAGGTTGTTCAGGTTGTTCAGGTTCAGTTTTTTAAAATTTGTAGTCATATGTTACTTGGTTGTTGAATGCATGAGTTACATATATATGATTTCTGTTATTGTCTATATGATTTCTGTTATGATTTCAGGAAAATGGCTAATCGGGGTCCGGGAAGAAACAAGTTCAAGTGGACCAAGGAACAAGATGTAAAACTCATTGAGACTCTTCAAGAGTTGCGCAATGAAGGAGAAATCAGGCCCGACACTTATCTCAAAGCGGGTAGCTTGACCAAAATCCATGAGAAACTTGAGCAAAAGCTACCTGGTTCGGGTATTCAAAAGAAACCACATATCGAATCCCGGATGAGGGTTTTAAGAGAGAATTTTAACATTGTCCATGCTTTATTGACGGGCCCAAATTGTAGTGGTTTTGGAAGGGACCCCGAGACAAAAATGGTGACCGCAGAGGATGCCGTTTGGGATGCATATCTGAAGGTAAATAATATCTATTGTTTGATTTATTGTTATCATAATTTCATGCATTCTGTTTTTTCTATTTTTTCTGTTTTTCTGAATCTTCTGTTGCATGTTCATGGAACCTGCCAAATATGTTTCACTACTCTCTGCTTGAAATATTTTATTACATTATGGAATACTTTTCTGCTTCAAAGTCAAATTTCAAAATATCTTGTTAGCAAGAAGTTAGAATGGTTAGAGGTCTATTTTGGCAGTCACATACTCACACATTTGATTCATGAGACTACTGACTGACTGGCTTGAACTTTACTGATATTGGACCATCTGCATAGTATTGATGGTCCAAGAGAGCCCTCTGAAAAATAAAAAAAACATTTAAACATACAGAAAGAGAGAGGGACACTATCTACAGCTAAATCCAGAACATAGTCATCAAGTTTCTGGACTTGTTCACATGAGTCTAGATCGAACTTATACCTGGAGATTAATTGGAGCATATTGTTTGTTTTGTTTGTATCCCAGGCGACCATGTTTTGTTTTTGATAAAAAAAAATGCATTGTCCAGTGACCCTGCTAGCATGTTCCATTATTTAGGCAGGTATTTTACTGTTGCAATCTCATTATAGCCAAAAAATGGAGGTAAAAAAACTAGTAGTATATATGCACATGTACTGTTGCAGGTATTTTACAATATTTAGGCAGAATAGAAGAGATTATTTATCTGCATTCCTCTCCATTTCATTATATGCACATGTACTTCTTATTTTAATGTTTTATTTTCAGAGTCATCCAGAGGCAAAAAAATTCAGAGACGTACCGATCAAATACTATGATGAGTTGAGCATGATCTTTGGAAAAGATCGAGCCATTGGAAATCTTGCAGAGACTCCTGCTGATGTGGTTGAAGAGTTGGAGAATCAAGAGGTCAATGATACGATGGAGACTTCCCAAATTCCTGTCAACGCATCTTCAAATGATTCTCAACTTCCTTCTAATTCAGTTTTTGACTCTGACGTGACCTCAAGAAGGCAAAAGAGGAAGCGTGATGATGCCACCATCTTTGTTGAAGGGGTTCAGAGTGCAGCCCGTATCATTGCTAGTGAGATTCGGGAGTCCTCATGTCGTTTGAGTCGGGCTTTGGGAGAAGAGGATAATGAGAACAAAAAGATAATATATGATGAGCTAAAAAAGTTGTCTGGACTTACCATGGCGGAGAGGCACAGAGCACACTTCCTTATTGGTTGTGATTCTAGCAAAGTCAGCTTATTTTTTAGTGTTCCCGATGAAGAGAGAGAAATTTGGGTGAAAAGTCTTTTAGAGTTTGCGTAGGATTTGGTGGATTTTATTTCATTACCGGATATTTCAGTTACATGATACAATGAGATATTATTTTGATCATTTGTTATATGATACCATATGAATGTTCTGGTTTATAACTATTTGAACTTTTGTCTGAGATGGAATGAAATTTATTTTATATCATTGTTATTTTTTCTACTTTCATACGTGATACGGTGTAATGTTTTGTTTTATTTGGTTACCGGATATTTTTTATTAATTATAAAGTAGTAAATTTGGCCAAAAAATATACATATAAATATTAAGGGTATATTTGTCAAAATAACACAAATAATTAATATTATTCAATTACATTACATGTTAAACCAAACACTTGAATGTAATTGGTATTACATTCCATGGTTTAATTACATGTTCCAACCAAACATAGCAATGTAATTGTAATTCCATTACATTACAAACCCAATTACATTACAAATCCAATTCCATTACAATTACGATTACATTACAGTGAACCAAACGCCCCCTTGGTGTCATCTATAGCTTTTTTCTACTTTTAAGCAACATGTGATCTCAACACAGCCCTGTTGTGCCGGGGGTCAGTGATAAAACAAATTAAAATTTCCAATAGGAAAATGCTGAATGGACCGCATCGGGGTGATCGTGCGCATGTCCATGCGACATGTCATCTCCCCACTGCCCCCTTATCACACTAGGCTCACCTCTCCTTTTTAGCAGCCTCCCTCCAATGAAGGGACGACATGTGGTCCTCAGACCAGAATTGCGATTCAAAACTACGGACAATGTAGCATCACTTTTTAGAATATTCTATATTTTTTTGAATGATGGTGATTAGCAAGCTAGGAAGCAAAAGCTCTAAAAATATATGAACTTGTCGCGTCGGACACAGTATTAGACACTCCGTGCATAAGTGCATCATATACTCCACGGTCCTTTCAAAATATATTACAACACACCAACTTATTGTATCAATGCAACATAGAGGACTAGGAATCATCATTAATACAAGTATACAACTGTTACTTTCTAAATAACTTTAAAAAAACACTGGTTAACAAGGGGGACTTATTGACCTAACGTCCCCATTGACATAGGTGGAGTCCGATACTAGCAGGAGAGCTGAAGCCAATAGGAAGGATCAAGTCAGTACAGTTCCGCACAAGTTTCCGTCTTGATTTGGCAGGCATTTTCGAAAAGAATCTCTCCATATTTCATACACTTGAAGCCAAAACGAACAAAACCATGTCCTGCATAGAAGAAGATCATAGTTTTTCAACTACTACTACTCTCTTTCGTAGTAATGAAAGGCGAATGGCGAGGCGATGGTGATGGCGACGGCGATGCCTCGCCGCCGGAAGGCAAGTCGGAGAGCACGGCAATAATCCACCGCAGTGTAACCGATCGAGCTGACCTGGAGCTGGGTGACCTTGCGTTCGCGGTACCGGAGAAGATGTCGGAGGACTTGGATAGGACCAGGAAGACGAGAGCCTGGACAAGAACGAACAGCGCGACCTTGGTGAAGTCCTCACTTGAACCATGAAACGCCATTGAAGAAGAAAGGAGGAGTGGTGTGGTGATATCATTCGATGATCGATGGATAGTTTGTTTGTGGAAATATGTTAAGAAATGCAGCTTTTCTTACTAGCATATGTGTACGTGCTTTGTACGTATTTTAACATTTCTTAATTAGTTTAGGAAGACCAAATGGTAGTCTTCCTAATAACTAAGTTGTCCTTATTAAAATTAATGAACTATTTTTAATTAGTATAAGTATGTAAGGATATTTTCGAAATTTAAAAGTTTCACCATCTAAATTTTCCTATTATATAGTAGAATGGATATAGAAAGATACAAAAGGGTCGTGCTAGCTGCAGCTAGCTCGAGCTGCCTTGAACCGACCGGAACCTTCTTGAGAAGATACTCTGTGATTAGGCTCATGATTTGGACCTTTGACGTGTTTGAATTCTTAATTGACTTCCTTGTGTCAAAACGGTTAATATCAAGTCAAGATACAAGCTCCAAGCAAGACAAACGTGGAAGTAAGGAATGTCTTTTCCTTAATTCCATTGTTTTATAGAATTAAATGCAACAAGTTTTGTTGAAAATTAATATGAAGTAGCAACGAAACAGCCGCAGCAGAAACTACTAGAAGATTGAACTGAGAGTAAAGAGTTGGATGTACGTTATTTTTATAATAGATTTAGTTCTCACAAACCGTGTGACGATTTACTTCAGAATTATAACAATTCTAGATAACCCACGACATCCTGCATTCTGTGACGAATTCAACCAACAATTACGTACTTATCCAAATGAGAATATAGAATGAGGTGGAGATTTGTGGAAGTTTTTACCCTTTTTTTTTTCAGATAGTTTTTTTAAATGTCATTAAATTACTAAGCCATACATATACAAGTAATTTACAGCTCGCATATAGAACCAAATGATGCAACAATAATAAGATATATGAAGAAGAGTATGAGATTATAACCAGATGATAATTTTATTCACTGAGCAAACTGCTTATATAAGAGTACACACCTAGAGTAGGAGATATTCGACTAGGAACTAGTAACAAACAACTGAAACGTGCCTAAAGAGTAGGACAAAACACATTTTCTAGGACAAGTAATTTATCAGCAACTTGATCTTCACTGCGGCAATAGATCAGTTCAATTGTTCCATCCTCGGTGAGGTCACGCAAGAAATGATAGCGCACATCTATGTGTTTACTTCGACCATGTAAGATAGGATTCCTCGAGAGCTTGATCGCTGAACTACTATCACAGAATACTGGAGGTGGACCTTGTCGAGAGAATAAAACCTCATCAAGCATTCTTTGCAGCCAAATGGCTTGACAGGCACAGGACGCAACAGCGACAAATTCAGCTTCTGTGGTAGACAAGGTAACAAGATGCTGTTTTTTTGACGACCATGTGATGGGCCCTGTGCCAAACATGAAAACATGACCCGATGTACTTCTGCGATCATCTGGATCACCAGCATAATCGCTATCTGTAAATCCAATTAGCCCGGACTGATTGCCCATTTTATAAAAAACACCAAAATTAGTTGTACCTTTCAAGTATCGAAGAATTCTCTTGGCAGCATGGAGGTGTAATTCAGTTGGACATTCCATATAACGACTGATGAGACTTAGAGCATGCATAATATCCGGTCGAGTGGCTGTCACATACATGAGGCTTCCAACAATCTGCTTGGAGAGAGTAGGATCAACCCTCTTGCCATTAGGATCCTTCATTAGCTTCAAGCCGAATTCAATTGGAGTCCCAACTGAGTTACAATCAATTTGTCATTTGAAATCGCTCCAAAACTTCTCGAACATACTTCTTTTGTGAGATAAAGATACCAGCATCCGACTGGTCGACTTCAATGCCCAAAAAATATAGTGTAGCTTACCGAGATCAGTCATATCAAATTCTTGCATCATGGAGCGATTAAAAATATCAATCATGGCTGCATCGTTGCCTGTATATATCAAATCATCGACATATAAACATACAATCAGTAGTTTATAAACATACAATCAGTAGTTTATTATCCGAACCTGTTTTGACAAATAAAGTAGTCTCGTACGGGCATTTATGGAAGCCAGCCTTGGAGAAATAAGAATCTATACGACTGTACCAAGCTCGAGGGGCTTGCTTAAGTCCATATAGAGCCTTATGCAACCGATACACCTTGTGTTCTTTCCCTTGGATTACATAACATAGAGGTTGATCAACGTACACATCTTCTTTCAAGTCATGACCGTGGAGGAAAGCGGATTTCACGTCCAATTGAAAGAGAGGCCATGAATTGTGTGCATCCATTGCAAGAACCAGCCGAATACTGTCATGGCGTGCAACAGGAGCAAAGACTTCCTTATAGTCCACACCAAACTCTTGCTTGTATCCTTTAGCAACGAGACGCGCTTTATACTTGTCAACCTTTCCATTCGGAGTGAGCTTTGTTTTGTAAACCCATTTAACACCAATGGATTTATGGTCTTTGGGAAGATCTGTTAACTCCCAAGTATTGTTTTTCTCGATGGAAGATATCTCAGAATCCATCTTGTTTCCATTGTGGTGCTTGAATTGCTTCTTTGAATGAAACTGGATCGCAATATGAAAACAACGCAAAATGAGCATGAGTATCATCGCCTTTATCAATTTCGGGTATGTTTGTCATTAAAACTCTTTTGGATTGATATTTTTAATTACAAACAGAACATAGTACAATGTAGGACTTAGATGTAGTCCTAGGAGTACACTTTTATTTTTATCTGGGCACCGTATCGATGGAGCGAGTGGTAATACGTTGACTCCGTTGACGATCTGACGACGATCTCGAACTCTCGGAAGGTCTACGTTGCTCTGGATGCCAGAGCGCTGCTAGGAGAAGTGGACGTTAAGTGTCTCTTCTGGCTTCCGTATGTGGATATAACAGTCTGTCTGTATATATCTCTCTCTGTCTGTGTGTGTCCGTCTGTCATGAAGGAGTGATCCTTCTATTTATAGATAGCAGGCTGGCTGCTCATGTGCGCATATGTCGGATGCGCCTGGACGTGAGAACGCCACATGGCTGATGAGACGGGGGTGCATGGTCGATGTGCCCCGAGTTGTAGTGGAATCTGCTCGAACTGCTTCGTTGGGCTGCGGAGGAGCTGACACATGACAGTTGATGAGATTTGGTTGTTGTTGAGATCTTGGGTGGTTAGCACCCATTCTTTGAATAGAACTGAGTCAAAGGACGCGTGGCGTATGCCTGTGGCTCAAAGATCTCGGTTTTGGAGGAGAGTGATCTGTTGGGGTGCGTCTAGGATTGAGCACAGAGAGGCGACTTAGTCTAATGAGTTTTAGGCATCATAGACAAGTCTGGGTGCATGAGTTTTGAGGCGCATGTAGAGCTTCGCAACAGGGTGCGCCTAGGATCAGGCACAGGGGAGGCGACTTGGTCTCATAACTTTTAGGAGTCATGAGCAAGTCCAGATGCATGGCTTTTGAGGTGCATGCACATCTTAGTTTTCTATTGCTTGAGATCAGAAGTGAGCTGAGGGGGCATATGACCACTGGGGCGCACACATTCTTTAGGGCGCATGGCCACGAGGCGCATATAAATGATCGATCGGCCATGCGACAGTTATTACCGACCCAAGGTGTAATGATGGTACTGACATCAACGGCTCTTCATTTTCTGCAAAGGGATGCTAATTGGACAGCTCTTGGGATGCGTCGCCGCCTTTGTCATTCAGCATTAAATGCTCGTTGGTGATCAGTTTGAAGAGGGTGCATCAGTTAGTGCCCCTTTGGGCGCATGGGTCTCTGGCCTATTTGGGTGCATCCCTGAGGAGCGTATGATGTTGATGGCGTATCAGCCTGGTGTCACATCCTTTTTGGCCCGTCTGTTGAGTTCTTCGAGGCGTTAATAGCTGTTTTGACTTGGTTGAATTCGAAGGGTCAGATTCATTACCATAAATTCAAGGTCATTGCACTGACTTGGGGAAAAGTTGCCACTTGGCGCATGGGTTTGATTTGCCCTGGCCTATAAGTAGCAGCGTGAAGAGAAGTTTTATTTCTCGTTTCACTTTTCTTCCTTTTATGGAGACGAACTTGATCGGTTCCCTGCCTTGGTGAGTTGACGATGAACTCCTTCCAAAGACGAAGATGTACCGAGTTTGATTTTTTCACCATCGGCCCTGTGAAAGTGCCTGTTGCATCCAAATATCGGGATAGTCATGTCCTGACACAGGCTGAAGGTGCCTGTTGCATCCAAAGATCGGGGCGGTCGTGCCCCGATTTTTGTTATGCTGGAAGAGCCGTAGGTCGTCGAGTGTGCCTGTTGCTTCCGAAGACCGGTGCGTCATGCCGCGATCTTTGTCGAGCTAGGAGAGCTCCTCCTCCTGCTAGACAATGGCTGATTGGTGCTGACGAGATAATACGCCTGGATGAGACATCATAGTGATGCGCCTGGATGAGACATCAGAGTGATGCGCCTGACGGATGATGCGTCTGGCATAGGGCGCATGGAAGTTGTTGCGCCTGGCTGTAGCTTTAGGATCTTTTTTTTGTAGAAGTTCTCCTTTATAAAGTCTTTTTTTAGACATATAATAGACTTTCATATGAAATAAAAGCCTTCTTTTGATGTCTATACTTTTGATGTCCTTTGCTGTGCCAAGTACTTTGTTTGAACTCCCTGGCGCATGTTTGAATCTAGCCGTATAGTATTAAGTGCATAGGAATTCTGCATATAGATGCACCTGAAATTCCATGCTTCTACATGGTACCTCGTAGTCCTGCAACCATGCTGGTCTTGATTTGGTGCGTGATGGCCTCGATGGTTCTGGGGAAGACTGGTTTGCAGCAGAAGCAGATTGATTTGTAGTTGAAGGCACATTCTCGCCATGAAAATTGTGCATTGGATCAGTGATGATAGGTGAAGATCTTGGTGATAAAGAGGTGGTAGGACAAACCGGTGATGCACTGAGAGGATCAAAAAATGTCTTCTCGTCATCTGCATCACTCACATGAATAGATAGAGACTTCACAGCATCAGGAAAATGCCACGACCAAGTCTGTCCTTCATCAAAGAAGACGTCACGGCTGATAATAATCTTCTTTGTGATCGGGTTGTATAATATGAATGCTTTAGAATGATCGCTGACACCAAGAAAAATACATTTAATGCCTTTGTCGTCGAGTTTCTTCTTGTTTGCATCCGGAACATGTGCATATGCAATGCACCCAAAAATACGAAAGTGTTCGATGCTCGGTCTGTTGCCACTCCATGCTTCTTCAGGTGTTATGTCTCGTATCGCCATTGTAGGACTACGATATGAACACTCCATAGGACAGCCTCAAGCCAGAAAGTCTTCGAAATAGTTTTGGCCTTCAATATACTCCGCACCATATTAAGAATAGTGCGATTCTTCCGTTCTGCGACACCGTTTTGCTTTGGTGTATAAGAGGCTGTAAGTTGCCTCTTAATTCCATGATCTTTGCAGAAATCAATAAACTCTTTGGAGTTATACTCTCCACCACGATCGGATCGAAGAATGCAAATCTCTCTCCCGACTTCCTTTTCTACGAGTGCCTTGAAAGATTTAAATGTGCAAAAAGCTTCGGATTTTTCTTGTAAGCAATATACCCATGATTTACGGCTGAAATAATCAATAAAAGTAATAAAGTACCTCTTATTTCCATTAGAGGCTGGATTAATTGGGCCACAAATGTCAGAATGAACCAGCTCCAGGATTCGTGTAGCTCGTCGTGCATTTCCTTTTGGAAATGGATCCCGATGTTGTTTGCCAACAACACATTCTTCACAGACTTGGAAGGACAGTCAAACTGTGGGAGACCAGTCACCATATTCTTCTTTTGCAGAAGCTTCAAACCATTAAAGTGCAAATGACCATAGCGATGATGCCAAAGCCAAGCTGAATTTTGAACCTTTGCATGAAAGCCAGACTGAATATCATGTTTGATATACAAAGGAAATAATCGATTAGTTGACATCTTGATTTGAGCAATTGCACCTTTTTTCCGGATCATGAATTAGACAAGTGCCTTCTTTAATGGTAATAACATACCCCTCCTCTTGAAGCTGACCCACACTAAGTAAGTTGCTCTTCAAATCAGGAACATATAAAACATTGGAGATGATTTAAAGAGAGCTGTCTCTTGTTCTGATTTGAATATCACCTTTCCCCATAACAGAAGCCATAGAGTTGTCTCCAAATCTCACTGTAGATTGAAAGGATTCATCTAGTTTAGAAAAAATTGACTTAGTACCACACATATGGTTACTGCAACCTGTGTCCAAGTACCAAAAGTTTGGACGAGGTTCCTCCGTGAAATGGCACGCCATCAAGAGAGTTTCTTCTTCTTCTTTCTCTACAAAGTTTGATTTTTCACTCCTTTCATTACGCAAATTTGTTCGGCATTCGGAACGAAAATGGCCATACCTGTGACACCTTAAACATTCGACATTTGATTTGTCAATTCTTGAGCCTTGATCTGATTGTTGATAGTCACGTCCTCTACCTCGACTCCAAAAATTTGAGAACTTGTTTCCTTCAGTTTTGTTTTCTACAAATCTTTCTTCTCTATTGTAATCATTACGACTACGGCCTCGGCCTCTGCCTCTGCCACGGCCTCGACCTTGACCTCTTGATGTGAATTCATTGTTGGTTGAGACCTTTAATGCTTGCTCCTCTTCGATACTACTTTTCATTCGCTGCTCATGCAACAACAATGAACCTTGCAATTCATCAATGGAGAGTGCTTCAATGTCTTTTAACTCCTCAATCGTACAGACAACATAGTCAAATTTTGAAGTCATTGATCGAAGAATTTTCTCCACCACTGTGACATCTTCTAGTTTGTCACCAAGAATACGCATCTTGTTTACTATTGTCAGCGTTCTGGAAAAATAGTCATCCACGGACTCTCCTTGCTTCATATGAAGAACCTCAAATTCTTTGTGAAGGACTTGAAGCTGCTGCCTTTTCACCCTTGTTGAGCCTTGATATTTCTTCTTTATAGAATTCCATATCTGTTTGGAAGTGTCTTTCTGAAGTATAATCTCCAGGATTGCACGATCGATAGCTTGAAATAGATAATTCTTCACTTTCAAATCTTTCAATCGTTGTTCTTCCAAAGCCTTCTTTTGAGCATCCGTTAATGCTCTCGCTGCCGCCTCTGTTGCTGGTTCCGAGATTCCTGCTTCAATGAGATTCCAATACTCCTTGGACCTCAAAAAATTCTCCATTAGCATGCTCCAGTGATCATAGTGACCGTCAAACTTCAGAATTGCAGGTTGCACATAATTTTTGGACGCCATAGCCAAGAATGAGAGAAGTAACAAATGTGAATAGATAAGAGCTTCAGCTCTATTCCAAGATCTATTTAACTAGCCCAGAGTCTCAGGCTTTGATACCACTGATGCAATAATAAGATATATGAAGAAGAGTATGAGATGATAACCAAATGATAATTTTATTCACTGAGCAAACTGCTTATATAAGAGTACAAACCTAGAGTAGGAGATATTCTAGGAACTAAGTAACAAACAACTGAAACGTGCCTCTTTAGGACAAAACACATAGACTAGGACAAGGCAGACTTATTCAAAAACACTTAGTTAACACCAAAGGCTTCTCTTACTTGAGTTGGATTATTGGTTTTTGTTATATATTTTTTTGAGGGTAATGTAAGCTTTATTGAATTTAGGAGAAGGGAGTAACAGATTGAAAAGATCCCTCTGAAGTTAAGAGATGGGTAATACAATCAGGAGGGGAACTTAAATACGAATTTAAAAAAATTAGTAGGACAAATTCAGCAAGGTGGTGGGTGACTGCATTCCCGGTTCTCCTGATAAAGGAGAACTCGAGGTTCTTTTGTAGGTTTGTTGCCTCCACTTGGATGGACCGGAAGGAATCCTGCAACTTCCATGGCGCCAGAGTCGTTTCTCCTTTAAGTATTCTATGCACAGTGAGTGAGTTCCCTTCGATGATGATCTCCCGAATCCAATTTTTTTCGTAGGATTACTACAAGAAAATTTGCTTATAGTTACGACGAATATCAGTCACTAATATATATTAATAGTGAGTGAATTTCGTCAGAAATGATATTAGTGACGGACTAAACACATGAGTAACGGAGTTAATGTCAGTCACTAATACGATCGACACTAATACTACTAGTGACGGATGAATTCCTAAATCCGTCACTATAATTGAACATGCCACGTAGATAAGTATTTATCTTTCAATATAAAAAAGTATTTAATATTTATTACTAACTAATTAGTCAGTCACTATTGTTGGGTCATTAATAATTATTACTAACTAATAAGTCGGTCACTATTGTTTGGTCATTAATAAAATTATTACTAACTAATATGTCAGTCACTAATATTTGGTCATTAATAATTATTACTAATAATAAATCAGTCATTATTGTTTGGTCATTAATAAAATTATCACTAATTAATAGGCCAGTCACTAATGTTAGGCCATTAATAAAATTACAAATTTTTTGAACCACATTCCTAATTGTTTGATATGTCATTAATAATATAGTAAATCAGTCATTATTTCTTGATCAATAAGTAGAAGCTAATTTCTTTTCACCATATTCTGATGAAATCACAATTTCTTTATCCAAGATTGTATAAGTGGACTCTTACTAAAAAAATTGAAGCCAAAAATAATATATTCATCAGATTAGACAAACAACTCAAAAATAAAATATAATCCAAAACAAAGTTAAGTATGCTATTAATAAAAAATACATTGTACATCAACACAAATTGATGTTCTAAATTTTAATGATGAAACATGATAAAGCATTCGATTTCACGTCACACCAAGTCCCTGACCACGTACTCGATTTTGCATCTCCGGTCCCATTGCTTGGACATACGCTCTTTGTCGCAATTCCAACGTCTCATGTCACTAAAAAGATATAGTCACATTCCTACACAAATAAAATTAAAAAATTGTAGAAACAAACAATTAAAGAATATAAAAATAGCGTAAATAGGGAAAGAAAATTATGGTTAGGGTTTTAAAATTTACTTGAGCCAGTGGGATTTCTCCATGGAGCCGATGGGACTTCCTCCTTGGACGAAAAGCGGTAGAAAAGGGTTGAACTTTCACTGACCTAGAGTGGTCGAAGAGAATTGAACTCCGCCGACCTCTCTAGATGAACACCTTTAAAACAAAACAAAAAATTATTAGAGAATGAGGAGATGAGTAAATAACGGAAGAGATGAGAGAATTACAAGGAGAAGAAAATCCTCATGACCTAGAGAAGAATGAGAAGAGGAGGAGATGACAAAAAAATTTTAGAGGAGTAAATATTTAGAGGAGGAGAGAATCATAAACCATTTATGACCAAATATTCTGTAAAGGAAAAATGATTGCACATGTGAAAAAAAAGTGGCTTCCAATTTTTCAATCCCGCTAATTCGTGCCCAAATATTTAAAACTATTAGATTATTTTTTCTTATTAAATTTATTATTAATATTAAACTACTTTTTTATTAGTGACTGATTTAAAAGTCCCTAATATTTTTCATGAAACATATTTAAAATTTTCATGTCTATCTTCTCATTTAATAATTAAATAAAGTTTAGTGACTGCATAGTCCATCACCATTAAATATTTATTCCGTCAGAAATAGTATTACTAACGTTTTCCTTAATCCGACACAATTAATCTTTTACTAGTGACTGAATATTCAATCCGTCACAGACTTCCGTCACTATAAGCAAAATTTCTTGTATTGGAGTGAGCACCTTAATGGCTTGCGTTTCCGCTAGGAGGCCGCATTCGGCGCCGTTGTATTGGAGTGAGCACCATGACATGGCCGCCACCAAGGAGCCATTGTGGTCTCTAGCGATTGCAGCTGCTGCTATGTATGAGGACGCAGTCGCCCCATCCATGTTAATTTTGATGGTTCCATTTGCCGGCGGAGTCCGTGGATTCATTGAGACGGTCGCATTACGCATGACCCTACGTGTTACAGGCGTTCTGAGAGGTCATTTGCGTAGGAATGGTGAAGAGAATTGGCTTGGTGTATGATTTGTTGTAGGTTGAGGAGTTCTTTTCTGAAGATACACGGACATCTGGCTTTCCATGTGGCCCATAACAAGGCACCACCCATCCTGAATGCGTTGTGTGCATTCTTCTCCTTAAGCCATTCGGACAGAAGGGTGTAGATGCGGTGGTGGTTTTCCACCCGCAGCCCTAAAGGGCTAGCAAACCATAATTTCCTTGTCCCACAAGGAAGAGGTGGTCCGCATCTTCGTCATGTAGGAGGCAGAGGGGGGCATAGTTTGTTCATGGTGGGAAGGCGTTTGTTTACGGCGGAGGATAGAGGAACTGAGGAAGTGCATTGTGGAGGAGTCGCCATATGAATAGCTGTATCTTGAGAGCAATAAACTTTATATTCCATAGTTGTCGCCAGATGGTAGGGTCGTGTGGGGTGATGAGTTGCTTGTTTGTGAAGAGTCTCGTACAGTGATTTTGCAGAGAAGAAGCCATTTTTGAGCTGGTCCAGATAAGACTATCAGGCCCATCCCTACATTGTAGGCTAATGTCCGTTACTGCCTTGGCTTCCATTGGCGGGAAGAGGGAGAGAACAAGTTGGTGATTCCATGTACGGGTGACAGGATTCATCAGCTCACGAACTAGCTTCGGGCCATTGGATGGCCATTCATCTGCTGTGATTCTGAATCGTGGAAGATTTGGAACCCAAGGCTCGGATAGAATATCAACCCAGCTCCCTTTAATTCTCCAACACATGTTATTTTCCATGAACACCCGCATTCCCAAGATGCCAGACCAGGTTGGTGAGGCTCGTTTGGTGATTGTAGTCGTCCAGAAGCATTGGTTCTGTAGGTATATCCCCCCCCCCCCCCGGAGGCACGCCCATAGCAGGTATGGATGCTCAAGAAATCTCCATAGGATCTTACCGATAAGTGCTTCGTTCACCCAGTCCAGTCTTCTGAATCCAAGCCCGCTATCCCTCTTCGGTTGTATGAACTTCTCCCAACTCAGGAAATGCATCTTCCTCTCTGTAAGTCCGTACGTGCCCCCACCAGAAGGAATGTTGAATTTGCACCATTTTATACGCTGACATGTAGTACACAGGAATGGACGCCAATGTGGACTTGATAAGAGTGGTGCGGCCTGAATGGGATAGGAGTTTTGCTTTCCAACCCTGTAGGCGAGATCTGCACTTATCGATAAGTGGTTCATAGGTGGATAGTTGGTTTTTCGGTAGGAGAAGAGTATGCCCGAGGTATTTGTCACCAGATTGTATATGAGGACTATGAAGTATGGAGGATAGGAGTTTTTGCTCACGAGAAGCTACCATCTTGAAGTAATACTGGATTTCCATAATTTACTTGTTGCCCCGACCACAAGGAGAAGTTGCTCAATATGTTCTTCACAGCAGCTAAGTTATGGGAATTAGCACGACCAAAAATGAATATATCATCGACAAATAACAGGTGAGAGATGGATGATGTGTATCTATTAATGCGAACGCCTTGGAAGAGATCGTCGTGTTCATACCGATGAAATAGTTTGGAGAGAACTTCCAAACATAGAATGTAAATGAATGGGGATAAACGACATCCTTGTTGAATACCTCTACTAGGTCTGAAGAAGCCTTCCGGGACTCCATTGATAAGTATGGAGAATGATGGAGAGGTGATGCAGCTCATGATGAGTGTGTTGGTGTGGCCTTGTGTCACGCCCCGCTCCCGAATAATCGGGTACGGGTCGATGCATGCCCGGCCTACACTGTCGTTGACAGCGGTAATGAGCCGTCTAGTCATCAATAACAAGAGTAATCTCATCACAGTATCTAATCCCGGAATATATACTAACCATCACAGCAATCCACTATACAATTATTACAACTTATACATGAATATCCGGGTACAAAGCCGGTAAAAGATAAACATATAATCAAATACACTCAATCAATCCCTATACATGAAACTAATATCTCAATGTCAAGTAAGCTCCAATGCCAGCCATGACAATCTAAAGATCCATCTCACCTGTAATCAACGATCCAGTTAGAAAAGAAGCAAAGTACAATGTAACTCAATAAAACTCACCACGACAGGTCAATGGAACGGTATAGCAATAGAACTGAAAGACAGATAATCAATGTGAATATAAAATATGCACTAGCTATGTGTACAAGTGCAGTTGGACGTTATCAACATGTGGGGACTAATATATAATTAGGCATATAAAATATGCTATCAGTCAATCAACAATCAGGCATGTCTGACGACAATGCTATCAGTCACGCAATAATCAGGCATGTCTGACGACAATGCTATCAGTCACGCACGAAATGGACATCAGGCATACGGAGTATGATATCAGGTAATATTTGTCCAATATTAGTCAATCACATGTCTTAGAACGTCCCCCACCCGACACGAGAAAATATGCAAGCAATAAAGTAGGAACAAGTGAAACAATGACACGATGACAATGTGTATGTGCTATGTATGCAATGATGGTAATACTGAGTACATGTACCTGCCTCTTTTTCGGTGTCTTGTCCAAGTCTTCTAAATCACCTAGAATAGAAAAAATAGAATTTAGAAGAATATTCTAATGGTTTTCCTAACTTAGCTAATGTAATATTCTAAACCAAATCCCTAACCATTAAAGTTAACCCATTCTTGTTCACTAACAGATTCACCCAACATTCATTCTCAAGGTAATGGTTCTGGTCAACTTCACCCAAATATAAGCCGACTATAATCATTCAATAGCACAAGCCTAAGTGAGTCCAAGCTATCAAAGCTCATTACAATAACCAACCTAATTTTTACACAGAACTGAACTCATCTTAACCCAACTCCCTAAACAACACAGAACACCCATTTCTATTAAGTACTATTGATCAACCACATCATACCTAATCCCTAGCCCAACGGCTAGTACACTTTCAAACTCTAGCCCATTCCCTCCTGGACTCGTGTATCCAAAACAACACCAATCTGTGTCCATTTGATCCCTCTGGACACAATTAAACACGAACACAGAGCCAACGTTTACCCGACTCCTAGACACAGGCAACTGAAACGACAATAAGAGTAGGAAAGGTTACCTGCACAACTGTCCAATAAGGCTGGTCTCCTGCTCCCGTGTCCGATACACGAACTTCTCGTCCAAAATTAGGATGTGAAACTGCTTGAGGCATAATGTCGAACAGGTAATGAGCATAAGAAGAAAATAACACTGTGAGTTTTATTTGAATATGTTCTCGACTCCAAAATTGGAAAAATTCACAGGAATAATCAAGAACTCACCCAATATTCAAATCAAAATCAAGTACAGATATTCTCCGATCAAAATCAAACAATCGAACAATAATTCAAGAACAAGAACGATTCATAAAATTGATCAAGAACTGGACAAAACTTAATTCGAATATATTTGATCAATTCAAGAATTCAAATTCGAATCAAGGATCGATCAGATGATTCAGATCCATCGCAGTCCAGAAATCAATAGGTCTCGCCCGATCGATGGATCGATTGTTATCTCCATGAATCAATAGAGGAAGGAATTCAAAAGAACTTACTGAAGGAGTATCAAACAAAGCCGCTACACTAGGCGTCAACGTCACTGCCGAGTGTTGCTCACGGTTCCACACGCCATGGCCAGAAAACTCGATGCTACACCGCTGTTGATGAACGTCGCCGTCGTCTTCGAGGTCGCCATGGCCGGTTGCTTGGTGCAGAGGAAGGAAAGGAGAGTGTGGATTCCAGCAGTGCTTCGCCAAGCTAGAAGTGGTGAGGAAGGAGGAGGTCCGGCCTCTTATTTATAGGCAGAGACAGATGAGACAGTTAGAAAACGGTTGGAAGTTTGTTACGAATTGGTTAGGATCAAAGGGTTGGGAAGGACGGGGTGGTTATAATGGAACGGTCAAGATTGCGGAAGGGTTTGGATCTCCGGCCTTCTTCTTCGTCAAGTGGCGCTGCTACTCTTGCTGTCGTCATCGTCCCCAGAATGAGCAGAGGAGAATGAATTGGGAAGAAGGGGATTTCAAATTTAACGGTTGGAATTAAATGGGCTATTGGGTTATCGGGTTTGTGGGTTAAAGGGTTATCGGGTTCAGTTCCTGGATTCGCGCCCAAATGAAGGATGGGTCGGGCCAGCCATTGCCATGGGCTGAGAATGGCTGAAAAGAACTTGGAAAAAGAGTTGGAAAATCAATTCCTATTAAAGTTAGGAAAAATTCAATAGTAAATAATTTATGGTTAAGATAATCAAAAGTAATTAGAAGCAATAAATTTAATTTGGAAAATACTTTAATAATAAATAGTGATTAAAATCTTAAATTAAATTCTAATAAGAATTACATAAGAAATACCAAAATTTTATTATTCAGGAAAAGTGGAGTTACACCTTGAATCCCGAACCCATGTAGAACGTCTTCGATGAATTTCCATGAGAGTCGATCATACGCTTTGAACATATCAATGCAAATGAGTTTTTCTTCGTAGGAAAGCGCCGCATAGCATGGATGAGTTCTTGGGCTATGATAATATTGTCTGTTATCTGTCGTCCTGCAATGAAAGCATTATGGTACGGGAAGATTAAATTATCCATTAGAGGTTTAAGCCTGGATGTTAGGATTTTGGATATGACCTTATAGGCGATATTACATAATAAAATTGGGCGAAAATCCTCCGGGGATGCGGGTGTTGTCTTCTTTGGAATGAGCGCCAGATATGGGTGTGATTCATACCAGGAGGGATGATTGCGTCAATGAAAAATTGTCGGGCGGAGATTGTAAGTTCCTGGCCCACAATGTGCCAGTTCTTTTGAGAGAACAGAGCTGTAAAGCCGTCTGGACCCGGCGCTTTCATTGGACCCATGCTCATTACAACGTTTTTGATCTCCTCCTCCCCAGGAACGCCTCCTAAGGTGCTGTTGTCTTCTTCAGAGAATGAATTGAGAGAGCGAATGATAGCACGATGGATGGGGAATTGAGAGAGTTTATGATTATTGGTTTTTGTTATAAAATATATAATGGGCCCATTTATTGTATTGGATAAGCATAAGAGTGGGGGTGCTTCAACTATAAACATATCAGGCCTTGTAGGTAGTGATGTAATATGTGAAAAATGTGACACATAATAATATTTATATTTTTTGTCTGTAAAAATCAAGTCCAAATTTTGTACATAGTTGTGCCATCTAATCAATTTTTTAGTTTTTAGTTTGTACTTTGTGCTAACGCAGGGGGTTAGGTCACTTGACAGATACAAACAATCGTTCAATTATTCTATAGTTAATAAAATGTAATTTTGGAACCTATAAACAAATAAGAGTTTTACATAGTAGCAACAAAAAATGGACTAAACTATTCGTTGGAGTAGAAATTGAAGCAGTTAAGAAATTGCAGCCTTCCAAATAGGAACTCACAATCCATGTATAAACCGAAGTTACAAAAGTTCTAGATGTGAAACAACCCCTTAAAGAGAAATAAACACAAGAAAAGAGCAATAGGTCGGACCAGTCCACAAAAAGAAAACAGTCCATCCGCAACCTCATCCATAGTATCAAATAAATTATTATTTTTAGTTTTTAAACTTATCTTTAAGTTTTTTTTTCTAATATTAAATTTAAATAAATATCTAAAATTTTCGGAGTTGGTGTCATCTACCGTACTACTATGGCTGTTTCTACTTTTACGGCGACATGTGATATCAACACAGTCCTGTTGTGCCGAGAATCAGTGATAAAACAAATTTGTCTAAAACAAATTTCGAATATCCTACTTTTTTGAATGGTGCGGATTAGGAGTAGCTAAGAAGCAAGGGCGCTAAAAATATATCAGCTTGTCGTGTCGGACACAGTATTGGACAATCCGTGCTGAAGTGTATCACACTCGATCCAGTCCTTTCAAAATATATTACAACATTCCAATTTATTGTATCAATGCAACATAGAGGACTAAGAATCATCATTAAATACAACTGTTACATTCTAAAAAGTTAAAAAAAAAAAAAAAAAAAACTGCTTAACCAATTGATGGTGGAGACCGTGCTCACGAAACCGTAAGGACGTGACAGATCTTCGTTAACATAGGTTGAGCCCGGTACTAAGAGGCTAAGTCAATGGAAAGGACAACGTCATTATAGTTCTGCACACAATTTTTTTCGTGCTGACGTGACGGTATTTTATTGACGGAAATGGAGTCCGGTACTAGCATAGAGCTGGAGCTAATAGAAAAGGTCACGTCAGTACGGTTCCTCACACAATTCCGCTCCTTTCTTTTGTAGTAGTAACGAAAGGCGACGGGCGAGGCGACGGCGATGGCGATGGCGATGCCTCGCCGCCGGAAGGCAAGTCGGAGAGCACGGCAATAATCCGCCGCAATGTAACCGATCGAGCTGACCTGGAGCTGGGTGACCTTGCGTTCGCGCTACCGGAGAAGATGTCGGAGGACTTGGAGAGGACGAGGAAGACGAGAGCCTGGACAAGAACGAACAGCGCGACCTTGGTGAAGTCCTCACTTGAACCATCAAACGCCATTGAAGAAGAAAGGAGGAGTGGTGTGGTGATATCAATCGATGATCGATGGATAGTTTGTTTGTGGAAATGTGTAAGCATGGAGTTCTTTCTTATATAGAAAGATACAAAAGAGTCGTGCTAGCTGCAGCTAGCTCGAGCTGCCTTGACCCGACCGGAACCTTCTTGAGATGATACTTTGTGATTAGGCTCATGATTTGGACCTTTGACGTGTTTGAATTCTTGATTGGTTTCCTTGTGTCAAAACGGTTAATATCAAGTCAAGATACAAGCTCCAAGCAAGACAAACGTGGAAGTAAGGAATGTCTTTTCCTTAATTCCATTGTTTTATAGAATTAAAGGCAACAAGTTTTGTTGAAAATTAATATGAAGTACGCAACGAAACAGCCGCAGCAGAAACTACTAGAAGATTGAACTGAGAGTAAAGAGTTCGATGTACGTTATTTTTATAATAGATTTTGTTCTCACAAACCGTGTGACGATTTACTTCAGAATTATAACGATTCTAGATAACCCACGACATCCTGCATTCTGTGACGAATTCAACCAACAATTACGTACTTATCCAAATGAGAATATAGAATGAGGTGGAGATTTGTGGAAGTTTTTACTTTTTATTTTTATTTTTCAGATAGTTTTTTTAAATGTCATTAAATTACTAAGCCATACATATACAAGTAATTTACAGCTCGCATATAGAACCAAAGGCTTCTCTTACTTGAGTTGGATTATTGGTTTTTGTTATATTTTTTTTTGAGGGTAATGTAAGCTTTATTTAATTTAGGAGAAGGGAGTAGCAGATTGACAAGATCCCTCTGAAGTTAAGAGATGGGTAATACAATCAGGAGGGAAACTTAAATACGAATTTGAAAAATTTAGTAGGACAAATTCAGCAAGGTGGTGGGCGACTGCATTTTCGGTTCTCCTGATAAAGGAGAAGTCGAGGTTCTTTTGTAGGTTTGTTGTCTCCACTTGGATCGATCGGAAGGAATCCTGCAACTTTCTGTTATTGCCGAGAACGCCGGGGCACGCTATTCGATGGAAAATACAGAAACTGAAACAGTTGTAAAGACAACGTTTCAAATGCAATTCCTTAAAGAAGGTTTTGCAACAGAGATCCAGAAGGATTCTGCAAATTACGAGATCTAAAAAGATATCGTAATACACGAATAATCTAAAGAGATTTTCGTGATCGTAGCAAACTGGCAGTAGTGCCTTCTAAAAAGAAGATACTGACAGAACTGCTAAAGGCAACAGAAGGATGACAGGCGAGAGATGAAAATGCTGGGATAAATTATCACCGTTGCTCAAAGCTTTATTCGCCCTCTGCGAACAGCTTCCAGGAACTAGCAAGGTTGACGGAAAACCTTGGAACACTCCTGCTCTTCTGACTCCTCGGAAGACGGCGAACTCCTCTGGCAATGGCTCTACTCTTCTCTCTTTGTTTGAAGTAACAGAACCCACACGTACTAAAAAGTACTAGTGTTTGTGTTAAAGAACACGCTCACTACTCTGTTGTGTTAAAGAACACTTAGAGTTTTTTCTTCCTGAAATTCTGATTACTACTACACTCAGAGAGAGGAGAGAACCTGCATATATAGCCCACGGGGCGGTTGCCAAGCAGTTGCCTGAACTTTAAGGTAGTGGCAGAACTACTCCTGAACGTGCCGCAACTGCTGCAACCGTTCCCGCTCTAATATGCAGCCAGCCATACACACACAGCCCCTTTTACGCACCCTACGCACACTACGCACACTGCGTACGCTGCGCACACTGCGCACTCTACGCACGCTGCGTACGCTGCGCACACTGCGCGTACTGGGCGTACTGGACTGCGTAACTGGGCAAGCGTAACTGGGCTCGCGTAACGGGCCGCGCAACGTGGTCGCGCAAGTGGCTCGCGCAACGAGCGCAACTTAAGCGCACTATGCGCCTAGCGACGATGCTGACGTGCTAAGTGCAAAGTGCGCCAACAAAACGCCACATTACGCCTCATAAGCCCTTGAGCCCGAGTCCGAGCCCGAGTCCGAGTCCGAGTCCGAGTCCGAGTCCGAGTCCGAGTCCGAGTCGCTAAGCTCCTACGGAGCTTAGCTCCATGGAAATAAATTTCCAAGAGCAAAAAGCTTACAGCTTCTTAATTGTTGATTAAGCCTTTATACCTTTAATAATTAATCCCACATGGCACACACCCATGTGCACTACATGTGCATCTCCATAAAGAGAATAGACTCATATATGTAGAGATACACATTCCTTTCTAGCCGATGTGGGACTAAAAACCAAAACAAAAGGCTACAAACCCAACAATCCCCCACATATCTCTATATATATGAGTACGAGTGTTCCCCACAGTAACTGTCCATCATGCATTAGGAGCGATGTCGCCTACGACTTGAATCTTTCCGCATGGGTCAAAAATTAAACTATAATACAAGAATGGACTAAGCCTTGAATTCTGCATCATAGCTGAAATTCTTTCCACTCACATAATGTAGTTACATGTGCTTCTGGCTACACATTAAAGGTCCTGTGCCAGCCTGATTTCAGTGTATAATTTTGGGTGTCTATAAGTTTACCCTCAAGAGACGGCCTGATATCTCTGTCATACACTATAGGTGAGTTTATTATAAAGAGACATGGCATGAAGCGCTTTGCGCTTCCCTTGCGGTACTACGCCGCTATGACATGGCTTAAAGCCGAGGCCTTACCCCGTGCCGGGAACCTCATCGTAGTGTCATACTACAGTAGCATGAGGCAACCGCCTCTTTGTAGTGCCAAACTACCCAGCATGAAGCCTTAGGCTCCCTTGCGGTGTTACGCCGCAACGACATGGCTTACAAGGCCGAGGCTTTATCCCTAACAGGGTACCTCATGGTGGTGTCGTGCCACTGTAACATGAGGAGCTCCTCCTCTTTGTAGTGCTGACTACACCCCTCTTTATATTTAATATACAGCATTAGGCTAACTGCCTATTTGCGGTGCTACACCGCTGTGACTTGGCCTGCAAAGTCGAGGCTTTATTCTATTCCTGGGCAGCACCCCACATATAGGAATCTCATTGTGGAGTCACCCCACTGTAGCATGGAGTTTCACTCCTTGTAGTGCTGCTCTACCGTGCCTCCTGTAAAGCACACCAGACATTCACTCTGCCTGAGAACTCATTAAGGCAATTAAGCCAACCTTCCCACAGGAATCGTTTTTCGCAGAAAACAACAGTAGACAACAGTGGTTATAGGTCCGTAACCTCTCCATGCCCAATAGAACATGTACCCGCCGTTCTTGATATTCTTTCGATTAGTGGTCCTCCCTTAACCAAAAGCTAGATGCCTAGTAGATAAATGTTTGAACTATTAGAATAAAACTTTATGGTAGGAATACAAAAATCCAATATCAGAATGCCTTCAAGCCCATTTTACAAGCTGTGTCATCGACCAGCTGGCGCTTGAGGCCCTTGGTGAACGGATCCGCCAGGTTCTCCTGACTCCGAACATCAATCACTGCAATAACACCTCTCTTGATAAGATCGTGTACTGTCCTGTGCTTCAACCGCACAGTCCTCTTCTTCCCGTTGAAGAGGTTATTTGATGCCACCGCCGCAGTCGCCTGGTTGTCGCAGTATATCGGTATCGCCGGCATTTGTGCCCCAACCAATAGAAGATCATACATGAGCTCCCGAAGCCATTCTGCTTCCTCGGCTGCGGTATCTAGTGCAAAGAACTCAGATTCCATGGATGACCGCGAGAGCATAGTCTGCTTCTTCGACTTCCACGATATAGCAGCTCCGCCCATTGTGAAAATATATCCACCTGTGGACCTCTCGCTCTCCACCTCTGAGCACCAACTGGCATCACTGAAGCCTTCCACTACCGACGGATCTCCGCTGTAGTACAGTGCATATGTTTGAGTCTTCTTGAGATATCTCATAACCCATTTCACAGCTTTCCAGTGTTCAGCACCTGGGTTGCTCGTGAAACGACTCAGCATTCCCACGACGAAAGCTATGTCAGTCCTTGTGGCAGTAGTAGCATACATCAAACTTCCCATTACGCTTGCATACTCCAGCTGCCTGATGCTTTTCCCTGAATTAGGCTTCAGCTTCAGATCACACCTGTACGACGTATCGATCCCTGGAAGATCCTGATACCCATAACGAGTGATCATTTTCTCAATATAATGAGACTGTGACAGCGCTAGTCCAGTGTATGTCCGGATGATCTTGATCCCTAAGATCATATCAGCTTCCCCCAAGTCCTTCATACTGAACTTGCTTGAGATAAATTTCTTTGTCTCCGTGACACAGCTAATATTCGTACCTAGGATAAGCATGTCGTCCACGTATAGACAAATGATAACACCTCATCCATCAGCGAACTTTGTATAAACACACTTGTCCGTATCGCTGACCATGTAGCCATTTGACCTTATAACTTTGTCAAATTTCTCATGACACATCTTAGGAGCCTGTTTAAGACCGTACAAAGATTTCACCAACTTGCAGACTTTGTCTTCAATACCCCTGATGACAAATCCCTCTGGCTGTTGCATGTAAATCTCTTCGGTCAGCTCGCCATTTAGGAAAGCCGTATTTACATCAATCTGATGTATCACCATCTTATGTATTACTGCGAGAGCAATCAACATTCTGATGGTGGTCATCCGGACTACTGGAGCATACGTGTCAAAATAGTCAATCCCCTGCTTCTGAGAAAACCCCTTGGCTATCAACCTAGCCTTGAACTTGTCAATAGTTCCGTCTGCTTTCATCTTCTTCTTGAAGATCCATTTGCATCCGATGGGTTTCGCTCCTTCAGGAAGATCAACCAACACCCAAGTGTTATTTGAGGTGATGGATTCAATCTCATTGTCAATCGCCTCCTTCCAGAAAACTGCGTCTCTGGTCTTCATCGCCTCATCATAGGTAAGCGGATCTGCTTCCACATGATAAGTGACAAAGTCACTTCCGAAGTCCTTCGGCCTCCTCACACGCTTAGCTGACGGCTCAGCTTGTTCTGGTTCAACCGTTGTTTCAACAACAATATCTTCTTGGACCACATCTTCATTGAAGACTTCAGTTTCTTGTGCACCCTCATTATTATCCGGAACATCCGGAAGAACAATATTCTTGTGCCTTGCAAACTTGTCTTTAAAATATTCTACATCGCGAGATTCAATGATATGATTTGACTCAATATCAAGAAATCTCCGAGCATCACTCTTCTCGGCATACCCCTAGAAGATCGTCTTTGTAGTCCTTGTCCCAAGCTTCTGAATCTTTAGATCTGGAAGCTTGACATACGCCAGACACCCCCACACTCGAATGACATTCAAGTTAGGCCTGACCTTGAACCAGAGTTCATGAGGAGTAACGTCTGAAGTTGCATGAGGCACTCTATTTAGAATAAAAGTGGCCGTCAATGCAGCTTCTCCCCAGTAGCACTTAGGAAGGCCAGCAGTCAACAATATTGAATTTATCATTTCTGTCAACGTCCTGTTCTTCCTCTCAGCTACTCCGTTTGATTGAGGAGAGTACGGAGCCGTAGTCTCATTGACAATTCTATGTTCCTTACAGAATGATGCGAATTCATGAGACCTGTACTCCCCACCTCGATCACTTCTTATCCTTTTGAGTTGTTGTCCAGTCTGCCGCTCAGCTTCGGCCCTGAACACCTTGAACTTCTCGAATGCTTCGTCTTTAGCCTTCAGCAAGTAGACGAACGTATACTTTGAGAAGTCATCGATGAAGGTTATGAAATACTTCATTCTGACCTTTGTAGAGAACTGTTTGAAGTCACAGATATCGGAGTGAACCAACTCCAGAAGATCTGTACTTCGATTAACCCGAGGAAAGGGTTTCCTTGTGATCTTCGTTTGAGCACAAACTTCACATTTCTCTACCTTACCCCCACATTTGGAGATAAGTCCTAGACTAGACATTCTGTTTATTCGTTTACAATGAACATGTCCTAGCCTATTATGTCATAACTCAAGAGTATAAGCAGAATGAGTGACTTCATTAATTACATTAATTACATTGGACTGATTTACAAGCTGAATCTTGAACATTCCTTCGGTACAAAAAGCTTTCCCGAAATATGTTCTCTTGATAGACATCACCATCTGGCCAGCATTGATGTCCATCCTGAGGCCTGCATTGCAGAGTAGGCCTCCCGAGACCAGGTTCTTGGCGATAGCAGGAACGTGCTTTACGCCTTGAAGCATCAGAGACTTCTCCGAAGTCAGCTTCAACACCACCGTCCCGATCCCGAGCACTTCAGCTTGTGCTTGGTTCGCCATCATAACCACTTCAGAAGTAGGTGAATAGGTGGTGAACCACTCCTTACTGGAGCAGATATGGCAGGAGGCTCCAGTGTCTACCCACCAGTCAGAGTCAGTCCTTACTGCATCAACCTGTGCAATCATAGCAACTACGTCAGTGATCATAGATACCTTACTAGGCTCTCCTTGCTCTGATTGCTTGGTCTTTGCTTTACACTCATTCTTAAAGTGGCCCTTCTTGCCACACTTGAAGCAAGGCATTTCTGACTTTGGCTTCTTTTTCTTGATAGAAGTTCCCTTGACTTTTAGATTGTCAGGGTTCTTCTTCTTGCTGTGGAAAGCCGCCTGCTTTCCCTTTGGTTCCTTGGTCTGAACCAGATTGACGTTAGCCAATTGCTTGGACAGTGTGTCCACCTTCAGTTGAGCCCGCATCTGGTCCTCAACATAGATTTCCTGTAGGAGATCTTCAAGGGTGATCTCCAACTTCTTCCAACGCATGTTTGCATAGAACTTGCTCCACCCAGCGGGGAGCTTTGAGACAATCCCTCCAACAACCAACTTGTCGGGGAGGGGCATCGCCTTGTCTTCCAGCTTTTGTCGCAGTTTCAGGAACTCCTTTACCTGCGACAGCATAGACTTTTCGTCCTCAAAGAACTACTTGTGATATTTTTCAACCACAAATATTTTACTGCGGTTCTTGTCTTCTTCGTAGAGTTTTTCTAGAGACTCCCATATGTCTCTAGCGATATTCTTCTTAGAAAAGGATTCTGCTAGGGAATCCTCCATAGCATTCAGGACAAGGAACCTGTAAATGCTATTCTCCCTTCTCCACTTGGCCTGAAGTTTAGTAGCCGCAGAGATTGCGGCAGCAGACCCAGTATCTAGAACGGTAGGTTCCTCTTCAAGAAGCACGTGATCCACGTCTCTGAGTTGAAGAGTGAGATAAACCTTCCTCTTCCAGACTTGATAATGCTCTCCATTAAACTTCTCTAACTTACAGAAGTCAGTGTTTAGGAGAGAAGAATTAATATTTTCCATCGTAGCAATAAAGCTTTGAGATTGTTATTGCCGAGAACGCCGGGGCACGCTATTCGATAGAAAATACAGAAACTGAAACAGTTGTAAAGACAACGTTTCAAATGTAATTCCTTAAAGAAGGTTTTGTAACAGAGATCCAGAAGGATTCTGCAAATTACGAGATCTAAAAAGATATCGTAATACACGAATAATCTAAAGAGATTTTCGTGATCGTAGCAAACTGGCAGTAGTGCCTTCTAAAAAGAAGATACTGACAGAATTGCTAAAGGCAACAGAAGGATGACAAGCGAGAGATAGAAATGCTGGGGTGAATTATCACCGTTGCTCAAAGCTTTATTCGCCCTCTGCGAACAGCTTCCAGGAACCAGCAAGGTTGACGAAAAACCTTGGAACACTCCTGCTCTTCTGACTCCTCGGAAGACGGCGAACTCCTCTGGCAATGGCTCTACTCTTCTTTCTCTGTTTGAAGTAACAGAACCCACACGTACTAAAAAGTACTAGTGTTTGTGTTAAAGAACACGCTCACTACTCTGTTGTGTTAAAGAACACTTAGAGTTTTTTCTTCCTGGAATTCTGATTACTACTACACTCAGAGAGAGGAGAGAACCTGCATATATAGCCCACGGGGCGGTTGCCAAGCAGTTGCTTGAACTTCAGGGTAGTGGCAGAACCACTCCTGAACGTGCCGTAACTGCTGTAACCATTCCCGCTCTTATATGCAGCCAGCCATACACACACAGCCTCTTTTATGTACCCTACGCACACTACGCACACTGCGTACGCTGCGTACACTGCGCACTCTACGCACGCTGCGTACGCTGCGCACACTGTACATACTGGGCGTACTGGGCTGCGTAACTGGGCCAGCGTAACTGGGCTCGCGTAACGGGCCGCACAACGTGGTCGCGCAAGTGGCTCGCGCAACGAGCACAACTTAAGCGCACTATGCGCCTAGCGACGATGCTGATGTGCTAAGTGCAAAGTGCGCCAACAAAATGCCACATTACGCCTCATGAGCCCTTGAGCCCGAGTCCAAGCCCGAGTCCGAGTCCGAGTCGGAGTCCGAGTCGCTAAGCTCCTACGGAGCTTAGCTCCATGGAAATAAATTTTCAAGAGCAAAAAGCTTACAGCTTCTTAATTGTTGATTATGCCTTTATACCATTAATAATTAATCCCACATGGCACACACCCATGTGCACTACATGTGCATCTCCATAAAAAGAATAGACTCATATATGTAGAGATACACATTTCTTTCTAGCCGATGTGGGACTAAAAACCAAAACAAAAGGCTACAAACCCAACACTTCCATGGTGCCAGAGCCGTTTCAACACTCTTGCTAGATTGATCTGGTGGATGGACCAACTTGATGATTGGAGCTGTAGGCTTCCATATATGCTTGAGATGCTATTATTGTAGAGATTCTGATCTTGCACTAGACCTGATATCCATGCCATGATGTGGACAGATGACTTCTTGTGACTGACAGATTTGTCCTTATTTCTGACATGACTACTTGTATCCGTGCTATAAGTCCAGCTTACCCTTTGAGGTACGGGCCCTGATTTTGCACTGCGGTGCTCCTTGTCTACTGGCACCTTGAGATGCTACTTCCATGATTATATGGCATTGCGATGCCATCCTGATATTCTAGCTATATTATTTGATTACATGCACGGGTACCTTGGTAGTTGGCCATTAGTCTTAACGTTGTCAGGATTGATTGATTGCTTATGCATTACGTTAAGGATGAATCACAACTGGGACTATAGGTGCCGAGGTTGATTCATACTTAGCGTTCTCGTACTGAGGTACGACATCTAGGAGGATAATCATGTGACCACGATATGTGATTCTGGATAACTGTAGGAATAATGTAGGTAACTTAAACTGGTAGAGGCATTGGGAAGGAACGAAATCCCGAGATCGTGCAATACTAGCCTTAATACAGACATTAGTCCTGATTTGCAGGCTGAGCGCCACGGATGTTATTCCCGTTCGCACTAGTGGATGGCAGTATCCAACTACTATTATGTACTATGTACTTCTCTTGCTCGTATAGTGGCCGTACGAGGGATCGGTGCTTATCTTGTCTTGTTATACTTGGCCTCGCTAGTCCTGTTGGGACGGCACGATCTGAGGATTCCCATACTTGCATTATTGGGGTAACCCAACCACCACATAGAAAGTCGTAGTCATTTTAGTGGCCGCTTATTCACTTAATTGTTTTGCTTGTTGCTTGCACAGTCGACTGATTTCGAGTTACAGTCGGCGGTGCATGTATTATTGGATGTTAGGAAGATTATGATGATTGTTGGTTATCTAGCAACATTAGTTGTGGATTGCTATCATGCGTTGGTACCGCGCGACCCCTACCCTCATTTACTGTTCTTATATGCTATTCATGTCTTATTTTATCCTGCTGGCTTTTCTTCGTCCGTCCTTGAGCCTTCCCTTTTGGTACTTACTACGGTTAGCCTGACCAACCCTGGATTGTTCCCAGATTGCCAGTGATCGACCCTGTGGAACTTCCAGACTTGACTTGGAGGATATGCTCCAGTTCCAGACCATGCTAGAAACTGTGGGAAGGTATACCCGTCTACATTATTTTCCTGTACTGTAGATTTTCTGATTATCATATGAGTATTTTCTGTCTTCCATATGATTCTCTCTCTTGCTTATTATTTCTTTGTGATTGACTATGGATATGAGATCAGATTTAGGCCATAGATTGATTGTATGCTAGGATACCCAGCAAGATTGACAGCCGTCATCGTCGAATAACGTATTCGTACCTTATACAGTGTAGCTGGCCGACGTCCGCCCCCGTATTTCGGTACTGGAGCGTGACAGTTTCTCCTTTAAGTATCCTATGCACAGTGAGTGAGTTCCCTTCGATGATGAGATCTCCCGAATCCAGTTTTTTTCATAGGATGATACCTTGGTGAATGGCTTGCGCTTCTGCTAGGAGGCTGCATTCGGAGCTATTGTATTTGGGTGAGCACCATGATATGGCCGCCACGAAGGAGCCATTATAGTCTCTAGCGATTGCAGCTACTGCTATGTATGAGGACAAAGTCGCCCCATCCATGTTGATTTTGATGGTTCACTACCAAAATAAGTCAAATCAGCGACGAAATTAGCGACGTTGAAGGAAAACGTCGCCAATATTTTGCATATTAGCGACGTCCTCAAAAGATGTCGCAAAATGACACTATTTGCGATGTCCAGCGACGTATACCAACCAGCTTTAATTTAATAAAAGATAACGTCGCGGAATAGTCGGTAAACGTCGCTATATTTTTTATATTAGCGACGTTTAGTGACTCCAACATAAATATGTCGCTGATGGCGACGTTTAGCGATGTTTCTATTTGTCGTCGCTAAATTTTTAATATAGGGAATCGGATTTTCTTTTCCCTCCACTCAATCGAGCCCCAAATTTTCGAACCCCCTCTCCCTCCCCGATCTCCAGCCCCCTCTGCCTACAGCCCGGCGCCGTGACCCCCCCCTCCGTAGGCGCTCCTTCCCCTCCCTTCCGCCTCTGCCTTCGCCTCTGGTTCTCCTCCCCTCCGACGACCCCCCTCCCGATCAACCCCTTCGATCTCGGTAAACCCAAACCTCCCACTCTTGTAGTATAGTTGTATTAAGTGACAGTGAATGAGAAGTTCGGTTTCCATTTGAATTAAGTGACAGTGAATGAAGAGGGGAGGGGGGCTGTTTGGCTCTGATTATTCCTTCTCTTCTTCTAAAAATTGTTACTATTTTAAATCAATGTGGTCTATCTTCCTGTGTGCACCACTGTTTTGAGTGTCTTGAGTAAGTAGAGGGTGCCATGTTGTGAGTGTGGTGCTCAGTGAATGAACTATCATTTATAGTGTACATGTGTCGAATGAGTGAATTTATGAGTTATTCTAGTGAAAGTGAACTGTCACTTGACAGTGAATATGTGTTAAGTGTCTTGAGTGTCATGTGTTGAGAGTATTTTGGTGTGCCTATAGGCCATTCGTGAATGTATCTGTATTCATGAGTGTCTACCTAGGACAGTTAACAGTGAGATGTGTGAATGTGTGCCTACTTGCACTAGTGAGAGGGGTTCCTGTTTGTGTTGGATATGTCGGAGCAGTAGGTGTATTTGGGCAGGCATTTGCCTTTGGCAGCATAGGAAGAGTTGTTATCTAATATTGGTAGCAGCAGTTAGTGTAATGCCCCGCTCCGCACTGTGCATTATGATGAGTCATTGACTCGAAGAGTTGTGTTGACCCGATGAAGTATCGATATGAATCGATGTAAGAGTTACGTTGGCCAAAGGTAAGCTTTGAGTCGATTGGAATCTATGAATCGAATCGATGCAAAGGATAAGTCCCATTTGAGCAAGTGCTGACTTTAGTTTATCTGGTGTGCAGGCTATGCTTTTACGCTGGACGATAAGGGGTCGGCATTTTGCCTTATTCAGCAAAGTGTCCGCGAAACCAAATCGTGGCCTTGCAACGGATTGTGGAATGGGCGCGGTAGGCTAAATCAACCGAGTAGTTCAAAGGAATGGATAAGTCCGAGAGTTAGCTAATGCGACCAGGTTATGGAAGCGAGACGCTTCAGCTCGATGAAACGGCAAGGCGTATCGACTTAAGGTGGACGGGTTCTTGACTCCCTCTCCATATTCCTTCACGTTTAATAAAATATATCATCATATGCGTAAGTTGCTATTGAGTTAACGAGAGTGGCTCGAATGGCTATGGGTCTAAGTATATGTTGAACATTAAGATAGAACATTGAACATTGAACAATTGAAGCGACGTGCATCAAGTGTACGGGTCACGCTAGGGCGGTGGTGGTAGAATATTGAAAGACAATATCGAGATGTGCACCACGTGCACGGCTCCGAAAATATTAAATACTAGGTCTAGAATATTGATTACGTCGTTAAGCGTGCCCTCGTGCACGAAAGCTACGAAAAGACTAAGTTGTTTGCAAAAACAAAAGTTTTCTTTATTTCACAAACTTTGTAAGAAGATTACAATTGAATTCTGGGAAAGTACAACTATAGGAATCCGATCTGAAGACGATCGCTTTATCCCTTGGACGATGTGAACTTAGAAGACGGTAGCCTCTGAAGAATACAGCAGCACTTTGGCAAGAACTCATGATCTCTGGTGATGACTTGAATGATCTCTGATCTGATCTGGCCTTGATAATGAAGACTTTGAAACTCTATTTATAGAGTTCTGAAAATAACTAATTTTAGTTATTCTGAATTGTGCATGATGGATTGTGCAGACATTGGACTGCACAAGCAGCGAACTGTGCTGGCAGTTACTCGATCGTGGACCAACTGTATGAGACGCGTGACATTGTTTGATTGAAATACGCTTGGTCGTGTACAGACGGTTGCCACATGGTGAGTAATTAATGGAATGTAGGCCACGTGTAAATTGTCAATTGTCTTGATGGAGTGCGCCACAAGAACTGCGCTGGCTTCAGACCGCGCTAGATTGAATTGCGCTGTAGATAGTCTGGCGGATTGTACTTCGATTGGGCTGGTAGCTTGCGCTGCATGTACATCTGTCCTCGAGCGCTGTGCTGCACGAGAAACGAACAGTTTTCTCGTTCTTCGGGCTGTCAGCAGTCAGAAGATCTAATTTTCTATCAGATAATGATGACGAGGCCACGTCAGCTTGCGCGCTTGGATGTATGCGCAATTCAGCTTGCGCACTTGAATTGTTGCGTAATCTGTTTCCTGCACAGTTCACTTGAAGGATGCACAACTTGATTTTCTTTGCTCTTTTGATGGGTGCAACTTGATTTTTAGGACCTACAAGACCCCCTTTAAAGTTTTCGAAATTTGAAAATATTCAAAGTTTCAAAATACTTTGAATTTTAACTTTAAAATCAAGTTGCGCAAGTGATGCCTTGACTGCGCGTTTGGAGGAATCAGCTCCTAATTTCTTGGCACAATCTGAGTTGACTGTTACTTTTGAAAAACTATAAATAGTTCTCATTCTTCTTTCTGTCATTCTTTACTTGTTTCCATTTGTTCGAGAGAGAAAAAGCTCCTGTGCCATCTTCGACTCTTCTCCTTCTCCTTCAACGACATCAATGGCCCCCAAACGTTCAGCCGTCGAGAAGGACAAAGCCCCCGCTGAGTCTTCGACTCGGGCTGCGCCCCGAATTTTTTGTCACGAAGTCGGTCACCCTGCGCTGCAAGGTAGTCGATGGACTCGATAAAAAAAAACCCTTTTTAGGGTTCTTTGACATTGTTGAACCTTCAAACCTTTCTCTTTTTAGAGATTCGGTTGCATTGTGCCGGCCCTGTTTAGGGTTTTGGTTGCACACCCACAATAGTTTTCTTTTTTATGAAAACTATTTTCTTGCGCAATCGGTGGAAAGCGCTGGCAAATGTTCAGCGCAATCTCCCGATTTGCGCAAGTCTGTCCAACGCAAACTGATGCTTTGCGCAAGTTGCTCAGCGCAATCTGGTGACTTGCGCAAGTAGATGTATTGGCGCAACTGAATATTTTGCGCATGTAGACTACATTAGCGCAATCTGATGCCATGCACATAGCGCAATCTGATGCTTGCGCAATTTGCTAATCTTTTGAACAGAATCTTTGATTTTACATGTACTGAATTCTGTCTCTTTGTTTGATGCAGTTAATCTCAGGGAAGACCCAGAATATGAGATCTTTACAGGGACTCTGGCTGAGCCTGAATTTAAGGAGGATCTGTCCCATGTGGTATTTCCTCAGTATGCCCTGCCATCTTCTCGACAGGCCATCTTAACAGCTCAAGACAATGAAACATTGCTGAGCCTGATGAACGGACAGCCTCTGCAAACAGCTGATGCCATTACTCATAAGAAACCTCTGTTTCTGTTTGGTAAGGCTCTTGATAAGCGTTCTCAACCGAGAGCTCGAGTTGAACAGAGACTCTTTCAGAGAGGCGAGAAAAGGATACTGTTACCGGACATTTCCAGGTGCCTCCCCCTATCTCGCTATGCTCATGCGAGTTATCCCAGGAGGATGGACTGGGATATAACTCCTCTCCAGCAAGCCAGAACGGAAAACATTTGTGTGAAGAAGGGGCCGAACAACAAGGATATGTTCTATAGCTCCTCTGAGCGTCACAGCTCCTTGCTCAGAGGATTAAAGCCCGGCTGCATTCCACCGGAGAACTCCTTCCTGCTGCTGCCAGTTAGAACACCAATCTTTGCGAATGAATTTGCGAAGGTTGAAGGAAGATATCCGGATCAGGACATCCGATTGACAAGTCTGGTGAATCCAGATAACAAAAGATGGAACTGCATAGCCAATTGGATATTGGCTCAGTTCGAAGAGAAGCTCAAGGAGATTGAGCTGTACCAGGCGGTATACTCTACCGTATACGGATTCCACCCCAACCCTCATCTGTTTCTCGCATTGGCGGAGAGGTACAACTTTAGGACAGGGACTTTCATGACGCCCTGTGGAGAGATTGGACTGGCTCTTCATGAGATGAAGTATATCTCGAGCTTGCCAATGGGGGAATTCCCCTATGAAGAATTTGTTCCAACCAATGACGAGTTGGACCGACTTTGTCGAGAGAATGCTGATATGGTGGCCATTTTTGAAGAACTGTTGTGCCACTATAAGATCTGCTCCTTGTATTACAAGAGTGGTTCCTCTGGCACTTGCTACTCGACAAAGTGGTTGTCCTATCTCTTCCTCAACCACATCATGGAGAAGAAGACTAAGGAGCACGATAAGTGCAACCCTAACTTCTTCAAACCACTCAGCCATAGTGAGATGATAGGATTAATGGAGGAGAATAGGGAGATGGACATCAAGGTTGATGATGAACTTCAATATCCTCCATTCAAGACAGGAGATATTATTGAAAGTTTCATGAGAATGGGCTGTAGGCCCATGTCAAAGGAAGCCCAGCTGGCGGGTTTCCTCACCTACTGGCTTCGACGATTCGTCATCCCTGGAGCTAGCGCCGTCGATCGCTTCCATCGCGGCGTGCCCTTTGCTGCCGTCCGCTTAGTCTTTGGCTATCGGATGGATCTTTTGTCGGTAATGACCTGCCGAGTGAACGCTGGTCTCTGCCTTTTTGTTGATTCAATGCTCAAGGGGAAAGGCGAGAAAGGGAACTTCCCTCGGCTGGAGCTTCCCTATACTTATTTGTTCGGATGGTTGCTTCTGCACTATCCTTCATTGATGAACCCCGATATGGGGGCTGTCAGCGAAAGCTTCTTGCGGAGATTCTCCAAGAGTAAATGGATATACACCAGTCTAAGAGATTGCAGACTTGCTCTGAATCTCGGGAAGGGGTTGAATTTCTTCTGTGTTCCCCCTCCAACTGGCTATGAACATATGTCTACAAATTTGGTTGATCTTGGGAGGCAGCCTTTGGGTCGTGCAGTATTTGATTGGCTGAAGACAATCCGGCCGTCACACCTGGTCTACAGATTTGAAGATGAATGTTACTTGGAACCCTATCTTTCCAGCCGTTTTGCGCGCCAATTCGGCTATGACCAATTCCACGTGGGTAACGCCATAATGTGCCTACAAAGAAAAGGTTATTTGATCGATGGCGCCCGGGCTTGGGCTTATTATAATGCTCAAGACACAAGAACAATGTTCTCTATGCCGACGAAGAGCGACCATGGCCCACGGATGCTGTACACATATTCAATCTTTTACACATCGGCGAATACCTTTGACGAGAACTTTAGTCTCGCCGATAACTTCGCGACAGCGGCCAGATTAAAGAAGGGAGCAACTGTTGTATTGGCTCCTGGCAATGATGAAGAGCGTGAACCGGCCGATGCACCGTTGGAAGCATCAAGGGAAGTCAACTTCCCGGAAGAAGTCAACGAACCATTACGCATTTCCTTGAAAGTTGTCAGATCTCCAGCCAAGGAGAGGAAGAGAAGAATAGAGGAACCTTCTTCTCCGGTTGCGAAGAAGAAGCTTGTCTTGGAATCGTCAGAAAGGGTCACGACCCGATCACAATCTCGGCAGCAGGCCGAGTCAACTCAAAGAGAAGAGGCGGCAACCCCGACCTCTATCCAAAGACCGATAAATGTTATAGATGTAGAGAGTCCAGAGAGACCTCTACACAGAAAGAAAATGGTCTTCAGAAGAAAGAAGGTAGTCACTCCTCGACCTATGTCATCTGTCGTGGCTAATGCTGTTGCCGGAGTTACAATGTCATCTCCTACACCCGCCCCTGAAGCTGAAGCTTTCAGCCCAGAAAGGAGGGATAAGGCTGTAGAGACCATGGAGGAAGCCGTGGAGAAAGAAGATGAAGTGGTGCGATCTCCTACACTTGCAGTGGAGACTACTCAGCTTTCGGCTACACCGAGAACACTTCGTGATGAAGAGGATCGATTGATGATCGATGCTCTGAACGACTGTGACTTCGGCCTCCAGAATGATATGGATCCGACCGCAGCAACTGATAGTGGAGCCCGAGAGGAGAGCACCAGTGATGAAGTTTCATCAGCAGAAGTTGTTGATGATACACTGAATCCAGAGGAGGATGTTGATGTCCATGTATCCTCGGAAGCTGTTGATAACACGCTAAATCCTGAAGAGGATGTTGATGTGCATGTATCTCCAGAAAAGAATGTAGGTGAAGAAGTAGCACCTGAGAAAATTACTACTGCTGATCCCAAAGGTATTGAATGATATTATCAATCTTCTTTTCATAGATTAAATGGCTGACACCTAAATTTTTATCGATGCAAAAGTTGAGTCTACCCCAATTCCTCCAACATGTACTGACATAGTGCTAATAAAGGAGATAGCCAGCGGTAGCAGACATTTTTCGGGCGGCTCCGAAGCAGGTAGTAGCCAGGCAGTAATGTCTGAGACTACTTCTGCTAGGTTGGAACCTGTGCCAGCAGAGGACAAACTTGTCCCTGGACCTAGTAATGGTAAGATCACTCTTACTTTTGATCCTTCTTGATAGTTGCTAATGACAGCCAGCTGATGGTGTTTGTTTGATTTTGCAGAGAAACACTTGGGAGGGGCGACTAGCTCTACCATGGCTCCATTATCTAGAGAGACCTCCACCCACATACAAGAAGCTGAACGTCCATATGTACAGGCGCCTGCTGCTGCTTCGACGTCTATGGGAGTAGCTGCTACTCCTGGTGCTGTTGCCACTAACAGATTCATCATCGGTTCCTTTACCAACCTTTTCTTCAGTTCTCTTGGACCCTTAATAGAGAGGGTAATGGATAAAGAAGAGGTTGGTTTCACAACTGTTAGGGGTCCCACCTCCTATCTGATAGCTGCCATCCGGAATCAAGGTGATGAAGCGCAAGCTGCTTACCTTGAGCACATCCTGGATGAGCTAGAGGATTCGGTTAAGATCTACAAAGATCTGAATCGAGGGGAGATGGAGCCTTTGGTACAGGCCGAGTTTGAGAGGATGTCACAAGAGGTTGCAGTTGCGAAGGTTGATCTCCAGATTATCTTGGACACTTTCACTGCCAAGTCTTCGAAATATAACTCTTAAATAGAGATCATAGCATCTGCTGCCGAGGGAGAAGGAGAAGAAAGTTGCTGAACTAAAAGCGAAATCTGCCCGTCTTCAAGAAGAGCTGAGACTTGTTCAGCTTGCTCTAGAGGATGAGGCTACACAACATCAGGCTGCAGTTCAACAACTGGACGCTCTGACCCAGGAAATAGATGAGTATGTCACAACTCATCAGGCTGAAATCTCTCGAAGACTAGTAACCATGCCGACTTTCGACGATAAGTCTGGAATGGAGGAAGCTAGGTGGCGAGTGATGGATTCTCGTGAGGAGCGACTGCAATCTTTAAAGTGGCAGATGACTAGCTTGATGACCCCGCCAGCAGAATGAGAAAAACTTTTTGTATCTTCAATTTTTGTGACATGTAATTCTGTAATGTCTCTTAATTTTGATCAATAAAAAGACATTTTCTTTGTGGCTCTATTATTTATTGCATATCTTATTCAGATATAAATAATAGCGATAGAAAATATATTCAGAGGTGCAAGACATGATATATTTCTTGATTTTAGAAAATAGTTATATTCAATAATATCTGCTCAGAGGTAATGTGGACATGGCAGAATATAATTTATTGAATATCATTATTTCAGTAGACAACTTAATCAAAGATGACAAGTTGTTGATATGAACGAAATGGATGAATCGTCAAAAGGTGTAAACAAAATGAATCGCCAGGATGAACGGATGGACCGTCAAATGAATGGAATGAACGGATGAACCATCAGATAAATGAAATAAACGGGCGAACCGTCGAATGAATGTGATGAACGGACGAACCGTCGGATAAATGTGTGAACGGGTGAACCGTCAGATGAATATGATGAACGGGCGAGCCGTCAGATGAATATGATGAACGGGCGAACCGTCAAATAAAATGTAATGAACGGGCGAACCGTCAGATGAATGAAATAAACAGGCGAACCGTCGAATGAATGTGATGAACGGACGAACCATCAAATGAAATATAATGAACGGGCGAACCGTCAGATGAATGTGTCGCTTCATTGTCTTACGAATCTCTGTCTATAAATAGAACAGAAAATCAAATGGAATGATCACTTTCACTTGTCAACATAAAGATGTCGTTTGGAGATGCATCCAAGAAGGCTGAGATCGCCTCAAAGGTTGAAGCGGTTACTGAAGAGCGTCCAGTCGAGCCAGCCCAGCCAAAGCAGACAGAGGCAGGCGAAGGTTCGTCTGCACCCAAGCCGCCAAAGGACATCTTGGACTTCCTTTTTGAACCAGGGAAGACAGAGGAAGAAGAGGCCATGAGGATGGCTGCTTGCAAGTTCCTGGTAGGTTCGAGCAAGGATGTTCTCAACTCTTTTGCCGATCATGTTTTTGAGAAGGACGGTAGTAGTCCTCGTCCCAATTTTGAGAAGGATGATAGTGACCTTCCTTGATATTATGTACTATCATTCATGATGAAATAAAATTGAATTTTATTTATAAACTTGTCTGATGATTACAAGCAATGTCTTTTACATATATACATAATACTTTTTGAGGAACTTGCCATTGATGGGCATCATTGCAACTCGACCATCCAGTTCTGTGAGTTGATAGGCTCCATTTGAGAAGACTTTGCTCACGATGTAAGGCCCTTCCCACTTCGCATCGAACTTGCCCTTGCTCATGTGAGTCATAGTCATAGGACGTCTGACAGTTAGAACGAGCTCTCCTTTCTGAAAGGCTCTGACTTTAACTTTGCGATTGAAGGTCTTTGAGATGCGGGCTTGGTATAACTCAATATGCTGTTGAGCCAATAGCCGTTTCTCGTCAAGCGCTTCTAATTCTTGGAGTCGGAGAAGGTCGTTGTTCTCTATAGTGAGCTCGTTGGCGATGGCAATCCTTAAAGATAGAATTTGAAGTTCCAAGGGTAGAACTGCTTCACAGCCGTACACCAAAGAGAAGGGTGTACAGCCTGTAGGGTTGCAGACCGTAGTACGATAGGCTTAAAGACATTTCCTAAGCTTTTCACTCCAATTTTGTTTGTTAGTAGACACAAACTTTTTGAGGAGCTTGATGATAGTCTTGTTGAAAGCTTCAGCCAAGCCATTAGCAGCAGGATTGTAGGCTGTCGAAGCGACATTGTCAATCCGATGATCGTCACAGAACCTTGTGAACTTTTGACTGATGAACTGAGGTCTATTGTCATGAATGATCCTTCGAGGTACACCAAATCTATAGATGACATGATGTTTAACGAAGTTGATGACACTGCTAGTCTTGACTTCAGCCAAGGGTATAGCTTCGGCCCATTTGGAGAAGTAGTCGGTTATTGCCAGTATGAACCGATGTCCTCTAGAAGAAGGAGGATTGATAGGACCTATAATGTCTATGCCCCAGGCTTCAAAAGGCCAGGAAGCAGCAGTCGGATGAAGGAATTCCGACGGTTGATGAATGAAATCTGCGTGGATTTGACAAGCTCGACATTTTCTTACATATTCGATGGCATCAGATACCATAGAGGGCCAGTAGTAACCCATGCGTCGGATACGATCCTGTAGTTTAGGACTGGGTTGATGTGCTCCGTAAACATCGTCGTGAGCTTCACGCAATACTTGCTTTGCTTCATCACCAGCAAGACAGCACATGAGTAAGCCGTCATAAGTTTGCCGGTAAAGAGTTTTGGTGGTCTGATTGTAGTAGAATCGCAGAGACCGCCGACGAATACTCGTAGCTTCCTTGGGATCTTCAGGAAGTATGTCATCAACTACGAAGTTGATGAAAGGAGTTCTCCAATCTTCATTGATAATATTGGTTTCAGTAAGATTACTGAACTCAATATTACGATTGTTTTCGATGCAGAACAATTCCTGATTAGAGACAACCACCACCTGCTGTCTTTTGATAGGGATGGCTAAGACTGCTGCAAGATTAGCTAAAGCATCTGCTTCAGTATTGCAAGCTCGACGGACATATTCGATAAAGAAGGCTTTGAATGATGTAGCTATGTTGATTGCCGCTTCATAGTAAGGCACTAGATCTTGATGGCGAACTTCATAGGTTCCTCTAACCTGGTTAACAACCAGCTTAGAGTCACCATAAACTTCAAGATATTCAATGTCTAGTTGTTTAGCTAACTGAAGGCCAATGAGTAGAGCATTGTATTCTGCCATGTTGTTGGAACAAGGTTCATCTAAGGAGTAGGCTCTTTGAATAGCTGACCCGTCTGGAGAAACAAGGACAACTCCAACTCCTGCGACAATGGCACCATTGGGTCCAATCTTGGATGCACCATCAAAGAATAGACGCCAAGTATGAAATTCTTCGGAGATCATATTTGATTCTAATGTCTCGTCTGGAATTTCATCATAAAGTTTGGATGTCTCTGGAACAGGATGAGCTGCTAAGAAATCCGCCAGTGCTTGACTTTTAACAAATTTTTGTGGAACATATACCATGTCATATTGGGCTAGCAGAATGGCCCATGTAGCCAGCCAAAAATTGAGTGTGCTAGGCTTCTTCATCAGTACCCGAAGATGATTAACTCGGGATATGACATGAATAGTTTGGCTAATGATGTAATGCCTCGTCTTTTGAACAACAAACATAAGAGCTAGGCATTCTTTTTCGACCGGACTATAACGGTGTTCGGCACCAATCATAGTACGACTGAGATAATAGATGACCTGTTCATGACCTTCTTTGTTCTTTTAGGCAAGTAAAGCACCCAATGAATGATCCATAGCACAGACATACATTAAGAATGGTATGCCTGAGATCGGTGGCACCAAGACTGGTGGGTTCATGAGATATTGCTTTATGTCATCGAATGCTTGTTGACATTCTTCGGTCCAAATGAAAGATACATCCTTCTTCATTAGCTGAGTAAATGGTCTGCAGCGACCAGACAGATTCGAAATGAATCTCCTGATGTACGCAAGTCGACCCTGGAATCCTCGTAGCTCTTTTAGGTTGTGTGGAGGACGCATCTCTTGAATGGCTTTGATCTTCTCGGGATCCACGTGTATACCCTTAGAGGTAATGACAAAGCCAAGAAATTTGCCACTAGAGACACCCAAGAATGACTTGGTGTGAATTATTTTGAGTTGACGTTGGCGCATTAGATTGAAGATAGTTCTCAAGTCTTGGATGTGATCTTCCTTTAGATGACTTTTGACAGCAATATCGTCAACGTAGCATTCGACAGTCTTGCGCAGATGATCTTAAAAGTTGGTACTCATGGCTCGTTGGTAAGTTGCACCAGCATTCTTGAGACCAAATGCAATTACGGTATAGCAATAGATTCCACGAGGAGTGCGGAAAGAAGTATGTTTTTCATCTCCAGGATTCATCCGAATCTGATTGTATTCGGAGAATCCATCCATGAAAGATATTCGCTCGAACCCACAGGTGTTGTCAATCATGGCGTCCGTGATAGGGAGAGGAAATTCATCTTTTGGACAGGCTTCATTAAGATTCCGAAAGTCGATGCAGACTCGAACTTTGTCGATTTTCTTCAGGACTGGAACGACATTAGCTACCCAATCTGGGTGTTGTTCTTCTCGGATAAAGCCACAAGCGATGAGCTTCTTGACTTCATCGTCGATTGCGTCCATCATTTCTGGCTTGAAGCATCGTTGTTGCTGTTTGACCAGTTTTGCATTAGACAGGATATTCAATTTGTGAGTAGCAACTTTGGGATCTAGGCCTGGCATGTCTTCATAGCTCCAGGCAAAGACATCAATGTATTCTTGAATAAGAAGAATTAATTCTTGCTTATCTGCCTCTGGAAGGTTCATGCTGATGAATATTGGACGAGGTGACCCGCTCTCTCCTACATCAATTTGAACTAATTGATCTTCGGTAGGAGGTTCCCTTTGTTTGAATCGGAGTTCCCATTGGGTATCCATTCGTTGAGCCCAAGGATCTGTTTCGGGATTTTCTTCAATATCCTCATCATAGCCTTCTGGAAGTTCAACGGAGACCATGTTAGAAGATACGATCAATCGATGAACTTGATTGATGCTGGTGTCAGAATCCTATGATCTGGAATTAGAAGAGTTAGAGCGCACCTCACTATCGGATTCGGAGGCTGCTGGGGATAATACCGGAGGTGAAGAATATCCGAGACCTCTTTTGGTCCTGCTATAGTACATCTCTGACTTTCCTTTCGGAAAAACCGTACGGGTAGGAGCTTTTCTACGCTTGCCGTAGTTGAGGCCATTCTTGAAGTCATAATCCATCTTTCGAATGATGTCTTTTGATTGTTGGCTGTAACGACGAAGTTGAAGATGCCCCGTATCGTTACTTTTGCTATCATCCGTATAACTGAATTTTTGTTCCGGTCCTTTACTAAAAAGTATTGGACTCTCGTCTCTCTTTCGAGAAGGGACAACAAAGTATGAATCATCTGGGTGTTCAAGTAAGACTTCTGTTTGAAGAGACTGTACAACTCCCATTGTAAATGACTGAAAGCTATCTAACATGTCCAAATAGCACTTAGCATGATAAATGACATCAGTATACTGGAAAGGAGATGCTTTTTCATTGATTTGTACATTTGTATTTACAACAGGACCTTTAGCCTTAGCAGGCTTGGTCAGATTGATTACAAGAGGGGGAGAAGAAGAACGTGGAGGAGGATTGGACTTGTTTCGACGGAGGTCAATAACAAGCGGCTCAGAAGATGTGAGCTCCCTTTTATCCTTGTTATGAGATAAATTACTAACAAGTGGATCAGAAGAGGTGAGCTGCCTTTTTTTCCTGTTACGACGTAAGTCGATAACAAGTGGCTCTGAAGAGGTGAGCTCCCTTTGATCTTGACCACCATCAGTTGGTTGCTTCTGGACTGGCAAGTGAATAGCCAGTGGTTTGGAGGATTGAGGACGAGAAACACGCCCTTTGACAGGTATGATGAGAGTGTCATTAGGCACTGTTTCTTGTTCTTCTTCAGTGTCCAGAGATAGTACTACTTTCATAAACTCATCCTTGTACATACGAGCATCGTTGCAGTATGCTTCGACACCTTTGAAAGGATAGAGATCGGCAACCTCCTTTTGAACCTCCCCATTGTCATCGACATATTTGAAATATTGATGGAGAGTCGAAGGAACAATGTTATGTTCATGCAGGAATGGTCTCCTCAACAGAGTATTGTAAGAACAACCATGTTTGTCAATGATATAGAAGGTCACCTTTGTACGGAGATTGCCTATTTGGAGTTTTAGGCGAATCTTGCCTAGAGGTTCACTTCTTCCCTGATTGAACCCAAGGATGGTGGTGATTGTACTGGAAAGACTATGCACTGGGATCTTCAATGCATCTAACATTGTCTTCGGCATAATGCTGAGAGCAGACCCTGGATCTGTTAGAATACGATCGACTTTCATTGAGTCGATATATCCTGTATAGTATAGAGGACGGTCATGCCTATTGTCTTCCATCAGCATGTCATCCTGTGTGAAGGTAATGTTTGGAATTAATTCCAACACACTATGACAATGGAGACAAGAGACTGGCTCTGCTTTTGGCTTCTTTAGAAGGGCTAGACAGGTTTCTGCCTGCATTAGAGCTTTACTCAGAGTTTCTCGAGTCTCTTTGGAGAGGCGCAAGAGCTCGAAAATTGACAGTCGGGCCGGTGTATTGGCTAATTGAGCCAAGATATCAAAGTTGTAAGGCTTTTCAAGTCCAGAAGGAGATGACTTCTTCAAAGGTTTGTCGAAGCAGACTTGTTGTTTGCCTTTGTCGGCTACCGTCGGCTTGGGAGGAGTGGGTTCTACAACCGGTGAGGAGGCAGCAGGAATATCCTTCGTGGAAACAGGTTGCACTGGAGCGGGCTCAGAAGAAGAAGCAGGATTCTCCTGAGGTTCGGAATAATCCTTTAGATAGGCTTTCTCTGATCTGGTGCCCAGCAGGATTTCCTCTTCAACTATGGGGTCAAAAGACACCATATTGCAGATCTTTGTTTTGCCCTTAGAACGTTCTTTCTTCTTGGAGGAAGAGGGAATTTTGAATTCCGAAGCAAGATCAGGGTGAATCCACATAATCTCGCCATTGTCAAGAGACAAGGGGACGAGACCTTCACTTCGTAGAGGAGGGAGATTCTCGATCTCAAGAGTAGCTTTGGGGATAGGGATGACACAATGTTGTACCTTCTGTGGAGGGAAGTTACCGAACTGAACTGAGACCATGTTTGTGGTAACCGTCTTCTCGTCTTGCTGCAGAGTGACAACACCAGCGTTGACTAGATCTTGAATTTTGCCTTTGAGCACATAACATGCTCGAGTGGGATGCCCAATGAACCTGTGATAGACACAATATTTGGGATGATCAGTCTTACCGACCTCATCAGGCTTCTTCGGGTCTAGGAGTTGGAGCTTATTGCTTTTGATCAAGCAATCAAAGATGCTCACGGTGTCATTCTCATCAAAGGAGTACTCTACTTTCGGACGAGGTTCCCTTGGTGGAGGTACAGAAGGAGCAGAAGTAGACGTAGGTGGAGCTACGTTGACTGCCAGAGATTCTTTGTTCTTCAAGTTGATATTCAAAGTCTCTTTTTCCTTGCGGTTGTTCTGGCGATTACCACCACCCGATGTCTGATGTTCATTCCGGTCGGGGTTAGACATGTGTACCCCTAGCTGCTTGAATTTGTCAGCACTAACTTCAGCTGCTTTAGTGTTGACAATGAAGGATGGCCAGTCTTGGAACTGAGTTGACCCCGTCCACATGTTGATGATAGGTAAAAGATTTGTCTTGCAGGTGTCAATAGTCACAGCGGCCGGAGTTCTAGGAGGCATTTTTAAAGCTTCTCGGCGGAAACTTTCAATGAAACTCTCAGCGATTTCATTATGTCTTTGTTTGATTTTATTAAGGGCTGACATGGTCATGTCGTTGATCCCCTCATAGAATCGTTCCAAGAAGATTTGTTTTAGACCTGAGAAAGAGGTGATACAGCCATCGGACAAGCTTCTGTACCAATCATATGCTACGCCGGCTAAACAGCCGACAAATATCCTGGTAAGAAGAGCGTCATTTGGCTGAAGTTGGACAGTCATTACCTCAAAGTGGTTAATGAACTGACTAGGAGAAGTGCTGCCATCAAACAACGAGATTGTTGAAATCTTGTACTTAGGAGGAAATGGGACTTCCTTCCATTCAACTGGGTAGGGTTGTTTGATTCCCAACCTCTGTAAGTTGTCCTTCTCTTTGAAGGCCTCGAATTGAGTGTACAGGAGTTTGACAGCTTCATTAGCATCCTCCAATGATGTAGAAGGAGCAGGCTGAATCAGAGTGTTAGGGAAAGGAACAGCGTGGTAAGTACTACCCCCAGCACCTGACTGACTGGGTGTAGGTTGAATCTGTACAGGAGGTACTTGAGGAGATCCTACCTCCAGCCCTACATTGACAGGCACCGACGATGCTATGATCTCAGGATTTACAGCAGGTACAGTCGGTGGTACTGTATGTTGGGCCACAATGATAGAATGCATACTTGTAACCATTTCGGCCATGGTCTTCAACTTATCTTCTAGTACAGCTATTCGCTATTCTTGACTAGCTGAACTGGAAGCATCTGGATCTTCAGTGACAACATAAGCTGTCACTTCTCTAGGTACAGTGGAGGACACTGTCTGTTCAAAACTTTTGCTGTATGCATCATAGTCGGAGAAAGAATCATCTCCTGAGTGAGAAAGAGGGAGATGATCGGAAGGATCTTGAAGATTCCTTTGACCGATTGTATCTCGGCTTCGGGACCTGGTATGTCGAAATACTCCTTCAGAAGATTCTTGGAGTAGATCTAAATACCGCTGGCTGGGCTTGCGAGGCTTGCCATGCTTGGAGCACTTCCTACCCCCAGTGTCTCGAGAGGTCATGTTAACGGAAGCGTACAACACTTCGTCTTCATCTTCTGATATTGGTTCAGAGTTTGTAAAGTTCAGACGATCGAAGACAGATCGTTTTGTTGTCTGACAAAAACACTTGATGACAACCTTGTGATTACAATGGTGTCCAAGTGGTTGAATTGGAGGTGTTGAGATGTTGTCCCGTTTTTGTTTAAGGTGTTCTCGGAGATCAGGAACGATGACGGGACGAAAAGAAGTCTGAGGGATATATTCTTTGACAACATTCGGAACATGGTTCCGGTTCTTCAAATGTTTTGTCCCATGTGTGTACAGGGAAGTACTCATTTCATTAGCATAGGTGTCAGGATTTTTGATCCTGGAAGTTTACCTCTGATGTTGGTTGGTCTTCGGCATTGGCTGTTTGCGTTTCGCCGAAGTCGGTCTATTAAGATAAGTCCTTAGATCAGCAAATTCACCCCCAGGGGTTTCTGTCTGAGACACCACAATTTTTCATGTTTTGAGCGGGATATCCTGAGAGTTGGGAGATCTTGGAATTCCGCTACCGGAGTAGGCAGAATACCTCTTTGATCAGTGCACTTCCCTTTGGCAAGGAGGGAAAAACTCTTGTTTGAGAGAGTTCTTGTACTGACTGGTGCCGAGGCACGTTCAGATTGATCTTCTACGGTAAAAATTGAGGAAGACTGAGAAAAGACCAAAGGGCCTTTTTCTTTGTTTTGTGAAGAAGGGTTAGCTAAAGAGCGTTTCCCTCTGTTGTCTTCCAAGTCGTGGGACGAAGAAGTTTGAGAAAAGACCAACGGGCCTTTTTCTTTGTTCTGAGGAGGACGAGGAACAGTCAACAGACTACCCCCAGTAGATTGTGCTGGAGCAACAGGGTGCTTGGAAAGAGGAGCAAAATTTTTCCCTTTGCTGTGAGAAGAAGGGAGATTAGCCAAAGGGCTGTCTCTCTTAGACTGCGCTGTAGTGCCCCGTCCCGCAAAGTCAATCGAAGGAATCGAAACGCCGACGGCGTTCGGCCTTAGCCTTGCAACGGCTTGCTCGGAGACATCGCTCAGGTGGGGTAGTTTCGGTGAACTCTTCTCATCTTTGCCTTCACATAATAAATCGTGTTTTCAACTTGCACAAGTTAGGCTTGATAAATAAAAGCTACGCATCCACATAGCTAAGGGAATAATCCCGACGGTTTGAATCGAGTTAGAACATGGAAAACGTCCCACGGTCGGCTTAGAGTTGGTGCACAGCGTGCTTTGAAAATGACACTCGGTCCTTCGTCCCGTGGCTTGGGAGAAGGAAAGTTGGTCTTCGGTGCAAAAGCTGAGAGTTAGCCTAAGTCATAGGCGTCACCGCACAAATGCTTGTTAAAGCATGCACGGTCCTGTCCCGCAAGGCTTGGCATAGCCTTTGCTCGTCCCTTGGGTTAAGTTGTAGGCTTGAGTGAGTTAGGCAAAAGTTATGCCGGTCGACCTAAGTTATTCTATGTGTTGTCCCGCTCATTCTGCGGTTGTCAAGATAAATAGTCCCACGACCCCAAGGCCCGTCATATGAAGTATGACTTGGGCGACAGCGTTGCGTCGAACACGAGTCGGTTTAGAGGCACGAGCCACGGTTGGTTCAGTGGAAAGTTAGCCACGGTCGGTCGATACTTAAGGAAACACGTTATATTCAAGTTAAGTTGGAAGGCTATGCAGTAGCCGTTCCCTGAGTTCAAAGAATATTAAGTCTAAGCGATGGTTAGTCGCCGAGAGAAAAATATGTCGGGACTGTGGTTCAGTCGCCGAGGCAACCCTGGTTTGGGCTCTGCGAATGAAGTGTGAAAAGTAGAAAGAGTAAAACAAAGGAACGGTGATAATAATAATAAGACCTTGCATTACGTTAAGTCTAGAAGTTAGCGTAGGCGCGTGGTCATGGACGACTTGTCGACAAGAGTTGGTTTCTTCGAGCGGCACCCCGGGGCCACGGGACCGACTCGGCCTAGGAAGAAACTGGTTGTAGCCGAGCTGGGTAATAGGCAACGCTGGTTAGGCGATCGGTAAGACGGAGACTTGTATCGGGGCTCGCTACTTGCGTTGCAAGGGTCCCGTACTACCAGGCTACGTCCAATATGGCTGGATAGGCCAGTGACCATTCATATAGATGTGTCGGCACGGGCGGCAATCCGCGTAGGTGCCTTTGGATTGAGTTGAATATGTATGAGTTAAAAAGACACAATGTCTGAGCCTAAGATTTGGCTACAGCGAAGGCGACGTGCTTCGGCACGAGATGTGGCGTCGACTGTTAAGTTGCGAGTTAAGTCAAAAAGGGCCGTAGGGCATGTTGTGTGAAGTTACGTTGAGTTATGAGGCACGGTCGCGTTGTCAAAACACAAGTGTATGCGAGACTAAGCAAGGAGGCACTGCCTGGAGATATTGAAGCACGAATCGAGTATGACACGACCGAGTCATTACGTCCCAGAGTTTGGCACGAAAGACAAGTATAAGTCGGTGCGTCGGCAATACAAGTACGAGAAAGGACTAGAGGCAAGGAAATAGAGTCTGTTGCGTAGTGCGTCTCTGATTTTGGCCGTAAGGCAAACACGACCTGATAGGTTAACATTGTTGGCACGAGGAGTGGTCTAGAGTCAAAGTATGAGTTAACGTTGACATTACAAGCACGGGATGGTTCTGATACACAAGTTGCGCTAAGGCGCCGGTCCTAAAACTGATCCTAAGGCAAGACTAGAAAGACAATCGAAAGGGTTTAAGCTGCACAAAGTAAATGAACGTGTAGGTTTTGTATGGGTGGGCGAGAAGCTCACTCCACCAGTACAGTGGTACTGACACCCACACAGTGTTCCATGTGCAGGTACAGGTAGAAGCTCGTGGCGCGGAGCTCGCTTGGATGCGTCGAGGCACGGAGTTCCTTGGCGAGTCGAAGCGTGCGGCCGCATGAACTAAAGACTTATACAGGACATAATGTATGGACATCGCCTTCCGAAGCTTCCGCTGGATTCAAGTATTTTATCGAGAGATGAGAGAGAGCAGAGTGACTTGTAAATGAGAGAAAAGGGAGCACGAGAGACATTGTAATTTGGCCTTGCGCCCACAAATGTAATCTTGTATTCAATATCAATAAAAGAGATTCTTTTGAATGACTTGTGTTCATGTGTTCTTCTTTAATTCCGCTGCTATAAATCAATGTCTCTGCACGGGACTTCTGTGCGACGACCCCGTCGCAGCCGCTGTAATCGGCCGTTATGGAACCCGCCTTGTACGAGCGCAATCTAGGCTCGTGCGGCATCACGCCTTAGCGAGGACGATCGCTCCTACGGGAGCGGGGCGTGACATAGTGGTATCAGAGCACGGCTTTACGTCCTTGGACCGTCGATTGAATTCTTTAACTTCGATGTTTTTGCAAAGCTCTGTTGCTTCCGCAAGTTGTTATCGTTGGTGCGCTCTCTCTCAAATGTCCCTCGGCATGTCCATACAATAAGTCTAAATATTTTCGAAAGCTCGTACAAGCGTTCAATCTAACGCATCGGTAGGCCGTTGCCAAATGCATCGGTAGGGCCTTTGTGCCGAATGTTACAAACTTGACTCGATAGAAAACATGTACTAATGTTCGCAAAGTCGCACGTATGCCCGAATAGTCCTACGTCGACCTTAGCAAGTCGCGTGCGTGCCTAATTAGTCCGACGTCGACCCTAGCAATTGAGCATGCAAACTCGGGATATAGTCCGCACAGGATGGCTATGCACACGGCCTTTTGGCTAAGTTGTGTTTCGCGTCGCGCACCTCGACCCTTGGTGCAAATGAGTCGCGAGCGATATCAAGTATCGCTTGGTTGGGAAAGAAGATATACTTAGAGTGTCTATCGATAGGAACGCTATCGGACTAACGCTTAGGCGTACACGGAAGATTGATTTGGATTTCGAGGAAATTGTGCGAACGACTTAGTGTGTGCGTCGATACGACGCGAGCGACTACGCTAGCGATTCGTCAAACGAATCTGAAGGATGTCTTAGCGAATGACGCGAATGTGATTGAGGACTAAATCGTATGGCTCGAATCCGAGTGGTGTATGGTTTGTCTTGGAAATTGTTCGAGTAAATATTGAGGATTACGAGTATGTCGGCGAGGCGATGCGATCGCACAAAGCCTTAGAACGTGTCACGCTTAGTTGGTCGTGACTTCGAATGTCCCAAACGAGCATCTCGTTCGAACAACTTGTGAATGAGCAACGCGAATTAGAAAATAATTTGGAACGATGAATGAAAATGATTGGTCTTGATCGAGGAAACTTAGAGGATCGTGCGTACGATATTGGATTGATACAAACGAAATATGACTTGAGTTTTGAACAACGATCTTGAAACGAGCTTGAGGAATAGCGATCGAACTTGATCTTGAATATCGAGAAAATTATGGAATATCCAACTCGGACAATAGCATTAGTCGCACGACTCGAAATTGGTTGCAAAGGAAGATCGTCAGGTTACGCATGTCGTTGATGGTATTGAGGCGTATCAAAGATCGATATGCGATAACTCGGGGGCACTCTGACTTGGCGAATGACGGTCGTGCAAATGTCATTGTTCCGTTGGACGCTATACTTGAAATGTTAAAAATATGTCGAAGAGAAGATAGACTTGGCTCGAGGATTTTCTAAGTTGAATCAATGACGATCGAACTTGGCTCGGATAAAAACTGGAATATTTGGATTTGCTTCGTCGACAACCACAACGTTGATGTTCTTGTCCTATGCGAGTGCTACTCAAGCCTCGCACATACGTCACGCCGATTAGGGCGATCACTCTGCGTGAGCGCTGGTATGGTGATTCATACAGCGGGAGTGGTCGAACTTGTACGGTGCGACAATTTGTGCTTCGATTTGTGGTTTGACGCGAAGGTGACTCGAGAATGGATTTGTGTGCTTGAAGAATCGAACTTGAGGATTGAGTAGGTCCAATCCGCGTATCGAAAATGAGTTAGTCTAAACTCAAACAAGAGTTACGCCCCGATGAGAATGATTATTCTGCGGGTGCGTTGCATGGTGATTCATGAACCACCGTGGATAATCGGACTCGCGTGAGATTGGGGCACAACGTATTGTCGAGCTAGATGACCTCGTGATCGAATACATGAATTGGTTAGAATTGGTGATTTGAATGAATTCGAATACGCGCAACGAATACGCTGAGGCGAATAGGTGATCGTGCTTGATGTTTAGAAATCTGAGTGACGCGAGCTTGGGTAGAAAATCCCGTACTACCGACTTTGGTTTGACCCTAGGATTGGGGTCAGTATTGGCATTATTGTTGGGGAACTATGATTCCAATCCTGACATTGACTTAGCCTCGTAAAGATTAGCCTAGCGGTTAGGCGAGACGCCCTGTTTCAAGTGTTAGCAATCGGAATGATTGATCTGAGGATTGGCATGGATGGATGGCATGGATCACGAATATAGGAAACCCTGCTCACGAGACTCGGCTGACATGCATATATTTCAGGGACGCCTGGGTATGTGCACGATGCGACTCGAGTGAGAATGACAAATTCTTTATCATGCGGCTTGGTTGAATACATGTATTTTGGGGACGCTTGGAATGCGTACACGATCCAGCCAAGTGATACGACGAGTTCAAGCAAGGCTTGAAAGATGGGAGTGTGTCGAGATTTTGAAACCGTGTTAAAGGAAAGATTGATAGTCGTGCGAGCGTGGCTCGCAATCGAAGAAACGCGTAGGCAGTGTGCGTACGATTAAGTCTTGGCCATAGAAATGATAGGATGACTTGCCTTCAGGAAAGTCTCGAGGACGAGATTTGTTCTGAGTGGTGTATGATGTAGTGCCCCGTCCCGCAAAGTCAATCGGAGGAATCGAAACGCCGACGGCGTTCGGCCTTAGCCTTGCAACGGCTTGCTCGGAGACATCGCTCAGGTGGGGTAGTTTCGGTGAACTCTCCTCATCTTTGCCTTCACATAATAAATCATATTTTCAACTTGCACAAGTTAGGCTTGATAAATAAAAGCTACGCATCCACATAGCTAAGGGAATAATCCCGACGGTTTGAATCGAGTTAGAACATGGAAAACGTCCCACGGTCGGCTTAGAGTTGGTGCACAGCGTGCTTTGAAAATGACACTCGGTCCTTCGTCCCGTGGCTTGGGAGAAGGAAAGTTGGTCTTCGGTGCAAAAGCTGAGAGTTAGCCTAAGTCATAGGCGTCACCGCACAAATGCTTGTTAAAGCATGCACGGTCTTGTCCCGCAAGGCTTGGCATAGCCTTTGCTCGTCCCTTGGGTTAAGTTGTAGGCTTGAGTGAGTTAGGCAAAAGTTATGCCGGTCGACCTAAGTTATTCTATGTGTTGTCCCGCTCATTCTGCGGTTGTCAAGATAAATAGTCCCACGACCCCAAGGCCCGTCATATGAAGTATGACTTGGGCGACAGCGTTGCGTCGAACACGAGTCGGTTTAGAGGCACGAGCCACGGTTGGTTCAGTGGAAAGTTAGCCACGGTCGGTCGATACTTAAGGAAACACGTTATATTCAAGTTAAGTTGGAAGGCTATGCAGTAGCCGTTCCCTGAGTTCAAAGAATATTAAGTCTAAGCGATGGTTAGTCGCCGAGAGAAAAATATGTCGGGACTGTGGTTCAGTCGCCGAGGCAACCCTGGTTTGGGCTCTGCGAATGAAGTGTAAAAAGTAGAAAGAGTAAAACAAAGGAACGGTGATAATAATAATAAGACCTTGCATTACGTTAAGTCTAGAAGTTAGCGTAGGCGCGTGGTCATGGACGACTTGTCGACAAGAGTTGGTTTCTTCGAGCGGCACCCCGGGGCCACGGGACCGACTCGGCCTAGAAAGAAACTGGTTGTAGCCGAGCTGGGTAATAGGCAACGCTGGTTAGGCGATCGGTAAGACGGGGACTTGCATCGGGGCTCGCTACTTGCGTTGCAAGGGTCCCGTACTACCAGGCTACGTCCAATATGGCTGGATAGGCCAGTGACCATTCATATAGATGTGTCGGCACGGGCGGCAATCCGCGTAGGTGCCTTTGGATTGAGTTGAATATGTATGAGTTAAAAAGACACAATGTCTGAGCCTAAGATTTGGCTACAGCGAAGGCGACGTGCTTCGGCACGAGATGTGGCGTCGACTGTTAAGTTGCGAGTTAAGTCAAAAAGGGCCGTAGGGCATGTTGTGTGAAGTTACGTTGAGTTATGAGGCACGGTCGCGTTGTCAAAACACAAGTGTATGCGAGACTAAGCAAGGAGGCACTGCCTCGGAGATATTGAAGCACGAATCGAGTATGACACGACCGAGTCATTACGTCCCAGAGTTTGGCACGAAAGACAAGTATAAGTCGGTGCGTCGGCAATACAAGTACGAGAAAGGACTAGAGGCAAGGAAATAGAGTCTGTTGCGTAGTGCGTCTCTGATTTTGGCCGTAAGGCAAACACGACCTGATAGGTTAACATTGTTGGCACGAGGAGTGGTCTAGAGTCAAAGTATGAGTTAACGTTGACATTACAAGCACGGGATGGTTCTGATACACAAGTTGCGCTAAGGCGCCGGTCCTAAAACTGATCCTAAGACAAGACTAGAAAGACAATCGAAAGGGTTTAAGCTGCACAAAGTAAATGAACGTGTAGGTTTTGTATGGGTGGGCGAGAAGCTCACTCCACCAGTACAGTGGTACTGACACCCACACAGTGTTCCATGTGCAGGCACAGGTAGAAGCTCGTGGCGCGGAGCTCGCTTGGATGCGTCGAGGCACGGAGTTCCTTGGCGAGTCGAAGCGTGCGGCCGCATGAACTGAAGACTTATACAGGACATAATGTATGGACATCGCCTTCCGAAGCTTCCGCTGGATTCAAGTATTGTATCGAGAGATGAGAGAGAGCAGAGTGACTTGTAAATGAGAGAAAAGGGAGCACGAGAGACATTGTAATTTGGCCTTGCGCCCACAAATATAATCTTGTATTCAATATCAATAAAAGAGATTCTTTTGAATGACTTGTGTTCATGTGTTCTTCTTTAATTTCGCTGCTATAAATCAATGTCTCTGTACGGGACTTCTGTGCGACGACCCCGTCGCAGCCGCTGTAATCGGCCGTTATGGAACCCGCCTTGCACGAGCGCAATCTAGGCTCGTGCGGCATCACGCCTTAGCGAGGACGATCGCTCCTACGGGAGCGGGGCGTGACATGCGCTGGCATAGTTTGCGCAGGAGTTGAAGTGGCAGTAGGTGCATTGGCTGGTTGCGCATGAGGCACTCTGACAGATGGTCTTCTGGTCACAGTCACAACAGATTGTACAGAAGGAGTCTTGACTTCAGAGTGCTTGAGTTGTATTCTGGTTGCTGGAGTGGTGGACTGCGCAGGCAGAGTTACAGCCAACTGCGCCAGGGGAAGAGGAGTCTTGCACTTCGCCAGAGCAGCATAGGAAGTGGTTTGTGTACTGGCAAGGGGAGCAGCATACTACGCATGGGCAGTAGCAGCAGACTGCACAACAGTCTTGGGAGCAGAGACAGCAGACTGCACAGCAGAGACCGCAGGCTGCGCAGAGGGTTGTGCAGAGGACTTTGGAGTCCACACTGAACAGACTTTGCTCTTGGCAGAAGTCGCAGTACGACGAGTAGTCCCGGAGTTGATTATCGCCTCGTAGGCCGTCTGGTTGACCTTTACAACCAGCATCTTCTACGTCTTTCCGATAGACGCAACGTCACATTGAGTTGTCACTTCCTCGTCGGAGGAGAAAGTTGTCCCCAGCAGAGTCGCCATTTTGTTTGCAAAAATAAAAGTTTTCTTTATTTCACAAACTTTGTAAGAAGATTACAATTGAATTCTGGGAAAGTACAACTATAGGAATCCGATCTGAAGACGATCGCTTTATCTCTTGGACGATGTGAACTTTGAAGACGGTAGCCTCTGAAGAATGCAGCAGCACTTTGGCAAGAACTCCTGATCTCTGGTGATGACTTGAATGATCTCTGATCTGATTTGGCCTTGATAATGAAGACTTTGAAACTCTATTTATAGAATTCTGAAAATAACTAATTTTTAGTTATTCTGAATTGTGCAGGACGGATTGCGCAAACATTGGACTGCGCAAGCAGCGAACTGCGCTGGCAGTTACTCGATCGTGGACCAACTGTATGAGACGCGTGGCATTGTTTGATTGAAATGCGCTTGGTCGTGTACAGACGGTTGCCACATGGTGAGTAATTGATGGCGTGTAGGCCACGTGTAAATTGTCAATTGTCTTGATGGAGTGCGCCACATGAACTGCGCTGGCTTCAGACTGCGCTAGATTGAATTGCGCTGTAGAGAGTCTGGCAGATTGCGCTTCGATTGGGCTGGTAGCTTGCGCTGCATGTACAGCTGTCCTCGGGCGCTGTGCTGCACGAGAAACGAACAGTTTCCTCGTTCTTCGGGCTGTCAGCTGTCAGAAGATCTAATTTTTTGTCAGATAATGATGACGAGGCCACGTTAGCTTGCGCGCTTGGATGTATGCACAGTTCAGCTTGCGCACTTGAATTGTTGCGCAATCTGTTTCCTGTGCAGTTCACTTAAAGGATGTACAACTTGATTTTCTTTGCTCTTTTGATGGGTGTAACTTGATTTTTAGGACCTACATAAGTAACTACGGAACTAGGCTATGTGAATAACTTATGAATGGATCGCATGGAATATAAGTACGAGTAGTCTAAGCCGATCGGCGTCGTACATCAATACGGATGTGTTGGAGCATAATGCCGTCGGAACTTGAGACAGAGATTATGGATTATGTTTATGGAACACGAGATGGGTTGAAATGTATGACTTGTATGCTATGGTGCCTATTGCATGGTCAATGGACTCGGATTGCCCGTGCACGGGTGTGGCTTCCCTCGGATGGTTACGATCGGGGCACCGGGACCGTTCGGCCTAGGAGGGAATTATGTATGGTATTTATGGTGCACATCATTCAGACAGGTTACGACCGTCCAGTGTTGTGATAAGCTATGATATCAGTAAGTTTGGGATCCTTCGGATATTGGGCTAGCAACCCGTATCGAAGCGATCATAGGCTTACACATAAGAGACGCCAAGTCCATTATGGTGCGAAACACCGTGACCTTCATATAGATAGGGCCGGTGGGCTAAGATTTGAGTTGGGTGCAGGCACAGGGCCAGCTGCCCTTATGCATATGGCTATGTTTATGATTGGTTGCGTGAATAGTATGATTTCTTATGTTAAGTTTGAAGCATTGCAGGCTAGGCAAAAAGGGACGGAGAGGAGCACGCACTATATTTATATTCATATTATGGCTAACTGTATCTGCCGCAGGGACATGGCATCGGACACATTTATGATAAGTTGCTATGCATGAATATTGCCATAAAACTGATCCTAAGGCTAAATAGAAAGATCACAAATTAAGATGCATGTTTTAATAAATATATTTAGTGTTTGGTTTGGGTGCGAGCGGGTCTTGATCAGTGTGAAGCGAGGACGAAAGCACTAATCCCCTACTAGTTTGTGTGCAGGCTCAGGTTATGATCGACTCGGGGCGGAGCTTGGCTTGGACGCGCCGAGGCATGGAGTCCTTAGCGTTTCAAGGGAAGCACCGCATATGCGTTCGAACTTGCAACATGGAGATGTTCGGCCGAAGACTACTTGTTGGCTATAAAGAGACATAATGTATGGAATAATATAATCCTTTGTGAGCTAGAGAGATCACGAGCGTTATAGCCAATTGGCATATATGTTGGGCTATTCAGAACCTTTGTAATCTTCAGTTTGTTATCAATAAAAGAGATTCTTATGTTATACTTTGTTTCCTTCTGCTGCTTATGTTATCAATTTGAGATAAATACTATGTGAACCTGTTATCTTGCCTTGCACGAGCGCAACCCCAGGCTCGTGCGGCACCACGCCCCAGCGAGGACGATGATTCGGGCGAAATCTAGCGAGGACGAGCGATTTCCCGGATCGGGGCATGACAAGTTGGTATCAGAGCGGTTCCATCCTTTGGACCGTGCATGAATCTCTTTGACCCTCAGTTGCTTCGCTATCGAATTCAGTTGACTCTAAGTTATTTTTGCAACCGCATGGCTCATGGATCTGCTCGACGCTATATTGGATGTTCTATACAATAAGTCTATATTAAGTACGTACATCCGCCACAAGTATGTCGAGACTATCATGCTATCTCCGAGTGCTATCGGAGAATATTGGTTGCACGAAGTGCAACGAGTTATGGAATGTTGGTCGCACGAAGTGCAACGAATATGGTGATGTTGGTTGCACGAAGTGCAATGATATACGTATTGTTGATCGCACGAAATGCGAGAAGTTATGTGTTGTTGGTCGCACGAAGTGCGAGAAGATATGTGTTGTTGGTTGCACGAAGTGCAACGAGTCGATATGTGAGGCGATGCGAGTTATGTTGCTATACGAACGATTATGTATTATTGGTTACACGGAGTGCAGCAAGTCGTTAATCGTTCGTTGCATTAGCGCAACGAGTCAACATGGTAGGATACATGTTGTTTGGCTATGCGGATGGATAGCGATATGTTAAACGAGATTGAGTAAAGACCTTAAGTATCGAGAATGATTTGTTGCACGAGTTGCAACGAGGGAGATTAGAAGATCGCGGATGCGATAGTAACGAGTCGAGTTGGTCGCTAAGTCGAGTTGAGTAGGCGAACATGTATGTTGGCCGAATGTCACGTTGAGCTTCAAATAAGCGAATGTTGTGTGTGTGATCGATATGATTGCCAAGGTACAGTTAGATAAAATGTATTTCAAACTTGAGCGAACGATAGGGAATGTTGGTCTAGTTGTTGTGCCAACTCGAGTAAGAAGAACGCTAGAGCTGGGATCGGAAAGATCACCACGGGATAGTTAACTTGAAATAGATGTCGGACCTATGCGAAGTGTGATGTCGAGTAATGACTTGATTTTGAGTGGTATATACAATACCAATTATACGATCAGTATAGCGAAGCAGTGTATTGAGAACGATAGGCTCGATTTCTGAGTGGTATATGCAATACCACTTAGCGATAGTTATGTTAAGCCGTTTGGTGACTTGCGATATATTTCGTCGAGACGATTATCACTACAACAAAAAGACCTATTAATGACGCTTGATAAGTGGATTTTATGACGGCTGATAAAGAAGCGTCATCAAAGTTCAGCAAGACTCCATTCTATGACGGTGTCCAGTATAAACGTTATTGATAGTCTTTCAGTCATACGAGCGTCATGAAAAAAAGTACCAAAATTTAAGTCAAAACCTCCGCTCCCCCGCACTTCTCCCGCACTTAAGAAAAAGCCTAGCCTTCATTCTCTCTTTCTCTTTCTCCTTCTCCTTCTCCCCCGCTGCCCAACTCCCCAACTCGCCGAGAGATGATGGATTTGAAGACTCTCGTCACTCGCACGCTCGAGAAGAATGGCGTACTTCCAAAATTAGGGTTTGTTCCTCTCTCACATTTTTCTCAAATTAGGGTTTCTCTTCGAAAATTTGGTTTTTCTGATCGATGTATTCCTATGGGAGAATCTATATACTAGGGTTTCTTCCGGATCCCTCCGTAGCTCCGGTACCGCAGGGGCAGCTGAAGCTAAGCTCGACGAGCTCCGTGGCCTCCTCGGCAAGCCGGCGGGCGACCCGCTCAAGATCGTCGACATCGACGCGGGCGCCTGGGGCAGCGTCTTCGCCGCCCTCCTGCAGGATGGCTACGGCCGGTTCTGCGACAAGATCCAGGTACGTGTGTGGCGCCGGCCGGGTCCCATGTTTCCCTTTGTGTCCCAATTTTTAATTCATTAGAGAGGGAAGGGTTCAGGCTCAGATGGTCATAGGGGCTTCCACCTCCCTATTCTAATCAGTTTGGGTTGAGGGAGTGCAATATGCACTAGATTGAGCATGTTCAAGCCACACCAGGGGCTCCCTGTAGCAGGGAAATGCCCAGGTGTGCAGGCCAATGCAAGGGGGCAGCCAGGCTTGCTGTGCACAGCTTATATTGGCCAGGGTGTTAGCAAGTTTCAAATGTCAAGTATGAACTGATACTTAATATCAGTTGGTTGGGATTTGAATGAGCATCATGGCATAAGCTAAGGGGGGTGAGATGTTTGAATCATTTTCTTCCATTCTGCTAGGTTAAGGGCCATGTCCTATGTAATTCTATAACATTACCAAAAACCATATCCTTAGTTACAACCTCAATCCAAGTTTATTTGTTTAGGACTTCTTTGACAAATATTTTATCGCTCTTTCTCTTCCTAAATAGGTCATGCTATTGTTCTATCTTGCACATTTCCAAGTCACATGAGATGCTTTTATCTCATCTTATCCTCAATTGAACCTTCTGTTAAAATTGGGTTGCTTTAGGAGGTGAGCATGGTGATCAAAGATGTAAGTCAAGTGGAATGCTAGTACTCATGCATAACCTGTGAGGAAAGATATATGGTTTAAAAATGCACATGGTCATGATTCCAGTGCCTCACATTTTTCTGTGATCTTCAATGGAGGATTAAGATTGCCTTTGAAATTCATCTCCTATGAATTGAACTAGAATTATGATGAAGTCCAGTTATTGTTCTGCATACTTTGCCGACGATAAACTCACTATAGTACAGTTCTGCAATAGGCTATCGGCATAAGGTGCATACTTATTTAGTGTGATGGGAATTTCCACTACACACTGCACTACTTCACATGAAAACTTGAATTTTTTTTGCTGGCATTAGTAGGTCCTGTGAGCAGGTACATCCAGAATCCTCACCAACCACAAGAGCTAATTAAAAAAATGGTTCCTTTTCAAAGAAAAATAAAAAATATTAAAAACAAACATCTTAAGATTGGAATTTTCCTATATGCAGTGGTAACAACAACGATAAGACATCCTCGAGGGTGAGAAATTAATGAACTTCATTGATATGCTTCGACTTCAGGTATAGTGGAGGTCCAGTATTGCCGCAAAAAGCAATTAATTCAGGCTTTTCTCAAACCGACTTAGCCATTGAAGTTTATCCTCTACGCCTTCGGCTACTGCTGACACCCAAGAAAGATCGAGCAATTGTTAGAATAAGCAAGAAGGTATATTTTAATATTTTACTTTGCATTGTCATTCATCTGCTATCCTTCATTTGTTTCCTTCCATTAATGCTTTTAATGTACTTCAGTATCATCATACATATCAATGTTGGACATTGAAGTTAAGCTAATAGTTGTCATTGAGGGTCTATTTTTTAAAAAAAACTTATTGTGGGTCTTTAGCTGAATGCATACATGTTTGCCCCTTTGGAAATAAAATTATTACCTACAGTATCAGTAGTTATGATAAGGATATACTTTTAGTTGTATGTAAGATGTCCAACTACCAATTTGTGCAGAAAACAGTTGGAGAACTTCATAGGAAGGCTTGTGAAGTTTTTGATTTGATCTTGGATCAAGTAAGACTTTGTTTCTGTTCTTTAATTTTCTTTTGAAGCATTCCTCTATTGAATTCCCCTCCCTCTCTCTCTCTCTCTCTCTCTCTCTCTCTCTCTCTCTCTCTCTCTCTCTTGCAGGTTTTCATTTGGGATTACTATAACCATCATAAGCATGCTTTAATGAATGACATGGAGAGAACCCTTGATGATGCAGATATACAGAGATGGATTAGGATGTGAGTATGAGGTCTAAACTGCTCTAGTTTATTTAACCTTTCTGTCTTAGGGTGTGTTTGGTTGCAAAAATGCAAACTAAAAGCGGAAAAATGCCCATTTTGTTTCACTTTTGTTGTTCGGTTGCAAGTAAGTGGAATATGATGTAAAGTGTGTGTGTTGGATGGTGGTTAAATAGAGGAACATCAAACAACTCCAGTTTCGGATTGGAGTATCGATGTTGGAATCTTAACGACATACTCTAACATAGTCAATATTTTACAAAACTGAATCATAGTCAATTTCGACATCGTTCGGTTGACGAACATTCAGTTCTAGTGTTCAGTGAAGTGGATTAGTGAAGAGTAGGCAGTGGAGTCCTATTAAGGACTGTCACTTGACAGAAACTTCAGTAGAGTGCCCAGGTCGGGTGGGAAACTTAAACCCTATTTCACTTGATTTATTAGTCAGTAAGGACTGAACATGTGAGGGTTAAGTGAGATGTAAAGTGGTGTACCAGTAAGGACTTGGAGTAGCCTTGTCTAGCCATAGGCCTATGATCAATGAGTTTTAATGTGTCTATACATGTATGTCAGATGTGTGTATGAGTGTCTTATGAAGAGAGAAGAGTATGGCTTGTGCTTGTAGGTGTGTGGCTCATATGTGGCATCCTATATGAGCTATATGTGGGTGTCTAGTGCTAACAAGTGTAGAAGAGAGAGTACCTTGATTTAGTAGGGAATGAACAATGACATATAGCTTATGTACGCATGTAGGTTCACCAAGTCAAGGGAGTTAACATGTGCAACAGTATTTGTATCAGAGTTGTGTGTGATGTAAATAGTAGGAGGTATCAAAAATAGGAGAGAGAGGGATGTGAAAGAGTGCCTTGCATATGCATCACTATTTGGATTTAATATATCAGCCTTTTGATACATTGTATCAGTTCCTTAGGATATAAAATCGATGAGGAAGACAGGCCATTGTCTCTGCACTTGGCCTGTGCATACCTGGTCCACCTAGGTCAGGTAGCTGTAGGGAAGGGGCACTCTTCCTTATGCAGGAGTGGCAGAGGCCTGGGCATGGTCCTAGGATATGTGGACAGTGCCCTTTAACAGCAGGGGATTGACTCCCTTAGCTGCGAAATACAACCTGGCTACTTGCAGGCAGGTATGGGGCCTACACAAAGCTCCACAAATTTGGGGAATAAGAATTTGATCCTTTAAGTAGTAAAACAAAAAATCTAGCAGTCAAAAGAATTCACAAGGTGCATGAGAATATAACTGACCAAAAAAAAGGCAGGAAAGGAATTTTACTCGTTGAAGAAATTCCTCTTCTGGAACAATCTTGCATAACATTTTATCATATCTTGATGTTCGTCGGGTGAAATACAGGATGAGAGCCAAGGCAGGAATGTCACCATCATGTTCGCAGGGATGCTACACAAAAATTGCCAAACCAAATTAGCCTGCTCGTTCAGTAATTTGGACTCAGCATTATTATTTATTTATCATTATTTTATGTTCAAGGACTCCACTGTAGCTTTGGAGTTGTCTTTTTATACTTCTGAACTTAATATATTTATAAACTCTCTTGCAATTTGCAGAATTTACAGGTTAAAGCTTCACCGCCTGCTCAGACCACTTCTCTACACACTGATCCTGCTATCATTCAGGTTGTTGTCAACAGTTATTATTGTATACACTCAAGTCACCAATAAAATGGAGATGGAGAAATATAGAATGGTAGCTAAAGTACTCTATGTTGAGACAATAAAATATAGCTAGCTAAAGTACTCTATATCTGTGAGATGTTGATGTACCCTATTTTGAGACAATGAAATGGAGAATAGTACTTTATATTACATTTCAATGTTTTGTTATGAATATGGTTCAAAGTGGTTGTTTTCGAATTGAATTGAGCAGTATTTGGAATGTAATATATAACATGCAGTATAGAGCGTTATAGATGTGATACAATGACCATATACAGATCATCTATTCATAACGTTTTGAAAATAAACTGTAGCAGAAATTCAACCTATTAATGACGATTTTGGAAGAATTATTTATAACGCTTTTAAAAATATTTATAACACCCGTTTTCATAACGCTTGGATTGGGAAAAAAAAGCGTCATGGTTTGTAATTAATGACACTTTTTAGCCGTCATTAAAAGGTATTTTTGTTGTAGTGTTTGTTGTTAGGATATGTTTGTCCTCAACGGACGGAGTAGTATCGAGACTCGAGTGGGAATGACTTGATAGAAGTCGATGCAAGTATGCTTCGATGAATTGAGTTGAACGATTATGCGCGAGTCGTATGCATAGATAATACGTCGGACGAAGATTCGTTAAGTATAAGCCGAATGATAGGCTGATAACAAAGGAATGTTGCATTGAGGAAATAGTTGGGCCGATCGAAATTACGTTGAGTTGGTACGAAGATTGATTCAAGAACGTGTTGAGTAAGTACGAAGGAATCGTTCGAACGAATTCGAGTTAGTGCGATAAGTCGGTAGCACGATTTGGAAGTACGAGTTAGGGATATGAGAATGAATATGTGAATTAAAAATTATGTCATGATGATGATAGATAGTTACAACGAAATGAATCTTGATGTGCGCAAGACTTGATTCGTATTCGAGTTCGGATGATAACAGTGATTGTAACGAATTGGAGCTTATGAGAGACGAAGATGTTCAAGTTATGTATATCGACGATGGTATTGAGGCGTATCAAAGACGATATGCAATAACTCGAGGATACTCTGATCGAATGAACGAAAATTATGATGAGCATTGTTGTTGGATGAATAAGATGCAAGTTAAGTTGATGTCGATTTGGATGACAATGATAGGAATGCTTCGAAAAATTTAAGAGTGGATGGATGTTACTTGAGTGAAAACGAAAGTCTCTGGATTACTTCGTAGATAACCACTATGTTGATGTTCTTGTCTTGTGCGAGCGCAACACCAGACTCGCACATGCGTCACGTCAGATCTGGAGTGATCGTTCTGCATGAGCGCGGACATGGTGATTCATGTCACGGGAATGGCCGAACTCGGAAAATCAGGACGTGGCACCTTGTATGTTTCGACTTGTGGTTTGATATGAAGGTGAATTTGAGGATTGTGCGATAAGCCTAGAAGTGTGTCAGATATTGGCCGTGAGCGGATAAACTCGTACGGAGGCGAACAAATATTGCTCGGTTGCGATATTGTTGACGGTAGTGCGTAAGTGATTCAAGTAGTAACGGCGCATCAGTTGCGCGGGGGTAGCTGAATGGTGGATGAGTAAATTACGTTGGATTGGATAAAGTCCCATAGGAATTATCGAGAATTGATTTGCCTCCACAATAGGATATAGCATGGTTCGTTGTAACTGTCCCTCGTTGATGATCTTCAATTATCGAGCGTAGTTTCGGGGCAGATGACCCTAAAAGACTTGACCGCCAAATTAATTAGTGAATATTGAAGTCCCATAGGATGACCCAATGAAGTCGCATAAAGATATTGTCGAGGATGAGGAATGATGTAGTGCATGTTGAGGATAAGTCTAAGCGAGTGAGTATTATGATTCGGAAGTTAGCGAGTACTAAAATCGATATGGTCAAAAAAGTTATGTTGGATCGAATAGATGTTGAGGAACGTACTTAGCGTAGTGATACGGTAAGGCGATTGAGAGAATTCTGCAATGCACGAGAGCGACGGATAGTAGAACGATCCTAAGAGTTGTATCGTAGATCGGTTTGAGTAACGATTAGGTTATATGTGCATTTGGGCGTGCGATTTAGGTTACGAAATGAACTAGTTAGGACTGAATCGAAGATTGAGCAAATGATTCATATTCGGTCGAGAATCAGAGATAAGCGTGTCGTGAGAGACCTTGGGTCGAAAATATTGTTGCCTTTGAGCATCGTTGACTCAAGTTGACCTCTTGTTTCGGGAGAGATTAAGCACGATGTCTGGATAAGTTACCTAGCGGGGGTAGCCCCAGACGCAATGAGTAGGTAGTTCGAGAGAATGTGAATCATATTTGGAATAGTTGTGTACGAGACTTAGTACAAATTGTAGGCAAGGAAAGTTGGACATGTTGGACTTAGTCCATGTCGTTAAAGGCTACATGTTATGAATGACTAGATGAAGGATTTGAGTTGTGCGAGAGATAGAAAACGGTTGGGTGAATAGGTGTTGTAGAGAATTGTTGCGATAAGATGCGCAATGGCTTGATACAATACGTGCGTTAGATGGCCGACGAGAAACATATGGGATCGAAGTTACGGTTTGAATCAAGTTAGGTACGAAAATGTTTGGAGGATGATCGCATGCTATGGAATAGACATACGAGAAGTAATCTAAGAATAGGCGCTGAGATTTGACTAAGTCAAGTACAGAATGATTGGTGCTTGAGGATTTAAGTTGAGCTTGTTAGTTGTCCCAGCATCCTACAACTGAGCTTGGCTGAAATGCATATATTGGTGGGACGCCTAAAATATGTGTATGATACAAACTAAGTTGTACGATTCCGACAATAGTAGCACGAGATCGTGAAACGATCTTGCAAAATACTTAGATTTAAGTGTTGGTTTTGATTCGAGGATGAACCTTGTTTTGAGTGGTATATTATGTAATGCCCCGCTCCGCACGGTACATTATGATAAGTCATTGACTCGAAGAGTTATGTTGACCCGATGAAGTATCGATATGAATCAATACAAGAGTTACGTTGGCCAAAAGTAAGCTTTGAGTCGATTAGAATCTATGAATCGAATCGATGCAAAGGATAAGTCCCATTTGAGCAAGTGCTGACTTTAGTTGATCTGGTGTGTAGGCTATGCTTTTACGCTGGATGATAAGGGGTCGACATTTTTCCTTATTCAGTGAAGTGTCCGCAAAACCAAATCGTGGCCTTGCAACCGATAGTGGCATGGGCACGGTAGGCTAAATCAACCGAGTATTTCAAAGGAATGGCTAAGTCCGAGATTTAGCTAATGCGACCAGGTTATGGAAGCGAGCCGCTTCAGCTCGGTGAAACGGCAAGGCGTATCGACTTAAGGTGGGCGGGTTCTTGACTCCCTCTTCCTATTTTTTCACGTCTAATAAAACATATCATCGTATGCGTAAGTTGTTATTAAGTTAACGAGCGTGGCTCGAATGGCTACGGGTCTAAGTATATGTTGAACATTAAGATAGAACATTGAACATTGAACAAATGAAGCGACATGCATCAAGTGTATGGGTCACGATAGGGCGGTGGTGGTAGAACATTGAAAGATAATATCGAGATGTGCACCACGTACACGGCTCCGAGAACATTGAATACTAGGTCTAGAATATTAATTACGTCGTTAAGCGTACCCTCGTGCATAAAAGCTACGAAAAGACTAAGTAACTACGGAACTAGGCTATGTGAATAACTTATGAATGGATCGCGTGGAATATTAGTACGAGTAGTCTAAGCCGTTGGGCTTCGTGCATCAATAAGGATGTGTTGGGGCATAATGTCGTCGGAAATTGAGATAGAGATTATGGATTATGTTTATGGAACACGAGATGGGTTGGAATGTATGACTTGTATGTTATGGCACGTATTGCATGGTCAATAGACTCAGATTGCTCGTACACGGGTGCGGCTTTCCTCGAACGGTTACGACCGGGGTACCGGGACCGTTCGGCCTAGGAGAGAATTATGTATGGTATTTATGGTACATATCATTCGAACGGATTGCGACCGTCCAGTGTTGTGATAAGCTATGATATCAGTAAGTTTGGGATCCTTCGGATATTGGGCTAGCAACCCGTATCGAAGCGATCATAGGCTTACACATAAGAGATGCCAAGTCCATTACGGTGCGAAATACCGTGACCTTTATATAGATAGGGCCGGTGGACTGAGATTTGGGTTGGGTACAGGAACAGGGCCTGCTGCCCTTATGCATATGGCTATATTTATGGTTGGTTGCGTGAATAGTATGATTTCTTATGTTAAGTTCGAACCATTGCAGGCTAGGCAAAAGGGACGGAGAGGAGCACGCACTATGTTTATATTCATCTTATGGCTAACTGTATTTGTCACAGGGATACGGCATCGGACACATTTATGATAAGTTGTTATGCATGAATATTGCCATGAAACTGATCCTTAAGGCTAAATAGAAAGATCACAAATTAAGATGCATGTTTCACTAAATATATTTAGTGTTTGGTTTGGGTGCGAGCGGGTCTTGATCAGTGCGAAGCGAGGACGAAAGCAATAATCCCCCACTAGTTTATGTGCAGGCTCAGGTTATGATCGGCTCGGGGCGGAGCTTGGCTTGGACGCGCCGAGGCATGGAGTCCTTAGCATTTCAAGGGAAGCACCGCATAGGCGTTCGGACTTGCAACATGGAGATGCTCGGCCGAAGACTACTTGTTGGCTATAAAGAGGCATAATGTATAGAATAATGTAATCCTTTGTGAGCTAGAGAGATCATGAGCGTTGTAGCCAATTGGTATATATGTTAGGCTATTCAGAGCCTTTGTAATCTTCAGTTTGTTATCAATAATAGAGATTCTTATGTTATACTTTGTTTTCTTCCGCTGCTTATGTTATCAATTTGAGATAAACACTATGTGAACCTGTTATCTTGCCTTGCACGAGCGCAATCCCAGGCTCGTACGGCATCACGCCCCAGCGAGGACGATGATTCGGGCGAAATCTAGCGAGGACGAACGATTTCCCGGATCGGGGCGTGACAGTTAGGATAGGAGTTGGGTGATGTAAGTTATGGATTACCTATGTATATGAGTAGTGTTAATGTGTGTACAGGAGATGCGGGTTAAGGGCAATGAGTGTGTGCATACATTGTCGATTTAAGGATGTATCAGTGAGCTACATAGATGTTAGGGTGGTGTTATAGGAGAGTGAGTTCCTGTCAATAGAGGCTTGTGTGTGTGACTCAAGAGTGAAGGGCATGAGTGATATATGTGTTAGTGAGAAGTGATCGTCTGAGATATCCTATGTTAGTGTCAGTGTCCTTATCATGTCTGTGTGTGTCCTAAGTGGCAGCTGGTTATAGTGAGAGGGATGTGAGGGTGAATAGTGAGTATATGTGTCTCACTATATATATATATATATATATATATATATATATATATATATATATATATATATATAAGGGTATATGAGATAGGGAGAGGGAAATCTGTCCTGGTGACAGCAAGAAGTTATTGTGTGTATGTGTATGTGTCTGTGTGAGTGAGTGTTGGATATTGGTAGAGAGTGTGGGCTTATGGGTCAGGTAGGGGAGTTGCTTCCCTAGTTGCAAGGGGATTTAAATTCCTAATTTTCCCAAGTAGTTGGGAGGCCACTGTTGGCATTGGTATTGTGCAAGAGCCTTGTGCCTTGTAGGTAGGGGCACCTGCCTATGCAGGTGCATGAGAGAGCAGGGGGCTTTGGGGCCTTGCTTGGCCCTGGGATTGGAGGTGTTTGGCTTGAGGCCAACAGCAGTAACAATAGCAACATGGGTAATGGGAGCCAACAGCAGTAACAATGGCAACAGGGGGTGTTTGGCTTGAGGCCAACAACAGTAACAATGGCAACTGGAGCAATGGGAGCCTATGCACTGGTTTGTCCATTGCCATTCTGTGCATCAATACACACCTATGCACCAATCAGATACGAGTGGCTATGATATCTTCATTTGGTTTTTGTTAAATGGTTATCATATCAGAGCATAACTAATTATGTCTTACCCGAGTGTAGTCGAAAGAATGAAAATCCTATGAGTCAGTGTCAACCAGTATGTGTGCCTGACCTGGGTAGTTATCCAGTGATGAAACCACATGGTGATCAGGACATAATCCCTGCAGCCATTCGACTGGCGAGGCAGAAACTATGTTGCCGTAGATAAAGTTAACCGTCCTCCGACCCCCATCCCTCGGCAATGATGATAGGATAACCTATCACTACATCTTTTAGTAGTAGATGATGTCTTAGAATTACATTATGCGGGTTCATCTTGATTCTGTTACATCCTTCAGATACTAGATTCGATAAGAACATATACTACACCATATGTACAGAACATAGATGATTCAAACTAATGTATGTTAGAATGAATTTTGGGTTGTGTTCTGAGCCATTCGTCCCCACACTTGGCAATTAAGCATGTGAAATATATCGTTGAAGAACATAAAACTTGTGGTCGTTACTGCAGAAAGTGCAGACCGACATGAACTGACACACGAAAAGGAGGGGATCATAGCTATAACAAGTAAAGTTGTGTTTTGGATGTTCTACTCTTGTAAGCTCTTTGTTCACAAAGCAAGATATAATGAATACAGAACAAGTATCGAGTTTATAACTCTTGTAAGCTCTATACTTGAGTTACGAACTCGATACATGTTATATATTCTTTAATTATAGCTTGCTTTGTGAACAAAGAGGTTACACGAGTTCTTTTTCCAAAGCACAACTTTACTTGTTCCAGCTTTGAGCCCCTCATTTTCGTGCGTCAGTTTATGTCGGTCTTCACTTTCTGCAGTAATTATCTTAAAATGGATATGAATTACTATCTGCAAAACCGTTTGTGGATGTACAATTGTCATCCTGATGAATTACTATATGTGTCAATTTTTGCAGAATTATCTTAAAATGGATATAAATTACTATGCGAAACCGTTTGTGGATATACAATCGTCATACTGATGACATGTGCGGTGTACGGGATGAATTTATACGGGTTGTGCAACAGTTCCTGCAGTTTGCCAAGACGTTCCCTCAGTACATGGACCGTACAAAAATTAAGTGTCAATGTGTGAGATATTGCAACTTGAAATACCATTCGGAAGTGGATGTGACATATCATTTGTATTCGAGGGGTCTCATGCCAAATTATTATCAGTGGACCGCACACAGAGAACTTGTGCCTTTAGCATCCGAGCCGGAGCCTTATGTGGAGCCTTATGTAGATGTCCATGAGTATGCTGATTACGACCAAGGGTGGACGAACATGGTTTTCGATGCTGCGGGGCCTAGTTTCGATCCGAACAATCAATATGCAGCTGAGGAGACACTGAATGCCGATGCTGCAAAGTTCATGGAGTTGCTGGAGAATGCAGGGACTCCTTTATATCCTGGTTGTGATGACCATTCACCGTTGGAGGTGATTACAAGACTGCTGAGCATAAAATTAGATTTCAACATGTCTCAAGAATGCTTCAACCGAATCCTGTAGTTAATTAAAGATATATTGTCGGAGGGTGCCAAGTTACCTAAAGACTTCTACCGATCCAAGAGAATGGTGAGATCGCTCTGGATGGGGTATAAAAAAATTGATGCATGTCGCAACGGATGCATGTTGTACTATAAGGACGACAAGGATGAAGACGCCTGCAGATTTTGTGGTGCCGATCACTTCAAGACAACTAGTACAACAAGGACTTCTGGTGCACGCAAGCCAACAGATTCGATACACTCTTTGTCTTTGACGCCGCGGTTGCAGAGGTGTTTATGGCAAAGGAGATAGCTGATAATATGAGTTGGCACAAGCGGGAACAAATAGATAGAGTACTGGATCATCCATCCGACGGGGAAGCGTGGAAGCACTTTTATTGAGTGTATCCCGATTTTGCTTCGGAGCCGCATAATGTCAGATTAGGGCTTTCCTCCGAAAGTTTTACCCTATTTGGACTTTCGGGCTCATAATATTCTTGTTGGCCTATGATTGTTACTCCGTACAACTTGCCACCTTGGATGTGTATGAAGACTCCTTATATGTTCCTAACTGTTATTATTCTAGGTCCGAAGAACCCGAAGAGGAACATCGATGTGTACTTACAGTCCTTGGTAGATGAGCTGAATCAGTTATGGAAAGTAGGTGCAACCACATATGATGTTTCCAGAAAGCAGAACTTTTATATGAGGGCCGCACTAATGTGGACCATCAATGATTTCTCGGCCTATGGAATGTTATCAGGTTGGAGCACCCATGGTCGTCTCGCATGTTCGTATTGCATAGATCGCACTAAGACTTTCCGTTTGAAACACGAAGGAAAACCGTGCTTCTTCGATTATCATCGACAATTTCTACCAAAGGATCATCCGTACCGGAAGAACAGGATGCTTTTTGTACTGGCGTGGTAGAGAAGTCCAGTCCACCGCCACGTTGGTCCGGGGACACGATATGGGAGGAAGTTAAAGAATTGTCAAGTGCTATTGAAGAGCCTACAGCGGGGTACAAGTGTGATGGATTTGGCCGCGCTCACAATTAGACGAAGAGGAGTATATTCTGGGACCTGCCATATTGGAGTGACCATCTGCTCAGACATAACCTGGATGTCATGCATATCGAGAAGAATGTCTTTGACAATATAATAAATACTGTGATGGACGTAAAGGGGAAGACGAAAGACAATCCCAAGGCTAGGTTGGACTTAGAAGAAATATGCAGACGTCCAGAGTTGCATTTGATAAAGGAAGGCAGTGGGAAGTATAAGCAGGCCAAGGCCATTTTCTCACTGGACAAGGAGGACAAAGGTAGACTTTGTAGGTGGATCCAGGGCCTAAAATTTCCAGACGGGTACGTATCAAATTTGAAAAGATGTGTTGACCCGAAGGAGAACAAACTACAGGGTACTGAACTTAATTTTATATCTTCTCGTGTTTAGGTCGATCGTCCGGACGTCACCCTTGAGAATGAATCTATTAAAACTCTTGCCAAGGGAGCAATTTATGCCGTCAAAATATGGCCAAGCTATTGCGTGAATGGGTTTAAGTTCAAGTCAACAAATGCTCCCATTAGAGATAGCTTCCTGGATCTTGATTCCACAAAAAATAGTTGCTTGTGTATCAAATCTACAAACTACAAAGATGTCACTCTAGGCAATGATTTCCTTGACGTCTTACGGGAGATTATGGAATTGACGTACAATTATGGCACAGAGCCTGCCAAGATCGTGTTGTTCAAAGTTGATTGGTTCGATCCAATATAGGATCAAGGATGAAAAATTGACAAGCATGGTCTTGTGGATATTAACTACCGTTGTCGATACCAAGGATACGAACCATTTATCCTAGCAAGTCAAGCTCAACTCGTATATTTGACAACATATCCTAGACGGGGAACAACGAGGTATGACTGGTGGGCACTATGTAAGACTAAAGCCAGAAATACGTACGACATCGACGAAGTGGCTTATCAGGAGGATGAGCTGCCTCTTGTACCAAATACAGTTGATGTCGACTCAGCAGAAGTTCTCTATTTCATGTCTACTTGTGTAGAAGAGGTACAAGTATCCGAAGGAGAAGACGAAGGAGATGCTAGTACAAATGAGGAGGAAGAGGAAGAGGATAAGGAGGAGGAGGCAAACGAAGAAGATGAATTTTCAGAGGATGATTGAGAAACTGTGATTTTAATGTATTCATATTTCTGTAATCTTAAATTATGAACTGTGATCATTTCTATTAGTATTCAGATTTTTGTAAACTTAAATTATGAACTCCAATATATACAGATAATTCTAAATTTTTATTGTATTTATTTATATTTTTAATCATATGTTATTATCAGCATGGTTGGACGACGCGAAGGCATAGCAGGACGATACGAAGATAGGTCAGGACGAGCCGTGTCCTTAGGTGGACAGAGAGCTCCGTTACCAGAGCTACCCTCCGTGCGCACCTCAGGACGAGACGAGGATGGAGATTTTGCCCGACGGTCCTACGAAGTAAGTTAAATGAATATATATATATTTTATGCATGTCTGTATATATATATATATATATATATATATATATATATATATATATATTCATGAATATAATTATCGTTGTATACAGATATCATCCCTCGTCGGTACAGAGAGCGTTAGGCTCTTTTTTGAGGTCCAACTATGGGGGTCCATGGATCAACTACTCGGATGCCTCAGAAGAGAGGAAGGCATTCTGGTTTGCCCACTTCAAGGTAATTAAAGATAGTTAATTTAGTAGAATTAATATAATTTTAAGCATTTTTTAGAACTTATTATTTTAATTTGTAATTCTTGTAGAGGACCTATTTTTATCCACCACATCGGGCCGAGCAGATTGAGAGGCAGTTTTCTGCCGTCGCTGCCAAGCTGATCCGTGATGCAATTGACGATCAGAAAGCTCGTCAGCGCTTCGGAAAGTCGATTGCTGGTTGGATCACGCTTGACAAGTGGACCGCGATGAGGGCTCGATTTGAGGAGTCCCAGTACAGAGAGCGGTCGGAGAAGGCGAAGGCGGCTAGGACGAGGGCCAGAAAGTGGTATGGTGGATCAATTCCTATGACGGAGCATTTTCGTCGTCTGGTATGTAATTTATTACAATATATAAGATTTTATTGATAGTAGGAAAGAAAATTTTCTATTTTAATAAAGAATAAAATATAACAAACATGCAGGTACAGAGGGGTGAGGAAGTAAACATGGTGATCGTCTTCCTGGCCACCCATCGGAAGGACGGGAAGCTCATCGACGAGCGGACTACTCAGAGCTATATAAGTACTAATTTAGATTTCGTTAATTTTAACATAACTTGAAGAATATACAGATAACCATATAGTTAATAATAATAATTAAATACTTTAGACGTTTATTAGGCCAATTTAGGTAAGTACTAATTTATAGAGATGCACAATTTTCTAGGACGAGTTTATTAGGCTACGTGAGCGTGCGAGTGCGAGTGCACCTGCAGAGGGAGGGGTTGGTACATCGCAGCCCTCTCCGCCTCAGTCGGAGGATGAGCTCTGGAAGACCGTCGTTGGTGGTCTTCATAGGGGTACGTACTACGGTACGGGGTGCTACGACGCATTTGTTGCGACGCAGGCATCCAGGGCTCCCTGTGCTAGTGCGCATTCACAGCCCCAATAGGCTGAGTCGGCCCGAGTCAAGGATACCATTGCCCGCCAGATTGCTGAGCTGTACGACGATATGCTGAGGAGGATTTCTGAGCAGCTAGGATCTCAGGCGCAAGGGGACGCTGCGTCGGTCACCGCACGCTTTGACGAACTCGAGCACACCGTAAGGGACGTACAGGGGACGTAGGAGTCCATTCACGGCACCGTTACTAGGATAGCGGCTTGCATGGAGCAATACAGCGCCAGACTACTAGCCCTAGAGGAGACGCGGACGCACCCATCGTCAGCGGTTACACTGCCTCCTTCTCCAGCGGTTACACTGCCTCCTTCTACAGCGGTTATATTGCCTCCTCCTTCATCATCGTCGGTGGTTCTTACCCCAGAGCAGTATGCTTACCTTCTTTCCAGGAGCGGTGATGCTCCTCCTGATCAGCCGTAGTTGACATATTGTTTTGTGATGGCCCATTGTTGGGTCTTTTATGTGTTTCTACATATATTGTTATTGTGTTTCATATTGTTTGACACTGTTGTTGAAATTTTTTCATATATCTGTGTTGAGTGATGTGATTGTGTTTCATATGTGTTCGTGATTGCGTTTCATATGTGTTTCATATTGTTTGATACTTTGTGTTCGTGATTCTCCTCCTGATCAGCCAGTGTTGAGTGTCCCACCGAAGGGGTCGACGAACCCAGGGAATTCTACGGAGGGTTGCTCCAGGGCTTGCATTGGCCAGTAAATGCTGCTGCAAATGCTGCTGTAGGTGCTGCTGCAAATGCTGCAAATGTTGTATGTTTTTTTAATTTTTTTCCAAATTTAGCGACGTTTAGCGACGTCCAGCGACGAAAAGAAACGTCGCTAAATAAGTATCGAAATGTCGCTAAATACGTGTCATCACGTCGCTGATCGTCGCGAAACGTCGCTACCGTGCTGACTGGCATTTAGCTATAGACATCGCCAATACTTTGCTATGTGTTGGTAATATAGCGACGTGCCGATGTCACCGAATGTCGCTAATGTCCTGATATGCCAGGTTAGCATGGCTATAACGAGCGTCGCAAAAAATGTTGCTAGGTGACGTCGGTAAAAGGCAGTCGTTGTACGTCGCTAGTAGTCGCTATATCAGCGATGCGTCTTCGTCGATATTTTTGTCGCAATAGCGACGTATTACGACGTTTTGGTGTTTAGCGACTAGGTAAATCGTGACTACGTCGAAACATCGCTAATTACGTCGCCAATTCAATTTAGCGAAGTATCTGCCCGATTTAGCGACGTTCTCTGGCGTCGCTGATTGGACAGATTTTGGTAGTGGTTCTATTTGCCGACGGAGTCCATGGATTCATTGAGACGATCGCATAACACATGATCCCTATGTGTTAAAGGCGTTCTAAGAGGTCATTTGCGTAGGAATGGTAAGAGAATTGGCTTAGTATATGATTTGTTGTAGGTTGAAGGGTTCTTTTCTGAAGATACACGCACATCTGGCTTTCCATGTGGCCCATAACTAGGCAGCACCCATCTTGAATGCGTTGTGTACATTCTTATCCTTAAGCCATTCGGACAGAAGGGTGTAGATGCGGTGGTGGTTTTCCACCCGCAGCCCTAAAGGATAGCAAACCATAATTTCCTTGTCCCATACCAGTGAAGGAAGAGGTGGCCCGCATCTTCGTCATGTAGGAGGCAGAGGGGGCATAGTTTGTTCATAGTGGGAAGGCGTTTGTTTACGGCGGAGGATAGAGGAAGTGCATTGTGGAGGAGTCGCCATATGAATAACTGTAACTTAGGAGCAATAAACTTTATATTCCAGAGTTGTCGCCAGATGGTAGGGTCTTGTGGGGTGGATGAGTTGATGGCTGCTTGTCTACGAAGAGTCTCATACAGTGATTTTGCAGAGAAGAAGCCATTTTTGGAGATGGTCCAAATAAGACTATCAGGACCATCCCTATATTGTAGGCTAATGTCCATTATTTCTTTGGCTTCCATTGGCGAGAAGAGGGAGAGAACAAGCTGGTGATTCCATGTACAGGTGACAGGATTCATCAGCTCATGAACTAGCTTCGGGCCATTGGATGGCCATTCATCTGCTGTGATTCTGAATCATGGAAGATTTGGAACCCAAGGCTCGGATAGAATATCAACTCAGCCCCCTTTAATTCTCCAACACAGTTATTTGCCATGAACACCCGCCTTCCCAAGATGCCAGACCAGGTTGGTGAGGCTTGTTTGGTGATTGTAGTCGTCCAGAAGCATTTGTTATGTAGGTATATCCCCCGCAGGAGGCGCGCCCATAGCTGGTGGGGATGCTCAAGAAATCTCCATAGGATCTTACCGATAAGTGCTTCATTCACCCAGTCCAGTCTTCTGAATCCAAGCCCGCTATCCCTCTTCGGTTGTATGAACCTCTCCCAACTGAGGAAATGCATCTTCCTCTCTGTAGGTCCGTGCCCCCACCAGAAGGAATATTGAATTTGTGCCATTTTGTTGGTGATGGCCTTGGAAATTTTATACGCTTACATGTAGTACACAAGAATGGACGCCAATGTGGACTTGATAAGAGTGGTGCGGCCTGAATGGGATGGAGTTTTGCTTTCCAACCCTGTACGCGAGATCTACACTTATCGATAAGTGGTTCATAGGTGGATAGTTAGTTTTTCGGTAGGAGAAGAGTATGCCCGAGTTATTTGTCACCAGATTGCATATGAGGACTATGAAGTATGGAGGATAGGAGTTTTCGTTCACGAGCAGCTACCATCTTGCTGAAGTGAATGCTGGATTTTCAATAATTTACTTGTTGCCCCGACCATAAGGAGAAGTTGCTCAATATGTTCTTCACAGCAGCTAAGTTATGGGAATTAGCATGACCAAAAATGAATATCTCATCGACAAATAACAGGTGAGAGATGGATGGTGTGTATCTATTAATTCGAATGCCTTGGGAAGAAATCATCGTGTTCATACCGATGAAATAGTTTGGAGAGAAACTTCCGAACATAGAATGTAAATGAATGGGGATAATGGATATCCTTGTCGAATACCTCTACTAGGTCTGAAGAAGCCTTCCGGGACTCCGTTGAAAAGTATAGAGAATGATGGAGAGGAGATGCAGCTCATGATGAGTGTGTTGGTGTGGCCTTGAATCCCAAACCCATGTAGAACGTCTTCGATGAATTTCCATGAGAGTCGATCATACGCTTTGAACATATCAATGTTCAAGGCAAAAGAGTTTTTCTTCGTAGGAAAGCGCCGCATAGCATGGTTGAGTTCTTGGGCTATGAAGATATTGTATGTTATTTGCCGTCCTGCAATGAAAGCATTCTGGTACGGGAAGATTAAATTATCCATTAGAGGTTTAAGCCTGGATGTTAGGATTTTGGATATGACCTTATAGGCGATATTACATAATAAAATTGGGCAAAAGTCCTCCGGGGATGCGGGTATTGTCTTCTTTGGAATGAGCGCCAGATGGGTGTGATTCATACCTGGAGGGATGATTGCGTCAATAAAGAATTCTCGGACGGAGATTGTAAGTTCCTCGCCCACAATGTGTTGGAGTTTGGCCTTTTGTTTTTGGAATTTTAGTCCCACATCAGCTAGGCCGAAGGAGTTGTATCTCTATATATTAGCTATGCTCTTTTAGAGATGCACATGTGGTGTGAAGGTGCATATGGGTGTGCCACGTGAGGGTATTTTTCTAATAGGAAAAAGGCTAAATCAACAATGAAAGCATTCATGCTTTTTGCTCTTTGGAAATTAATTTCCATTGGAGCTAAGCCCCGTAGGGGCTTAGCAACTCGGACTCGGGCTAATGGACTCATGAGATGTAATGTGGCATTTCGTTGGCGCACTTTGCACTTAGCACGTCAGCATCGTCGCTAGGCGCATAGTGCGCTTAAGTTGCGCTCGTTGTGCAGGCCACTTGCGCTTCCAATTGGCGCCGCCAAGTTGTGCGCCCAGAGGCGCGCCTAGTTGCGCGGTCCAGTGGCGCGCCAGTGGGCGCTGCCTGTTGGCGTAGGTTGTGCTGGGTGCGCAAGTGGCGCAAGTTGCACGTGTTGTGCAGGGTACGCGCAGTGCGCTAGTGCGCGTTGGAGCGGCTGTGCGTGCGTTGCACAAGTGGCGCAGATGGCGCGCACTGTGCATCCTTTGGCTCAGATCGTGTCTGTGCACGATTGAGCAGCTACAGCATGTTCGGGGCGATTTCTTTCCACATCTAGAACATGTTGCTAACTGGGCGGTTACAAAGCGAGGCTATACAAGCTTCTCTGTTTTCTCTCTCGATTGACAAGTTCGGAATTCATATAAGGCATAAGTGTTTTTAGCACCATTCCTTACGTGTTTCCACATAGTTTGAGAGTGAAGAGAAGCAGTGCATCATCGCCACTTAGTACAGGAGTCCATACGCCTTCTCAGGAGTCAGAAGAGCAGAGTGTTCCAGAGTTCTCCAACGAACTTGCTGGTTCCGGGAAGCTATTCGTGTGGGGCAAATTAAGCTTTGAGTAACGGTGACCATTCACCCAAGCAGGCCATCTTCCATCTTTTGCCTGTCATCGCTGCTATTGTTAGCATTTTGATTCGTACCTTCTGTTTATAAGTGCTACTGTCGTTTGCTACTGTTACAAAATCTTTTTAGATTACAGTAATCTAGAATCCTCCAAGGATCTATGTTGTGCACCTTCTTTGAAGTGTTGCGTTGAAACGTTGTTTTTACAATTATTTTATTTTTTTAGTTTTCTATCGAAAATTATGCCCCGGCAATAACAATCTCAAAGCTTAATTGCTACGATGGAAAACATTCGTGCTTCGCTAATCAATCCTAACTTCTCTAAGTTAGAACAGTTTGATGGTGAGCACTATCAAATCTGGAAAAAAAAAGTTTTTCTCAATATTCAGTTCTCTGATGTTAATCACGTGCTGATTGAGGAGGAACCTACTATTCCAGAAACTGGATCTGCATCCGCAATCTCTACGGCTACTAAGAACCAGAACAAGTGGAGAAGGGATAATAGCATTTGCAGGCTTATGATCCTTAATGCTATGGAAGATTCTCTTGCAGAGTCATATTCAAAGAAGACTGTTGCCAGCGAGATTTGGGTGTCTATGGAGAAACTGTACGAGGATGATAAAAACTGCAGCAAGATATTTTTTGTTGAGAAATATCACAAGTTGTTCTTTGTGGACGAGAAGCCAATGCTGCCGCTGGTAAAGGAGTTCCTGAAACTGCGACAGAAGTTGGAAGACGAGGCAATGCCCCCTCTCCGACAAGTTTGTTGTTGGAGGGATCGTTTCAAAGCTCCCTGCTGGGTGGAGCAAGTTCTATACAAACATGCATAGGAAGAATCTGGAGGTTAGTCTCGAAGATCTCCTACAGGAAATTTACGTTGAGGACAAGATGAGGCCTCAACTGAAGGTGTACACACTGTCCAAGCAATTGGCTAACGCTAATCTGGTTCATACCAGGAAACCAAGGGGAAAGCATGCGGCTTCCCACAGCAAGAAGAAGGATCCTAACAATCTGAACGTGAAGGGGACTTCCTTCAAGCAAAAGAAGGCAAAGTCTCAGTTGCCTTGTTTCAAGTGTGGCAAGAAGGGCCATTTCAAGAATGAATGCAAAGCAAAGACCAAGCAATCAGAGCAAGAAGAGCCTACCAAGGTATCTATGATCACTACATTGTTGCTATGATTGCGCAGGTCGATGTTATGGGGGCTGACTCAGACTGGTGGGTAGACACTGGAGCCACCTGCCATGTCTGCTCCAGCAAGGAGTGGTTCACCACCTATACACCAAATTCTAAAGTGGTTATGGTGACGAACTAGGCACAAGATGAAGTGCTCGGGATCGGGACGGTGGTTTTGAAGCTGACTTCGGGGAAGTCTCTGACGCTTTAAGGTGTGAAACATGTACCTGCTATCGCAAAGTACCTGATCCCGGGAGGCCTACTCTGCAATACAGGCCTTAGGATGGACATCAATACTGGCCAGATGGTGATGTCTATTAAGAGAACATATTTCGGAAAAGCATTTTATACCGAAGGAATATTCAAAATTTAGCTTGTAAATTAGTCCAATGTAATTAATGCAATCACTCCTTCTGCTTATACTCTTGAGTTATGGCATAATAGGCTAGGACATGTTCATTGTAAACGAATAAACAAAATATATTATCTAGGACTTATCTCCAAGTGTGGGGGTAAGGTAGAGAAATGTGAAGTTTGTGCTCAAATGAATATCACAAGAAAACTCTTTCCTCGGTTTATCGAAGTACAGATCTTCTGGAGTTGGTACACTCCGATATCTGTGACTTTGAATAATTCTCTACAAAGGCCAGGATGAAGTATTTCATAACCTTTATCGATGACTTCTGAAAGTATGCGTTCGTCTACTTGCTGAAGGCGAAAGACGAAGCATTCGAGAAGTTCAAGGAGTTCAGGGCCGAAGCTGAACGGTAGACTGGACAACAACTCAAAAGAATAAGAATTGATCGAAGTGGAGAGTACGAGTCTCATGAATTCACATCGTTCTGTAAAGAACATGAAATTGTCAATGAGACTACGACTCCGTACTCTCCTCAATCAAATGGAGTAGCAGAGAGGAAGAACAAAATGTTAACAGAAATGATTAACTCAATGTTGTTAACTGCGGGTCTTCTAAAGTGCTACTGGGGAAAAGCTGCATTGACGGCCACTTTTATTCTAAATAGATTGCCTCATGCAACTTCAGACATCACTTCTCATGAACTATAGTTCAAGGTCAGACCTAACTTTAATGTCATTCGAGTGTGGGGGTGTCTGGCATATGTCAGGCTTCCAGATCTGAAGATTCAGAAGCTCGAAGATTTTTTGATATTGAGTCAAATCATATTATTGAATCTCGCGACACAGAATATTTTGAAGACAAATTTGCAAGGCACAAGAATATTGTTTATGTGGATATACCGGAGAACAATGAGGGCGCACAAGAAACTGAAGTTTTCAATGAAGAAGTAGTCCAAGAAGATGTTGTTGTTTGAACAACGGTTGAACCAGAACTCGTTGAGTCGTCAGCAAAGCATGTGAGGAGGCCGAAGGACTTCGGAAATGACTTTGTCACCTATCATGTGGAAGCAAATCCGCTTACCTATGATGAGCGATGAAGACCAGAGACGCGGTTTTCTGGAAGGAGGCGATTGACAATGAAATTAATTCCATCACCTCAAATAATCCTTGGGTGTTGGTTGATCTTCCTGAAGGAGCTAAATCCATCGAATGCAAATGGATCTTCAAGAAGAAGATGAAAGCAGACGTAACTATTGACAAATTTAAGGCTAGGTTGGTAGCCAAGGGGTTTTTTCAGAAGCAGGGGATTGACTACTTTTACACGTATGCTCCAGTAGCCCGGATGACTACCATCAGAATGTTGATTGCTCTCGCAACAATACATAAGATGGTGATACATCAGATGGATGTGAAAACGATTTTCCTAAATGGCGAGCTGACCGAAGAGATTTACATACAACAGCCAGAGGAATTTGCCGTCAAGGGTCTTGAAGACAAAATCTGCAAGTTGGTGAAATCCTTTTACGGTCTTAAACAGGCTCCCAAGATGTAGCATAAAAAATTTGACAAGGTTATAAGGTCAAATGGATACATGGTCAGCGAGACGGACAAGTGTATTTACATGAAATTCGCTGATGGAAGAGGTGTGATCGTTTGTCTGTACGTAGATGACATGCTGATCCTAGGTACGGATATGGGCTGTGTCACGGAGACAAAGAAGTTCATCTTGAGCAAGTTCAGTATGAAGGACTTGGGGAAGCTGATGTGATCTTAGGGATCAAGATCATCCGGAGACTAGCACTGTCATAGTCTCATTATGTTGAGAAGAAGATCCCTCGTTACGGGTATCAGGATCTTCCAGGAATCGATACATCGTACAGATGTGATCTGAAGCTGAAGCCTAATTCAGGAGAAAGCATAATGCAGCTGGAGTATGCAAGCGTAATCGAAAGTTTGATGTCTGCTACTACTGCCATAAGGTCTGACATAGCTTTCGTCGTGGGAATACTTAGTTGTTTCCCGAGCAACCCAGGAATTGAGCACTAGAAAGCTGTAAAATGGGTTATGAGATATCTCAAGAAGGCTCAGATATATGCACTACACTACAGCGGAGATCCGCTGGTAGTGGAAGGTTTCAGTGATGCCAGCTGGTGCTCAGAAGTGGAGAGCGAGAGGTCCACAGGTGGATACATTTTTATAATAGATGGAGCTGCTATATCGTGGAAATTGAAGAAACAAACTATGATCTTGCGGTTATCCATGGAATCTGAGTTCTTTGCACTTGATACCGCAGCTGAGGAAGCAGAATAGCTTCGGAAGCTCATGTATGATCTTTCAGTGGTTGGGGTACATATACCGGCGATACCGATATACTGCGACAACCAGGCGACTGCGGCGGTGGCATCAAATGACCTCTTCAACGGGAAGAAGAGGACTGTACGGTTGAAGCACATGGAAGTACACGATCTCATCAAGAGGGGTGTTATTGCAGTTATTGATGTTCGGAGTCAGGATAACCTGGCGGATTCGTTCACCAAGGGCCTCAAGCGCCAGCTGGTCGATGACACAGCTTATAAAATGGGGTTGAAGGCATTCCGATATTGTGTTATTACATTCCTACCATAAAGTTTTATGCTATTAGTTCAAAGAAAAATCTACTAGGCATCTAGCTTTTGGTTCAAGGGGGGACTATTAACCGAAAGAATATCAGGAATGGTGGGTACTCATCCTCTGTGGCATGGAGAGGTTATGGAGCCACAACCACTATTGTCTACTGTTATTTTTTGTAGAAAATGGATCATGTTGGAAGGTTGGCTTAAACGTCTTAATGAGTTCTCAGGCAGAGTGAATGCCTGGTATGTTTTACAGGAAGCACGGTAGTGCAGCACTACAAGAAGTCAAACTCCATGCTACTGTGGGGTTACTCCACCATGAGATTCCCGAAAGGGGTAATACCTCGGCTGTATGAGCCAAGTTACAGCGGTGTAGAACCGCAAATAGGCAGGTAGCCTAATGTTGTATGTTGAAATAAAAGAGGGTGTAGTCAGCACTACAAAGAGGAGGGGTTCCTCATGTTACAGTGTCATGACACCACATGAGGTATCCGGATAGGGGTAAAGCCTCGGTCTTGTAAGCCATGTCGTTGCGGCGTAACACCGCAAGGGAGCATGAGGCTTCACGCTGGGTAGTTTGGCACTACAAAGAGCCGGTGACCTCATGCTACAGTAGTATGATACTACGATGAGGTTTCCGATACGGGGTAAGGCCTCGGCTTTAGGACATGTCATAGCACCGTAGCACCGCAAGGGAAGCGCAAAGCGCTTCATGCCATGTATCTTTAACAAAGAACTCACCTACAGTGTATGGAAAGAGATATCAAGCCGTCTCTTGAGGGTAAACTTGTGGACGCCCAAAATTATACACTGAAACCAGGCTGGCACAGGGCCTTTAATGTGTAGCAAGAAGCACATATATCTACATTATGTGAGTGAAAAGAATTTCAGCTATGGTGCAGAAATCAAGGCTTAGTCCATTCTTGTATTATAGTCTGTTATTTGACCCATGCGAAAAGATTCAAGTCGTCAGCGACATCTTTCCTAATGCATGATGGATAGTTACTGTAGGGAACACTCAAACCCATATATAGATATATGTGGGGGATTATTGGAGTTTGGCCTTTTGTTTTTGGAATTTTAGTCCCACATCTGCTAGGCCAAAGGAGTTGTATCTCTGTATATTAGCTATGCTCTTTTAGAGATTTACATGTGGTGAGAAGGTGCACATGTGTGTGCCATGTGGGGGTATTTTTCTAATGAAAAAAATGCTAAATCAACAATGAAAGCATCCATGCTTTTTGCTCTTGGGAAATTAATTTCCATTGGAGCGACTCAGACTCGGACTCATGGGCTCATAAGGCGCAATATGACATTTTGTTGACGTACTTTGCACTTAGCACGTCAGCATCGTCGCTAGGCACACAGTGCGCTTAAGTTGCGCTCGTTGCGTGAGCCACTTGTACTGCCAATTGGCGCGGCCAAGTGGCACGCCAAGTTGCGCGGCTAAGTTGCGCGGCCAAGTGGCACGCCCAGTTGCACGGCCCAGAGGCACGCCAAGTTGCACGACCCAGTGGCGCGCTAGTGGGCGCTGTCTATTGGCACAGGTTGTGCGGGGTGCACAAGTGGCGTAGTGTGCACTAGTGGCACAAGTTGCGCATGTTGCGCAGGGTTCGCGCAGTGTGCGTAGTGCGCTAGTGCGTGCTGGAGCGGATGTGCGTGCGTTGCACAAGTGGAGCAGATGATGCGCGCTGAGCGCCCTTTGGCTCAGATCATATCTGTGCACGATTGAGCGGTTACAGCATGTTCGGGACGGTTTTTTCTCGTATCCCGAATATGTTGCTAACTGGGCAGTTTTTTCCTATTCCTTACGTATTTCCACAGAGTTTGAGAGTGAAGAGAAGCAGTGCATCAGCGCCACTTAGTATAGGAGTCCGTGCGCCTTCCGAGGAGTCAGAAGAGCAGAGTGTTCTAGAGTTCTTCGATGAACTTGCTGGTTCCTGGAAGCTATTCGTGTGGGGCGAATTAAGCTTTGAGCAACGGTGATCATTCACCTCAGCAGGCCATCTTCCATCTTTCGCCTGTCATCGCTGTTGTTCTTCGCATTTCGATTCGTACCTTCTGTTTAGAAGTGCTACTGTCGTTTGCTACTGTTATGAAATCTTTTTAGATTATCGTAATTCAGAATCCTCCTAGGATCTCTGTTGTGCACCTTCTTTGAAGTGTTGCGTTGAAACGTTATTTTTATAATTGTTTTATTTTCTCAATTTTTTATCAAAAATTGTGCCCCGACAACAACACAATGTGCTAGTTCTTTTGATAAAACAGAGCTGGAAAGTCGTCTGGACCCGGCGCTTTCATTGGACCCATGCTCATTACAACGTTTTTGATCTCCTCCTCCCCAGGAACGTCTCCTAAGGTGCTATTGTCTTCTTCAGAGATTGAATTGAGAGAGCGAATGATCGCAGGATCGATGGAGAATTGAGAGAGTAAATTGAGAGAGTTTATGATTATTGATTTTTGTTATAAAATATATAATGGACCCGTTGATTGTATTGGATAAGCATAAGAGTGGGGGTGCTTCAACTATAAACATATCAGGCCTCGTAGGTAGTGATGTAATATGTGAAAAATGTGACACATAATAATATTTATATTTTTTTGTCTGTAAAAATCAAGTCCAAATTTTGTACATAGTTGTGCTATCTAATCAATTTTGTAGTTTTTAGTTTGTACTTTGTGCTAACGCAGGGGGTTAGGTCACTTGACAGATACAAACAATCGAAATTGTTCTATAGTTAATAAAAAGAAATTTTGGAACCTATAAACAAATAAGAGTTTTATATAGTAGCAACAAAAAATGGACTAACCTATTCGTTGGAATAGAAATTGAAACTGTTATGAACTTGCAGCCTTACAAATAGAAACTCACAACCATGTATAAACGAAGTTACAAAAGTTCTAGAAGTAAAACATGTTATTGCCGGGGCACAATTTTTTGATGGAAAACTGAAAAAATGAAACAATTATAAAAACAATGTTTCAAATCAACACTTCAAGGAAGGTTATCCTGAATTACGAGAATCTAAAAAGATTTCGTAATCAACAGTAATAGATCGTAGTACTTCTAAAAAGAAGATACAATCAGAATTACTGGCAGCAACAAAGAAGATGACTGGCGAAAGATGGAAGAACTCCTGCTGGGGTGAATAATCACCGTTGCTTAAAGCTTTATTCGTCCTACACGAACAGCTTCCAGGAACCAGCAAGTTCGTCGGAGAACTTGGAACACTCCTGCACTTCTGACTCCTCGGATGGACACGAACTCCCGTGTAAGAGCAACGCTGGTGCGGCACCTTTCCTCTCTCTCTCGAAGGCTGCTGGAATTCGTAAGCAAATTTCGATCAGAACTGTGTTAAAGAACACTTCTGAATTCTCTGTTTACTTGTGCTAAAAAGTACTTCGTAAACTTTCTGTGGTGGCTTCTCTTACTTGTATATGTCTTCAGCCTTGAGAAAGAGAGAGGATGCCTTATATAGGCCCTGCAGCAACTGTTCGGTTGCCACAAAGTTAGGAACGTGGTAAAAATCATCCCGAACATGTAGCAACCGCCCAGAACATACAAACGCACGTTCTGCTTCAAGTTGTGCCAACTGTGCGCACCCTGCGCTCCTTATACTCTGCACACTGAGCCACTTGCGCCAACCTGCGCCAACTGCGCGCACTGCGCCACTGCCCAACCTGCACCACTGCGCGTACTGCGCCACTGTGCCACTGCGCAACCAGCGCAGCCAGCGCAACCGACGCAACCTGTGCACAACCTGTACACAACCTGGCACGCACCCTAGTCGCGCAACCTGTGCGCAACCTGTGCGCAACCTGGCGCACAACCTGGCGCGCACCCTGGTCGCACAAACTGTGGCGCGCAACGTGGCAGCGCAAGTGGCTCGCGTAACGAGCGCAACTAAAGCGTACTATGCGCCTAGCGACGATGCTGACGTGCTAAGTGCAATGTGCGCCAACAAAATGCCACATTACGCCTCATGAGCCCATGAGCCCGAGTCCGAGTCCGAGTCACTAAGCCCCTACGGGGCTTAGCTCCCATGGAAATAAATTTCCTAAGAGCAAAAAAGCATGAATGCTTTCTATTGTTGATTTAGCCTTTTTTCCATTAGAAAAATAACCACACATGGCACACCCATGTGTACGTCCACACCATATGTGCATCTCTAAAATAGGAAAGCTAATATATAGAGATACATTTGTTTTGGCCTAGCCGATGTGGGACTAAAGTTCTAAACAAAAGAGGCCAAAACCCAATAATCTCCCACATATCTCTATATATATGGGTATAAGTGTTCCCCACAGTAACTGTCCATCATGCATCAGGAGAGATGTCGCTGACGACTTGAATCTTCCCGCATGGGTCAAACAACAGACTATAATACAAGAATGGACTAAGCCTTGAATTCTGCATCATAGCTGAAATTCTTTCCACTCACATAATGTAGTTACATGTGCTTCTGGCTATACATTAAAGGCCCTGTGCCAGCCTAGTTCCAGTGTATATTTTGGGTGTCTACAAGTTTACCCTCAAGAGACGGCTTGATATCTCTTTGTCCATACACTATAGGTGAGTTCATTTTAAAGATACATGGCATAAAGCGCTTTACGCTTCCCTTGCGGTGCTACGCCGCTATGACATGGCTTAAAGCCGAGGCCTTACCCCGTACCGGGAACCTCATCGTAGTGTCATACTACTGTAGCATGAGGCAACCGCCTCTTTGTAGTGCCAAACTACCCAGCATGAAGCCTTAGGCTCCCTTGCGGTGTTACGCCGCAATGACATGGCTTGCAAGGCCGAGGCTTTATCCCTAACCGGGTACCTCATCGTGGTGTCGTGCCACTGTAACATGAGGTACTCCTCCTCTTTGTAGTACTGACTATACCCCTCTTTATTTTAACATACAACATTAGGCTAACTGCCTATTTGCAGTACGACGCCGCTGCGACTTGGCCTGCAAAGCCGAGGCTTTATCCTATTCCTGGGCAGCACCCCACATATAGGAACCTCATCGTGGAGTCACCCCACTATAGCATGGAGTTTCACTCCTTGTATTGCTGCTCTACCGTGCTTTCTGTAAAGCACACCAGGCATTCACTCTGCCTGAGAACTCATTAAGGCAATTAAGCCAACCTTTCCACAGGAACCGTTTTCCGCAGAAAACAACAGTAGACAACAGTGGTTATAGGTTCGTAACCTCTCCATGCCTAATAGAACAGGTACCCACCGTTTCTGATATTCTTCCGATTAGTGGTCCTCCCTTAAACCAAAAGCTAGATGCCTAGTAGATTTCTCTTTGAACTATTAGCATAAAACTTTATGGTAGGAATACAATAATACAATATCAGAATGCCTTCAAGCCCATTTTACAAGCTGTGTCATCGACCAGCTGGCGCTTGAGACCCTTGGTGAACGGATCCGCCAGGTTCTTCTGACTCCGAACATCAATCACTGCAATAACACCTCTCTTGATAAGATCGTGTACTGTCCTGTGCTTCAACCGCACAGTCCTCTTTTTCCCGTTGAAGAGGTCATTTGATGCCATCGCCGCAGTCGTCTGGTTGTCGCAGTATATCGGTATCGCCGGTATTTGTGCCCCAACCACTGGAAGATCATACATGAGCTCCCGAAGCCATTCTGCTTCCCCGACTGCGGTTTCAAGTACAAAGAACTCAGATTCCATGGATGACCGCGAGAGCATAGTCTGCTTCTTCGACTTCCACGATATAGCAGCTACATCCATTGTAAAAATGAATCCACCTGTGGACCTCTCGCTCTCCACCTCTGAGCACCAGCTGGCATCACTGACGCCTTCCACTACCGGCGGATCTTCGCTGTAGTGCAGTGCATATGTCTGAGTCTTTTTGAGATATCTCATAACCCTTTTTCACAGCTTTCCAGTGTTCAGCACCTGGGTTGCTCGTGAAACGACTCAACATTCCCATGGCAAAAGCTATGCCAGGCCTTGTGGCAGTAGTAACATACATCAAACTTTCGATTACGCTTACATACTCCAGCTGCCTGACGCTTTCCCCTGAATTAGGCTTCAGCTTCAGATCACACCTGTACGGCGTATCGATCCCTGGAAGATCCCGATACCCATAACGAGTGATCATTTTCTCAATATAATGAGACTGTGACAGAGCTAGTCCATTGTCTGTCCGGATGATCTTGATCCCTAGGATCACATCAGCTTCCCCCAAGTCCTTCATACTGAACTTGCTTGAGATGAATTTCTTTGTCTCCGTGACACAGCTAATATCCGTACCTAGGATAAGCATGTTGTCCACGTACAGACAAACGATCACACCTCTTCTATCAGCGAACTTCGTGTAAACACACTTGTCCGTATCGCTGACCATGTAGCCATTTGACCTTATAACTTTGTCAAATTTCTCATGCCACATCTTGGGAGCCTGTTTAAGACCGTACAAAGTTTTAACCAACTTACAGACTTTGTCTTCAAGACCCCTGATGACAAATCTCTCTGGCTGTTGCATGTAAATCTCTTCGGTCAGCTCGCCATTTAAAAAAGTCGTGTTCACATCCATCTGATGTATCACCATCTTATGTATTGCTGCGAGAGCAATTAACATTCTGATGGTGGTCATCCCGGCTACTGGAGCATACATGTCAAAATAGTCAATCCCCTGCTTCTGAGAAAACTCCTTGGCTACCAACCTTGCCTTGAACTTGTCAATAGTTCCGTCTGCTTTCATCTTCTTCTTGAAGGTCCATTTGCATCCGATGGATTTTGCTCCTTCAGAAAGATCAACCAACACCCAAGTGTTATTTGAGGTGATAGAATCAATTTCATTGTCAATCGCCTCCTTCCAAAAAACCGTGTCTCTGGTCTTCATCGCCTCATCATAGGTAAGCGGATCAGCTTCCACATGATAGGTGACAAAGTCACTTCCGAAATCCTTCGGTCTCCTCATACGCTTAGCTGACGGTTCAGCTTGTTCTGGTTCAATCATTATTTCAACAACAACATCTTCTTGGACCACATCTTCATTGAAGGCTTCAGTTTCCTGCGCACCCTCATTGTTCTCCGGTACATCCGCAAGAACAATATTCTTGTGCCTTGCAAATTTGTCTTCAAAATATTCTGCGTCGCGAGATTCAATGATATAATTTGACTCAATATCAAGAAATCTTCGAGCATCACTCTTCTCGGCATACCCCAAGAAGACCGTCTTAGTAGTCCTTGTCCCAAGCTTCTGAATCTTCAGATCTGGAAGCTTGACACCCCCACACTCGAATGACATTCAAGTTAGGTCTGACCTTGGACCAGAGTTCATGAGGAGTAACGTCAGAAGTTGCATGAGGCACTCTATTTAGAATAAAAGTGGCCGTTAATGCAGCTTCTTCCCAGTAGCACTTAGGAAGACCCACAGTCAACAGTATTGAGTTAATTATTTCTGTTAACGTTCTCTTCTTCCTCTCTGCTACTCCATTTGATTGAGAAGAGTACGGAGCCGTAGTCTCATTGACAATTCCATGTTCTTTGCAGAACGATACGAATTCATGAGACCTGTACTCCCCACCTCGATCACTTCTTATTCTTTTGAGTTGTTGTCCAGTCTGCCGCTCAACTTTGGCTCTGAACTCTTTAAACTTCTCGAATGCTTCATCTTTAGCCTTCAGCAAGTAGACGAACGCATACTTTGAGAAGTCATCGATGAAGGTTATGAAGTACTTTATCCCGACCTTTGTAGAGAACTGTTTGAAGTCACAGATATCGGAGTGTACCAACTCCAGAAGATTTGTACTTCGATTAACCCGAGGAAAGGGTTTTCTTGTGATCTTTGTTTGAGCACAAACTTAACATTTCTCTACCTTACTCCCACATTTGGAGATAAGTCCTAGACTAGACATTCTGTTTATTCGTTTACAATGAACATGTCCTAGCCTATTATGCCACAACTCAAGAGTATAAGCAGAAGGGATAATTTCATTAATCACATTAATTACATTGGACTGATTTATATGCTGAATTTTGAACATTCCTTCGGCATAAAAAGCTTTCCCGAAATATGTTCCCTTGATAGACATCACCATCTGGCCAGCATTGATGTCCATCCTGAGGCCTGTATTGCAGAGTAGGCCTCCTGAGATCAGGTTCTTAGAGACAGCAGGTACGTGCTTTACGCCTTGAAGCGTCAGAGACTTCCCCGAAGTCAGCTTCAACACCACCGTCCCGATCCTGAGCACTTCAGCTTGTGCCTGGTTCGCCATTATAACCACTTCAGAAGTAGGTGTATAGGTGGTGAACTACTCCTTACTGGAGCAGACATGGCAGGAGGCTCCAGTGTCTATCCACCAGTCAGAGTCAGTCCTTACCGCATCAACCTGCACAATCATAGCAACAATGTCAGTGATCATAGATACCTTACTAGGCTCTCCTTGCTCTGATTGCTTGGTCTTTGCTTTGCATTCGTTCTTGAAGTGGCCCTTCTTGCCACACTTGAAAGAAGGTATCTGAGACTTTGCCTTCTTTCGCTTGAAGGAAGTCCCCTTCACGTTCAGATTGTTAGGGTCCTTCTTCTTACTGTAGGAAGCCGCCTGCTTTCCCCTTGGTTCCTTGGTATGAACCAGATTGGTGTTAGACAATTGCTTGGACAGTGAGTCCACCTTCAGTTGAGCCCGCATCTGGTCCTCAACATAGATTTCCTGTAAGAGATCTTCAAGACTGATCTCTAGCTTCTTCCTATGCATGTTTGCATAGAACTTACTCCACCCAGCGGGGAGCTTTGAGACAATCCCTCCAACAACAAACTTGTCAGGGAGGGGCATCGCCTCGTCTTCCAACTTCTGTCGCAGCTTCAGAAATTTTTTTACCTGCGGCAACATGGACTTCTCGTCCTCAAAGAGCTATTTGTGATATTTTTCAACCACAAATATTTTGCTCATGTTCTTGTCTTCTTCGTACAGTTTCTCCAGAGACTCCCATATGTCTCTGGCAATTGGTTTCTTACTGTAAGATTCTGCTAGGGAATCCTCCATAGCATTCAGGATAAGTAACCTGCAAATGCTATTCTCCCTTCTCCACTTGGCCTGAAGTTTAGTAGCCGCTGTAATTGCGGCAGCAGACCCAGTATCTGGAACAGTAGGTTTCTCTTCAAGAAGCACGTGATCAACGTCTCTGAGTTGAAGAGTGAGATAAACCTTCATCTTCCAGACTTGATAATGCTCTCTATCAAACTTTTCTAACTTACAAAAGTCAGTATTGAGGAGTGAAGCATTAAAGTTTTCCATCGTAGCAATAAAGCTTTGAGATTGTTATTACCGAGGCACAATTTTGATAGAAAACTGAGAAAATGAAACAACTGTAAAAATAATGTTTCAAATCAACACTTCAAGGAAGGTGATCCTGAATTACGAGAATCTAAAAAGATTTCGTAATCAACAGCAATAGATCGTAGCACTTCTAAAAAGAAGATACAATCAGAATTACTGGCAGCAACGAAGAAGATGACTGGCGAAATATGGAAGAACTCCTGCTGGGGTGAATAATCACCGTTGCTCAAAGCTTTATTCTTCCTACACGAACAGCTTCCAGAAACCAGCAAGTTCGTCAGAGAACTTAGAACACTCCTACTCTTCTGACTCCTCGGATGGACACGAACTCCCGTGCAAGAGCAACGCTGGTGCGGCGCCTTTCCTCTCTCTCGCGAAGGCTGCTGGAATTCGCAAGCAAATTCCGATCAGAATTATGTTAAAGAACACTTCTGAATTCTCTGTTTACTTGTGCTAAAAAACACTTCGTAAACTTTCTGTGGTGGCTTCTCTTACTTGTATATGTATTAAGCCTTGAGAGAGAGAGGATGCCTTATATAGGCCCTGCAGCAACTGCTCGGTTGCCACAAAGTTAGGGACGTGGTAAAAATCACCCCGAACATGTAGCAACCGCCCAGAACATGCAAACGAACGTTCTGCTTCAAGTTACGCCAACTGCGCGCACCCTGCGCTCCTTGCACTCTGTGCACTGAGCCACTTGCGCCAACCTGCACCAACTGTGCGTACTGCGCTACTGCGCGCTGTAATGCCCCGCTTCGTGAAGGCACTAGATAGACAGAAAGATCGGATTGCTGGCTCTGCAACAGAAGATAATTTATCTGGGTGAGTGGACAAAGACTCATTTTATGATTCGCTTGCGCCTAATAAGAATCAAAGTTTTTGAATGAATGTTATTGCTAATAACAAGACGGTAATCTTGAGTATGCTTATAAGAGAATCTGCTCATTGTCTGCTAAAAAAGAGAACGGTTTCCTCCTTGAAAAGAAGATGGAATTGTTTATGAATTGCTCGATTGATGCATGATGGTTTCATTTGATATTGTATGTGCATTAGGGTATCCACTTAGTGACGAGCTGAACCCTAGAGAGTTACAGCGGCTAGCGACGAGCTGAACCCATGCGAGTCACAGCGGTTAGCGACGAACTGAACCCAAGAGTCACAGCGGCTAGCGACGAGCTGAACCTATGCGAGTCACAGCGGTTAGCGACGAGCTGAACCCGTGGGAGGCACAGCGGCTAAGATGGAAATGATATGTGGCTTTTAAAAGATGTTTTCAAAAGAAATATAAACTGACTCTGTATGCATGGAATAAACATAGGTAAAACTAGCAAGATCACATCACAAGAAACGTTTTCTCACTAAATGAACAGTGATCGTTTCAGACAAATGTAGCTCTTTGTTCACAATTCACCAGTATGCTGATATACTGACCCACCATCAGTCTGCATGCAGGTGCACTATGCATCGAAAAGGATAGTCCGAAGCGATAGCCCGAGCCTCATCCTCAGGAGCCAGAAATCAGAAGAGATGCCAAGAGATGACATCTGTTGCAAGAGTTGGTTTTGTATATAAAGGGATGTAATGTATGGAAACGGGATCATTGTAATATGTAAAGTTCTGAGAGAATGTAACATTGTATCAGAGAGAATCGAGAGCTTGTAATCTGTTCAAATGAAATCAATAAAGAGAATTGTTTCTTGTTACCATTGTGTTCAAAGCATGTATTCTGAAATATGTCCGCTGCTGCTTCAATTATCTGCGATACGTTCCGCTGCGTATTGTCAACCTTGTCTATCTTGTCTTATTCCAGGTCTTGGCCTTGTGCAAGCGCAACTTAGGCTTGCACGGCATCACGCCTTAGCGAGGACGAACGGTCCCAAAGAGCCCGAAGCGAGGACGAAAGGACTCTGCGGGATCGGGGCGTGATAGAATGGTATTAAAGCAACACGATCCTCTGGCCAATTTTGATTCAATTGAATTTGTACATGTCTTCTGATCGAAATTTCGTTGCCTACTCGATATCAATAATGAGATGAACGGTCCATACAATAAGTCCGTAAATATTTTTATGATGCCGGTTTTTATCGATTTGATTGATTGAGATTGAAATGCTTGATTGAACAAAAGTTTTGATATGATCTGAATTGTGATTTCATGGATTGATGATGGCAAAGGATGAGGACTATCGCTGCTAAGGATATCGTAAGTTTCTCCTTAAGTTTCGAGGACAAAACTTCTTTTCGGTGTGTACTTATGTAGTGCCCCGCTCCGCGAAGGCACTAGATAGACAGAAAGATCGGATTGCGGGCTCTGCAACAGAAGACGATTTATCTGGATGAGTGGATAAAGACTCATTTTATGATTCGCTTGCGCCTAATAAGAATCAAAGTTTTTGAATGAATGTTATTGCTAATAACAAGACGGTAATCTTGAGTATGCTTATAAGAGAATCTGCTCATTGTCTGCTAAGAAAGAGAACGGTTTCCTGCTTGAAAAGAAGATGAAATTGTTTATGACTTGCTCGATTGATGCATGATGGTTTTATTTGATATTGCATGTGCAATGGGATATCCACTTAGTGACGAGCTGAACCCTAGAGAGTCACAGCGGCTAGCGACGAGCTGAACCCATGCGAGTCACAGCGGTTAGCGACGAGCTGAACCCAAGAGTCACAGCGGCTAGCGACGAGCTGAACCCATGCGAGTCACAGCGGTTAGCGACGAGCTAAACCCGTGGGAGGTGTCACGCCCCAGAACCAGAATACTGGAGAGCGGGGGCGAACATAGCCAGCTACGTATATTGAAATGAAGTCCATCTCGCCATACGGTCACGGCTGTCTAGATATGAGGGTTTACTGCAAGCCAACGGTCTCTTAAGGTCAAGCCTATTATCTCAATCTCAAGCAAGTAATATAATTACAAGATGTTTGACCACCAAATATACAATAAAAGGCGTCCCAAATATTACATATCGGCTGATCATGAAGCTAGTCGTACAAAATGCTAGGACTAGCAAGAGTTAAGTCATACATGATCAACCCTAGGATTTGTTAATCATGTTTACAGCCCGTAGGCAGACAGTAAGTAAAGTGCATCGAGCTAACAGGTGCTCGTCGGCTAAACCCCTCAAAAGAATAAATTTACAATAGAGTGAGCGAAACAAAATAGAAAACCCACTCGTAGCCCGGGTTCCTTCTAGTCGCCACCATCGGGCTGGAGGTTCGGAAGATCCTCGGGAGCTGCTCCGAAATCTGGCCACACAAAACCAGCTGGATCAAACCCCAGAAAGAGCAAGTGCCACAAAGGAGGCCACGAAATAAGAACAAAAGCCAGCATATCAAAACATAGGAAAATGAAAGAAAAGTACAAGTAATAAAGAGCACGTCAGGACAATAAACGACTAGGGACGTGGAACCATTCGGGAAACCAGGTTACAACCCGTAAACCAAACAAGGACCGAGGTTGTAACCTTTCGCCTGAATAGCTCCTTGTCTCTACCCAATTATTGTTGAAGCAAGTAAAACAATCATGTTCAGGGATACCATGGTACAGGGACTAGACAAGACTTAGACAGGGCTAGACATCATCTATTCACAAGCGGCCAAGCAATTACTACGGCTTACTACTTTAACTAACTAGGGTTATCACAAGCCTAATTACTAACAAGATGCAAGTGAGAATTTTCCAGTCCCAAGCCCTGCAGACCATCCAGTTTTCCTTCCGCGGGTTGAGAGTATGGTTGGGTACATCGCCCCGGAGACGATATACCCTTAGGTGACTTAGAGGGTGCAACACATGACAGTGCACTGGAAATGTGCTCTACTCGTCGGCAAGCTACAAGTCTAATTAAGAGCGCCCAGATAACGAGATTTCCTATGACTGGCATTCTCCATGAACTATAGTTTGATCTAGTCATTAGCCTAATCCATATTCAGTATGAATTCCTGACCGTGGGAACCAGGGAGTCACGTCCTAGACATGATGCAAGACAAGACAAGTGGATTGCACAAGCAAGCAAGCAGGAACACCCACGGTGTCAAGTTGATTATACGAGTCAAGTTACAAGTTACAAGTCAAGTCAAGTCAGGAGTGCGCCGCCACGGGCCACTATCAAGTTATCAAGATAAATCATGTCAGGGTACTTGTCAGGAGTGCGCCACGACAGGCCACTATCATGTCAGGTTGGTCATGTCAGGAGTGCACCACTATGGGTCACTGTCGTGTTATGCTAGTTCCTTGTCATACCATGCCATGTACAATAAAAGCAAAACTCCAAGAGCCAATGGATTGCGCAAGGGGTCAGGGGGTTGGATTGCGCAGGTGTCAGCTGCGCAGGGTGCCAAGTGCGCAGGGGCACAGGACACAGGGGCAGATGGTGCATGGGTCAGATTGCGCATGAACAGACTGCGCAGGAGTGAACTGCGCAGGGGTGGATTGCGCATGAGCAGACTGCGCAGGAGTGAACTGCGCAGGGTGAAGTACGCGGAAATAGTTGGCGCATGGGGCTGAGCACAGTTCACCATAGGGCAAGCTGCGCGGTCGACACTGCGCTAAAGAGTGCAGACCGAGAGGGGCTGCGCAGTCCAGCACTGCGCTAAAGAGCGCAGGCTGCAGGCTGCTACTCCAGGCCGAGAAGAACACCAAGAACACCAAAAATTCAAATTTTCATATCATTGTCAAATCAAAGCCAAATCTAGATTTTCAAAGGTCTAACTTGAGTAAAATTGAATTCTCTTCCACATGGAAGCATCAAAACCCACAAAAATCCAACCAAAATAGATCAAAACCATGTAAATCCGAAAATAGTTAAAATCTAGATCTAGAACAATGGAGACTCCAAATCACAAAATATCAAGTTCTAATGTTGATCACCATGGCCTAATCTAGCTAATGAACAAATAAAATGTGGTTCTCATATGGTGGCAAGGTGCACTTGCCTATGGGTGTTGGTGAGTTGTGTAGAGGAAGGAAGAAGAAGGAGATGGAGAAGTAAATGAAAAATAAAGAGGAGAAAGAAAAGTTAGGGGGGATTTAATGGAGGTGGGTGTGTTGTGTTGAGGGTGGAGTGTAGGTTAAAGTGCTCCAATGCATTTTAAACCAAACCAAACCAAACCAAACCAATTCTCCTCCACAAAATAAAACCAAGTCATGTCAAAACCCGTTTTACGAGAAAACCCAAAATTCCACAAGTCGAGCCAAAAATACAATTACAGGCCAGAATCTGAGAAAATAAAATACAGGTCTAAGATACATGCAGGCTTAACCAAAAATACGTGTTCTGAGATATGGGTGTTACAGGAGGCACAGCGGCTAAGATGGAAATGATATGTGGCTTTTCAAAGATATTTTTAAAAGAAATGTAAACTGACTCTGTATACATGGAATGAATATAGGTAAAACTAGCAAGATCACATCACAAGAAATATTTTCTCACTAAATGAACAGTGATCGTTTCAGACAAATGTAGCTCTTTGTTCACAATTCACCAGTATGCTGATATACTGACCCACCATCAGTCTGCATGCAGGTGCACTATGCATCAAAAAGGATAGTCCAAAGTGATAACCCGAGCCTCATCCTCAGGAGCCAGAAATCAGAAGAGATGACATCTGTTGCAAGAGTTGGTTTTGTATATAAAGGGTTGTAATGTATGGGAACGGGATCATTGTAATATGTAAAGTTCTGAGAGAATGTAACATTGTATCAGAGAGAATCGAGTGCTTGTAATCTGTTCAAATGAAATCAATAAAGAGAATTGTTTCTTGTTACCATTGTGTTCAAAGCATGTATTCTGAAATATGTCCGCTGCTGCTTCAATTATCTGCGATATGTTCCGCTGCGTATTGTCAACCTTTTCTATCTTGTCTTGTTCCAGGTCTTGGCCTTGTGCAAGCACAACTTAGGCTTGCACGGCATCACGCCTTAGCGAGGACGAATGGTCCCAAAGAGCCCGAAGCGAGGACGAAAGGACTCTGCGGAATCGGGACGTGACACGCGCACTGCGCCACTGCGCAACCTGGGCGCAACCTGGCGAAGTGCGCCAACAAAACGCCACATTACACCCCATGAGCCCATGAGCCCGAGCCCGAGTCCGAGTCCGAGTCGTTAAGCCCCTACGGGGCTTAGCTCCCATGGAAATAAATTTCCTAAGAGCAAAAAGCATGAATGTTTTCTATTGTTGATTTAGCATTTTTCTCATTAGAAAAATAACCCCACATGGCACACCCATGTGCACCTCCACACCACATGTGCATCTCTAAAATAGGAAAGCTAATATATAGAGATACATTTGTTTTGGCCTAGCCGATGTGGGACTAAAGTTCTAAACAAAAGATGCCAAAACCCAACAAAACAACCCCCTTAAGGGAAATAAGCACAAGAAAATAGCAATAGGTCGGACCAGTCCATAAAAAGGAAACAGTCCATCCGCAACCTCATCCTTAGTATCAAATAAATTATAATTTTTAGTTTTTAAACTTATCTTTAAGTTTTTTTTTTCTTCTTTCTAATATTAGATTTAAATAAATATCTAAAATTTTGGAATTGGTGTCATCTACCGTACTACTATGGCTGTTTCTACTTTTACGGCAACATGTGATATCAACACAGTCCTGTTGTGCCGAGGATCAGTGATAAAACATCCTGTTGTGCCGAGGATCAGTGATAGCGATAAAAAAAAATTGTCTAACACAAATTTCGAATATCCTACTTTTTTGAATGGTGCGGATTAGGAGTAGCTAAGAAGCAAGGGCGCTAAAAATATATCAATTTGTCTTGTCGGACAGTATTGGACAATCCGTGCGTAAGTGTATCACACTCGATCCACAGTCCTTTCAAAATATATTACAACATTCCAATTTATTGTATCAATGCAACATAGAGGACTAAGAATCATCATTAAATACAACTGTTACATTCTAAAAAGTTATATAAAAAAAAACACTGCTTAACCAATTGATGGTGGAGACCGTGCTCACGAAACCATAATGACGTGACAGATCTTCGTTAACATAGGTTGAGCCCGGTACTAAGAGGCTGAGTCAATGGAAAGTACCACGTCATTACAGTTCTGCACACGATTTTTTTTCGTGCGGACACGATGGTCCTCCATTGTCAGAGGTGAAATCCGATACTAGCATAGAGCTGGAACTAATAGAAAGGGTCACGTCAATACGGTTCCTAACACAATTCTGCCTTTATTCGGCAGGCGTCTTCAATCATAGCTTTTCAACCACTCCTTTCTTTTGTAGTAGTAACGAAAGGCGACGGACGATGCGACGGGCGAGGCGACGGCGATGGCGATGCCTCGCCGCCGGAAGGCAAGTCGGAGAGCACGGCAATAATCCGCCGCAATGTAACTGTTGGAATTTTTTCAATATATGGAAGAAGAGATATGATCTGATTTATATAGGCTGAATTCCTACGTATAGGAATAATGGTGAATTAAATCACCCAATTAAATGCTTAACGTTACATAATAAAATACATAAAAAACATGTGATACAATGTATCTGGACAGTCCAAACGTTACGAAAATTAAATGAATAGTAACGGTCAAAATTGAATTGAGCTTGACTAAATAGTAGCTGAAATTGAACTTTTGCTCTTGTTTGTGTGAGCAACACACAAGCACAGCTAACAATCCCCTCCCAAAAGGTCAAGTTCCAAGATAATAGAAGGAAAGAAAAATAGGAGAAGGATAAGAAAAATTTCTGGGCAGTTGAATACTATGCATAAATGAGATGGACTACAGCCTTGAATCTCACGTAGTGACTATTGTCTTTGTCTGAAGAAGAGCTTGATGGACTACGCCTTGAATCAGTCTTCTTGAATCAGACTCAGAAAATAGCACACATAGTACGCTAGAGGTACTTGGGTCTATCGGGTGGCGCGTTTGATTGGCCATGCGCACTTTTACACATTCATGAGAGTTGTCTAGGATCGCCCTGTCCTATAGTCGCGGCCTTTACGACATCTCATATAGGTAAGTCCTTAAGGGTTGGTGATAGGAATCAACCCTGCATATCATGCTCGGACTTATTAAGAGCTTAAGCTCACCCTATCCATATCACACAAGGAACACTGTCACCATAGGGATGGGATATTAATGTACACATGTACAGCCTCTTGGGATTTTATTTTAAAGAGAATTTAATCTCAGGTCAGTGTTCCATAATAGTCACCTAGTCCAGCTTGTTTCTACCCATTGAACCGGCTTCTTGGGATCTCCAGTCAGACTCGGTTGGGTTGCCACTGCTGGTGACTATGCTATGGGCTTAACCCCATCCCCCTCGATGATTCTAGGATAAATGTCCTAGACAAACTCTTCGTCAAGAGTAAACAGACTCTTCGTCAAGAGATCTGTAAAGTTCTTTAATGACTTTATAGTCAAGAACCACAAATTTGTCCAATAGGCTCTTGAAGTACAGCTGCAGGTTCCTGTTCATCTTAGCAATCACAGAATCATGCTTTAGTAGTTCTATAACAGATTTATTATCACAGTTTATAGAAATTACAGGAACAGGTATATACATAATAAGATTTCTAAGCCATTCAATTTCTGTACAGGTAGTGTCTAAAGCTATCATCTCAGAGTCCATAGTACTTATGGCAATGATAGTATGTTTACATGATCCCCAGTAGATCGCAGCTCCTGCTAGGGTAAAAATATATCCAGTAGTGGATTTTACATCATGTGAATCAGTTATCCAATTTGTATCGGAGTAACCTTCTATGATATCAGGGTGTCTAGTATAATGAAGATTATAATCTAGAGTTCCCTTAAGATATCTAAATACTCTGTCCAAAGCAGTCCAGTATGATTGGTTTGGGTTACTAGTATATCTGCTTAGTCTTCCAATAGCAAATGCAATATTAGGTCTGGTCTTATTTGTTATGTACATAAGGGACCTAATCACTTGTGAATATATATGTTGTTCTATAGGAGATCCTTCATTCTTCTTGAGAACAACATTATTATCATAAGGAGTAAGGGCAGGTTTCTTGTCAAAATACTCCAACTTTCTTAGCATTTTTTCAATTGAATGTGCTAAGGATAGAGTATATCCCTCATTGCATTTGGACACTTACATTCCTAGGATCAGGTTTGCCTCACCTATGTCTTTTATATCAAATTGGTTAGATAAATAATTCTTAGTGTTATTTATCAATTCCAGTGAAGATCCTAAAATAAGGATATCATCAACATACCAGCATAAGATAACACAACTTTCATTTGTATTTTTGGAATACAAACATTTGTCATATTCATTTGGCACAAAACCAAATTCTCTAATGACTTTATCAAATTTGTTGTGTCATTGGCTTGAGAGCTTACTTTAGGCCATAAAGAGATTTTTACTAATCTACAAACCTTGTTTTATTGACCTTTAGCAATAAAACCTTCAGGTTGTTCCATATATATTTCTTCTTCTAATTCTCCATTTAGAAATGTTGTCTTTACATCCATTTGATGGATCAGCAAGTCATGAATGGAAGCTAGGGCTAGGAGGGTTCTAATAGAAGAAATCCTAGATACAGGAGAGTAGGTATCAAAATAATCTAATCCATTTTTCTGGGTAAAACCTTTGGCTACTAGCCTAGCCTAGTATTTCTCTATGGTACCATTGGCTCTAAGTTTCTTTTTAAAGATCCACTTACAACCTATAGGTTTGTTACCTAAAGGAAGGTCTGCTAAAAGCCAAGTATTGTTCTCCATAATGGAGTTATACTCATTGTTAATAGCTTCTTTCCAGAAAGGGACATAAGGAGAAGATATGGCTTATTCAAAAGTTGAAGGGTCACCCTCTATCAAAAATGTGTAGAATCCTTCTCCTAAGTTCTTTTCAATCATTTCTCTTTTCGGGTTCAGAAAATCCTACCTTAGCTAGACATTCCCAAACTATAACAGGCTGACAAAAGGGCTTCTCCCCATAGATTATCAGGGTACCTGAGCTGAGAAGCATGACATTGACCATGTCTAACAGAGTGCGATTCTTCCTTTCAGCAACTCCGTTGGACTGTGGTGAATAAAGAGCGGTAACCTCATGAATAATTTAATGCGCTTCACAGAAGTTAGTCATTTCATTTGAGGTATACTCTCCACCACGATCTGATCTAAGGATTTTAATTTTTCTATCTAACTGATTCTCAGCTTCAAACTTTTAGACCTTGAATCTGTGTAGAACTTCATCTTTGGTCTTAAGAAAGTAGGTGTAACAATATTTTGAATGATCATCTATAAAAATGATAAAGTATTTCCTACCTCCTCGGGTTAAGACCCCATTGGAGTCACAAACGTCACTGGATAAGTTCTAGGAGTTCAGAATCCCTATGAACATATTTGAAAGGCAATCTTGTGTGTTTGGATTGAACACAGATCTCACATTTGTGTTCATCGTCCATATGAGTCTTAGATATCAGATCTAAGTTCATCATCCTTTTAATAGATCCTAAATTTACATGACCTAGTCTACCATGCCAAACATTTGAAGATTCAAAATTAGAAACAACCAAAGAAGGATTTAAAATTTTATTCATAGTACTTAAAATAAAAAGTCCATCTTTCACAAATTCTTTCCCCACAAATAAATCATTCTTAGCTATTTTCTGAATCTGGTTCAAGAAGACTGATTCAAGGCGTAGTCCATCAAGCTCTTCTTCAGATAAAGACAATAGTCACTAAGTGAGATTCAAGGCTGTAGTCCATCTCATCTATGCATAGTATATAAAAGTCCAGAAATTCTTCATCTTTACTCCTTTCGGATATTATTTTCATAAACTTGATTTTTGGGGGTGTCACGTCCCAGTACCGAAATACGGGGACGGACTAGGCCAGCTACTCCGTATGAGGTATAAAACGTCATACGGCGATCGTGGCTGTCAATCTTGCTGGGTATCCTAGCATGCAAGCAGTCTATGGCCTAAATCTGATCTCATATCCACAGGCAATAATCAATGAAATACCGACAAGAGAGATAATCATATGAAAAACAGGAAATACTCATATGATAATCAGAGAGTCTACAATAAGAAATAATGTAGACAATAATACCTTCCCACACAGTTCCCTCATGGTCAGGAACTGAAGCACGTCCTCCAAGTCAAGTCTGGAAGATCCACATGGTCGGTCACAGGCAATCTGGGAACAATCCAGGGTTGGTCAGGCCAACCGTAGCAAGTACCAGAAAGGAAGGCTCAAGGACGGGCGAAGAAAACCAGCAGGATATAATATAACAGAAATAGCATCTAAAAACAGTAAATGAGGTAAGGGATCGTGCGGTACCAACGCACGATAACAATCCAACAACTAAAAGTATTCTGGTCGTAACCTCGGTCGATAGCCTATCGTAGCACAATATCCAACCCAACAATCAAACAAGAACATGGGTTGGATCATGCACCACGATAGTCCATTTCCTCAGTTATTCCCAAAAGTAACTCAACAATCATCACAATCATCCTAACACACACTAATGCCTGCATCGCTAACTGGAGATCGTAGTCTGTCATCGGAACAGTAACCCATCCCTACATCAAACAAGAACAAGGGAATGAATTACTGTACCGGGACAGCGTTACGTGCCAGCCAGCTTAGCAAGCAACAAGCCAAACAATTATGTAAATAAGCGGCCACTCAAATGTCTACGGCTATCTATGTGGTGGTTGGATTACCCCAACAATGCAATATAGGAATCCTCAGATCGTGCTATATTCCGCAAAGGCTAGCGAGGCCAAATAACACATAGCAGGTAGGTATGCACGGTCCCTCGGAAGGCCACCGTGCTAAGTAGGAGTACATATAGTAGTCGGATACTGCCATATCCGTGGCGGCCAACCCCGACGCGCCAGGACGAGCCTGTGGCGGCCGGTAATGCACGATCTCGGGATTCCGTTCCCTCCCAATGCTTCTACCATTTTTAGTTGCCTAGATTAACCCTACATTTATCCGGAATCACATGCCGTGGTCACATGCTCATCCTCCTAGATGTCGTACCTCAGTACGAGAACGCTAAGTAAGAATCAGCCTCGGCACCTATAGTCCCAGTTGTGATCCATCCTTAGTGTTATGCAACAAGCAAGCAAGCAATCCTGACCACGCTAAAACTATAGGCCAACTACCAGATACCCGTGCAGGTAATCAGATAATATAGCCAGAATATCAAGATGGCATCGCAATGCCATATAATCATGGAAGTAGCACCTCAAAGTGCCAATAGACAAAGGGCACCGCAGTGCAAGGTCAGGGCCAGTACCTCACGGGGTAGGCTGGACTTATAGTACGGATACAGGTAGTCAGGTCTGGGACAAGGACAACTCTGTCAGTCACAAGAAGTCATCTGCCCACATCGTGGCATGGATATCAGGTCAAGTACAAGACCAGAACCTCTACTATAATAACATCTCAAGCATATATGGGAGCCTACAGCTCCAAACATCAAGTCGGTCTATCCACCAAATCAATCTATCAAGTGTCTCCCATCCGTGAGGGAGTGAATATCACGTCAATAAAGACAACCATCAAGTACCAATCTCATTCCCCCTAACAATGCTAGGCCCTCAAACTCACAAGAATCCTCCTAGACAATGATCACAAGCCACTAGAAAACAAGCCCCTCAACTACCAAGACACAGCAATCAACCAAGTTCTCTAACTACCGGAATACACAAAGGTACCAGATTGGGCGTTTGGGAAGTCGAGTAAAAATCATATAATAATACCCTCGATATCCTCCTCGTTCCGCGAGACACTCGCACCAGTATCCAAAATCCAAAAGTCCTCGAAGACATATCTGATCAAATTAGAACATCACCAAAGAACTAGCAACACTATCTAAGAATCCACTTAGTCTACCATAATCATTATCTCAATATCATATCTCCTCATAGTCAATCCTCGAATCAGATCATAATCCCAACACACGGGTCCGCACTTAATCAACGCCGTCGGATGATGGCAAGGATTGTGTGAACCACTCTGGATCAGATCCACAACCCTTAAACCAAACAAGGACCAGGGTTGCAGACCCTCACCCGAGTAGAACCACTCTCCTTACACAATTCGGCGGACAGGACAGACAATGAGATAACAAACTAAACTAGAACACCATCTAAAGGAAGAATCACGAGTCAAGAGTCCAATGGATGATACCGTCGAAAAGGCAAGGATTGCGTGAACCACTCTGGATCAGATCCACAACCCTTAAACCAAACAAGGACCAGGGTTGCAGACCCTCACCCGAGTAGAACCGCTCTCCTTACACAATCTGGCGGACGGGACAGATCAAGACGCTAGGCGACTAATCTAGTCGGGAGTCTACCTAGCAGGCAATGAGATCAGGGATACTATACCAAGAAGAACATGCATGAGTTCAGTCCCGCAAACCAAAGGAATGGCACTGCCCTATCCTTCGAACCAAATTCCCAACCGGGAATTCTGGAAAAATCCGGCAGAGTCTCCTTTGTATTCTGGATGGGACCACCCTACGAATTGGGGCTAAAGTCCACTCGGCGCAACCCGCCGCGGAATCGCAGAATCGCAGACGGAGAACACTAAGTCTCAGCTACCAGCAGCACTACGATGCGTACTGGAAACAAGTCGATAGCCGAGAACACTAAGTCTCGGCCTCCAGTAGCACTACGATGCGTACTGGAAACCTCTCGAACCCGAGACCACTAAGTCCCGGTCTCCAGCAGCGCTACAATGCGTACTGGGCGCCAAGCCAACATGCATACTAATAAGATAACCGCCTCGCAGGGCGCACCACAACACATGTCCATAAATTCCTAATCCAAGCACAAACACCGCCACAAGAGTAGTTCGCCAAGCCGTACCCGACCGTGAGTCGGACACGGGGCATATGGGGACAATCCATACGTGTGAGTCGTGCTCGTGTCCTCGGAGGTGTGGATGACCCGTCCGAGTTGTCCGATACGGTCGTAAACCGGTATCGAACCAAGCTATCCTAAGTTATCATCATGGCAGTTCTACTACTAGGCTACACTAATCATGATTATACAATTTACAAGTACAAATTAATTAAATGCAATAAAATCCAGGAGAGAGGGCAAGAGCCGTCGATGAGCAAGGGATACTTGCCTAGAGGGCTCGGCTAGGTAAGCAAGTCTTCGGCGATCTGGATCCAAGCTAGCACGTCCATCGAGGTCCTCAGAACACATAATAAACAATCATTAGAATTAAATAATAAAATAATAGAATAATCACAAGAAATGGCAGAAGGCTATACCGTGCGGGTCCCGCAAACAGCACAGGGATCTGGCACGGAAACTGAGGCACACAGACCGATACGGGCACGCAACTCGAGACGCGCACGTATATCGAGACGCACACGAGAATCGAGATGACTCGAATATTGAGACGAACAAGAAACAGAAACGTGCACGTAAATCAAGACATGCACGTAGATCGAGACGACACAGAGACCAATACAGCACGCCAATCGGAGCGAGCACGCAAACCGAGGCAACACAAGATACAATATTACGCACAAATCGATACGGTACGCAAATCGGTGCATGCACGTAAATCGAGGCGGCACGGGTCACAAGTTAGGCACAAAGGCCGAGACACGAGGATCGAGGCAACACACAAACCGAGGTGGCACGGTGCCCGAGACAGCGCGGGGCTCGAGGCGTCCCGCTGCCCAAGGCAACACGCGAATCGAGGTGACACGAGAACCGAGACGGCACGTACACCAAGGTGTACGCGTATCGAGACGGCACATAACCCGAGCAGTGCGGGGCCCAAAGCGTCCCGCTGCTCGAGGCGTGCACGGAGCTCGAGGGCTCGCTTCCCGAGACGTACGGGAAACGAGGGAACACGCAAGTCAAGCGTGCGCGCGGCCCGAGGAGAGCGCGACTCCCAAGGCTACACACTGCTCGAGCAGCGCGGGGCCCAAGGGCGACCCGCCACTCGAGGCTGGCGCGGCGCTCGCTGCGGGGCACGGCGGCTCGCCGGACAGAAGGGAAGAGGGAGAGGAGGAGCAGATCCATGGAGGGGAAATGCCGCCGGGGTCGGCCAGGCTCCGGCGGAGGGGAGGAGACAGAGAGGGGAGGCCGGAGGAGCTTACCGGGGTAGGTTGGCTCTCCGGCGGAGGAGACAGCAGCCACGGAGGAGATGGCGGCGCTGGCGGTGGCGGCCGCAGCGGAGGCCGGAGGGGGCGACGATGATGGTGGTGGCGCGGGTGGCTGATGGCGGCGCTGCTCAGGGCGGCCGGAGGGGGCGACGATGATGGTGGTGGCGCGGGTGGCTGATGGCGGTGGGAGCTCAGGGCGGCCGGAGGGGGCGACGATGATGGTGGTGGCGCGGGTGGCTGATGGCGGTGGGAGCTCAGGGCGGCCGGAGGCCGGAAGAAGAGAGGGAGACAACGAGCGAGAGAGAGGGACGAGAGGCCGAGTGAGCGGGAGAGAGGAGAGTTGAGGGAGGAGAGAGAGGGCCGGGGGGGTGAGTGTGGTCGGGAGAGAGATGAGAGAGAGAGGAAGGAATTGGGGGTGGGGGTCGGCTGATCCAGCAAGTGAGAGGGGAGAAAGAGGAAGAGTGAAGAGAGAGGTGAGGGAGGTTAGGTAGGGGGAGGAGAGAGAGATGATGTGAGGGAGTGAAATGACAAGAGAGAGGGGGAGTAGATATTTTGGAGGGTAGACTAGGATCATAAAATTAATTAATAACAAATAATTAATGAGGGCAAAATCACCTCCAATAAAATAATAAAAATTTCAAATACACCCCAAAAATTAAAATCCTCCAAAATACGAAATACAGTCGAAATACAGTCATGTAACTATTTCTAAAATAGGGATATGACAGGGGGGAATTGTTGTATATATCAGAAAAATCAAGTTCTGTTACCTTATTATTCATTCATAATGACCAAAATATCAACCTATTAATTCCCATTTACCACCCTTTCAATACCATTCAAAGCTGCCATTTTTATAGCCCTTAATGGCTCATTAAACCTTTTAATGCCATGGATTGGCTCATGACTCTATATATTACATTCTTTCTTCTCTTTCAAGGGGCACAAAAATATATACAAGAAAAAGAACAAAGTGATCATATTTTTCATCTTCTCGTTATCCTCAGAAAACTACCATTCCGGTATTTCTAACATTTTTTATTATCTGCTACTCTATTTTTCAGAATAATAAAGGTAAATTTTCCAACAGTAACCGATCGAGCTGACCTGGAGCTGGGTGACCTTTCGTTTGCGCTACCGGAGAAGATGTCAGAGGACTTGGAGAGGACGAGGAAGACGAGAGCCTGGACAAGAACGAACAGCGCGACCTTGGTGAAGTCCTCACTTGAACCATCAAACACCATTGAAGAAGAAAGGAGGAGTGATGTGGTGATATCAATCGATGATCGATGGATAGTTTGTTTGTGGAAATATGTAAGCACGGAGTTCTTTCTTACATAGAAAGATACAAAAGAGTCGTGCTGGCTGCAGCTAGCTCGAGCTGCCTTGACCCGACCGGAACCTTCTTGAGATGATACTTTGTGATTGGCAAATGATTTGGACCTTTGACGTGTTTGAATTCTTGATTGATTTCCTTGTGTCAAAATGGTTTGGAAAGCATTAAATATCAAGTCAAGCTCCCAACCAAAACAAACGTGGATGTAAGGAATGTCTTTTCCTTGATTTCATTTTTTTCTAAGAATTTTTAGGGTGTGTTTGATTGTAAGGTGGAAAATACGTGAAAAAGAAATTAATTTTATGGAATTATTTTTCTAGAAAAAAAATTCTATTAAATTTTAAAAAATTTTATGGAAAACTTAATTCGGTTGTTTGATTGTCATTATTTTTCACGGAAATAGTTATTTTTCATGGAAAATAATATTTTTCTATGGGTTAGACAAGTTTTATTTTTCACAATTTTAGAAAAAAATATGAAAAATGACAGTTTTTTGGAAAATAATTCCATGGAAAATATAAGCTATCAAACACTACAATTGGTGGAAATATTTTCCATGGAAAAAACGTCCAATCAAATACAGTTAGATAATATTATTTCCACTAACACCAGCAAGGTGGTGGTCTAAGTCCGCAGAAACTATAAATTTGAATGGAAGATGAATACACGTTTACGAATAATTTCTGTCTTTATATTGTGCAGCAGAAAATGAACGATCTACTTTCGAAATACAACAAATTTAGACAACCCACAACATCTTGCACTCGGTGGCGGATTTAACTAACAATTACATACTTGTCCGAATTCAGATAGAAAAGGTGAATATTTATGGGAGTTTTTGGTTTTAATATTCTTTCTTTCTTTCTTTCTTATGTAATTTTTTAAATATTATTAACTTACTAAGCCACACATAGAGGAATTTACATTTCGCATATAGAACCAAAGGCTTCTCTTACTTGGATTATTGGATTTTGTTATAAAATACTTATTGGGCCCATTGATTATACGGGTAATTTCATTGGGGGGGGGGGGGGGGGGGGGGGGGTAAACTTTAGGATAATTATAAAAAGGGGGGTAACTTTAACAATTTTACAAAGAAAGGGATGAAACGACATCCCAGATGGCGCCAAAGGGCTCCCACCCCCTCGGCGCCATCTAAGATGTCGCCAGACATCCTTCCCCCCCTTGGCGCCATCCTCCATGTCGCCGAGCCACCCAACGTTCATATTTCCAACGTTCACATTTCTAACGTTCGTATTTCTGACCGTTGGAGATTGCATCTATATAAACGAGGTGATTGTGAGAGAATTTCATTCCCACTTCACTCTTTCTATTCTTCCTTCCACTTTCTATTAGCAGCGCTCTACAATCTTCAAATTTTTCTACAGAAGTCCATTTTTTTCGATATGGATCAGAGCCTAAGAATATTGTGCTCACATGGAGGTTCAGCAAATGGGTTATCATACGAAGGCGGTTTTACACAACTTCTTTTAACCGATCGTATTACTACTTTAGATAGTCTACGAACTTTGATTATTAACTCTTTTTCTATTCGATATGAATTTATTTTACGGCATGTTTTCGTTTCTCATTGTTTGTTGATATATTCTGATCAAGCATGGAATTTTGTTCTTGAAGTTAATTTGCAATCGCCATTTATAAGTATTTTTGTTACTGAAGTTTCTCCACCACTTGAAATGTTTTCACGTCCACGTGCTTCTAATTATGAAGTGGGTGGTAGTTCTTCTCGACCACTTCCAACTCATGAAGAAGAACGACCAGTAGAACCACCTACTAATGATGATTTTGATGATTTTCAAACTATTGAAAATAGTGATGATTTAATTGAAAATATAGATGATTTTGATGATACTTTTAGTAGTAGTACCACTCCTGAATTATTTGTCGGACAACAATTTGCTACACGGCTTGAGTTTAGAAATTTTATAAGTAATGTAGCAATTGAACATAACTTTACATGTTCAACCGGTAGTATGAACAATTCTAGGGGTATTATTTATACTTGTGATCAACCAGCTTGTAATTGGAGGGTATATGCTAGACCCCTTGGCACAGGACAAATATTTTTTATTAGTACATTAGAAAGTCAACATTCTTGTTTGAGTGGACTAACCAGAGGATGCCATCCACTAGCTACTGCTAAGTGGATTAAAAATAAGATTATTGATATAATTAGGGATAATCAGTCTTATAGTCCATCGCAAGTATGTAATATCACCTAACCCTGAATCGTTAAAACCAGACATATAAGTCGACAATTAAACACATGAAATTAAATAAGATATTAAATTTGCACTTACAATCTTCATGGGATTGAACAGGTCATGACATGTTCAATATATTATATCGATCGGATCTCGTGTTCCATTCATGGAGATAACTTTGAATTCTAGCAAGCCGTCCACTTTTGCTGTGGCTTATATATTCAGGCGCATTAGGAATAGTTTGTACGAGACCAAACTGGCGAAGAACACGATCGGCAGGGTGGTACATGGTCCGAAAATCATATAAGATGACCACGTTATAATGACTATTGGGATATGACATCCTTTGGATGTCGGGAGCATCGGCGCGTATAATATACGACATCCACGTAACCTATATGAGATTTTGTCAAGTCAATACATAAGCATAATTAAACACAAATGTAATATTAATTTTTACCTCGTCATGTGTTAGAGAGTCAAATTCGGTACGATAGATAGAGACAACCGGATGTCCACAATGTGCTTGGTCCACCACATCAGTAGTCCAACGTCTACTTACTGGAAAGACACCTAATTCGCGGCTAATGCTAGTCACTGATCTACCGATCGCAAAATGCTCATATGCCCAGATCTAAGTACAAACAATAATACAAAATTAGATTATGTTAAGTAACATTAATACTCTCTAGAATAATAAAATACCTGTAGGAGTGACATGCATCCAGTTAAATTTTTGCTCATATCTTGTAAAGAGCTCGCAGTCACAAACTCTGTCAGAGAAGCATACAAGTAAGCCAAGACTGCGGCTCCCCATGCATAGCGTGTCGGGTGAACCAAATTTTCCAGAAAAGGAAGAAGTCGAACAGTAATCCGACATCCGGTTGCGTTCGGAAAGAGAACTGAACCACATAGAGCGAGTAGATACGCCCTCGTGCAGCAAACAATCTGTAACGTACGGTACTATCAGCTCCATATTCTCAATATAAATACATTAATAAACAAGTGAAGTTAAATACCCGCTCTTCGTCAACGTTAACTGGACCGTCAATTGTACGGTCTAGATCCATGAAGTTTCCGCGCAACCAGTTTATGGTGACGTCAGATCTTACGTTTGTATCTTCGGGCGGATCAATACCGAGATACCGTCTAATTGTAGTAGCAGCGCTTGGTTGATTATCAAAAATTATAGGCTCACCTGCAATAGGTAACCCTAAAATATTGGCTACATCCAGTAGAGTTACGGTCATCTCTCCTACCGGCAGTTGGAAAGTGTTGCGTTGGGGCCACCAACGTTCCACTAGAGAAAATATTAAATCTCTGTCGTGCAACAAGAATCGAAGCTCATCTACATATCCAAAACCAAATACGTTCACTAAGCCCTTTTGATATGTATTTATCTGCCATGTGACGTAGTTTGTAGCGTTACGCCATTGTCCACGTTCACGCAACCGTACGTCCGGCTTATAATCAAATAACTACAAATGAAACGAATGACAAAAATTAACTCTAATTCAATATACAATAAAATAACGATTAAATATGAACTTTTAAATTATTACCTCTCCGGTAAACACCAATTGCGATATGTGATTTTTTCTTTCTTGTTCCTCTCTTTCAGTCGTCGGTCCGCCGGGAATACGACCATCGTTTCCAGCATTCATCTTCTCAGACTCTTAGGTAAGTTGCTCTTCTTCCTCTATGTGAATGTATACGTTCTGCCACTCGAACCCTCTTATATACATCTTCCACTCCTACCACCCGTGAGGAATCTAAGAAACTAAACCCTCAATTATAATTACATTGAAGAAAATTACATAGGGGGGAGAGAAAGTTAGCATTGGGAGAAGAGAAAGAGAATATGGACAAATGAAAAAGGAGGGGGAATAATCACATTTGAAAGAGAGAGGGAAGAAAACAATGTCCACGTGAAAGTGGGAGGGAAAAAAAAGAGGGGGGGGGGGGGGGGGGGGGGGGGGAGGATGTCTGGCGACATCTTAGATGGCGCCGAGGGGGGGTGGCGGCCCTCTGGCGCCATCATAGATGTCGCCAAGGGGGTGGGAGCCCTTTGGCGCCATCTGGGATGTCGTTTCATCCCTTTCTTTGTAAAATTGTTAAAGTTACCCCCCCTTTTTATAATTATCCTAAAGTTTATAACACACACACACACACACACACACACACACCCCCCCCCCCAAATGAAATTACCCGTTGATTATATTGGATAAGCATAAAAGTGGGGGAGCTTCAACTATAAACATATTAGGTCTAGTAGGTAGGCAGTGATGTAGTGTGTGAAAAACGTGACACATATTAATATTTATATTGTTTTTGTCTGTAAAAATTGAGTCCAAATTTTGTACATATCTGTGCCATCTAATCAATTTTTTTTTAGTTTTTAGTTTGTACTTTGTGCTAACACGGGGTTAGGTCACTTGACAGACATAAACAATTGTTCTCTAGTTAATAAAAAGTAATGTTGGAACCTATAAACAAAAAAGAGTTTTACATAGTGCAACAAATAATGGACTAAACTATTCGTTGAAGTAGAAATTACAGCAGTTAAAAAGTTACAACCTTTCAAATAGGAACTGGCCAATCCATGTATATACGAAGCTACAAGATTTCTACGTGTTAAACAACACCCTAAAACAAAATAAACACGAGGAAAAGAGAAATAGGCCGGACCAGCCCACAATAAAAGAAACAGTTCCTCCGCAACCTCATCCATAATATCAAATAAATTATTTTCTTCTTTTGCAAATTTATCAAGAAGGGAATTAGAGATGAGTTATCAGATGAAAGTTATCATTCCACTATATAAGACAGTGTCCCCTGTAGTCTCACACCTAAATTATACTGATGAATTTTTTGTATTTAGCAATCCGTCTACTAAGGGATGAATGCTAGCAACGTGATTATTGAGGAATTTGGGCAGATACTAGGTCTACAATTAAACAGTATTCAATGACATACAAAACTATTCAAGGAGGGCAGTGGCTAAAGCACGTTCTAAATAGATTTATCAGGAATGGTGGCTTGTGGTTGGATGCTTGGTTGAATCATCGACTTTGATGGCAAGAATTCGAGGTGAGAGGCGGAGACAGGCAGGTTAGTATGCTCATTCAACATGGCGTATGGCATTTGGATGCACATCCGATTAGAAGGCAGTTTTGAACGAAAATTGGTAGGATGGTCATAAACTCGGAGAGTGGCAGTTTCGCGCCGATCAGTTTATTACTTTTGATATATATATATATATATATATAATCGACAAATAACAGGTGAGAGATGGTTGGTGCGTATCTATTAATGCGAACCCCTTGGAAGAGATCGTCGTGTTCATACCGATGAAATAGTTTGGAGAGAAACTTCCGAAGATACAATGTAAATGAATGGGGATAATGGACATCCTTGTCGAATACCTCTACTAGGTCTGAAGAAGCCTTCCGGGACTCCGTTGATAAGTATGGAGAATGAGAGTGTGTTGGTGTGACCTTGAATCCCGAACCCATGTAGAACGTCTTCGATGAATTTCCATGAGAGTCGATCATACGCTTTGAACATATCAATCTTCAAGGCAAAGGAGTTTTCTTCGTAGGAAAGCGCCACATGCATAGCTTGGATGATTTCTTGGGCTATGATGATATTGTCTGTTATCTGTTGTCCTGCAATGAAAGCATTCTGGTACGGGAAGATTAAATTATCCAATTGAGGTTTAAGCCTGGATGTTAGGATTTTGGATATGACCTTATAGGCGATATTACATAATAAAATTGGGCGAAAGTCCTCCGGGGATGCGGGTGTTGTCTTCTTTGGAATGAGTGCCAGATGGGTGTGATTCATACCTGGAGGGATGATTGCGTCAATGAAGAATTGTCGGACGGAGATTGTAAGTTCCTTGTCCACAATGTGTCAGTTCTTTTGATAGAACAGAACTGGAAAGCCGTCTGGACCCGACGCTTTCACTGGACCCATGCTCATTACAACGTTTTTGATCTCCTCCTCCCCAGGAACGCCTCCTAAGGTGCTGTTGTCTTCTTCAGAGATTGAATTGAGAGAGCGAATGATAGCATGATGGATGGGGAATTGAGAGAGTTTATGATTATTGGTTTTTGTTATAAAATATATAATGGGCCCATTGATTGTATTGGATAAGCATAAGAGTGGGGGTGCTTCAACTATAAACATATCAGGCCTCGTAGGTAGTGATGTAATATGTGAAAAATGTGACACATAATAATATTTATATTTTTTGTCTGTAAAAATCAAGTCCAAATTTTGTACATAGTTGTGCCATCTAATCAATTTTTTAGTTTTTAGTTTGTACTTTGTGCTAACGCAGGGGGTTAGGTCACTTGACAGATACAAACAATCGTTCAATTATTCTATAGTTAATAAAATGTAATTTTGGAACCTATAAACAAATAAGAGTTTTACATAGTAGCAACAAAAAATGGACTAAACTATTCGTTGGAGTAGAAATTGAAGCAGTTAAGAAATTGCAGCCTTCCAAATAGGAACTCACAATCCATGTATAAACCGAAGTTACAAAAGTTCTAGATGTGAAACAACCCCTTAAAGAGAAATAAACACAAGAAAAGAGCAATAGGTCGGACCAGTCCACAAAAAGAAAACAGTCCATCCGCAACCTCATCCATAGTATCAAATAAATTATTATTTTTAGTTTTTAAACTAATCTTTAAGTTTTGTTTTTCTTCTAATATTAGATTTAAACAACTGAAAATTGCTGAGAAACCCAATTTCGGGGTTGATTTTTATGAAAAATCCATCCGCATGATGGGTTTTATGAAATGTCCAGAATTATATATTTTCACGTTAACTATTCCAAGATTCCCTTTAGATGCTCTGTATTTACAAAATTAATACCATAACTACCCCTCCGCACAAACTCAGATCTGGATTGCGATTCTCGTCTTCTTCTTCTTCTTCTTCTTCTTCTTCACGAGAGATCTGAATTTCATTGCTCTCATCTTCAGCAGAGATCGCAAAGATCGTTCGTAGTTCACCATGCTTTTTTTTTCAGTCAAACTCCGATCATCGCTCATCATTATCTTCTTCTTCTTCTTCTTCGACAATTAGGTCAATTATGGAGAGAAGATCCTCTTCTTCTTTTCCATAAGAGTTAGCATCGTTTAGAAAGAAAAACGAAAACTCTTGAATCTTTATTCATGTCAAATTTTTTTCCACAAAACAAAAAAATAAAAAAATAGGTTTCTGTCAACTGTTCTCCGTCGATATCAAACGAAAAATAGTCATTCTTCTGCATTTTTAACAAGAAGAATGCCATTCTCCGTGTTGAATGGCATTCTCCGTGTTACTAACACGGAGAATGGCATTCTCCGTGTTTCTAACACGGAAAATGACCATTCTCCTGTGTTTTAACATTTGAATGACCATTCTCCGTGTCATTTAACACGGAGAATGTCATTCTCTGTGTTATTCAACAAGGAGAATGACCATTCTCCGTGTAATTTAGAAACGGAGAATGACATTCTCCGTACTAAATTACACGGAAAATGGTCATTCTCCTACGTTTTAACACTGGGAATGACCATTCTCCGTGTAAATTAACACGGAGAATGTCATTCTCCGTGTAAATTAACACGGAGAATGGCGTTCTCCGTGTTTCTAACACGGAGAATGTCATTCTCCTGCGTTTTAACACTAAAATGACCATTCCCCGTGCTAAATTATACGAAGAATGGCCATTCTCCGTTTTATTTAACACGGAGAATGTCATTCTCCGTTTTATTTAACACGGAGAATGGCATTCTCCGTGTTTCTAACACGGAGAATGGCCATTCTCCTGCGTTTTAACACTGTAATGACCATTCTCCGTGCTAAATTACACGGAGAATGGCCATTCTCCGTAAATTAAGACGGAGAATGACCATTCTCCGTGTAATTTAGCACGGAGAATGGCCATTCTTCGTGTAAATTAAGACGGAGAATGCCATTCTCCGTGTTACCAACATAGAGAATGACTATTCTCCGTGTAAGTTAAGACGGAGACTGACATTCTCCGTGTTACTAACACGGAGAATAGCCACCCTCATGCGAAATTAACATTTTTCATGTTCTAACACGGAGAATGACCATTCTTCTGCATTTTATGGTCAGTTGAAACTTTGAAGGGCCATAACTTTTGACTGGGTGGTCGAAACGAGGTCCGGTTTGTCCCAAAATGAGCGTATCTTCGAGAAGCCTAAGATTAACAATTTTTTTGTTAGACAGCCTTTCGAAATTTTAGAATCGCAAAAAAATGATGTTTTGACCTCCGTTTTAGCACTTTTGCCGTTTGTCTCGGTCTTTCTGAAATTTTTCGACGAGTTTTTGAAGATTTTTGAGGAGAAAACCTAGATTCGAAAGTGAGCAACGTATGGAAGAAGATGAAGTATCGAAACATTTTTTTTAAGAGTAGTTTCGTGGGTGTTTTCAATAAATTAGAATGAAGGGCAAAAAGGTCATTCGGAACCCTCTATATATTTTCTGCTAATTCTGGACACGCGATGAAATGTTATTGTGCGGTGGATTTTTCATAAAACTTATTTATTTTTTGGACATTTCATAAATTTCCCCTTTAAACAAATATCTAAAATTTCGGAGTTGGTGCCATCAACCGTACTACTATGGCTGTTTCTACTTTTACGGCAACATGTGATATCACCACAGCCCTGTTGTGCCGAGGATCAGTGATAGCACAAATTTGTTTAACACAAATTTTGAATATCCTACTTTTTGAATGGTGCGGATTGGGAGTAGCTAAGACCTGTTGGTGTTTTTGCCTTTGGACTAGAAAAGATAGTCCCACATCGGCTACACCAAATGGTGAGTATCTCAATATAATGCATTGCTTGTGTTGAGGTGTGCACATGAGTTGTAGTGGGGCACAAGTTTGTGCCATGTGGAAGTATTTTCCTAGAAGGAAAAAGGATTAAATCCAACAAGGATGCAAGTTAATTTTTGTTGTGCGGACTCGGACTCGGACACGGACTCCAGGATGTCTCGTGCATGCACGGGAGTGTTCGGGGGGTAGGCGTGGACTGGCACACTTCTATGCTGATTGTGGGATGATCTAAAATATCAAACTCTATTTTTGAGTATTGGTATTTTAGTCCCACATCGGATAGGAGAAGAGGTGAAGTCTCAACTCCACTCTATAAATAGAGCCCCTTGGCCTCCTTTGAAAGATGCACCAAGAAGAGAGTTGAGAGAGTCTGTTAAGTCCAGGAAGCCCGTTCAAATCTCAAATATTGACTTACGAGCGTTCCAGAAGTTCTTCGTGAACTTGCTGGTTCCTGGAAGCTGTTCGTGCTCGTGTGGGGCGAATAAAGCTTTGAGCAACGGTGGTTCATTCACCCCAGCATCTCATTCTCGTCTGTCATCGCTGCTATTGCCTTTTACAGTAACTTTTTTTTAGAAGCTCTACTGCCGATAGTTGCTTGCACAAAGTCTCTTTAGATTTTTTGTGTATTACGTAGAATCTTTTTAGATCCTCGTAATTCAGAATCCTCCAGGATCTCTGTTGCACATCTTCTTTAAGGTGCTGCATTTGAAACGTTGTGTGTACAATTATTTCAGTTTCAGAATTTTCCATCGAAAATTGTGCCTCGGTACTAACAATCTCAAAGCTTTATTGAGAAGATGGATAATTCTCGTGCTTCGCTCATTGATACCGGCTTTAACAAGTTGGAGAAATTCGATGGCGAACACTTTCAGATATGGAGACGAAAGGTCACTTTAAATCTTCAACTCATGAATGTTGATCACGTGCTGTCAGAAGAAGAACCGATCGTTCCAACCACTAGATCTGCTGCGGCTGTGGCCGCTGCTACGACCAAGCAAGCGAAGTGAAAGAGAGAAAACAGTATATGCAAACTACTGATACTCAATTCCATGGAAGACTCTCTAGCAGTGTCCTACTCCAAGAAGACATCTGCCAAAGAGATATGGGACTCCTTGGGAAAGCTCTATGAAGATGACGAGAACCGGTCCAAGATCTTCATGGTAGAAAAATACCACAAGTGGACCTTCGAAGACGAGAAGGCCATGCTGCCCCAAGTGAAGGAGTTTCTGAAGTTGTGTCAGAAACTAGAAGACGAGAACATGTCCCTCGTCGACAAGTTTGTCGTTGGAGGGATCGTCGCGAAACTTCCTACAGAATGGAGCAACTTCTATGCAAGGATGCATCGAAAGAAGATGAAAATTAGCTTGGAAGATTTCTTGCAAGAGATCCATGTTGAGGACGAGATGCGCTCTCAACAGAAGATGGGTACTCTGTCCAAACAACTGGCGAAGGCAAATTTGGTCCAAACTAGAGAGTACCAGGGGAAGCAGGCTGCTTCTCATCGCAAAAAGAAGGACTTTACGAATCTGAAAGTGAAGGGTCCTGCTTTCAAGCAGCAGAAGTCCAAGTCCCATATGACTTGCTTCAATTGTGGTAAGAAGGGCCACTACAAATCCGAATGCAAGTCCAAGCCCAAAGAACAAGGTGAGCCTAGTAAGGTTTCTATGATTACTAATCTAGTTGCCATGATAGCACAGGTTGCAACTGTGGGGGCTGACTTGGACTGGTGGATAGACACTGGTGCGACCTGCCATGTCTGTTCAGACAAAGACTGGTTCGTCTCTTATGAGCCAACTTCAGAGAAGGTCATAATGGCAAACCAGGCACAAGCTGAAGTACTGGGGATCGGGATGGTGGAGCTGAAACTCACATCGGAGAACACTCTGACGCTTCAAGGTGTGAAGCATATTCCAGTAATTGCTAAGAACCTGATCTCTGGAAGTCTGCTCTGCAATACAGGCTTCAGGATGGACATCAATGCTGGCCAGTTGGTAATGTCCAAGAAGGGTACATTCTTCGGGAAAGCTTTCCAAACTGAAAGAATGTACAAGATTCAGCTTATTGTAACCCAGCATGATAATATAAAAGCAATCACTTTTTCTGATTATTCTCTTGAGTTGTGGCATAATAGGCTAGGACATGTTCATTGTAAAAGGATTAACAGAATGTCTAGTCTAGGACTTATCTCCAAGTGTGGGGGTAAGGTAGAGAAATGCGAAGTATGTGCTCAGACAAAGATCACAAGGAAACCCTTTCACAGGGTCCATCGAAGCACAGATCTTCTGGAGTTGGTTCACTCAGATATCTGTGACTTCAAACAATTCTCTACAAAGGCCGGGATGAAGTATTTTATTACTTTCATCGATGACTTCTCAAAGTATGCTTTCGTCTACTTGCTCAAGTCTAAAGACGAAGCATTCGAGAAGTTCAAGGAGTTCAGGGCCGAGGCTGAGCGGCAAACTGGACAACAACTCAAGAGGTTAAGGAGTGATCAAAGCGGGGAGTATCGGTCTCATGAATTCTTATCATTCTGTAAAAAACATGGAATCATCAATGAGACAACGGCTCTGTACTCTCCTCAATCCAACGGAGTAGCAGAAAGGAAGAACAGAACGTTGACAGAGATGATGAACTCCATGCTGTTGACTGCGGGTCTTCCAAAGTGTTACTGGGGAGAAGCTGCACTAACGGCAACGTTCATTCTGAACAGAGTGCCATATGCAACTTCCGACATAACTCCTCATGAACTCTGGTTCAAAGTCAGACCTAACTTGAATGTCATTCAAGTGTGGGGGTGTCTGGCTTATGTGAAGCTCCCGAATCTGAAGATTCAGAAGCTGGGGACAAGGACTACGAAGGCGATCTTCTTGGGGTATACCGAGAAGAGTGATGCTCGGAGATTCCATGATATCGAGTCAAACCATATCATCAAATCTCGCGATGCTGAATACTTCGAAGACAAGTTTGCAAAATACAAGAATATTATTCTCGCGGATCTTCCGGAGAATGATGAGGGTACAAAGCAGACAGAAGTCTTTAATGAACCAGTAGTCCAAGATGAAGCTGTCGTCAAGGAGATACCAGCTGAACCAGAACTCGCTGAGCCGTCAACTAAGCGAACGAGGAGGCCGAAAGACTTCGGAGATGACTTCGTCACCTATCATGTGGAAGCAGATCCGCTTACCTATGATGAGGCGATGAAGACCAGAGATGCTGTATTCTGGAAGGAGGCGATAGACAACGAGATTAACTCAATCACCTCCAACAACACATGGGTATTGGTTGACCTGTCAGAAGGAGCAAGACCCATCCGATGTAAATGGATCTTCAAGAAGAAGATGAAAGCAGATGGAACCATTGACAAGTTCAAGGCCAGGCTAGTGGCCAAGGGGTTTGCTCAGAAGCAGGGGATCGACTACTTTGACACTTATGCTCCAGTAGCTCGGATGACAACCATCAGATTATTAATTGCTCTAGTAGCAATACACAAGCTGGTCATACATCAAATGGATGTGAAAACGGCATTCCTTAATGGCGAGCTGACCGAAAAGATCTATATGCAACAACTAGAAGGTTTTGTCGTCAGAGGTCTGGAAGACAAAGTCTGCAAGTTGATAAAGTCTCTGTATGGTTTGAAACAAGCTCCCAAAATATGGCATGAGAAGTTTGACAAGGTGATAAGTGTAGTTCCCCGTCCCTACATTATGCCCCATAATCTGTCCACGGGGTGTGCGAGAAAGGAACACTGTCGCTATCGATTCGGTCGGGACCGATAGGTCGGGATCGACCGAGTCGATCGAACGGGAACGGTTGAATTAAGATCTATTCCTCGTTATGGAATGTCTTCTTCGGAACCAAGTCCCATATTCAGCGGGTTGCGCCTCGAGGATTGACTCTGCGGCTGAGTCGGGAGAGACTGTAATGCCTATAGTTCGTATTACATAACTTGGTATACGTGTACGTATTCTTGACTCGTATTGCGTATTTTCCTGCATGGTTATTTTGGCGTGTCATTGGATATGGCATAGCTTGGTTCGGCTTAGCTTGGTTTGGTTTGCTTTTGGGTTCATCATGAACCAAAAGAAAACCCCCACCTACCACCACCACCCTCATTTATATTTCCACCTAACTCTCTCTCTCTTCATTTATTCTTCTCCTTCACTTCTTCTTCTCCACCATTTACTCTTCCACCTACCAGGAAAGAGAGCTAGGCAAGTGCAAACTTGCTTCATGATGGATCTCAAGTTTTATTGTTCCATTCTCTTCCTTATTTGATTTTAAGACTCTTTAGAACTTGGCCTTTTTTTCATTTTGATGGATAATTTCTTGTAGATCTAAGTCTAAAACTTTTCAGTTTTCTTGGTTTTGATCTCTAAAACTTGGTTATTTTCGAAAACTAATAGTTCTATGTTGTAGAGAATTCAATTTCATGCAGTTTTGGCTTTTGTTTCGCTTGATTTCGACTTCGGATGAGGAAGTTATGGCCAAAAGTAATTCTGGTCATTTCTATATTCATCTGCAGCATGAACTGCATGTCGCAGTAGGCGCATATGATGTCGCAGTTGAGTCGCAGGAGGCGCATATCGCAGTAGGCACATATAATGTCGCGAATGAGCCGTAGGAGGCGCATGTCGCAGTAGGCGCATATGATGTCGCAGTTGAGCCGCAGGAGCCGCATGTCGCAGTAGGCGCATATGATGCCGCAGATGAGGCGCATGTCGCAGTAGGCGCATATGATGTCGCAGTTGAGCCGCAGGAGCCGCATGTCGCAGTAGGCGCATATGATGTCGCAGTTGAGCCGCAGGAGCTGCATGTCGCAGTAGGCGCATATGATGTCGCAGTTGAGCCGCAGGAGCCGCATGTCGCAGTAGGTGCATATGATGCCGCAGATGAGGCGCATGTCGCAGTAGGCGCATATGATGTCGCAGTTGAGCCGCAGGAGCCGCATGTCGCAGTAGGCGCATATGATGCCGCAGATGAGACGCATGTCGCAGTAGGCGCATATGATGTCGCAGTTGAGCCGCAGGAGCCGCATGTCGCAGTAGGCGCATATGATGCCGCAGTTGAGCCGCATGAACCGCATGTCCCAGTAGGCGCATATGATGTCGTAGTAGGCACATATGATGTTGCAGTAGGCAAATATGGTGTCGCTGAATAGGCCGCATGATGCCTATTTTGGCTATTTCTAACTGTTATATGGCCTAATTGACTGAATTGTGGCTCGAATTTCTCCCAACTCCCAATGTGGAAGTTGTAGATCTTTTCCTTGCCATCAAGAATATGTCACTAGTTATTTTATGAAAGTTTCTTTTATTCATGATATTATAAGAATAGAACACGATAGTGGCCCGCTGTGGCGCACTCTTGACAAGTAAACTGCTGTTACGACAGCTAGCCTGACATGACAAGTATGAAAGATCTGGACACCGTGGGCGATTGTGTTTGTACAAATAAACTAGTACTGTCTTGCATCATGTCTAGGACGGGGACCCCTGAGTACCACGGTCAGGGGTACCTACTGAAATTGACTAAGGCTAATTAACTAGAATGATTCAGTAGTCATGAAGAGATTCCCAGCTACAGGCAATCCCGTTATCTGGGCGCATTCAGTGGACTTGTAGCCTACCGACGAATAGGGCACATTTCCAGCACACAGTCATGTGTTGCATTCTTCCTAAACGGACATTCGATCTGGATAACCGGATGGTCTGCAGGGCTTGTGGTTGTTGGGATAATCTCGTTGCATCTTACTAGTAACTAGGTCTGTGATAACCCTAGTTAGTTAAAATATCAAGCCGTACTCCTTGCTTGGCCGTGATTGATTGGATGTACTTTATTCCAGCTTAGTCTTATCCTGATCCTGTGCAAGATTGTGACATGACAAGATTATTGATGCTTGCCTTAACAATAACGATCGGAGGTCCAGTTCTGTTCATGCGAAGGATTACAACCCCGGTCCTTGTTTGGTTTAAGGGTTGTAACCTGGCTCCCGGAGCAGTTCTGTGTCCTCTCTTCGTTTATTGTCTTATTGCAACCCCTGTCATGCTCGTCATGTTTTACCTTACTTCAATACCATGATTATTTATATTGGCCTTAACAATAAAGATCAGGGGTCCAGTTCTGTTCAGGCGAAAGGTTACAACCCCGGTCCTTGTTTGGTTTAAGGGTTGTAACCTGGCTCCCGGAGCAGTTCTGTGTCATCTCTTTGTTTATTGTCTTGTTACCTTATCAATAGTAATTGAGGCGGGTTTCTATTCAGGCGAAGGATTGTAACCTCGGTCCTTGTTTGGTTTAAGGGTTGCAGTCTGGCTACTTGAATGGTTTCTCCGTGCTCAATATATTATTGTTATCTCAGTTATTATCAGTATCTTTTAATTACCTTAACTATTTATTTGTGATATGCTGGTTTTAGTTCCTAAGTGAAGCCTCCTTTGTGGCACTTGCTCTTTCTGGGGTCTGACCCAGCTGGTTTTGTGTGGCCAGATATCGGAGCAACACAAGAGGATCCACCTGTCTTCCAGCCCGATGGTGACCACCAGGCGTAACCAGGGCAACAATTGGGTTTCTTTTGTCCTCACACTCTATTTGTAAAATTATTCTTTTGAGGCGTTTAACCGGCGAGCACGTGTTAGCTCGTATTGCACCTTATTTACTGTCTGCCTACGGGCTGTAACATGATTGACAAATCCTAGGGTTGATTATGTATTGACTAAAACTCTTCCTAGTCCTAACATTTTGTACGACTAGCTTCATGATCATCCGAATATATAATGTATGGGACGCCTTACTATTGTATATTTGGTGCTCTGACATCTTGTGACTGTTACTACTTGCTTGTGATTGAGACAATAGGTTTGTTCTTGACCATAGAAGACTGATGGATTGTAGTTAAACCCTCATATATCTAGACAGCCGTGACCGTATAGTGACGTGGATTCCATTTCATTATACGTAGCTGGCTATGTCTGCTCCCGCTCTCCAGTATTCTGGTTCTGGGGCGTGACATGGTTTTAGTGGTGGCCCATGCAGGTCTTGTGAATCAAGATATGTGAGGGTTTACCGAATAGATGTCTCAATCAGTACTCGCCTTTGATCTCTACTCGTATCATCTTGATCCCTGAAAATCTTGACCTGATCACATGGTTGTCACGTTGATCTGTCCTGGTCCTTTCTTATTGTTCCCTATGTCGTCTTCTTCAGCGACATTGTTCCTGGACCTGCCGATCAGCAAGGCGGAGCACCTCCCGCAGACCAGCAGCAACCTGGAGATCAAGTCCAGCATTCAGGAGTAGCCTCCAAAGTCATGCCTACCGAAGGAGAACCACCAGTTCAGTCCGTCCAGCCTGCAGAGCCTGATGATGGCACTTTGGTGGGTCTCATCAGATCATTATTAGCTTCCCAAGATCGTCGAGGAGATGCTTTGCACCAGGCGGTGGCAGACGCTTTGACCAGAGGAGGTCATCAGGGTAATAGCGCGACCAACAGCTTCAAGTGCTTGAACCCTCCCTTCTTCGACGGCAGTGAAGATGCGATCGCTGCAGATGCATGGCTTCAGGACACAGAGGTGATTCTAGAAGCAGCCAGGACTCCAGAAGCCGAGAAGGTGGCCGTAGTGCGCCTGCAGTTGTTGGATCTTGCCCGCAGCTAGTGGGCAGCGCAGGCCGATGGATTAGTGGCCCCTATTTTATGGACAGTATTCAGAGAGAGATTCCAGACCAAGTATTTCGATGCTGTAGCTCGATACGATCTACAGACGAGGTTCACCAATCTGAAGCAGATGGGCAGGACGGTCGACGGATATGCGGCCGAGTTTTCAAGACTTAGTCGGTTTGCTCCCACCTTGGTAGCGACCGAGTTCGATAGAGCCCAGCAATTCCAGCAGGGGCTTCATCTGGAGATTTTATTGGCGATAGAGCAGTTTGAGCATCAGACTTTTGATGCAGTGTTGAGAGCAGCCCGGAGGCATGAGTACACCTTCCAGAGGATCGTGGATAGGACCGGAGGTCGGAAGCGATCTCACGGTCAGATGAATCAGTCATCAGCACCAGCCCCGGCAGCCAGGGCTTTGACCATTAGAGCTCCGAGGCGGGCGACCTCAGTGACGTCGGTTCAGCATTCCACCCCGACGCACCCTCAGCAGCAGAAGCAGAAGCAGTCTTCCGCAGTGGGATGTTCACACTGCGGAAAGCCAGGGCATGTGGTATCCGAGTGTCGTAGAGCACAGGGTTTGTGCTTGGTTTGTGGTGCCCCGGACCACAGGGTTGGGAATTGCCCGAACAGGAGGAGTTCATCCGTTTTTCTAGTCCTTTAGTTAGAGGACCAGCACCAATCCAGCAGCTGCAGCAGCAGCTACAGTACCCGTTCCCGAGGCCGTTACCGACGCAGGCCCAGGCATTCCAGTAGCAGAGACCGCAGCAGTATACCCAAGCCCAAGCCCTGATCCAGAGCAGGCAGAGAAATTTTCAGCAGAGGGGACCCGCACCCAGAGGACATGGTCAAGTGCTGGCTTTGACCATGGGAGAAAAAGGAATAGCACCAGGTGAGGTGGTGGCAGGTATTATTTTCGTTAACACCTCTCCAGCTTCAGTATTATTTGATTCTGGTGCCTCGCATTCATTTATGTCTGCACGATTTATGACACGGGTAGGACTGGAGCCCGAGTCATTATCAGTGAGGCTCAATATACTTACTGGTAATGGACTTGTGGGAGTAGATAGAGTATTTTCCTCGTGTCGGATCGTAGTTAGCGGTAGAGAATTTTCTGCTAGATTGATAGAGTTTCCGATGGCCGATTATGATGTGGTCTTAGGGATGGATTGGTTGAGGGACCAGTATGCTAGGATAGACTGCCACATTGGCAGGGTTATTTTTAGCATTCTAGGCGAGCCAGAGTTTTTTTTTTTCCCGAGGCGAAGTTGAACCTTCTCCTTCAGTGTTGCGGATGGCAGTTGCAGTAGTACAGTTACCTCGGATAGTCGAAAAGTTTCCAGATGTTTTCCCAGAAGAGCTTCCAGGGATGCCGCCAGAGCGAAAGATCGAGTTTACCATCGACTTGATTCCCGGAACAGCCCCAGTGTCAGAGAGAGTCTACAGGATGGCGCCATCAGAGCTGGAGATATTATATAAGATGATTGAAGAACTCAAAACCAAAGGATTCATTCGTGCTAGTGGATCGCCTTGGGGAGCCCCGATGCTTCTTGTGAAAAAGAAGGATGGTACGTCCAGATTGTGTGTTGACTATCGTACCTTGAACTCGGTGACAATCAAGAACAGATACCCTCTCCCGAGGATAGATGACTTGTTTGATCAACTCAGAGGGGCGTCAGTATTTTCGAAGATCGACTTGCGGTAAGGATACCACCAGATCAGAGTCAGAGAGCAGGACATCCCGAAGACAGCTTTCAGATCTAGGTATGGGCATTGGGAGTTCCTTGTAATACCATTTGGAGCAACCAATGCGCCGACTGTATTCATGGACCTCATGAATCGCATCTTTATGCCCTATTTGGATCAGTTCGTGATTGTGTTCCTAGACGACATCCTGGTCTACAGCAAGAGTGAAGCAGAGCATGAGCAGCATCTCCGAGTTGTCCTCCAGATTCTCAAAGAGCACCAGTTGTATGCCAAGTTTAGTAAATGCGAGTTCTGGCTTGATCGCATTTCGTACTTGGGTCATATCATCACCCGAGGAGGAGTTGAAGTGGATCCCCAGAAGATTGTGGCCATTGAGACATGGCCAGTGCCTAGCACAGTGGCAGAAATTCGCAATTTTCTTGGCTTGGCCGGCTACTATCGGCGATTTGTTTCAGACTTTGCTCGAATTTCAGCACCATTGATCCAGTTGACCCTCAAGGATGTGCAGTTTGCTTGGACAGCAGAGTGCCAGGATTCTTTTGAGAAGTTGAAGCGAGGCTTGATGACGGCTCCTATTCTCACGCTTCTAGATGGAACTGGAGGATTCTCAGTGTATTGTGATACTTCGGGCAGGGGTTTAGGATGTGTTCTGATGCAGCATGGGAAGGTAATAGCTTATGCGTCACGACAACTTCGTGATCATGAGAGGAATTACCCAACCCATGACTTGGAGCTGGCAGCAGTAGTGTTTGCACTTAAGTTGTGGAGGCACTACCTATACGGAGATAGGGTGGAGATCTTCACCGACCACAAGAGCCTGAAGTATGTTTTCACCCAGAAGGATCTCAACATGCGTCAGGGGAGATGGCTAAAGCTGCTTGTGGATTATGATGTCCACCTGCAGTATCACCCAGGAAAGGCCAACGTTGTTGCAGATGCATTGAGCAGGAGGGCAGGAGTTTATTTTCTGACAGCGCAACCAGAACTGTTAGCCGATCTTCAGAAGATGGGTATAGAAGTTGTCCTCCCTTCCAGTGTGGCATTGATGGCCAGCATGCAAGTCCAGTCCACTATAGTCGAGAGGATCCGGATGGCGCAGTCAGCAGATTCCAAGCTTCAGCGACTCAGAGCAGAGTGTGAGGCAGGACGAAGACCAGAGTTATGTATCCATGAAGACGGTACACTTCAACATGGTAAGCGTCTTTGTGTACCCAGTGGAGATATCAGACAGGAGATCATGGCAGAGGCCCACAGTTCGCAGTATTCCATTCATCCCGGTGGCACGAAGATGTACCGTAATATTCGTCAGCACTTTTGGTGGAATGGCATGAAGAGGGAGATAGCCCGGTTTGTCTCTCGTTGTTTAGTCTGCCAACAAGTTAAGGCTGAACATCAGAGACCAGCTGGACTACTTCAACCATTGCCGATTCCCGAGTGGAAATGGGAGCATATAACCAGGGATTTTGTGACTGGATTGCCTAGATCCCCGGCTGACAGAGACGCTATTTGGGTTGTCATAGACAGACTCACGAAGGTGGCTCACTTTCTTCCGTTCAGAGTTGGTCAGTCGACGGCTCAACTAGCGGAGATGTATCTCCGGCAGATTGTCAGATTGCACGGTATACCAGTCAGTATCACTTCAGACAGAGATTCAAGATTTACGTCGCACTTTTGGCGTAGCTTGCAAGAAAGTTTGGGAACTCACCTCCAGTTCAGTTCAGCTTATCACCCGCAGACAGATGGCCAGTCGGAACGTACGATCCAGACTCTTGAAGATATGTTGCGGTCATGTACACTCGACTTCGGTGGTTCGTGGGAAGATCACGTGCAGGTGGTAGAGTTCTCGTACAATAATAGTTTTCAGGCCAGTATCCAGATGGCACCGTTCGAGGCACTATATGGTAGGAAGTGTCGATCCCCGCTAGCCTGGGATGATGTCGGAGAGAGGCAGATGCTTGGTCCGAAAATGATTGCTCAGACGGTTGAAGTGGTCAGAAGAGTCAGAGATCATCTTCGAGTTGCCCAAGATCGCCAGTGTCATTGGGCCGATTCTCATCGGCGCCCTCTTGTGTTTTCTGTCGGCGACCATGTATTCCTGAGAATTTTGCCTAACCGCGGCATCATTCGTTTCAGCGTACGAGGAAAGCTTAGTCCTAGGTATATAGGGCTATTCGACATTCTGGAGCGAGTAGGAGATGTATCCTATCGTCTCGCTCTTCCACCGTCGCTACGTGAGGTGCATGACGTATTCCATGTATCCCAACTGCGACGGTATATCCCGGACCCGAGCCACATCCTGGATCATTCGGAATTGGTTGTTGGTACCAACCTTTCGTATGAGGAGAGGCCCGTGTCTATATTGGACCGAAGAGAGAAGACACTCAAGAACAAGACTATCAAGTTAGTCCGAGTTGCTTGGGGTCATCACTCTTTGGGTGAGTCGACGTGGGAGCGTGAGGATGATATCCGATCGCGATATCTCGACCTGTTTGACTCGTAAGGTATAATGTCTTCCTTATGCCTTATGCTTTCAATTCCTTGCTTGAATAAATGACTGCATGATAGACTGCTTGTTATAGCTAACGATTAGTATAGCCTGTCCTTGCAATTCTAGCCTCTTGATTAAATTCCGAGGACGGAATTCTTCTAAGGTGGGTAGAGTTGTAATGCCTATAGTTCGTATTACGTATCTTGGTATACGTGTACGTATTCTTGACTCGTATTGCGTATTTTCCTGCATGGTTATTTTGGCGTGTCATTGGATATGGCATAGCTTGGTTCGGCTTAGCTTGGTTTGGTTTGCTTTTGGGTTCATCATGAACCAAAAGAAAACCCCCATCTACCCCCACCACCCTCATTTATATTTCCACCTAACTCTCTCTCTCTTCATTTATTCTTCTCCTTCACTTCTTCTTCTCCACTATTACTCTTCCACCTACCAGGAAAGAGAGCTAGGCAAGTGCAAACTTGCTTCATGATGGATCTCAAGTTTTATTGTTCCATTCTCTTCCTTACTTGATTTTAAGACTCTTTAGAACTTGGCCTTTTTTCATTTTGATGGATAATTTCTTGTAGATCTAAGTCTAAAACTTTTCGGTTTTTTTTGGTTTTGATCTCTAAAACTTGGTTATTTTTGAAAACTAATAGTTCTATGTTGTAGAGAATTCAATTTCATGCAGTTTTGGCTTTTGTTTCGCTTGATTTCGACTTCGGATGAGGAAGTTATGGCCAAAAGCAAATCTGGTCATTTCTATGTTCATCTGCAGCATGAACTGCATGTCGCAGTAGGCGCATATGATATCGTAGTTGAGTCGCAGGAGGCGGACGTCGCAGTAGGCGCATATAGTGTCGCGAATGAGCCGCAGGAGGCGCATGTCGCAGTAGGCGCATATGATGTCGCAGTTGAGCCGCAGGAGCCGTATGTCGCAGTAGGCGCATATGATGCCGCAGATGAGGCGCATGTCGCAGTAGGCGCATATGATGTCGCAGTTGAGCTGCAGGAGCCGCATGTCGCAGTAGGCGCATATGATGCCGCAGATGAGGCGCATGTCGCTGTAGGCGCATATGATGTCGCAGTTGAACCGCAGGAGCCGCATGCCGCAGTAGGCGCATATGATATCGCAGTTGAGCCGCAGGAGCCGCATGTCGCAGTAGGCGCATATGATGCCGCAGATGAGGCGCGTGTCGCAGTAGGCGCATATGATGTCGCAGTTGAGCCGCAGGAGCCGCATGTCGCAGTAGGCGCATATGATGCCGCAGATGAGGCGCATGTCGCAGTAGGCGCATATGATGTCGCAGTTGAGCCGCAGGAGCCGCATGTCGCAGTAGGCGCATATGATGCCGCAGATGAGGCGCATGTCGCAGTAGGCGCATATGATGTCGCAGTTGAGCCGCAGGAGCCGCATGTCGCAGTAGGCGCATATGATGCCGCAGTTGAGCCGCATGAACCGTATGTCGCAGTAGGCGCATATGATGTCGCAGTAGGCGCATATGATGTCGCAGTAGGCGCATATGGTGTCGCTGAATAGGCCGCATGATGCCTATTTTGGCTATTTCTAACTGTTATATGTCCTAATTGACTGAATTGTGGCTCGAATTTCTCCCAACTCCCAACGTAGAAGTTGAAGATCTTTTCCTTGCCATCAAGAATATGTCACTAGTTATTTTATGCAAGTTTCTCTTATTCATGATATTATAAGAATAGAACACGATAGTGGCCCGCTGTGGCGCACTCTTGACAAGTAAACTGCTGTTACGACAGCTAGCCTGACATGACAAGTATGAAAGATCTGGACACCGTGGGCGATTGTGTTTGTACAAATAAACTAGTACTGTCTTGCATCATGTCTAGGACGGGGACCCCTGAGTACCACGGTCAGGGGTACCTACTGAAATTGACTAAGGCTAATTAACTAGAATGATTCAGTAGTCATGAAGAGATTCCCAGCTACAGGCAATCCCGTTATCTGGGCGCATTCAGTGGACTTATAGCCTACCGACGAGTAGGGCACATATCCAGCACACAGTCATGTGTTGTATTCTTCCTAAATGGACATTCGGCCTGGATAACCGGATGGTCTGCAGGGCTTGTGGTTGTTGGGATAATCTCGTTGCATCTTGCTAGTAACTAGGCCTGTGATAACCCTAGTTAGTTAAAGTATCAAGCCGTACTCCTTGCTTGGCCGTGATTGATTGGATGTACTTTATTCTAGCTTAGTCTTATCCTGATCCTATGCAAGATTGTGACATGACATGATTATTGATGCTTGCCTTAACAATAACGATCGGGGGTCCAGTTCTGTTCAGGTGAAGGGTTACAACCCCGGTCCTTGTTTGGTTTAAGGGTTGTAACCTGGCTCCCGGAGCAGTTCTGTGTCCTCTCTTCGTTTATTGTCTTATTGCAACCCCTGTCATGCTCGTCATGTTTTACCTTACTTCAATACCATGATTATTTATACTGGCCTTAACAATAAAGATCAGGGGTCCAGTTCTGTTCAGGCAAAGGGTTACAACCCCGGTCCTTGTTTGGTTTAAGGGTTGTAAGCTGGCTCCCGGAGCAGTTCTGTGTCCTCTCTTTGTTTATTGTCTTGTTACCTTATCAATAGTAATTGAGGCGGGTTTCTATTCAGGCGAAGGATTGCAACCCCGGTCCTTGTTTGGTTTAAGGGTTGCAGTCTGGCTACTTGAATGGTTTCTCCGTGCTCAATATATTATTGTTATCTCAGTTATTATCAGTATCTTTTAATTACCTTAACTATTTATTTGTGATATGCTGGTTTTAGTTCCTAAGTGAAGCCTCCTTTGTGGCACTTGCTCTTTCTGGGGTCTGACCCAGCTGGTTTTGTGTGGCCAGATATCGGAGCAGCACCAGAGGATCCACCTGTCTTCCAGCCCGATGGTGACCACCAGGCGTAACCAGGGCAACGAGTGGGTTTCTTTTGTCCTCCCACTCTATTTGTAAAATTATTCTTTTGAGGCATTTAGCCGGCGAGCACGTGTTAGCTCGTATTGCACCTTATTTACTGTCTGCCTACGGGCTGTAACATGATTGACAAATCCTAGGGTTGATCATGTATTGACTAAAACTCTTGCTAGTCCTAACATTTTGTACGACTAGCTTCATGATCATCCGAATATGTAATGTTGGGACGCCTTACTATTGTATATTTGGTGCTCTGACATCTTGTGACTGTTACTACTTGCTTGTGATTGAGACAATAGGTTTGTTCTTGACCATAGGAGACTGATGAATTGTAGTTAAACCCTCATATATCTAGACAGCCGTGACCGCATAGTGATGTGGATTCTATTTCATTATACGTAGCTGGCTATGTCTGCCCCCGCTCTCCAGTATTCTGGTTCTGGGGCGTGACAGAGACCTCCCGTTGCTCTGCTTTTTACGCCGCTTGCGTTGGTTTTGGCTTTGTTTTCTATATGCGCTTTCGTGAATGTTTTCGATGGTTTTCATGGCTTGCATTTCGAACTCGCATTTCCTATCGAACTCCTTGAATAATGCAGTGTTCTAATCGGTTGCTTGTGCGATTTCAGGTAATCGCGTAGGCGACGTCTAGCGCGACCAACAAGTCCTCTCGCCGAAGTAAACTCAAGGTGAGTGGCTGACCCTTCTCTTCTCGACCCCCTTCTTAAGTAACTCGATAGTGTTGTTGCGGATGAAAGAATGAAAGCAAGGGCACGGACACGGTAAAATGATCAAGTTTCAAAGAGAAAATAGGCTAGGCCTTAATAACTAAATGTTGTCTTAACTCGGTCATTGGACAACTTGTCGACAAGGAGAAAGTTTTCTCGAGCAACAACCCGGGGCCACGGGATCGACTCGGCCTAGGAAGAAACACGGTATAGCTGTGCTGGATGATAGCACGGGTTAAGCGGGGACTTGCAGCGGGGCTCGCTACTTGCGCTGCAAGGGCCCCGGCTAACAAAGCTATAAGTCCAGGATGGCTTGTGGTGTCAGTGACCAATCACACGAAATATTTCACTTGGCATGAAAAATGATAACAATTGACAGGAAAGAACATGGTAAGTCTCATAAGGCACAGCGCGGTCCGCCGTGGGTAAGTTCCAACGTGAATTACATTATGTTTGTCATTTCTCGCTTGAAATTTATTAGGATGGTTAGAAACATTCATGAACTAAGTCATATAAACTCATTCAACCAAATGAGAGCTTCGAACTTAACTTGCCACGCACCAGTACAAAGTGTAATGTACTGATCCTCGCTCTCCATGCAGGTACCCCGAACCACGAAGGGCATGCCACCTAAAAATCTCAAGGCGGAGTGGACACTTTTGAAGCCTCGTCCGTGTAAAGGCTTGTTCTGGATTCCTTTTGAAGAAGACCCGTACTCAGTCCAAAAGAAGATGGCGGCTCGACTCGCCTCGATCGCAGGTAGAAATGTGTAATGGTTTTTGCTTGTATAAAATGGTGTAATGTATGGGACGACTATCTCATCGGCATTCATTTTATAAGTCGAGTCTTGTTGTTGCCCGCGCGGCAATGAATGTAATAAAGTCAATATAAATGATGTTTTATTATCAATGCAAAAGTTTACTTCTATTCCAAATGTGTCAATCAATTTCTCTGCGTACTCTAACTTGATGTTGTGTTTCGGATAACCTTATGACTATGCCTTGTGCGATCGCAACTTAGGTTCGCACGGCATCACGTCCGGGGGACGACTATCGATTCTACGGAATCGGGACGTGACATAATGGTATCAGAGCTCGGCTTTACATCCTTTGACCTCGCATCGATGAGATAAGTTGTTCCATACAATGAGTCCGTAATATTTTGTGACTGATGCGTTTGCCTTCGTATCGCAGAAGTGACGGAACCCACGGCCGAGCAAGAACAGAGCGCTTCAAGCGGCTCTAGTAGTTCGCATCGTCCGCGGGCCGGGCCTTCTAACGATACCATCGAAAGGATGCTGCGCATGATGGAGGCGCAGCGAAACCAGTCCGAGAACCGGCATCAACAGGTAGAGGAACGACAGGCCCAGTTCGAAGCTCGCTTTGACGCACATGTCAAACTTCAACAAAAGCAGTTAGATACCCTGCAGCAGATCGTCCAGACAATGGCGGCCAACGGAGATTCTGCGACTGCGCCTACCGTCACCGCACCTGCTACGACCGGGCCGATGATCTAACCTATTGAAGTCGACACGGCGGAGCCCGAGCGTCAACCAGCGACACTGAAAAAGTACAACTTTGAAGTGTCAGAATTCAAGAAAGCGTGTCGCACTTCCTTCAGCGGCACCGAGGGTCCTTCCATAGCGATCGACTGGTTGGAAGATCACTTCGAGCTTCTCGGCATTGAAGAGTCGAAGCAAGTCGCCTGCGCACAACTTCAACTACGGTTGAACGCGCACGACTGGTGGGCCATGCGCAAGCGAGCGATCCGATCGGATAATACCACCGCGTCGATCTCTTGGGCCACGTTCCGTAAAGCTTTCGAAGTCCAGTACCTTCCGTCAGCCGTTCTTCAAGCGAAGGAGAATGAATTCATGTAGTTGAAGCAAGGGAGCAGGACAGTGGAACAGTACGTCGCAGAATTTAACAAGTTATCTAAGTTTGCTGGCCAGTTTCTGCCTACTGAAGAGTGCCGTGTGCGATGGTTCGAAGTGGGTCTGTGACACTCTATCGGTGCACATGTCGGGGTCCCGGAGTACAAGACCATGGGTGAGGCTCTGAACCACGCTCTCCGCCTTGAGAGCCTGCATCCTTCCGGTGCTGCCGACGTTGTGCGTCACTCCAATCACAAACGTCCTAGCTATACGGGAGGCAACAATTTCGCGTCAAAGCATCCAAACAACGGCGGCTATAAAGGGCAGAACCCATCTCCTTCCTGCACCAAGTGCAACCACCACGGACACACTGAAAGGGACTGTGCGGTCTTCGAAGGGGGATGTTTCTTTTGCGGAAAAAGGGGGCACCAAATGGCGGATTACTGGGCTCGAAGACAAAATCGCAACGTACCACCCCAACAACAAAACCGTCAAGAGAATCGAGGACAGGCGCCTCGACTTCCTCCACCCACTCAACCTGTACCGCAAGATGGCCGAGACCGTCGCCCCAACACCCAGGGCCGCGTCTACGCCATGACTCGAGACGAAGCGCTGGCATCAGATACAGTAGTGTCAGGTATACTAAAATTTAATAATGTGCCTGCTCGTATGTTATTTGATTCAGGCGCTTCGCATAGTTTTATATCGGCGGACTTTGCCGTCGAGCACAAATTTCTTGTAATATCATTAGATCTCGACCTTAGCGTAAGCACACCTTCGGGCACACCAATTCTTACAAACTTAGCTTGCGCCGGCGGGATTATCTGTATCGGCGGTCAAAAGATCGGTCTGGATGTGATAGTTCTAGACATGAAGGACTTTGACATCATTCTGGGAATGGATTGGCTTGGGCCGTGCAACGCAACCATAGACTGCGCTGAAAAGAATGTCACATTCCGCATGTCTGGAGTGCCTGAATTATGCTACTCGTATGGTGAGGCGTCGCCGACCTTCATGGTGATCTCCGTAATATCTGTTCGACGAATGTTACATTCCGGGTGCGAGGGCTATCTAGCTTCCGTTCGAGACATGCGACAGGATAGTGCAAACGCGGGAGAGACCGACATTGTGGCAAAATTCCCAGACGTGTTCCCGGACGAGCTACCTGGCATGCCACCCGATCGAGAAATAGAGTTCACCATCGACAAATTCCTCGACACTCGGCCGATCTCGAAAGCCCCATACAGAATGGCCCCTGCAGAATTGAAGGAATTGAAGGCACAACTTCAGGAATTACTTGATAGTGGGTTTATCCGTCCGAGTGTCTCGCCGTGGGGTGCGTCCGTGCTATTCGTGAAGAAGAAGGATGGATCGATGCGGCTCTGCATCGACTATCGGGAATTGAACAAAGCCACCGTCCGAAACAAATACCCCCTGCCCCGCATCGACAACTTGTTCGACCAGCTCCAAGGTGCAACGGTGTTTTCGAAGATTGATCTGCGATCGGGTTATCACCAACTCAAAGTCAAGCCAGATGACGTGCCAAAGTCCGCCTTCCGCACTCGTTATGGCCACTACGAGTTCTTGGTAATGCCGTTCGGTCTGACAAACGCCCCTGCCGCCTTCATGGATCTAATGAATCGGGTGTTCCGTCCGTTTGTTGACAAGTTCGTAGTAGTCTTCATCGACGACATCCTCGTCTACTCGAAGGATCGAGCGCAACATGCAGAGCATCTACGGACGGTACTCCAAACCCTTCGAGAGAATCAGTTGTATGCGAAGATGAGCAAGTGCGAGTTCTGGCTGAACAGCGTCTCATTCCTTGGGCACATCATCTCCGTCGCGGGCATCGCAGTCAATCCGAAGAAAGTCGAGGCAATTGCTGATTGGAAACGGCCCGCATCAGTTAGCAAAATTCGAAGCTTCCTAGGCTTGGCGGGATACTACCGACGCTTCGTGAAGGACTTCGCGAAGATCGCATCGCCGTTGACTCGCCTCACCCAGAAAGGAGTCGCATTCAAGTGGTCAGACTACTGTGAAGCTTCCTTCCAAGAGCTCAAACAACGGCTCGTTTCGGCCCCGATACTTGCTCTTCCTGAAGGGACGGAGGGATTTCAATTCTTCAGCGATGCTTCTGGCCAGGGCTTTGGGTGTGTGCTCATGCAGCGGGATAAGGTGATATCTTTTGCTTCCCGGCAGTTGAAGCTGCACGAGAAGAACTATCCTACGCACGACCTAGAACTAGCGACGATTGTGTTCGCGTTGAAGCTGTGGCGTCACTATCTCTATAGCGTGGCGTATAGGATTTATACGGACCACAAAAGCCTCAAGTATCTCTTCACCCAGAAAGATCTGAATTTGCGGCAGAGACGATGGCTCGAACTAATCAAAGACTATGACTTATCAATCGACTACACGCCGGGCAAGGGAAATGTGGTAGCGGATGCGCTGAGCCGAAAGTACTTAGCTTCATTATGCATCAACGATCGACTGCTGCGTGACTTGGAAGGAATGGACATCGAGCTCCGAGTTCGTTTCAGGGACATGAAACTGGCACAACTGCGGGTGGAACCGAGCCTACTGGAGAGGATCAAGTCTGCACAGAAGGACGACCCCTACCTGGAGAAGATGCGAAAGCTGATATCAACAGGGAAAGCGTCCGACTTTAGAGAGGATGAGTCGGGAGTGTTACGCGTGAAGGGACGGCTATGCGTACCGGACGACGCAGAACTTAGAAAGGAGATAATGTCGGAGGCGCATTATGCAAAATATTCTTTGCATCCTGGTAGCACCAATATGTATAAGGACCTCCGTGTTGTCTTTTGGTGGCACGGCATGAAGAGGGACGTAGCGCTCTTTGTGTCAAAATGTATGGCCTGTCAGCAAGTCAAAGCCGAGCACCAGCGACCGGGCGGGGAGATGCAGAACCTCGCTATTCCAGAGTGGAAGTGGGATCACATCACTATGGACTTCGTTGTTGGCTTGCCGAGGACGCCGCGGGGAAACGACGCCGTCTGGGTCATCGTCGATCGACTAACCAAGTCAGCGCACTTTATCGCCATCAAAGTTACTTGGAGCGTCGACCGCCTTGCTCAGATATACCTTGATGAAATAGTTCGGCTGCACGGGGTCCCAGTTTCTATCGTCTCTGATCGGGATGGACGGTTCGTAGCGCGCTTCTGGAGTAGTCTTCATTCAGCACTGGGGACCAAGTTGAAGTTCAGCTCAGCTTATCATCCTCAGACTGACGGCCAAACAGAGCGGGTGAACCAAATTCTCGAAGACATGTTACGACTCTGTGCGATCGACTTGAAGTCAAGTTGGGACGTCCATCTACCGCTGGCCGAGTTTGCATACAACAACAGCTATCAATTTTCCAAATGGCGCCGTATGAAGCTTTGTACGGCCGGAAGTGTAGATCGCCCATTTGCTGGGATGAAGTCGGAGAACGGCAGATACTTGGTCCGGAGCTGGTGGAGTAGACTGTGCAGAAGGTCAAGTTGATACGAGAAAGATTGAAGATAGCACAAAGCCGGCAGAAAAGCTATGCTGACACGCACCGACGCTCCCTCGAGTTCTCGGAAGGCGACCATGTATTCTTGAAGGTGATGCCTATGCGTGGAGTTTTCAGGTTCGGTGCGAAAGGGAAATTGAGCCCAGGATTTGTTGGCCCGTTCGAAATATTGAAGCGAGTCGCCCCGGTAGCTTACCAAATTGCCTTGCCGCCTGCGTTGTCAGAGGTACATAACGTCTTCCACGTATCGCAATTGAGGAAGTACGTGCATGATCCTAGCCATGTTGTGGATTTGGGTAAGCTGGTCCTGAAGACGGACTTGTCATATGTCGAAGAGCCGGTGCAAATCTTGGAGCGCAAGGATAAACTCCTCCGCAACCATGCTATTCCCCTCGTCCGCGTCCTCTGGAGAAACCATTCAGTCGAGGAGTCGACGTGGGATCTTGAGTTAGAAATGAAAAAGAAGTTTCCTTCGTTGTTCTCTTAGAGGTAGGTTCTATTTTATGTTTCGAGGACGAAACTTTTCTTAGTTGGTTATGGTGTAGTACCCCGTCCCTACATCGTGCCCCGTACTCTGTCTACGGGGTACGCGAGAAAGGAACACTGTCGCTATCGATTCGGTCGGGACCGATAGGTCGGGATCGACCGAGTCGATCGAACGGGAACGGTTGAATTAAGATCCATTCCTCGTTATGGAATGTCTTCTTCGGAACCAAGTCCCATATTCAGCAGGTTGCACCTCGAGGATTGACTCTGCGGCTGAGTCGGGAGAGACCTCCCGTTGCTCTACTTTTCACGCCGCTTGCGTTGGTTTTGGCTTTGTTTTCTGAATGCGCTTTCGTGAATGTTTTCGATGGTTTTCATGGCTTGCATTTCGAACTCGCATTTCCTATCAAACTCCTTGAATAATGTAATGTTCTAATCGGTTGCTTGTGCGATTTTAGGTAATCGTGTAGGCGACGTCTAGCGCGACCAACAAGTCCTCTCGCCAAAGTAAACTCAACGTGAGTGGCTGACCCTTCTCTTCTCGACCCCCTTCTTAAGTAACTCGATAGTGTTGTTGCGGATGAAAGAATGAAAGCAAGGGCACGGACACGGTAAAATGATCAAGTTTCAAAGAGAAAATAGGCTAGGCCTTAATAACTAAATGTTGTATTAACTCGGTCATTAGACAACTTGTCGACAAGGAGAAAGTTTCCTCGAGCGACAACCCGGGGCCACGGGATCGACTCAGCCTAGGAGGAAACACGGTATAGCTGTGCTGGATGATAGCACGGGTTAAGCGGGGACTTGTAGCGGGGCTCGCTACTTGCGCTGCAAGGGCCCCAGCTAACAAAGCTATAAGTCCAGGGTGGCTTGTGGTGTCAATGACCAATCACACGAAATATTGCACTTGGCATGAAAAATGATAATAATTGACAGGAAAGAACATGGTAAGTCTCATAAGGCGCGACGCGGTCCGCCGTGGGTAAGTTCCAACGTGAATTACATTATGCTTGTCATTTCTCGCTTGAAATTTATTAGGATGGTTAGAAACATTCATGAACTAAGTCATATAAACTCATTCAACCAAATGAGAGCTTGGAACTTAACTTGCCACGCACCAGTACAAAGTGTAATGTACTGATCCTCGTTCTCCACGCAGGTACCCCGAACCACAAAGGGCGTGCCACCTAAAAATCTCAAGGCGGAGTGGACACTTTTGAAGCCTCGTCCGTGTAAAGGCTTGTTCTGGATTCCTTTTGAAGAAGACCCGCACTCAGTCCAAAAGAAGATGGCGGCTCGACTCGCCTCGATCGCAGGTGGAAATGTGTAATAGTTTTTGCTTGTATAAAAGGGTGTAATGTATGGGACGACTATCTCATCGGCGTTCATTTTGTAAGTCGAGTCTTGTTGTAGCCCGCGCGATAATAAATGTAATGAAGTCAATGTAAATAATATTTTATTATCAATGCAAAAGTTTACTTCTATTCCAACTGTGTCAATCAATTTCTCTGCGTACTCTAATTTGATGTTGTGTTTCGGATAACCTTATGACTATGTCTTGTGCGATCGCAACTTAGGTTCGCATGGCATCACGCCCGGGGGACGACTATCGATTCTACGGAATTGAGGTGTGACAATAAGGTCAAATGGCTACAGGGCCAGTGAAACAGACAAGTGTGTCTATACGAAGTTTGCTGACGGAAGAGGAGTAATCGTATGTCTTTACGTGGACGACATGCTAATCCTAGGTACGGATTTAAGCTGCGTCACAGAGACAAAGAAATTCCTCTCGACCAAGTTCAATATGAAGGACTTGGGGGATGCCGACGTAATCTTGGGGCTCAAGATCATCCGGACAGGCACTGGAATAGCGCTGTCACAATCTCATTATATTGAGAAGATGCTCACTCGCTACGGGTATCAAGATCTTCCTTTTATTGATACACCGTACCGGAGTGATCAGAAGCTGTAACCAAATTCGAGGGAAAGCGTCAGGCAGTTGGAGTACGCTAGCGTCTTCGGAAGCTTGATGTACGCTACTACTGCCACAAGGCCTGACATAGCTTTTACAGTGGGAATGCTGAGTCGGTTCACTAGCAATCCAGGCGTTGAGCACTGGAAAGCTGTGAAGCGTGTTATGAGATATCTCAAAAAAACTCAGATATATGCACTTTTCTACAGCGGAGATCCGTCAGTAGTGGAAGGCTTCAGTGATGCTAGCTGGTGTTCAGATATGGAGAGCGAGTATTCCACAGGTGGATTCGTATTCGCCATGGGCGGAGCTGCTATATCGTGGAAGTCGAAGAAGCAGACTATGTTATCTCGCTCCTCCATGGAATCTGAATTCTTTGTATTGGATGCTGCTGCAGATGAAGCAGAGTGGCTTCGGGAGCTCGAGTATGATCTTCCGGTGGTTGGGGCTTAGATACCGGCAATACCGATATATTGTGACAACCAGGCGGCAGCAGCAGTGGCATCAAATGAACTCTTCAACGGGAAGAAGAGAACGGTGCGGTTGAAGCACAGAGCAGTACACGATCTTATCAAGAGAAGTGTTATTGCAGTGATTGATGTTCGGAGTCAGAAGAACCTGGCGGATCCGTTCACCAAGGGCCTCAAGCGCCAGCTTGTCGATGACACAACTTGTAAAATGGGCTTGAAGGCATTCTGATATTGTATTATTGTATTCCTACCATAAAGTTTTATGCTATTAGTTCAAAGATTTATCTACTAGGCATCTAGCTTTTGGTTCAAGGGAGGACCACTAATCGGAAGAATATCAGGAACGGTGGGTACATGTTCTATTGGACATGGAGAGGTTACGGACCTATAACCACTGTTGTCTACTATTATTTTCTGCGGAAAATGGTTTCTGTGGGAAGGTTGGCTTAAATGCCTTAATGAGTTCTCAGGCAGAGTGAATGCCTGGAGTGCTTTACAGGAAGCACGGTAGCGCAGCACTACAAGGAGTGTAACTCCATGCTACAGTGGGGTGACTCCACCATGAGGTTCCCAGGTAGGGGTAATGCCTCGGCTTTGCAAGCCAAGTCACAGCGGAGTAGCACCGCAAATAGGCAGGTAGCCTAATGCTGTATGATAATCGTAATAAAGAGAAGTAGACAGTACTACAAAGAGGACGATATCCTCATGTTACAGTGGCGTGACACCACGAAGAGGTACCAAGTAGGGTAAAGCCTCGGCTTTGCGAGCCATGTCATAGCGGCGTAACACCGCACGAAAGCGCAAGGCTTCATGCTGGGTAGTTTGGCACTACAAAGAGGCCTGTGACCTCATGCTACAGTAGTATGACACTACGATAAGGTACCCAGGTGGGGTAAAGCCTCGGCTTTAAGCCATGTCATAGCGGCGTAGCATCGCAAAGAAGCGCAATGCTTTATGCCATGACTCTTTATAAAGAACTCACCTATAGTGTATGGACAGAGATATCAGGCCGTCTCTTGAGGGTAAACTTGTAGACGTCCAAAAATTATACACTGAAACCAGACTGGCACAAGGCCTTCAATGTGCAGCCAGAAGCACAGTTGATGTCATTATGTGAGTAGGAAGAATTGCAGTTATGGTGCAGAATTCAAGGCTTAGTCCATTCTTGTATCATGCTGTTATTTAACCTATGCGGGAAGATTCAAGTCATAGCGACATCTCTCCTAATGCATGATGGGCAGTAACTGTGGGGAACGCTCAACCCATATATTGAGATATGTGGGAGATTGTTGGTGTTTTTGCCTTTGGACTAGAAAAGATAGTCCTACATCGGCTACACCAAATGGTGAGTATCTCAATATAATGTATTGCTTGTGTTGAGGTGTGCACATGAGTTGTAGTGGGGCACAAGTTTGTGCCATGTGGAAGTATTTTCCTAGAAGGAAAAAAGATTAAATCCAACAAGGATGCAAGTTAATTTTTGTTGTGCGGACTCGGACTCGGACACGGACTCCAGGATGTCTCGTGCATGCACGGGAGTGTTCGGGGGGTAGGCGTGGACTGGCACACTTCTATGCTGATTGTGGGATGATCTAAAATATCAAACTCTATTTTTGAGTATTGGTATTTTAGTCCCACATCGGATAGGAGAAGAGGTGAAGTCTCAACTCCACTCTATAAATAGAGCCCCTTGGCCTCCTTTGAAAGATGCACCAAGAAGAGAGTTGAGGGAGTCTGTTAAGTCCAGGAAGCCCGTTCAAGTCTCAAATATTGACTTACGAGCGTTCCAGAAGTTCTTCGTGAACTTGCTGGTTCCTGGAAGCTGTTCGTGCTCGTGTGGGGCGAATAAAGCTTTGAGCAACGGTGGTTCATTCACCCCAGCATCTCATTCTCGCCTGTCATCGCTGCTGTTGCCTTTTACAGTAACTTCTTTTTAGAAGCTCTACTGTCGATAGTTGCTTGCACAAAGTCTCTTTAGATTTTTTGTGTATTACGTAGAATCTTTTTAGATCCTCGTAATTCAGAATCCTTCAGGATCTCTGTTGCACATCTTCTTTAAGGTGCTGCATTTGAAACGTTGTGTGTACAATTGTTTCAGTTTCAGAATTTTTCATTGAAAATTGTGCCTCGGCACTAACAAGACCATCTCCAATGGTGATTTCTAAAATTGAGTTATTATCCTACTTGGCATTGTACTTTAAGGAGATTTCTATCCTAGTTGGAAGAGTTTCTACATAGAAATTTTAGACATATAAAAATGCTCTCCAATGGTTCTCTATTTCTATCATATGTGTCACATAGTAAAATGACCAATTTAATGGTGTGGGGCCCAATAATAATTTTCATGAGAGATAGAAGAATTTCTATGAGAGTTTCTACATGTAGAAACCCTCCTAGAAAGTTTCCATCCTACATCATTGCCACCTAGGATAGAAATGGTGATAGAAATCACCATTGGGAGAAGTTTTTTCTAAAATGGATTTCTTCCATAGAAATAGGGAAGATAGAAACTCCCATTGGAGATGGTCTAAGAAGCAAGGGTGCTAAAAATATATCAATTTGTCTTGTCGGACACAGTATTGGACAATCCGTGCGTAAGTGTATCACACTCGATCCACAGTCCTTTCAAAATATATTACAAAATTCCAATTTATTGTATCAATGCAACATAGAGGACTAAGAATCATCATTAAATACATCTGTTACATTCTAAAAAGTTATATTAAAAAAAACACTGCTTAACCAATTGATGGTGGAGACCGTGCGCACGAAACCGTAATAACGTGACAGATCTTCTTTAACATAGGTTGAGCCCGGTACTAAGAGGCTAAGTCAATGGAAATGACCACGTCGTTACAATTCTACACACAATTTTTTTCGTGCTGACATGACGGTCCTTCATTGACGAGGGTAAAATCCGGTACTAGTATAGAGCTGTAGCTAATAGAAAGGGTCACGTCAATACGGTTCCTCACACAATTCTGCCTTCATTCGGCGGGCGTTTTCAATCATAGCTTTTCAACCACTCCTTTCTTTTGTAGTAGTAACGAAAGGCGACGGGCGAGGCGACGGTGATGGCGATGCCTCGCCGCCGGAAGGCAAGTCGGAGAGCACGGCAATAATCCGCCGCAGTGTAACCGATCGAGCTGACCTGGAGCTGGGTGACCTTGCGTTCGCGGTACCGGAGAAGATGTCGGAGGACTTGGAGAGGACGAGGAAGACGAGAGCCTGGACAAGAACGAACAGCGCGACCTTGGTGAAGTCCTCACTTGAACCATCAAACGCCATTGAAGAGGAGTGGTGTGGTGATATCAATCGATGATCGATGGATAGTTTGTTTGTGGAAATATGTAAGCACGGAGTTCTTTCTTATATAGAAAGATACAAAAGAGTCGTGCTAGCTGCGGCTAGCTCGAGCTTCCTTGACCCGACCGGAACCTTCTTGAGATGATACTTTGTGATTGGCTCATGATTTGGACCTTTGACGTGTTTGAATTCTTGGTTGATTTCCTTGTGTCAAAGTGGTTTGGAAAGCATTAAATATCAAGTCAAGTTCCAACAAAAACAAACGTGTAAGTAAGGAATGTCTTTTCATTGTTTCTAAGAATTAAATAATATTATTTTCACTAACATCAACAAGGTAATGGTCTAAGTAGTATTTTTTTTTTTTTTTTGGGAATTGAAATAAAAAAATACTATTTTAATCGTATGCGGGACTAGTCCGTGTTGGCCTACGCAGATCTGCGTCTATGTGGCGACCAGTCATTAATCCCTCCGCTAACGTGGGCCCAGTCCGGACCAGGGAGCCAATGCCGAGCGGCACGGTCAAAATAGCAGCTCCTAATTGAAATATGCAAAGAAAAATAAAAAAAAAACTATAAATATGAATTGGAAGTGACTACATGTTAAAAGGACGTCGTTTTTAGAATAGATTTCGTCCTCATAAATTGTGCAGCAAATAATGACAATCTATCCGAGATATAATGAAACCATATAGCCCTTGACATCATGCACTCGGTGACAAATTTAACGAACAATTACAGACTTGATCGAATAAGAAGATAGAAAAGGTGAATTTTTGTTCTGATCATTTTTTTTCCTTTCTTATGTAATTTTTTAAATATTATTAACTTACAAAGCCATACACATAGGATGAAATTACATTTCGCATATAGAACCAAAAGCTTCTCTTACCTGAGATGGATTATTGGATTTTGTCATAAAATACTTAATGGGCCCATTGATTATATTGGATAAGCATGAAAGTGGGGGAGCTTCAACTATAAACATATTAGGTCTAGTAGGTAGTGATGTAATGTGTGAAAAACGTGACACATAATAATATTTATATTGTTTAATTTGACTGCAAAAATTGAGTCCAAATTTTGTACATATGTGTGCCATCTAATCATTTTTTTTAGTTTTTAGTTTGTACTTTGTGCTAACGCAGGGGCTTAGGTCACTTGACAGATACAAACAATTGTTCAATTGTTCTATAGTTAATAAAAAGTAATTTTAGAACCTATAAACAAATAAGAGTTTTACACAGTAGCAACAAAGAATAGAAGAAACTATTCGTTGGAGTAGAAATTGCAGCAGTTAAGAAATTACAACCTTCCAAATAGGAACGGACCAATCCATGTATACACAAAGTCACGAAAGTTGTAGATGTGAAACACCCTCCTAAAGCGAAATAAACACACACAAAAAGAGCAATAGGTCGGACCAGCCTCAAGGTGTACAATGGGCCGGTCCAGCCCGAGCCCGACCCAGGCCCGAACCGGCCCGCCCCCCTTAAAGCCCGGCCCGGACCGCTTTTGGACCGAACCGGCCCGGCCCCCCACTCCCGAACGGGTCGGGTCGGGCCTCACCCCCCCAGCCCGAGCCCGGTCCGGCCCGGCCCGTAAAGAAAATTTTTTTTTTTTTTTTTTTTGAGAAAAAATATTTGTATGTTGTAGGATTCGAACCTAAGACATGCCAAACTAGAGTTTTAAACCCACTACTATAACCAGTTTCCCTTATTTGTTGTGTGTTCAAAATCTACATTAGCTTATATAATAGGTTAAGAAGATAAAAATGAAAAAAAAAAAATAAAAAAACAGCCAAAACCCGGCCCGCTCAGGCCCGACCCGTCCAGCGCCCGGGCCACTGGGCCGGGCTGGGTTTGAAAATTTTTAACCGGGCCGGGCCAGACCCGGCCCGCATTCACGCCCGGTCCAGGCTGGGCCCGGCCCAAGCCCGACGAGCCCGAAGTTTCTGGGCCGCGGGCCGGCCCGGCCCGGACCGTTTAACACCATGAGACCAGCCCACAAAAAAGGAATCAGTCCCTCCGTAACCTCATCCATAATATCAAATAAATTATTTCCTGTCTTTGGCAAATTTATCAAGAAGGGAATTAGAGATGAGTTGTCGGAAGTTCAATGAGAAGTAAGTGGAGAGGATGTCATATCCCCCAAATGAGATGAGTTCTGAATACTTAACTGCAATGTGCAGGGATTTCAAAAAAAAAAAAAAACTGCAATGTGCAGTACTTCATACACACAAATATAAACATACCCATTTTCTTTCTCCATGTAAATACCACAAATATATTATGAAAGCAGTAATGAATGTCTCAGTTTACATCAAAATGGACAGAGCTGTTTTTTTTTTTTTTTCACATTGCAAATGAAGGTCTTTTTTTTTCATTTGCTTATGATAAACACACATTTGCTTCCGTCTTTTTCCCATTTTTTTCGTTTTCACATTCCAAATGAAGGTCTAAATAATGAAAGCAGTAATAAAGGTCTTGGTTTGGGGATTATTAAGTTTAGAAATCATAACTTAGCTTTGCGTGGGTCACCTGTCTGTCCAGGTCCGACCTGGTCCGGTTCGATCCGAAGTCCACAGTACCGTGGGTCATGTGCCAGATCGAGCTCCAATTTTTATCCTTAGGCCCGGCCCGATCCACTATAATGCATGGGCCTAAGAGACACGGCCCAGATCCGGCCCGGCCCACTTGATAGCTCTACCCCTTTGGAACTCCACTTCCTGGTGAGGAAAAGGGAGGCTGGGACAACATATGCTGAAGACTTGAACAACGTAGAGGAGACCAATGAGCCAGAAGATGGGTAAGATGCGCGTCTGGTCAGGGATGACATGGAGTGTATCCAATTAATCCAAAACACAAATATTTATGTACGCGGTGTTGGCTGTTAGATTAAGTACGCATGTAACTAAGGTAGTGAATAAATATTTATGTACATAAAGTAGTGCTAAGTGTCTAATGTAAGCTAAGTATGTGAGGCAAGGGTTGTGAGTTTTTTTTTGAGATTTTTTGACTTTCATCCCACTTGTTAATATGCATTTGTACTTACATCCCACTTTTTAATTTTATTTGACTTACATCCCACTTTTGTCACGAAAAGTATTTTTCGTGACAAAACGAATACTTTTCGTGACAAAATAAATACTTTTAGTGACAAAAAGTGGGATGTAAGTCTAAAAAAATTAAAAAGTAGGATGTAAGTACAAATGCATATTAATAAGTGGGATGAAAGTCAAAAAATCCCTTTTTTTTATATCTGTACGGGGTGGAGGTAGTATAATGTAACTCATTTTAGAATATATATAAAAAAAAAATCTCTAAATTAAAAAATAAATTGTCTTTTAATATTTTTCAAATAAGAAGTCGCATATGGGCCTACCCATATAAAGTCGCATACTGGGCTTGCTAGGGGTGAGCATTCGGTTTATTCGGTTTAAACCGAACCGAATAACCCAAAACCGAATTGGACCGAAACCGAATAAGCAAAACCGAAACCGAACCAAATTGGCCCAAAGCCGAATCAAACCGAACAGAATTAAATCGGTTCGGTTTTCGGTTTATTCGGTTTATACATATTTTTTTGATTTTTTTGAGCTTTTTTTGTTAATATATATAGTAACTAAATATACATAGACATATTTAGTATATACATATATATATTTAGTATGTACCTATATATATTAATACTTATATATAGTACACACACACACACACACACATATATATATATATAAATTAATTAATTAAATTTTCTTATTCGGTTTTCGGTTTTGGACCGAAACCGAAACCCAAAACCGAAACCGAAACCGAATAAGAAAATTTAGTAATTTCAAAACCGAAACCGAACCGAATTTTTTTAAAACCGAACCAAACCTCTTATTCGGTTCGGTTCGGTTCGATTTTCGGTCCAAAACCGAATAATGCTCACCCCTAGGGCTTGCTGGGTAGGCCCATATGCGACTTCACATTCTTAGCAAATTATATAAATTGTATGTAATTTTTTTAATTACATTGAAAGTATGTTCCGACAGTCTAAGGAAAAAAAAAAAGAGGATTAGACCCAAAATTAGGACTAACGAGGAATTTGAAAAAAAAAAAGGTGAATATTTCAAGTTGGAAAAATAATTACTTACTTAGATGGATGGAATCAATTTTTTTTTCTTGTTTTTCTTCCAATGAAAATCACCTTCCTTTCCTCCTCAATTTTTTTCCAAACATAGAAAAATAATCACTTTCCATTTCCATTTTCATTCCCATGGTTCCGCGAAACGTTTAGCTCCGCTCCTGCTGATAACTAATGATAAATGCAGATCACATTCTAAGTAGATTCTTTCAATTAATGTCATGAATCAAAAGTGTCATCGTATATTAATGGGCATGTGATGGGGATCTATCAAGCCTCGGCGCAGAAATGGATCCATGTCTATAGTCAGCTAATCGCTGGTGTCAGTTCTTCCTCCTCTTCCATAATTGTCGCCACTAACCTCGCGCTAACTAAAAAAGGTCTGTTAGCTTAGAATCTTAGGTGTCGGTGGGGGGATAAACTTCATAATCATCCCTTTTGACATGGTTATGATGATGGCTCTTTGCTCCGTGCATGTGAAGAAGCTCCTTTTTCCTTCCATTCTTGCTAACAACTTCCCACTCATCTTCTTCTTGCTTTTGCGAGAGATCCATGCCAACGCCATGTTTCTTAAAGTTGATCAAAGAGGCCATGTGAGGTGTGTTGATTGCTATTTCCTCTAATACCAATCAAGATCTAAGTTAAGGTTCTTATGGGACTTTATAGGGGCATAAAAGCTCTGGCTACTCAAAGTGGAAATTGTTAGGTTTATATGTTCAATTTTGAAGTAATCGGTACTCATAACGTATAGTTCAAAAATAAGGGGGTGAAGGAAAGTTTGATGAGCATTACATGAATGCCAATTTCTTAATTAAAGAATAGCTATTGTTATTGTTTTTTGGGGTTAATTAGACTATAGATCCCAAAAAACATTCGAAAATTATCATTTGAAGATGTCCAACATAGGATTTGGGTACTAATATGACGCTTGACCTCTGTTGATCATCCAAAATTTGTTAATAAATATTCTATGGTTAATTAGATTTAGAGACCTGAAAAAAGTCGTGCTATTCTTGAGTTCAGATTCAATTTATTTATAGAAAATTGTATATAAATGGATGAAATGTCCTCAAATTAGGTAGAATAGAAGAAATTTGGAATATTTACAGATAGAGAGATGGGGCATCATTGACAATGGTGCCAAAAAATAAAATTGGATGGAACGCCGTTGCCAATTGTCCTCTACCAAAAAATGGAGTGAGACGCCATTGCTAATGGCGCCCAAAAAATGTAATGAAGTGCCATTTCCAATAGCTCTCCA